>NBBA01000011.1:0-600000 GCA_002794785.1 Coniferiporia sulphurascens | reverse complement strand
TTGGCTACCCAAATATGGTATGTCATTTTTCCCTATTAGGGTATTCCTTTCTTTTTTTGGACGACGGTCGAGCGCCGGGCCCCGAACTGGATAATTGAGTGCAGATGTACAGCACCTAGTTACGACAAATGCGAATTTTGCACGGGTTTAATGTGTCCCACAGACCATCATAATCGATGCTGATGCTATCGCTAATCAGAAATAGAATTTCGAGTCAGTCTTTTGACTGAAACTTAAAGCCTTGTCCCGGGTCCGATATCTGCCGTATACTGTCGCAGCGTCGTTACCTTCCTATATGAGCTGCTAATCTCTAAAAAGACAACTCCAGAACTATCTCGCTCAGGTAGTTGTAAAGTATCGCATACACTACACGATAAAGCGAATACACACGATCCTTCCGATGAGAACGCCGACTGACTGTTGAGCTGAAGAAGTCCGATCCTTCGCCTCGCCAACGCCAATGCGTCCAAAGTATATTCTGACCCCCAATTAGGTCTTGTCAGGTCAAATGACCTTGCTTCCTCAAGATAGTATTACATTATAAGTAAGAAGCATCGTTGATCAAAGGAAGCCGAACCGCAAATATGTCCGTGTATGCAGCGTGTGCACTATAACACGTGTATCATAATGGTGTGTATTCTTGAATAAGAAATTGCTGTAGAGTCGAGTTTGTACCAGTGTATGTCCGATTCTGTCGGCCTAGTCCTGCATAATATTACTTTTTGCTGTTATTCCGAGTTGTGGCTGGCAGGTTCCAAGGTGTGAAGCGGCCTGTATCGTATGGCTGACATCATGTGAGTTCGTATCCATATATTGTTTTTTGTTTTCATAAACGGGGAGGCGGCAAAAAAATATAAAGGATACACAACGAGCCTATAATGTTTTTATTCATTTTATGGCTTTAAATTTGTTCTTCGTGATTGATGTGATTATGTAACACGAAACCCACGCGTCCGGACGCCGGAGCATGTTTGATGCGGAGTATTGAACTAAATATATGCTCAGCGCTCGGTGTATTGAGCGGATACATAGTGAAACAAATACCTGAATATATACATAATAAGAGAAACGCTCCACAAAACTGTATATACTTAGCCCGGGTTGAACCAGTGCTTGCCGGATTCCAACACGGAGTCCTTCAATTACTGGGTATCTTCCGTCATGGCTTCGTCGGCGCCGCGATAGTGTCAGGCGTCAGGTCTGCACCTTATTCCAATCTTCCCATCTTTATATCTATCAGCGGGCGTCTGGGGTCTCCGGCACCGTTATGATCTCGAGTTCTACGTTAAGTTCGACCATTTTTTATCAGCTCTTGTAAAGATGGACTTCGAAGGTCTACGAAACGACGGCTTAAGGTGTATCCGGGAACACCTAGAGGTGAACTTGAAGCTGAAAATGATGTGGCTCAAGTTGCTGCAGTTTCTAAGGATCGAAACTTGTGGGACATCTAGTACTGCTTTAGCACCAAAGGCAAACTCGCATTTGATAGAGAAAACCCCGTTATCCGCCTTCTTTAAACTTGCCAATAAAACCTTCGTGCCTCTACGCAGTTCCAAAGATGTTCCCATATTTTTCTGCGGCGACGGATCCGGGTCCTGGGCGGCGCAACGAGGAACAAATAATTACATGATGTTGTCATCATTGATGTATTCACGTAAGTCGATCAAGGGCAGATGGCTATGAAGAAGTTGTCCAGGTATAGAACGTTGAAGTTACACACGATATGCTTATGCCGATGTTCTTTTCCCTATCGAGTTCAAACTGAGAGAAATGTCCGATCTTAATTGGGTAGCAAACCCGCCAATGACTGGGCTAATTTTGTTTCAAAGACAAACCCTACGTTTCTTATTTCTACCTCGAGAAACGGAGAAACCATTCTCGAGCCCAGCGCGTTCACTTTTTATCATCTTGACTCTTTGGTCGGGGGGAAAGTCATTTCGAGTGCCTAATGATCAGGCTCGGGTCTTCAGGTCACCGGCGCATACAGTATGCAGGCATCGTAGTTCGTGAGATTATTACTCAAGGACCGATAGAAGCGGGTCACTCCGGTGGTGCGCGTAGCGCTGGTTAGGAAATGCCTGGTCTCGGGTGATCAGTCGCAGGGTGCAAGTCCAGGGCATCGGAAGGAAGGCAAGAGGAGAGGGGAGATGTTTACCCGCCTCTGCACCCGAGTTTTTCAGCTCAGGGTCGACTTTCGGTAAAAAATAAAATAGCCCAACGATGGAGATTGAAAACGGGAACAGTCGTAGCAAAAGATGGTCAAGCCATATCAATACAACTAGCCTCTTCGGCAGGCTTCGCAAGGAATTCTCGCTTCGACTGAACTGCTTATGAGGGGTACTACTGTGAGAAAGTCTAGCTTCCAAAGAGCCGAACTTCCGAAACCTACATCATTGCGAGGACAAAGAAAGCTCATAGGACCTGACGAAGATACAGAATCGTGGCAGAAAGGCGGCATTGAAGAAACTTTTGAGGACTGTCTCTCAATGTTTACGTCACTGAGGGCCTAGATGACCCAAGCGGGGGCCAATGACTTCTTTAGACAGAGACTGAACGTACTAGATGTTGAACGGTTCAATTAGGGGGTCCATCATGGTCTTGGATCGCATACCACTATGGGGATAAGAGCGACGGGGTGAATAAGTATGTCTTTGAAGAACGGATGAATCATGACCTTGACGATTTGGGGGAACAAAATGTTTGTTCGTTGAGGAGGCATTTCTCTGTTACTGAATGCTACAGAGTGTCTATCAATTTATCAAATAAGCCGAACCTGCAAGAAACATATTATCTCTGACTACAACTAATGCATCAAATGTATGGGAATGCCGGCTTCAATCGTCATTTCCGAGCCCTATGAAAAGGAAAAATGAGAAACTACTGGAGGTTTGAAAGATATATTCTCACACAATGGCATTGCATCAAATGGACGGCATCTGAATAAGTCACGCTTGTCTGGTGTACGCATAAAACAGATGCGAGTATGAAGCGGATGTACTGTGTGATGGGGATACTGAAGCAACCATCGACGACATGTATTCGCATACCAGAGTCGCTCGAAGATTACGATGGAGCAGGGCCATCCACCGAGACGGAGTGGTCGTGTTTAAAGAAAGGGTTACTATCCATTAATAATCAAAACCGTGAGCCACAACTCCAAAACTTTAATTTCTCGCGATGTGACGAAGTGTGACAGAACTGCAAAGTCGAGTCACATCAAGCGGATCGTCCGAAATGACTCCCGCCCTTGAAATTTGTCTAATTTAATTTCGTGAAGGCGACGACGACCCAGATCCTGGGCAATCCGGCCGACATGGGCGACTCCCGCCTGCAACGCGTGCTATCCAGGCTGCAGAACTTACCAGCGATAGCGCTGCCGACAGACTTTCCGAGGCCATCTGGGACTAGCAAGGTCGTCGAGGCCGTCCAAACCGTTGAGCTCAGCGAACAGGCATCTCTCAGCCTCCTCAAGATCGCCCTCTTCGACGAGAGTGAGGCACAGGAGGAACAAGAGGATGATGCTAAGGATAGGCCGTCAGCGTTTCACCTTTTGCTCGCGGCGTTTGTCGTGTTGTTGCATAGATACACTGGCGACACGGACCTCGTTATTGCCTCATCATCAGCTTCCGCGAGCGATCCATTATTGCTCAGGCTCTCTGTCGACCCAACCGACCCGTTCTGGGCTGTCGTCCGACGGGTGCAACAGGTAGAGAAGGAGGCGGAGGAGGATGCTGTACCGTTCGAGTCCGTGGTTGAGGCCCTGAAGACGGATGATTCAAGACCACTATTTCGAGTGCGATTTTTCGATGAGACTGATGAACCTCAGGCCGACTTTGTGAGATCGACAAGCTTGACGTCCGACCTTACAATTTTTATCGCAAGGCCGACCGCCGCTACCTCCTCTCATGCGTCCCTCGCGCCGCGCTTCTCCCTCAGGATTCTGTACAACTCGCTGCTATTCTCGTCACTCCGTATTACTTGCATTGTCGACCAGCTTTCTGCCCTACTCCGCAGGCTTGGCTCGTCCCCTTTAGCTGCAGTGGGCTCAATCCCGCTCCTTACGCCGTCGCAGCGCTCACGTCTGCCCGATCCGACCGCGGACCTTCGGTGGTGCGATTTCAAAGGGGCAATCACCGACGTCTTTTCACGTAACGCGCGTGCGCATCCCGAACGGCCGTGCGTTATTCAGTATACACCGTCGCGCGAGCGGATTGTACACACGTATGGCGTGATACGGCGCGCGTCAAACATCCTCGCGCACCACCTGCTGCAAGGCGGTGTGCAGCGCGAAGAGGTTGTAATGGTATATGCGCACCGCAGCGTCGATCTCGTCGTTGCCGTTATGGCCGTGCTTAAGGCTGGCGCGACGTTTTCCGTCATCGGTGCGTGTGCAACTATTTCGTTCACGCATATTATCTCAACTAAAGTACACATCATTTGAAGATCCTGCCTACCCGCCATCACGCCAAACGGTCTATCTCCAGGTCGCAAAGCCTCGTGCGCTTGTTGTGCTGAAGGGCGCAGGAGTAATAAGTGCGACGGTGAGGGAGTTCATCGAAACTGAAGCTAATATCCGCGTCGAGGTCCCCGCGCTGGAGCTCCTCGTTGACGGCTCCATTCTAGGTGGCGCCGCTCCAGGATTGACGGAGGATGTTTTAGCGACACACGTGCATCTGGCGGATACTGATCCAAATGTTGTTCTGGGCCCGGACAGCATTGGCACTCTCTCATTCACAACCGGCAGTACGGGCATTCCGAAGGGCGTACGTGGAAGGCATTACAGTCTTACCCACTTCTTTCCGTGGATGGGCGAGCGCTTCGGCCTTGATGAAAAATCTAGATTCACGATGCTTAGTGGCATTGCGCACGATCCGATTCAGCGTGACAGTGAGTCGGATTATCCAATTGCGAACTAGCCTAACAATGGCTTGCAGTGTTTACGCCGCTTTTCTTGGGCGCATCGTTGCATGTCCCAACGGCCGAAGATATCGGGACTCCTGGGCGGCTCGCTGAGTGGATGGCAGACAGCGCAGTGACGGTTACGCACCTGACGCCGGCCATGGGCCAATTATTGTCCGCTCAAGCAACGCGGCAAATACCCTCCTTGCATGCCGCATTTTTTGTTGGCGATGTGCTCACGAAACGTGATTGCCATCGCCTGCAGAGTCTCGCTCCGCATGTGCGCATTGTCAACATGTACGGTACGACCGAGACGCAGCGTGCAGTTTCGTATTTCCTTATCCCGAGCGTCGCGGAGGACCCTACATTCCTTGCGACACAAAAGGATATTATGCCTGCAGGCGAGGGCATGATCGATGTCCAATTGCTTGTCGTTAATCGTAATGACCGCGCAGTACCCTGTGCAATCGGTGAAGTCGGTGAAATCTATGTGCGCTCGGGCGGTCTTGCGGAAGGCTATTCTGACCCTGAAGCGACGGCGCAAAAGTTTGTCGGGAATTGGTTTTCTGCCGACAAGGTTACGTGGCAGGATTCCATTCTGCATCCATCGAAGGGACTCGCAGGGCCCGAGGCACGCTATTGGAAGGGTGTGCGGGACCGTATGTACCGTTCTGGTGATCTGGGTCGGTATCTCCCCGACGGCATTGTCGAGTGCACAGGTCGCGCGGATGATCAGGTTAAGATTCGCGGCTTCCGTATTGAACTGGGCGAAATTGACACACACTTGAGCCAACATCCGCTTATTCGCGAAAATATTACACTCGTGCGTCGCGATAAAAATGAGGAGAAGGTGCTTGTGAGCTACTTTGTGCCGCTGGAAAACTCTACGCTGGACGAGTACATGAGCGACGTACCCGAGGCGGAGGAGCGCACCCTTGCTTCGGGTATCAGACGCTACCGTCGGTTGATTAAAGATGTGAGAGAACATCTGAAGAAGAAATTGCCGAGCTATAGTGTCCCTACTGGTACGTCCTCTGTCTCTACTTGTTTACTTTATCTTTTATACCTTGTCTTATCCTGCGTCAAGTATTTGTGCCTCTCAAGCGCATGCCTTTGAACCCGAACGGAAAGATCGATAAGCCAGCTTTGCCGTTCCCTGATACAGCTGAAGCGGCTACAGCTGCTACGGATCCCCTCCGAGATGCCAACCAAACGACTGAAAAAATAACTTCTACTGAGAAACTCATTGGGTCTATCTGGGCCAACATCCTCCCGGCTGCACCCCAACCAGTTCCGTTGGACGACAGTTTCTTCGACCTTGGGGGCCATTCCATCTTAGCGACGCGTCTAATTTTTGAGCTAAGGAAGGCGTTCGTAGTCGACGCCCCGCTAAGTCTTGTCTTCGATTACCCGACCGTTAGGGAGCAAGCCGCCGAACTCGATGCGCTGCGCAATTCAGACCTCGGCCTTGCCTACAAGGGGACCGCTCCGATGACAATAGACGCCGATCAGAGTGGTTTGACCGTACCCGGCGGCACTTTAGCCAAGAAACCGGTACCTGCCGTTGAATACGCCAAGGATCTGGAGTTACTACTTCCCCAGCTTCGGAAGAAGTACGACGACCTTCCGGCTTCTTTCGCGAACCAGCCTCTCACAGTATTCCTCACTGGTGCAACTGGGTTCCTGGGAGCGTTCATCCTGCGCGATTTATTGTCAAAGCAAGACCGTGTGGCGAAGGTGATCTGCCATGTTCGAGCCCCGACGCAAGAAAAGGGACTCGAGCGTCTTAGAGAAAGTGCTGCTGACCGTGGCGTGTGGGACGATAATTGGCTAAAGGATTCACGTCTCGAAGTCGTCGTGGGTGATTTGGCGAAAGGCAAGTTCGGCATGGACGAACCGATATGGGATCGCGTCGCGCTGCAGTCCGATGTCGTAGTGCACAACGGTGCTCTTGTGAGTCCTTGCCGCACATTATGATTATGCTTTTGCAGTTTGTATTGAGGGTGCCCGGTTGTGCCGTTTTTCAGGTCCATTGGGTATATCCGTACGAGAAGCTTCGAGCTGCGAACGTCTTGGCCACTTTAACAGCGATTGAACTAGCCTCAAGCGGAAAGCAGAAGGCGGTCGCTTTTGTGTCGTCAACAGCGACTTTGGAGTGTGGTTACTATGCGCAACTATCTGACAGATTGGCGCGCAGTGATTCACGTGGTGTCCCCGAAAGCGATGACCTCGAAGGCGCGCGGACTGCGCTGAAGTCCGGTTACGGGCAGACGAAGTGGGTATCTGAGAAACTGTTGAGGGAGGCAGGGAATAGGGGCCTGCGGGGACACATTATTCGACCGGGATATGTTGTCGGAGATTCGCAGTCTGCCGGTTTGTTTCATAGTCAGATTTTATCTATGATGTGTGCTGAATTGTTTCTAACAGTCACTAACACCGATGACTTTATCTGGCGTCTAGTCAAAGGTTGCATTCAGCTGGGACTTGTACCGGATATTAATAACACTATCAACATGGTACCTGTTGACCACGTTGCCCGTATTGTTTCCCTGGCTGCAGTTGCTCCCTTGAAGGAGGATGCCTTATCCGTGCTTCATGTTACCGCCCGCCCTCCGCCCGCTTACAACGATCTATTCTCTTCACTCACTATCTACGGGTTCGAGGTTGAGCAGTGCGACTATCTCGATTGGCGGCGACGGCTCGAAAAGCACATTCTAGAAGTGCAGGATAATGCACTGTTCCCTCTTCTGCATTTTGTTCTAGACGACTTGCCGACGAGCACGAAGGCGCCGGAATTGAGCGACACGAGTACACGGTCGCTTCTCGCGGGACATGGAGAGCCGGAAAGCATGTCTGTGGACACAAAACTCATGGGGCTGTACCTCGCGTGGCTGATCGAGGCGGGATTCTTGGCGATGCCGACGGGCGCGTCGCCTGCTGAAAAATTACCGAGCTTGCAGGAGGGTTTGCGAGTTCGTGCTGTGGGAAGAAGCGGTGCTTAGCACACGGTGGATCAGACAAATGTAACCCGACATGTTGTAGTTGTATAATCAACACAGACCAGTACCGAAAACTTGCCGCGAAAGAGTCCAGATGACCCTCCGGGTACCGGAATGAGGCAGACGTCGCTTGACTATAAGACCATCAGAATAGTGGTTCATGGGAGTGCTATAGCATCCGGGTATTCCCGTGTGAACGTCCAATGCGATTTGATTTAGCAAAGTCGCCTCGGATTACTAATCCAAACTAGCCTTCAGCTCAATAAGGGTCCGCACTGATGATCTGTCCGAAAATAGGTTCTATTTGATAAATTAAGAATAAGTTATATTGTCTGGGCGCGGCCGGTATAACGCTGCACGCGCTGTCTCTTTGGCTCGCCCCGGTCCTCCTCCTCCTCCTCCCACCCCCCAACGTCCTTTCAACGCCGTGGCTTTCGTCCTTTCTTGCCCATTTCATGCCGTCCTTGGCGGCAGCTCCTGCCTCTGAATTGGCGCTTTCAGCAGGCTTTAGTCATGAGGCATATCTTCGCGCTGGCTCCTTGGCCGTCGGCGCGTACGAGTACGTGCTCACTGCTTTCTGTGTCGTCTTTCAACTTGCCAAACAGCTCTTTCTCTTGCAGGTATATATGCACGTTACCAGCGGAGTACCGATTCTACCGTGCACATTCCTCACAGAGGGGCCTCAGGTTGGCCGACCCTCCACAATCTTCGTTCGGACTTTCCTGACTTGACTTGCGCACACACAGCCAACAACTCGTCCTATTTGTCTTGATACGGTAAAGAGGAAATTTGCTTGGCTTTTAAGATCGAGTATTCACGCGTTCGGTGTCGGCAGGTACATGAGCGTTGCTGTTATCATCATAAGCAACTTCGGTTTTTTCGGGCAGTTTTCTTCGCTTGCGGCTTGTCAGCGTTTTATGCTCGTATCGCCCATTCTTAAAGGTACGACTGGATACGTCCGCTCGAGGTGGATTTATTGGTCTCAGTGAACATTACAGCCCTGCAGACGATCATTTCACAGCTTATTCTTTCTTCAAGGTACCGATCGAATATCACTCACTTTTTTCTCTCGCTAAGGACGAGGCGCGTACTATCTAGAACGTATTCCATTTCACGAAAATCGCGATGGGTGCTGTGGACAATATTTGTTACACTTGTGGTTTCAGCAGCCGTATGGATTTTATCGTTCCATTCTATGTGTGCTCACTGATCTATTGACGATCAAGCTTGAATTCTTCGCCGACGTTTATCAAAGATCACGTACGTGGTACCTTCGAGCCCCGAGCCCCCGCACCTCAATCATTGATCGCTGTCTGATGCATATTTTTTATATTCCCTCTCGACAGCTGTCCAGAACCCGGAAACAGTAAGACTGCCTGGTCATACGCGACTGCATATTTACTTACCGAATCTCAAAAAACGCAGCTCAAGTCTGTACATTCCAAAGCTTTCACAGCAAAATTAAACTTATTGGTTGGGGAAAAGCTGTATTTCGGCTAACGCATCGGAACGGATAGCGTGGATTAACTACGCCGTGGCAATGGCGTTTGACATGGTCGTGATCTGTATCTCGACGGGTTATTTGTGGGCGTATAGCTCGATTGCGGCCAGGTACGAGGCATTTCACATGCTTCGTTGTATATCATTATTGAAGCGCTCGGGCACTGCTTTAGAATCTCCCGGTTTGTTCAGACGTGCGTACTCGTTCGATCATGTTGCAGAGTTTGTTTGCCGAAGGGTTGGTATGCAGGCTTCTGTATGAGGGCTTGGGTTACTTTGTTGCGTTGACTGGTGAGTCGTCCCTGAATTGCAGCGAGATTGACGTCGGTGACACTGTAAATGAAGCCGTCAATATCTTCAATCTCGTTTTGTACATGAAGGGGAGTGAAGGGACACAGGTACGCAACGGGAGTTTATTTGTCTGGGAGATCCCACACTGACCCTGCCACTTCCGGCGAAACCACTTAAGTCGTCCGGGTAAGTCTATTTGTAGGATTATATTCCTGACACATGTTTACGTTCTGACAGTGCATCGCTCGGATACGTGATCATATTCATCCTGAGTCAGAGGGTCCTGATCAGACAGCGAGGTACGAACACAGTTACCAAAACAGGAGCACAATTTCTTATTGCGTTGTCCGCGGGTGCCCAGATTATGCTGACAAGTACGCGAAGTCGACGACGGGTTGCGAAGTGACGCTCCCGCTTGACACGACGCGCGAGATTAATGATGCGCTGCGCTCGCAGTTCGAGTCCACCACGACCGCGGGGAAGGCCGTGCCACTCGGGGGCGATGCGTTCACCTTCGCGAGCCTGCGCTCTGGGTCTACGTGCGAGGCTCCCTCCCACTCGGGCCCCTACCCCCCTAGTGGCACCGCGTGGCGGGAAGTGGGGGAGCCGCAGAGTGAGTTTGACGTACGCGTGCGCATCGAACGGACAGTCGTTGTAGAGCACAGTCCGAATGTGCTCCTGCGGGAGACTTATAGGCACCCGCGTGTAATGTGGGGGCATGGAGATACGCGGCCTTTGGGAGTGCGCTCGGCGCAATAGTACAAATCTTGTAGATTCATGTACGTACACGAACACAATGTCCTCCGGCAGGCCACCCATCCTATTTGTTCCCCCCACACACGTTCATTCTATTTTCCATCCCCAACTAACTAACCCCGTTCTGTGATTCTATATAGGCCTGCTTCACTTGTTTCCAACTTTTTGTACAACGAAAACACATTTCCAGATACGCTAGATTCACGATAATAGATTAATGCGCCCGACGCCCTTCGTGGCTAATTCTTTCGTCCAATCCCGCAGGATGTGCTTCTGGACTTTCCCGCTTGCCGTTCGCGGGAGCTCAGACGGGGCGCCTTCCTCGGCCATGAACCACACCCACGTTGGAGAGTTCTGAGTTTCACATCAGGATTGAGTCCAAAGGGGGTTGCCGCGGCTCGGTTAGTTCAACGTATGTATAATCGCCAAAAGAGGGTGTATATGGGGTACGGACCTGTGGATTCATACCCTCTGCTACCCACCTCCTTACCTCCTCGCGGGACACGTGTGCCCCCTTTTCACGGACGATCCACGCTCCAACGGCCTCGCCGTATTTAACGTCTGGAACTGCGACTACTGCCGCCTCGCGGATCGCGGGATGGAACGTGAGTCTGTTCTCTATCTGCACTGGGAACAGATTCTGCGGTGCATGTGAAAAAACCGGTTACAGACGGCCACGATGCAGTAAGCTTGAGTTAAATTACCTCGCCTCCTCTAATAATAACGTCCTAGAGTTTCGGTAAGCAATTAATGACCTCCACTTTTTTGAATAAAGACGCGGGGGTAGCTTGCCTTATTTCGTCCCACGACTTTTCCGAGGACATGAGTCCTTCAGAATCGTTGGAACTTGTAGTCGAGGACTGGTTTGCTTACCTTGTAAGTAACCCTCCTCATCTAGAATCCCAATGTCGCCTGTATGCATCCAGAGTGTGTCGTTATCGCCAGGATGTCTCCTCATGACAGACAGCGTCTGCTCGTTGTCTTCCCAGTACCTATGCACATGAATCAATACGTTTCCTATCTCAAAAATAATAATTGCACGAAGCTAGGCGATAGAGGCGATGAAGACGAACCCCTTCTGCAGAATGTATCCAGCGATGCAAATCTCACCAGGCGTGCCAACAGGCACGACGTTTCCATCGAGGTCGATGATTTTCGCCTTAACGTGGGGTTGGACCTTCCCGACCGTTTCCGTACGTTTAGTAATCGGATCATCAGGAGTTGTTTGGAAAGAGACGGGACTGTAAGTGAAGAAGTGGTGCTGCAGTGAGTAGACTTATTACAAGGACACTGTAAACAAGAACTCACCTTGTTTCCGCTTATTTCATTTTATTTGGCGGTAGGAGTATTAACGAAAAAGTAAACCTGTGTGAGCCGAGGGTATAAAGATTCCGAGGTCGGTAGGGTGGACGCACTCATTCCATACGCGTTGGTGAGGTCGACAAGATTGAGTTCGGAGATGAGCCGTTGCATAAGCTCTATGGGAACTGGCGACCCCGCGGCAATACCGGTCCTAATGAATGTAACATTAAGCACTGAACTTGTCGTGCACAAAGCCAATATCCCTTTCCCTCTTGTTACTCACCGCAATTTACGCAGGTTGGGCACCTCACCGCCTGCTCTCCTTTTTTCTGCTTCGGCGAGCACGCCCAAGAAATGGGTCGGGACGCCATGGAGGGCTGTGCAGCGCTCTTGGACGACGGCATCTAGTATTGACGGGGGATCGAAAATTTCGCTCGAGTAGACGACACATGCGCCATGTGTCCATGCAGCGAGGTTGCCCAAAACTAGGCGTGTTGATGGCAAGGGTTAAGAGGTCGAGTCGATCGGAAAACGTCGGCAAAGGGACCGAAATTGGCCGTAGCGAAGGTGGGAAAAGAATCAGAATATCAGAGTAGGTGGGAAAGGTATGACACTTATCAAAACAGTGGAAGAGCGGCGGAACATTACCTATAACAGATGCGCATCACTCTTTAGCAACTATATATAGAATGCGAACCAGAACACATACACAGAACGTCACTTGGAGTTAATCTCATGCATTGCCCGATAGAAATTCCATTGTTCAATAAATTCCTGTGAGTAAGCTGGACACAAAACAGAAGTGAGAAGAAATCGAGGAAGTTAGCAGTAAAAGTATTACTGAAACAGCCTTTGGTGCACCCGTCGTGCCGCTGGATTAGACTCAATACGTGTAGGGTACGGCAGAGTATACTTCCGAACGCACCTAGTAAATTGGAGATTTATCACATCGTCATTTATCATAGTCTTTTGTATTTGTTTCATTAGTTTGTGTTCCCCTGCGTTCTCGTTCCAAACGAACGCTTCGCGGAAATCTACCGCGCATTTAACATTATCCAAAAGTCTTCTGTACTCGTCGGATCCCGATGTGTTATCCACGACAAGAACGTTACGTAGCTCGGGAAGCTCCTCGACAGAGATAGCTCCTGGCCTAGAAGATGCCAGCCCGGGAATTGCTGCTGCTAGCGCGCCAAGGTATTCGGAAGACCGTATTCGCGGAACGACAACCAGCGTGCTGACCCCAACCAGTTTTAGCGTGCCGATCTTTTACGACATCCAAAAAGCAAGTTTCAGACTCCAGAGCGCCGCGTAGCTTCCTCGTGTAGACTTACGAGCTCATTGGTCCGGTAGGCTGGGTTTATGGTCACGAGAATGGCGCCCATGCTCGCGCAGGCCCACTGCAGCGCGGCGTACGCACTACGAAGAAGGTGAGCAAAGCAATGAATCCAGAGTTTTGAGGATGGACCAAGCGGCCGGACCTATTGTTTCCCATGATTACACCGACTCTGTCGCGCTTCTTCACGCCAAGCGCGAGCAGACCGCACGCGAGGGCCTCGGTGTGCCGATGAAGCTCTTCAAAACTCCATGCGAGGCAGTCAGACCGGCCAAGGTTGGGCTGCTGCGGTCCGGCATGCGCCCGCGGACGCTCCCTCCTGCATACCAGCGCTGGCTTTGACGCGAGGTTGGGAAGTAGTTGTGTTTCAAAGAAAGCTCCCAGCGTCCTGGTATCCAGCGGAGGCTCTTTGGGTCCCTCAACGTAAGACGCGGTGAGAAGACCCCTACCGGATTTCAACGTGGCCAGCCGACCATCTCTGGCACGTCGGAGGCCTGCTCGCGCAAGCTTGAGCGGCATGCGCATCGTCGGGAACAGCGAGCTAAACACATGCAGGCGACGCGAAGTTCAAGTACTTAAGGCCCATGGGTATTTCAGATGACCGCGGCCGCATATACTAAGCGATGCTGACAAATCTCCAAAACGAGACGGCGATCTCCCCACTTTACTGACATCATCCGATCGACCCGTTCACCACCTCTGCCTTCAACCACACTCTCTTCGTTATGTCGAATTTCGTACGAAGAATCGTATCTGGCAACAAGGCCCGCTTCAAAGATGCGTCTTTAGACTTGGAGCTCGATCTTGCCTACGTTACGGACCACATTATCGTCATGGGCTTTCCAGCCACGGGCGTTGAGGGATTTTACAGAAACCGCAGAGACGATGCAAAGAAGTTCCTAGATCACCGTCACGGCGGAAACTACTGGGTGTTCAACTTCTGTCCTTTGCGTGAAAACTCATACCCCGCCTCGCTCTTCGATGGCAGAGTGAGTCGGTACCCCTTTCCCGACCATCAGTGAGCTTGCTGTTCTGTACGCAAGAGGAAAATAACAGTACTTCGTGCGCAGCGCTCCTCCGCTCGCTATTCTTCCTCTGTTCGTGCGCGAAGCACACGAGTGGCTTTCCGGCTCCCCGGATCGCGTAGCAGTTCTGCATTGTAAAGGTACAACAATATGTGTATAATTAAAAAACGGGGACTAATCCCCCCATTCCGTGACTTCAGCGGGAAAAGGCAGATCAGGGACTCTTGCATGTGCATACCTTCTTTCCCTTGACGAGTGCCCGAAGCCACCAAGACTTCAGCGGAGCATGACAAACAAAGAATGGGCCGAGAGACGTGCACACCAGATAATGGAGAGCGTCAAGACGGAGGAGACGAATGAAGACGTAATCGAGATCCAGGATACCCAAATTATCTTAGGAAACGACGGGGCGGCTTTAGATACGAAGAGTCTTGATTCCAATCCCGAAGCTGAGCTCGAAACGGGCAATTCTGATGAAACAATCAAAGACAGGGCAAATGGGGTGGTACCGCCACCAGTGATTAACAACTCAGAGTCGATCACTGAGAACCCTACGAGTGTTTCCATTCCTGATGGGTTTGGCTTTCAAGGAATAACCAGCTCGACCAGGAGTATCGTTTCTGAAAAGAATACCCTCTCGCGGTCAAACACGCTGGAAGATGTCCTCGCGTTACACACCTCACGACGCATGAGAACCAAGGCACCGGATAAAGGCAGTCTAAAGCACGGGGTGTCAATTCCAAGTCAACAACGTTGGTTACGTTACTGGTCACTGCTCCTTGCGCAACAGGCGCCACGGGGCTTCTGGGATTCCGCGTATACAGCACGCCCGCCGCATGTTTATTTACGCGAAGTGCGCGTGCGCATGCGCGAGCTGGGTAGTGTGAAGATGGGCCTGCTGAAGATCGCGAACGGCTTAATTGAACGCATGGGCACGTCACGATACGATACACAGCTGCAGGAGAAGGGTCCAATATGGGTGTCCCTTGCACAGTATGACGACGCACTTGTGGAGACACTAGAGCGGCGAGAGAAGCAGACGCGGGCTGAAGACGGAAATGTAGGGAAGAGAGGGCGTAGTGTTGGGTACGTAGGCAACGAGACGGCTTCCGACATTTTCCAGAGCGATAAATGGGACAAGGAAAAAATGGTTAGAAGCTTTGCTCGGCTTGGCAATCTCGATGGCGTGTGCGAGAAAGAGCTCACGGAGGTACGATCCGCTCTGCCGCTTACTCTCGCGGATAATTGAATGAAAAAGATTGAATTACTATCGGTTTCAGGATGGGCGCATCATCACCTACAGACTTCGCCCACTTTCGGACGAAAACTGGGAGGTCCTGCAAGAACGTATTCCCGGACCTGACAACGAATCCGATGCTCACGCAGAGCATGCACAGGCGGCTGCGGACGCATCGACCGCGAGTTCCGCGACCGATCTTGCGCAGGTGATCAACGACAGTGACAATGACGAGAGGGGCGTGTTGCTCGACGTAGGGCGCGAGGTGCGCGTAAAGCTTTATATGGGTCAGATCTTTCTTGGTTGGTTCTGGTTCGTGCCAGCATTCCATCTGCCGTCCCCGGGAGCGAGCGAGCCGGGGGCTCAACGGCCGACGAGTCTGGTGTTGACACGAAAAGAGATCGACTTTTCCATTGGCGCAGGAGCCGCATTGGTGGACGTCGCTGTCATTTTGGACTGGGACGCCTCGGACGAGGTGCCGGCATGGCGCGAACCGCCGAAGAAGCAGACAAGCGAGAGTTCTGAGCGTGTGGAAGGAAAAGAGCCGGCTGCAGGTGGCGTCGTCGTGGCGAACCTATTGCGGTCGGTCAGTCCTGAGCCCGAAAGTGTTGTGAGGGGAACGGTGGAGGTCATACAGGCAAGCGAGGAGTAGGATACAGGTGTATATTGGAATTCGGGACCCGTATCGAGAAGGTAAATTAATGGGAGCCTCGCGAAACTTCTTGACTTCGTTGAACGCAATCAATACTTAGACTTCAGTATTGAAGGTTGTGATTGTCGTTCTGTGTGTGATCCGGACTCTTTCTTTCGCGAGGCACGCGCGGGCGCGGGTACTTCGTGACAGATTACGTGATTCCATTATATTTGGGGCACGCGTCCGCTGAGTTCGGCCGCATTCTTTCCTTTCAGGCTACGGGTCTCAAATAAATGGCGACCCCCTTTTTAACGCGACGCACACGGAAACACGCCCAGATAGTGCCTGCATCAGCCAAATGAGTACATTGGGGCCAGAGCAGAGAAAAAAAAATTAAAAACTGTCGCGCCCTCATCGCAGGCCGACTGGTGGCGTCGACTCGCCAGAACTGACTAATAAATTACTCAATGCTTATCCATCATTGCATTCTTGTCTGGCCCTTTTGTCTTGTGTCTGCTTCCCCCTATACCTATTTGCTTCCTTGCTCAAATATGTAGCCCCTCGGCAAACTGTATGGCGATGCTTACCTCTTGCTTCTCACCCCGAAAGCAAACGCCTTTTCTGTGGGTCCCCCTCGCCTCGCCCTTTTAGCACTTGTCCCGGTAAGTAATTCCGCCTTCTGATGAAGAACACCAACCCTCAGGTCCCCGCTACTCGCGCTCTTCTTCCCTTATAGTCTTCTTCTTCGTCATGGTGCGGCCTGGCCCATACAGTCGTCCGATGTCCTTCCCGTCCGCACCAGTAAGAGAAGACCTCTTTCGCAGACGCGCAGAAGTTGCCCTCGACTTCATCGTCGTCGGCGGCAGCGTCGCGGGCCTCGCTTGTGCGTATAACCTTAAGCAGGCGGGTCACAATGTGCGCGTCCTCGAGCGTTCGAGCGGTCCCGGGATTGTACGTGTACCTCCCTCTAATCGTCTTCTATCCCCGCATACCTCGCATGTCTGGACAATCCCCCCGGTTACTGACACTTATGTTTCCGTTATGCCCTGTGTAGGGCTCCGGTGGAATCCGGATACCGCCTAATATGACGAAACTGCTTTTTCATTGGGGCCTAGGCGAGAAATTGGTCAAGGCCTGTGTCAAATGCCCGCGCATCGAATTTGTCGACAGTAAGCTTGGCCCGGCTAATATTGCGTCTTTTGTAGTATGTTGACATTTCTCAGGTGTGACTGGGGAATACTTGAGTGAGCTGGCAATGCACGAGGAGGTCATGAGGGAGCTACAGGCGGATATGTACGGGATGCTTGTGAGTCCTCCGTCTCAATTCACATCGGTGATTGTCTCATGTATTTTGGGATTTGGTTCCGCTATGCAGTATTCTGATTTACACGCAATATTGTACGACATCGCGGTTAGTTCCGGGGTGAAGGTCGAATTCAATGTCACGGTGGTCGATGTGGATGTGTCGGGGCCATCGGTTCGTATGGCCTGTGGGGAGCGAATTCGGGCAGACGTTGTCGTTGGCGCCGATGGTGTGCAGGGCATTGTGCGTGAGCGGTTGCTGGGGTACGACGAGGATGTCAAAATAGGACCCTTTACGGGATACACGTGAGTCCTCTCTTATTGACCTGCGAGATCATGTATTTATTTATTCGTTCCCCTCGAAAAGGTTTGTCGTTCCGGTGATTAAAATGATGAAGGATCCAAAGGTGCGGCCTTTGGTGGATGATGAAAAGGGGGTGGTGAGTTCCTGCATGCTTCATTAGCATCTCTTGCGTTCGTCCGTCTAAATTATTTTTGTCGTCGAAATGCTTAGTGGAAGGTTTGGATGGGCGACCGACGTTGCGTCTTAACGTTCTTAACTGTGAGACAAGCGAGCACTTCCTTGATGTAATGTTACTAACCGACGGTTTAGCGACCAGATCAGTATGCAGTCCAGCTTATCTGCCCTCGGCAAGAAGCGGTGTATAATTGGGAGAAGACCACCCCCCTCGGACCAGTAACCGATAAGTTTGATGACTTCGAGGAGAAGTAAGGACTTTCAAATATCTTGTCGCTTTGCGATTAACTGACATGTTTACTCTGCAGAGTTCAGAGACTACTGCGGCTAGGTACAGAAGCCGTGGAAACGCAACATCTCATCAAGGAGCCGCTGGAGGACTGGTTTGATGACGACGGTCATGTCGTACTCATCGGCGATGCAGCACACCCGCTAAATGTGAGCTTATATGTATTCTGAACGCGCCAGTCCTGGTCTCACGGAATATCGTCAGCCTGGGACCACTCACGGCTCTTCACTTGCGATGGAGGATGCTGCTGTACTAGGGTCTTTATTCTCGCGTCTCCGCACGCGCGACTCCGGCGAAATTGTGCGCTTACTGTCGGCATATCAAGAAATACGGCAGGATCGCTGTGCGGATGTGGCAAAGTCAGAGTTTGCCAACGTTGCGATTTCCACGCTGCCGCCCGATGACCCGAGATTTGCTGTACGCGAGGCAGGCTTTGCAGCGTCGCGCGAGGTGAAGGCGCTTGATTGGGAGAATCTCGGTGACCCGTACTTGCAGGGTGTGTGGGAGCAGTTCAAGAGTCTGTTTGGGTATGAGGCGTACGACGCTGCGGATGACTGGTGGGTCGACTGGGGCGTGATGCAGGAACGTATAAACGCCGTGTCAGGTGCGAGCGTCATCAACTTCGGGACCGCGGAGCCTATCATGGACAATGGGTTGGCATCAGCGTTCGGGGGATTTGATCTTGGATCGCATGTCGTGGTGACCTCAACCGACAACGATTACCGGAGTGCGTCAGATGAGGAGGTACCACAAACTTTTGGTGGAATGAATACGACATCACAGGTCGTCACGAGCTCGGTGGTAGATAGTAGTGATTACGAATCGGGCTCGGCCCCAGTCTCGTATAGTTGGCGAAAGGACTAGGTCTCTGACACGCCTTTGCCGTCTGTACGTAGGATGCCTGCGCCCAGCCTTTGCCTCCCTCATTTTTTTTCGTCTTCGTTATCGATTTTGGACTTCATGCATATTGTCACATGTACCTAGGTCGCATTATAGTAGACTCGTGCCGAATTTATTTCTTCGCCGGGGGGAGTACGGAAGCTTCTTTGCCTTCCTGTTTTACATTTATGAAGGCTCTCAAGAAGCTCCTTTTTTTCCTTTCATATTTCATCCCGATTGGGATATTTTCATCCGGTCGCTGGGCTACGATATAACCCCTTCCGAATACCTCGAGGACGCTAGAAGTTTGAAAAAGTTTGAAAAAAAAAATTGAGTCATGTGTAGGAGGCGCAGTACTGGACGCGAGTCTTGCTTTTACCCTAGCCTGAGGGCCTGGCCGCCTGCGGAGTTTATTCGTCTCGTAGCTAAGCTGAAGCAGTGGTCAGGGCAATTAAGGTTGAGCATCAACATTATTTACAAATTACGCCTCGTGCGTATCGACTATGCGGCACGGACACACAAGAAGACGCAAATCTGGAGAACTGCATACACGTCATAGGAAGAACATTGTCAAGAACACAGAAATTTAAGAAAAATCTTTTTATTTTTCGTATTAATACGAAGTACGGCATGACATTGACAAGTGACAAGTAAAGTTACTACAAGAGACCGGGTACAGTATGACGTAGGCACGGATTCGTTCAAATGTGAACAAGGAGGCGAAGAGGAGAGAGTGCGATGGAGACGATGTCATTCAGTAAATTGCAGCATTGTGAATTAGGGACTCTGCCTGCGCAGAGCGGGGTTTGATAGAGCATTTGAATGGTTTGGGGTGACTGTTTTAAGGTTTTGAGTGTTTTTTTCACTTGTTTAGATTTCGAAAGGAAAAGGAAGAGGAAAAACAAAAACTTACGAGATGACGCCGGAGGACGCGTCCAGGACAGCAGGGATGAGTTTACCCGCCTTGTCCGTAGCGTGGGTCACGTCCAATGTGGCGAGTACGAATGCGATGGTAATCCAGAGCGTGTTCTCTGCGTATTGATAGCCAGCGCAGATTCTGCGTATACGTAAGAAGAAGTACAAGACGTTCGTTGAGTTTAGTCCGAAGGGGGAAAAAGTTGGGGAATAGGGTGTTCATGCTTACCGTCTTCCGTAACCGAATGAGTATTTTGCGGGATCGATGGCCGCATAGTCAAGCTTGCCTTCAGAGTTGAAAAAGCGCTCTGGAACAAAGTTCATAGGGTCAGGGTAGACGGCCGGGTCGTGCATGATTCCCCTGCAAAAGTCGGTTAACACATCGAGATCAGAAGTCTGATCCTACCATGTGGCGAAGTGTACCCACCACGTGTTCCCGACTACCATAGAGCCGGCAGGCAGATAATAGCCATTGTGAACGTCATCCTCCTTCAGGAGATGGGGTAGAGCTGCGATGCTGTTAGGATTATAGACCGACGGTGATAAAAGGGACTTGCCTTGGGGGGCGACCGTGTGCCAGCGTATTGTTTCTTTCGCAATGGCGGTGATGTACGGTAAGTCCTCGCGGTCGGAAAATGAGGGAAGCTTAGATGATCCGACAACCGCGTCGAGCTCAGCCTGCGCCTTCTTGCGGATTTCGGGATAGAGAACCATAGCAAGTATGAAAGCCGCTAGCGTTGACACGGACTGAAATTTACGTTGATATCAGCAAAAAAAAAAACAGGCGATAATTCAGTCCCTGACGCTCACAGTGTCAGATCCCGCTGTTCAAGGGGGGAAGAAAAGACGCGTTGTCAGGAGTGTGGTTGGAATGAGATGCCAAGAATTTACCTCCGTACGCAAGCGCTGCGCTGTCCCTTATGATCGTTTCCATTTCTCCCTCGCAGCCGTATTTTCCAATAAGCTCGGAGACGTAAGAGGGGTACTCTGGTTGCTTTTCAGCCTGGGAAGTAGAAGTGTGGTCAACTTTTGAATACGGCCCGTCGGCGGAAACTGCACTTACTAGCTTTTCTTTGGATACACCATAAGGATTCCACCGCAGATCGTATACCGCCTTTCCCCATCGCTTCGCGACGCGCTGATAGAATGCACCAGGGAACCATGCCGGCACCTTCTTTACTATTCAACACACGTGCTATCAGTTTATTTTTTTAATTCATCTTTGTGCTGTGGCTTGAAGATTCTTACGGATTGGGAAAGTGTCGACGAGCCATGCACCAGGACGAGCTGCGTCAGACACAGCGTCCATAACCTCTTGTGCGGTCGTGACGAAAGGATGCTGCCGAGAGTCGATGCTTATTCCGTAGACTGACATCATGATGAGCTGGCCGGCGTGTCTGGAACATGGAGACAGTTAAGCGAGAGACTAGAAGCTCAAAGAGCATCAGAACCCACAGTCGGAGATGGTCGATGAAATCTTCGGGGGTTGACAAAAGACGCTTTAATAATTTACCGGACGCGAGTTCCTGGACGGGGTTGAAAATATGGACATTCGATGGGCCGAATTGGCCGACGAAGAAGCGTCTGTATTTTCGCCATACTTCACCATAGGGCATGAATCCGAAGTTCCATTCAAAGCCCATTCTGCGGTGTTTGATGAGGCGGAGTACGACTGTGAGGCTAGTTGAGACGAACTTACAATTCATTGAGTAGGGGAAGGCGGGGTCTGTCAGAGTAGATGGCGGATTTCTTGTCGAACAAGTCGTTCGCGACCTTCGCGGAGTTGAGGAAGATGATATCCCGCCCCAGAATGTTGACGCGGACGATATCCCCTTTAGAAGAGCAAGGCGAGGTCCTCAGTCTGGAAACAGTAATATGAGAGCATAAATGCGGAAAGCGTACCGTACTCCTTGCCCCATTTCGTGATCGTTTCCCATTCGTGTTTTCTGGGCATATTGAAAAGGTTCCCGACGAGGGGCAGAGGCTTCGGGCCTGGAGGAAGGGGTAGGCCATGGCCTCTGGCGCGCGTCTCGGGGGCCTTTGATCTCCTACAGATGCGCAGGACCAAACCCAAGCCGAGCGCAAGGCTGAGGCCAATGCCGCCGATGGCGGCAGACATGTTAGACTGACCGGGGAGCCAGTCCAGAGCAGAAACCAGTGCGAGAGTCATGAAAGTCGTACAGTGGAGTGATACAAGAAAGGAACAGGATGTACAGAGCGACGAAGGCGCCCCCGTGTCAAGGAGGTTGCGGCGGCGATGCTGCGAGTGTTAGAGATAGCAGACTGAACGACTTGCGCCTTATAGGAGCTCTTCATGCGGGGAAGCAGCTCCCTGCAAGTCTTCGGCTGACCCCGTGTCCCGCTCGTGTGCCATGTCGGACATGGATAATATGTCAAAAGCAGTTGGATCATCGTCGAACCTCAGCCTGAGCGAGCCTAGTACGACATTTTCAGGTCTAGTAGTTATCGCTTGCGGACTATCGCCATCGGTGTAACCTTATCTATACCCGTAACTTGGTGTAGTGGGGGGTGCCTGACCGCGTTGTACGTGTTTACAAGCACAGCGCATACTTATAAATATAGTTTTATTATATTTTTGTGGATTTAGCTTGGCGGGCACGTACGGACGGCCCCGAGTTGACCGACTTTCCCTCCGCGGCGTCTGCGAGGGGCAAGCCCGATAACCCGCCGCTTTGGTCTACGCATCGGGCACTTTTTTTTTTTCAAGCTGAATAAATATTAGATAAATCCGTTATGTCAGAGAACTTCGTTACTCGTAAATTAGGCGGAAGCATCCTGGAATAAAAGAATAATGACCCCTTACCGGCACCACGCCGCAGGCCGATCCGGTGTCCATAGCGTGAATATTGATGCGGAGGCGGCTCGATAGCGCCCTCTCCGCATGGCGAGACAATCTAACCGGACTCTGCGCAGTCATGCTTTACCCGATTATCTATCTGGGCTGGGCACAAGTTCATTAGTACATGTGAGGGAAGTACAGGTCCTTATTCTGAAAAGGGATGAAAGGACGTACCAATTTAGTGTAGGTCGGCGACATCTGAACTAAACTCGCTTTTACTGTATAGTCGGGGCAGCGCGCCGCCGGAGGGGGCGCCACAGGCTACTAGTAGTCCCTCGAGGCGCAGATCGTTGAGGTTTCGAATATTCTACTGAAGAATAAAGGGATAAGCACTCCACCGCGGTTAAGAAATAATAATACGACTGTATTGGCGCCAATTTCATTTTAAAATTGCAAGACATCGCATAGAACCATCCTCCCGTGGAAGCAAAAACTGAGTCTTCGGACTAGGCCGGAAGTAAAAATTGGACGAAATTTCCCGAAAACGTGCGATTATTGCACGACTGCCGTGACTGTGACACCTGGCCGGCTGATTACCAAAACAAGGCACACTTGATTGGCATAGGAATCAGCAACGGGCAGGAACGGTCAGGCCGTCCGGGCCGCCTGATTATGCGCTATCATATCGGCACACATTTGATCGTTCGGCGGGCGATAACAAACTGCAGACGAGGAACTACATATCCGTAAAGTACAGAAGGGTGCACATACAAGTCGTGACAGTCATTACAGACGTAACACAAAACAATGTGAGAGCGTGGGTGAGAGACATGAGGAATTATCTCGCCATCACAGGTCAAATGACTGATGCGAGATGGGGAAATAAATGGGAAAAAGGAGATAATCAACGGCGAGTAGAAGGAGAACTATGAAATGAAAAGGAACAGGAACAGAACGATGCGAAGGAAAGAACGTCGACATTGCGAGATGACAAAACGGGAAATGCCACTGAGAAGAATAGGACGAATTTGCAAAAAGATAAAAAAAGAAAAGATAGGAAAGTCAGAAAAGGAAGAGAAGAGAAGCCGAAGAACTCGAAGGCTAATTAGGTTGATACGTAGACCTTCCACTTCTCAGACTGTAGGAAGTAGATGCAGGGCAACGAAATACCAGTCGACCAGACCCCTCAATATACGGGCGTCGACGCGATGAACCGGAAATACGCAGGCAGGGCGTGAGCGACAGAGAGCCAGAACTTTCGTACGCGCGTTAGCACGTCTCAGACATGAAACATCGAGCAGAGCTTTCTGATGTACTCACATTATACAAATAGAAGCTCCTCTGGTCTGCCTTAATAGAGTCGAGCATCACGAACCGCGCGCCGACCGACAGGGCGAGGATGTTAAAAACAACCGTCGCACCCACGCTGAGGCCCCAGAGCGCACTGAGTCCGACGGACCATGCCGCAAGCGCGAGCATAAGCGTGGGACGCGCGACCGAGGGTGCAACGATCGGGAGCGTCTTACGCCCGACGAGGCGGTCGCCCTCCTTGTCCTTGAAATCCTGCGCCTGGATTGTCGTCGCGAATATGCCTCCGCTGCAGAGCACGGACAGCACACAGATGTTGTCGAGCGCATGGGGGTTGGATCCTTGTGGATAGGGAAGATGATCAGTTTCGTGAGGCCGGAAGTCGCATTCCGGTAGGCGGCTGGGACTTACCCGCAATGAAGCAGGCGCCAACCTCGAAGGACATGAAACCGAATGCGTTCACGACATTCCTGCCGAGCCAGTGTCCTGCAGCGAATCCCATCTCGTCGTACACGTACGTGAGGATGCAGAGCGCGATGCTCGCGTAGACCGTCTCTTTGCTGTAGCAGGCGGACAGAGCCAAGCACGCTGGCACTAACACCCAGCGAAAGATGCGCGCGTTCTCCCACGTGATGCGCTTTGCCGGAAGTGGGCGATCCTTCTTGTTAAACTCGTCTTCCTCGGGCTTCATCGTCTGGTTCGATAGGCAGAACTGCAGTACATGGAACCATGTCCAGAAGAAGACGTGCGGGAAGCGTGAGAGCTCGCATAGAGGTGTGGATGCGACGGCGAGGGATGTCTGTGGGACGTTCATGAGAACGTGCGGGAGGTAGCGAGGAATGAGCAGCGGGACGTACGATGGGAATGACAGTCGTCTTGAAGTCCGACTTGGTGAACAGGAAGAGTGTCCACAGGTGATACACCACCTGCGAGCGAAGGTTGGATAGAGTGCGGAACATGGCGAGGAGGGGAAGGGTGTCTGAGGACGAGGACGAGGAAAATCAGTCGTGGGCGGCTTGCTGTCCTCCGAGGTGGAGGTGCCCGATGGACTTACTTATATCGAGGTCCCGAGTCTGCTAAACATGATCAAAAGGATCAGGAAGCATCGTAGGCTGTTGCTCTCTCAGGTATGTTCTCAACAAGCCGTATACGTCAAAGAAGTCTTCCTTACGAAATAAGGAAAGTCCACGCGTAAAAAGAAGTTCGCAGGGGTCCAGAGCCAGACCAGATCCCAAGAGATTGGCTCCGAAGCACGTTTCTTTTTCAGGGGGCGTGGTAAGGGACTTACCAGGGCGACCCCCGCGATCTCGTCTCGGATAGCAGAGGGATAGTAAAGCAGAGCGCGGAATTTGCACTTCTTCTGAGGGTGGCGGAGGGCATGTCCGAGTCGCCGAGCGGCCAAAAGGCAAGAGGTGGTAAAATCAGCAGAACCAGGAAGCATTGATGTCAATACAGATGAGTGTACTTGTCCGGTTCGGCGAACATTCAACCACAAATACCTAATCACGCCGATCCGGATTTCTATGAGCGTGGATCGTCTGACGGTCTCTCGGAAAGCGCCGGTGGGCCAGTGAAAGGTCAGACGCCCAGAGTCCCGGCCTAGCTTTTCTGAGTTAGTAGGGCAAAGGGAGATAACGACTCCGCCAGCCGCTGTCTGTTGTTGTGGTGTCGTACCCGAGCCAAGTCGCGCGCACTACGTGTAGTCACACGCCATCCTTCTCATTTGACTTCCCGATGAGTATCAAGGAAAATAAAGTAAATGAATCTAAACTAGGGCGGTACGTATCGTTCCTGGGCGGTCCCGGGCATGGATGTAGGAGATGTCGTGCCGTGGGCCCCCTGCTGTCCCAAAAGCCCCCTTGCTTTGCGACTTCAGTACGCCCGGCGAGGGCGGCCGCTTACGTGTGACATCACATCGCATATTCGCGATGGCTCACTCACAGAGCGCGGCCCGTTCGAAGATGCAGACGCAGATTCTCTGGTCGTTTGGATGCAACACGTCTTACCGAAGCATCATGTGCTACCTTTCCTTCATCTTGTCTGTCGAGGGGACTTGCGCCGTGAAAGCAATCCGGCTTAGCCTAAAGAGAATCGAAACGGCCCAGTTTCAGTGAGAAAAATTTGCACCCGCGGAACGGCAGCGTCATCTGTGTTGCTTCTTTTCTGTTTGGCGCTGCTGTCGGCAGCATCGGCTTTGCTGGTACAGACTGTGGCTCTTCCGCAGAATGATCGTGCGACGTTTTCGACTCACTCAGGGTTTTTTTTTAGCGACGGGCTATCAAGAAGAACGTGTTTAGAGAGACTGGCGACTGAATACGTATTTAGGAAGACCGAAGAAGGCCAAGGATTGTGCTGCTGTTGGACTGCGACCTGGTCAGACGCTGTTTTGACCGGGAACGGGAAGTCGCACACTAACTAGTCTATTTCCGACTTGTCCTATCCGAAGCATTAGTGCGGGGTCTGCTCCAGTGTTACGGCATACCGAACATTGCGTCAACGTCCTACAGAACAAAAATAAAAACGCCGAATTTACATGAAAGACAGCGCAGATATGGGTTAGCTTGATAGCGTGGACCCAGCGTGGCAGAGAAGCCGTCTAGCGCAGCAAGTCGTGCCTACGCAGTATCCAAGGGTACTAAGCGAATGCGCGAGGCGGAGATTTGCAGACAAATGGAAAATGAGAAACAACACAAAGGGCTTTAATGTGTAGTGTTGACGTGCGTCCGTAACATGCAGCAGCGCGTATATGGAGACGACTACGACTGACGTCCGCCGAGGGACGGCGAAAGGCAAGGCACGCCGGTATCACTTACCGTAACTGTAGGTCCACGTGATACTGTACTATACTATTACCGAAGTAGCACAGCCTCCCGGCTACCGACACCGGTGGAAATCCCCGGCCTACCGGAGCAACCCCGAAAAGGTCCCGTTTTCCGGTTCGAGCCCACCGTCGTCCGAACCCCCGAGTTCCCCAATCCTCCGCTCCCGAGTCCCGCAGATAATCCCAAGAAATTGGTCCGAGTGTTTTTTTGTTTTTTTTACACCCTCAACCTGCTCCCGCTTCATCGTAAATCCAGAGGCGCATGCTGCGAGACTTCTCGCGTTCACGTACTACCGTATACCCTGATATTTGGAACGTTCCCTCGTTGATATCCGTTCTCACTCAAAAAAAAACTTCGTGAGTGCAACTGTATTTATTAGTAGAGAGTGCATGTCGCCGGAGATAATTTGGCGCACGTTTAGTTCATTCGTGCTTAGAAAACCTTGCTCCGACAGGTGCCGCAATCCCACCGCTGGGCGCGCCGAACACGCGTCTCAACGTGGACATGGGAACCCGCGGACTTGCGTTTTGCGAGAATTTGTATTCAATGAAACTTGCCTCGTTTCTTCACTACTACTCGTGGTTATCACCCTTCGTCGGATGCTTCCGGATTCTTTATGAGACTATTGGCAGGCGAGCAGTGGAACCAAGCCTTTCGCCCCGAGCGAGGCCAAGTGCAACACACAGGTCGTTTTCTTACGACATTTGAAATTCGCGATACCGAAAACCAACGTTAAACCGATCGGGCGCTTCGTAAAGATGACCGTTTCTGTCGGTCACGGTGTATTCGAAGACGTTCCAGGTTCTTGCTACGGTTTCATGTTCACGGACGGCTCCGACTCGTGCCAGCCCTCCAGGAAATGCTTCCTCGAGACTCTGGCTCTGACATAATCGCTTGCAGGCTCCGTCAAAAGGTTGCTGTGGAAAACCTGGGGATTGAGATGTCGAAACTCGAACTTCCATGAGTATTTAGACTTGAGGTCTTCCATTCTCCCGCTGTTGCAACAGTTCCCCAGGTACCTGCCCAGAATAAGTGACCATTCGTGTTCGTGCATCTATTCTGAGCATGGATCTTTCGCATCTCCATGATACGGAGGATTGATCTTCTGTGCATTTTCGACTTTTCGCTTTCTTCTTGCGTGAGGATGGTGGCGTTAACCTCGTACCTCGCCGAAATCATCCGAACAAGGGATCACGAAGACAAGCTGACGAGTTGAGTAGCGTTGCTTTGTCAAGGAAATGCGAGCCGGCGCGGAATCGGGTAACCCCCAGTGTCTTGCTAACTCAGCTCTTGCTCTCATGTTATCTTCAAGGCTATGGCGTGTCTTGTTATCTCGCATTCTCTTGGCCAAAATAAACGGAACTTGAAGAGAACTTACTATGCAGCGAATCGGGTTTCCGGGAAGATTCACGCTGGGTAGTCCTACGACGGGTACTAACGGGTGGACAGGTGGGGGGACTGGACTGGACCGCCTCGTAATAGCCGGAATACAGCGGGCTCAAGATACGAGGGTCACAAACTACTGCAACTTGAGAATTAGGGTTGCTTAACCTATTCACTTCTACGCTATCTACACGTACAGGGAGTGGATGCAAGAAATCGGTTGTGCATTGCTAGTCCGATGGTCGGTGGTCACTACTGCTAACATGCTGAATGTCGCGATCTTCTACGCTATATGCTATTGCACCCATATCATCGTGATGAACACAGCTAGGGCTTGAAAGTCGAATCGCGGTATGCATCTCTGGGGCCCGCGCATGACCTGAACTTAGCATTCAGTACTTACCTTATAGTCATATATTGCAAAGGCTACAAGACATAAAACCGGTCAAAGTGACCGCTAGCGGGCAGGGTAGCTTGGATGCGCATGCGTGCTGTTGCGGATGTTGTTCCTCACCGTGACCCCGATGGGATCGTGCGGGACATATGATAGCTTTTAGGAACAGTTAGACAAGATAATCGGATAATCCTTTGATTTATTTTCCTGAGCGGGCCCCTCCCCGTTACTGATGCGATTGAACATATGGCGGGTATCATCGGTCCGTTACTGGCGCCGGCGGTTTGATTGGTTTCGGTCATGCTGTCCAACGATGTTCAATCTAACTTAGATATGCACTGGCAGTAGCGCCCTGCATGAAGCTCCTGAGCGCTCGTAGCGTCTGGGTTTAGGCAAATAGATAAACAAGACGTTCCAGAGCTCTGATGGAAATCCGAAGTCTAGTACTAGTGCGCGGGAGTGGTAAGTATGTACACTACTGGCTGACGATCTAGATGACTTCACGGTGGTTTTGTCCTTTGGCCGTTGTTCCTTCCCCGTCTTCTGAACACGCGCCTGACACATGAGCATGGCTCGGCCTTCGAAGGCATATGCATAGTCAGCTTCCCTTTCGTTGCTAATCCACTCAAGGTACTCGGAGGGTAAAAGCCCGGTCAATCACGCAGGATCTAGGCCAAGGGGACGGCGCGGTGATTGCGCATCTGCAGATGTAACTGATTATATTAATATTGCCAGTGATAGTCGTCACAGTCGTGTATTTCGTGATAGCGAGGCGCGAACAGGGAAAGCAATTTGACTGGGGGTATGTACTAATGCTGTGTGATTGATGACAGAAATAGGTGGACGGCCAAGGCCAAGTAATACAGTCTATAAGGTTGCAAAGGCGAAGCGGCGCGGCTGTCCGATGGGAGCTGGGGGCTCAGAGGCCGGTGGACGAGGTCACGGTCTGCATCCTCAGGCCTCTGAGTATAGGCGAGTGCGAGGGTATCCGATCGAGTCTGTCGGAGTCATATCCATCTTCGGTGACCACCGACGCTACCGTCACACTCGATGTCATGCTTTCTACGGCGGTCATGCGCTGGAGCATCACACCCCAGTCGACCCACCAATCGTCTGCGGCGTCGTACGCTTCGTAGCCGAACGAGGCACGGAACTCCTCCCATGCGCCGCGCAGGATGTCCTCGCCGGCGTTCTCCCAGTCGAGGCTCTGCTGCATGCGTGATAGTCGGAAGCCCTCGTCTCGTTCTCTGCGTTCGGGCCCCTCTGGCAGAGTTGAGAACGCGACCAGCTCACAGTCGGACTGGACCGTAGACGTGCAGCGGTCCTGTCGCATTTCTTGGTATGCCCTTAGGAGACGCAGAATCTCGTCTGTGTTGCGCGTTTGAAGTCGCGAGAAGAGGCTACCTAGAACGGCGCCATCTTCCATGGCCAGTGCTGCCTCGTTTGTCGATGATGGCTGTTGGTGTCGTCTGTTAGTTAAAGAAGACGGACAGGATTAACCCGTAGTGCTAGCAACATACACAAGAGACATGGACAGCGCTTCCGACGAGTACCGCTCTTCCGCTATCGGAGTACCAGCCGTCGAGCTGCGTCTGGAGAACGTGTAATGTCTCGGTAGCGTAAGTGCCTAAGGCAACAAGTCGTTGCACCCTGTAGTAAAGGCATCATAATGTGAATGAGTTTAGGTTACTACCAAAGAGACGTCAGCCCACCTGTCTTCAAATTGTGATACATTAAGTTTTGATAGGGGAACTATGGTTTCCCAGCCGGGCTTCGCGTCGTCGTGGGGTTCAATTATATGCACAACATATTCGGTTGGTCGCTTGATACAAAAAGCGCGTTAGGGCCGAGAGCCGAGAGTTGGATATGAAATGAATGTACCACTAGATAGCTGAGAACGCAATCAACGCTTCCAGTCCATAATGTCCACTTTCCAAATCCGTGTACAAGTCAGTAATAATTGGTAAGATGATGTTCAAATCGAAACGCACCGTCCCGTCTTGTACTAATGACTTCAATTTGGGGTCCTTCTTCATTGCGCTCACGGGGACTATGTATCTTTTTGATATTAGGGGCGGCCATTAGACGCAACCGATTTGCTTAGACATATGGACAGCCCCACTCACGTATAGGTCGTATATGGTCCAACTTTAGGCACCTCCCTATAACCGACGATTTTTTCGCGTGTCAAGCTTTTGATTCCATCTGCGCCCACGATCAGGTCTGCACGTAATCGCTTGCCGCCTGCAAGCAGCACGGTGGACCTGTGAACGTCGATGTCCATCACCTGCGTGTTGTAGTCTATCCGCACGCCCGAGCGGACTGCGAGTTCGCGGACCATGTTGTGGAGGTCTCCATACTGTACAGATAAAGAAAGAGGCGGAACCAAATTAACGTTAGATATATATACGGTTTGGTTTCAACGTCCGCAGCGGCGATCGCAGTGATCGCCGCCCAGAGAAAATGGCCAACGCACATGCATCCCGTACATCTCTGCCTGCAGCTCCTTCATCAGTTCCTTGTGGTATACCAGCGAGCTCTGGTAATCCCCCGTAGCACCTACGAATTTTGGGTTCGAGCGATCAGGTTCGGGATCGGGATCGGCGGGAACAGAACTAGCTGTGGGATGCGCACCTTCGACGAAGTCGATTTTAGGACATTGTACGGCCTTCTCTATGAGCTGTTTTCCTAGACCCCAGTGTTGCAAAAGTCTCGACATGTTCGGCGGGACGCGCATGCCGCCAGATATCTAGACGGAGCGTGGCGGGTTCCCCTCAGCTTTTTCCGAGGCGATCGTTATCGGAGCAGGAGGAAGAGAAAAACACATACCTCGAGCTCACTGCCCCGTTTTTCGAGCACTCGAACATTGTGACCCGCCTGCTTCAGATTGTACGCCGCAGAAAGCCCGCCTATGCTCCCTCCGATGACGATGATGTCCAACGAGACGGCCGCGCGACGGCGGAAGAGGTTTTCGAGGACTGGAGATCTGGGAAAGGGCATCGAGTGCGGGCGGCGTAAACGAGGTTCAATATGAGATGCCATGGCTTATAAGCTCTTGGTCAAGGTAGCGGAGAAACTGAAGCGAGACGGGACGAGACGAAGCGGAGGACGGTTTTCCACGGCCGGCAGGCGCCCGAGGCGGTTTGGAAACTTACGGAAGGATGCACGCTGCGAGTTTGCTTCCAGAACCGCAGCTTTTATGTCAGAGGGTGTGCCTAAACGCATACTGTTTCATTTCGGGGGGTTGAACTTCCCATGTCCGTTTAACATGCTTTTTGCGTCGCTCAGCCGCTCATTCTAAGCGACCCTGCGGCCTGCACATCAAAATCGCGGTGCCGCCACCATGCCACTGGATATAGATGATTGCCGCCGGCAGCACCACCGGCACCATTAATATCGGCGAGTAGTGGCCAGCCCTAGACAGCAGCACACAGCAGAAACCACACGAAATATTCTTCGCTCGTCAGTGCTCCTGGCGGTTCAGTTACGTTCAGCTACGGCTGGGTTTGGGGTGATTAAAACTGAGAATTTGTATTCGTGAACTTGCTGAACCAACGAGTCGGCGAAGTGCTTCTTTTTTTTTTGCTTCCGCTTCTCGCCGCCCGTGTGAGCGGACACGCGTACTAGCGGTGCCAAAACCAAAACCTTCGCGTTTGGATAAAGTACTTCTAAATTTGTCTCTTTTTATTTCGACCGAGGATAACATATCATCGTTGACAAGGATTTGTTGTCTCGCAGGAGGTACTCTTAGCTAGTATCTTAACAAGCTAAAGCAAGACTAAAAACTCAGGAGCCGCTCGAGAACTGCCAAGACCATAGCCAAAAAACTTTATGTATAAGATTGTAAGCAATTGACCGGCAGGAGCTTCCAGGGCGGCTTTTTTTTTCGTCGGTACGGATAAATATCCCTCGGTGAAACTGAACATCTTTACTAACGCCGAAAAAAACCGGATTTTGAATATCAAAACGTTATTCGAGAAGACGCATAGAGGGCATGTGCAGAAGGAAGCAGTAGATTGTACGGAAGGTGAAATACGGACAAAACAGGACTTAGTGGAAAGAAACTGGTAGCTTGTTTGGAACTATAGGCAAAGAGCAGACAAACCTTGAATATATAGCTGTATAAAGACACGCGATGTAAAACTAGTAGGACAAAACGGCCTCAAAGAAGAGAGGGAAGTAGACATGATCGAACACGGAATGCATAGACATAGGAGTTATGGATGGATTTAGATTGCTTTGTTGTCTGGTACAGGCGGATGTTTTACGCAAGGCGGTCTAGCGGACACAGCGATGAAGATGCTTGGGTTCTGAATGATGGGTGAGGTGAGGTGCGGAAGGAAGGAAGGTCGTATCGCGTCGTGAAGATGGTCCAATGCAGAATGCAAGTAGTCTTTGTTCGCCGTGCAAGCTTATTCTCCGCGCTCGGCATGCAACTGTGCGATCTCCTCGGCATGTCGACGTGCCTCCTCCTTGAGCTGCGGCAAGTCCGCCTCGAGGTTGACCATCGTTTGCTCCTGCCATCGCTCCAGGGCCCATTCACGTACAAAGACGCTCGCCTAAATGGGCAAGCGGTCGGTAAGGGTGAAACCGAGAAAGACGTAGGGACAAACCTTCATGTACTTCTTCGAAGCGTATTTCTTATAAAAGGACTCATGCGCAATCGGCTTGAGGATGTAATTAAGGATTAGGTTCGCCGTCGGAAGAAGGGCCTCTTCGGGGTACGACGAGAAATGACGGAGATTAGGGGTCTACATGTGAATGAGCAAGGGTGAGACGATACTAAAGGAAAATCTATGACGTACCCAGTCTGGGGAATCCAAAATGAGACGTGCAAGCCACATTCCAGCAGCGGCCATGAGAGAAGGTGGAGCAGCAAGCAGGCGCCACTCCAGACATCCTATCTCAATGAGATACTTTCCAATCGTACGCACTTGCACATTATAATCATCCGCTTTACTGATTCGTCGCAAAAAGTTTAAGGGACAGGGATAGCTCAGATTCCAGTCGAGCGTTTTAAGAATGTACTTCTCTGCCTGAAGAATCTCTTGTTCCGTGTATGAAGAGTCCGCACAGTAGATAAAGTTTGTTACCGATGGCGCGATCGTCTCTTCCACTTTTGCAGAAATGAACATGCACGTGACCCCGACAAGTTGCAATTTGGCAAGGGACACAACCCGTGCGGAGAGGAAGCGGTCGATTAGATTGACACAGAGAAATAGAGTTTCAGGCAGTAGCTTGAAACGAGAGTGCACTTGAATGAGCCAGTCCATGAGGATTCCGCGCATTTTCCACGCGAGCTCCTTCTGGTTCTCCATGTAGTTCGGATTAGGCATGGACGTTTGCTAGACATGAACTCGGATCAATTTCCAACCGACTGTGTGATTGTATGATAGGGGCTCACCTCAACGACCTTCAAATAATTAAAGATGTCGATAACATATTCGCTGACCATTAGAGGATCGTCGTCATCATCGCGATCAAGGTCATCCCAATCCTGCTCCTCCTCAGTGTCCTGATTAACCACAACCTCAGGCGCAATGTTCTCAACATCAGCGACTTCTGATTCTCTCTCGAGGTCCACCAACTGATTCTCATCGCCAACCTCAGAAGACGTACGTTGCCTCTTCGGTATAGGCTCTTCTTCAAGAGTATCCAGTTTCTCTTCGATCAAGGTGGATTGAGTCCCTTTACGGAAGGTCCGACGAGAGGCTGCAATAGAGGCTGCAGTACCAGATGTCACCCGAGCGGTGGGCCGGCGGGAAGCATTGGTCGGAAGGGGTATCTCGACTACCGCAACTGCCTTAGAGGGAGGCTCAATTTCAACCTTGGCCTTCGGTTGCTGGGTGAGGCCGCTGCGTGCACGAGTCGACACAGGGCGAAGAGGCACTCGAGCAGCAGTAGTTCCAGTAGTCGGCTTGGCAGGCTTGAGAACAGCGGTGTCCTTCCCTTTCCCCTTCGCATCTGCGGCAGCCTTAGCTTTGTTGTTGACGGCCTTGCCAGTCACCTCGCCCAGCGCTTCACGCTTCCTCTTGTTCTGAGCAGCTGCATCGGACAGAGCGGCTGCACGAGTTGAAGCACTTGGAACAGCGACCGCTGTGGATGACGGAGGCTTTGAGCGGGTCGTAATGCGCGACGGTCGGGCATTGGCGTTCTCATTTTCTTTTATCACCACGCGAGTCGCCCGCGTCACTCGGCGAGTCTGGTATGGATGGAGGATAGGATGTGGATGTGGTGGTCAGTGATGTTCACGCCGACGTTGAGATGGATAACAAAACTCACGGGGATGTTAGATGCCATGGCGGCTCAAGAAAAGTCTGCTGATCGTCTAGAACAGCTTCAAGAGAGGTCGGTTCGTCGCGTAGGCCGTCGGGAGGAGGACGAACGAGAGACTGGTAGTGGCAGGAGGGAAGGTTGGTTAACCGAAAACGTAAACCCATTTAAAGCAACATGAACCGCGACCACCGAGGTAAATAAAAACCAAACAACGCGTAACGCCTGCGTGACGCGGCTGTCGCGTGTCGCGCGTCCGTCACGCTCAGCAACTTAAAAATCATCATTATAATTGCTCTTGTTCTCATCCATGCGGCTTTTCTCTCTAAATCTGGACCTCTGATATAATTTGTCTCGGCTCGATGGCGGCATGGGTGGCCTGTTGCAGGCAGCCTTTTCTCCCTTCTTCATCTCGTGCACTCGCGACGGCGGCTTCGTTGGCCACGGACAACTCAAAGGTATACTCAAAGACGCTGCTGCTACCCAAGACCGCGTTTCCACAATGGGTGGACCCGCAAAAGTCAGAAGTCCCTTTTCGGAGAAAAATATCCGAGGATCTGTACAAGTGGCAGGTTAGGCAGTGCAATACTGAAAGAATGAGCAGCTCTAAGCGTATTACAGGAGGAAAATGCGAAGGGACCATTGTTCGTGCTGCATGACGGGCCACCTTACGCCAATGGAAACCTTCATATGGGTAGGCAATGTTCGTCCATTGTTCTTATGAAAGAAAGAAAGGTTAATGCTTTCCCCGAAGGACATGCAATGAACAAGATTTTGAAAGACATAATCAACCGGTTCCATGTCCTTCGAGGCAGGAAAGTAAAGTGAGCAATAGACCCACAGCTAATTCCGAACGCATGCCAACTACGTTCGAAGCTACATTCCGGGCTGGGATTGCCATGGTCTCCCGATTGAAGCCAAGACACTCAAAGAGCTCAAGGTATGCTCCTTCCACACGTAAAAACACATCTATATATAACACTCCGCAGAGGGAAGCCCACACATTACCATCGGCCGTCATACGAACTTCGGCCAAATCTGTGGCCGAACGTGAGATTGTGAAGCAGAAGGAAGAATTTCGAGAACTCGGGATAATGGCCGACTGGAGCAAGGAAGGGACCTACCGGACATTGGGTAGATGACACTATGGACTTCCTGGGCTGCGCTGGCTGACACATTTTCCCCCTTAAGACAAATCATATGAACTTCGACAGTTACACGTGTTTCAGCAAATGGTTGAGAAAGGTACACCTGCCGCTGAGTATGGACAAATTGCGGACTAACATCTTGGCAGGACTTATTTATCGAAATTACCGACCTGTCCATTATTCCCCTTCTTCCCGCTCAGCGCTCGCTGAAGCAGAGCTGGTCTACCGGGATGATCATACCTCACGTTCTGTTTACGTGCTTTTCCGACTCGACGTTCCTCCCGCCACAGCAAACTCACCATTGGCCGACTTGTGCGGAGCCAAGGGTGGCGAGGTTAAGTTGATGGTGTGGACAACGACACCGTGGACCTTGACCGCGAACATGGTACGTGACACATACTCATATTAATTCCGACCGAGTTACGGAGCAAACGACGCAGGGTATTGCAGTCAATCCTGGGATGGAGTATAGTGTTCTTGAAATGCCCTCAATGGAGACGATAATTGTCGCGAAGTCGCGTCTTTCGGCCCTCTCGCACATTCTGGGATCAGGCAGCGAGAAATTCACCATATTAGGTACTCAAATTTGAATTTATCCATGGGATGCATAACCAACTGTATATCATAGGGGAGGATCTTGTCAACCTCACATACCGTCCATTGTTCCAGCCAAAGGCTCGCTCCGCTGGGTCATTCAAGATTGTGCCCTCCGCGCACGTTACTCCAGAGTCAGGAACGGGTCTCGTGCACACCGCCCCAGCCCATGGTGCGGAGGACTACGCTGTCTTCCGGGACCTCGGACTTCTCCGCGTACAAGATCCAACATCACTCGTCTGTCACGTTGATAGTGAAGGTCGGTACAGCAAGGCCGTCATTGATGCGGTTGGCGAAGAGTACGGAGAGCGTCTTGTTGGCCTTGACGTGTTGGTCCGCGGTACTAGCATAGTAATCGAACAATTGAAGGAAATGAAGGGTGTTTTCGTGACTGAGGAACGTATCACGCACAAGTACCCTTATGACTGGAAGACGGACAAACCGATTATCGTAACGTGCGTCGCCTTCAGAGCTGTACGACTCTCGCTGCCTCATCTCGCCCCTCTTCGACAGTGCGACTTCACAGTGGTTTGCTAGTCTTGACTCCATAAAGGAGACAGCTATTGCTGCGCTCAAGAATGTCCAGTTCTACCCTCCCGAATGTATGTATCTTCCTCAAGTTTATATTTCGATTTCTCTTAATGGGGCTGCGCGGTTTTCGCAGCACGCAACCGTCTAGAGTCTTTCGTCCGCTCTCGTTCCGAATGGTGTATCTCCCGCCAGCGTGTCTGGGGTGTTCCAATCCCCTCTCTTCACCACATCCCCACTGGCGAGACTGTCCTCGAAGCGCGATCTCTTGCACATATCTTGGCGGTACTCGAGGAGCGTGGTCCGAATTATTGGTGGGATGGTTCCGTCGCCGATTTCGTCCCCGGGTACCTAAGCGCGAAATTCGGCACGCCAAAGGGCAGGGCCGCAATAGAAAAAGAGTGGACAAAAGGTACCGACACCATGGATGTTTGGTTCGACAGCGGAAGTTCCTGGTCAATGTTACGTGATAAGGGCATTTTGTCGGAGAGCGAGGGACACAGAGCGTATGCGGACATCTGTCTGGAGGGCTCGGACCAACATCGCGGGTGGTTCCAAAGCATGCTACTTACGGCGATGGCTACTACATCCATGACAAATGCACCAAGCGAGTCTTCTCAGGTAGACACCCTGCCATACAGATCGCTCATTACCCATGGCATGGTCCTGGACCAGGGTGGCAAGAAAATGAGCAAAAGTCTTGGGAACGTTATGAGCCCCATGGCGATCATAAGGGGAGGAAAGGTGGGTTAAGGACCTGGCTTACGGGAGGTCTGTATAACTTACTTATATCACTACATCACGATTCAGGATAAGAAAAAGGAGCCCGCGTACGGTACGGATGTCCTCCGCTTTTGGGCTGCGTCCGTAGAATTTTGGCGTGATGCGGCGCTGGGACCAACTGTGCTGGCACAGGCTGCCGAGTCGCTAAGGAAAATTCGGAACACCGCTCGGTTCATCCTTGGCAACATCGGTGACGAGGATAGCCGTAGGGACCTTTTGCGTGTTGATGTGAAGGAAATGAGTGTCGTGAGTACTTCTTCAGGAGCAAAAACAGAAGCTCTTACCAACTATCTTCTATTTAAACCGGTTACTAGGCGGACAGATATGTAATGCATGAACTTCTGCACTTAGAAGAGTTCGTCTTAGCTCACTACGCTCAGTTCAATTTACCTCGAGGTCATTCAATTTTTTCCTCGGGTTGGAACGGGACGAACTAACGGTCTGTCTCCATCAGTCGTACAGGCAATCTCGCGTTTCGCAAATACTACTCTATCGGCGCTGTACTTCGACATCACCAAAGATGTCCTGTATGCAAACAAGAGGGATAGCCTGGAAAGACGGGCAGTTGTAACTGTGCTTGAACAGGTTAGACTTGATCTCAATTCCCATATTTGACCCGACCTTATTTCGCACAGGTGCTGGAACGCATGGTTTTCATGATGGCTCCAATCACCCCTCACTTAGCGGAAGAAATCTATTATCATCAACACGGTGGCATAGGAGAGAAGTCTGAGGGGCTATCGGTCTTTACGAAACGATGGGAACCATCGGTAAGTCCTCATTAAAGGGAAGACAAATTAGAACAAGTTAACCATCGCCTCCAGGCGGTCGAGCCCTCGATATGGAACAATGATCAAGTCTGCCGAGACATGACTGTTCTTACAGAGTTCCGTGACTCGATCTTAGGTTTGCTAGAACAGGCACGAGGTCACAAGTACGTGCTCATTTCGAGTAATTGCAACCCTTAACAGACAATCTTTTAACATTTATTTTTTCTTTCTTTCTTTCTTCCAAAATAGAAACGTGAGAAGCTCGCTTGAGGCGGAAGTCGACATCATCATCCCTATCTCCGATGGGATGGACCAAACCAGTGAAGTGGTGACGATACTGCGCCGGCACAGTAAGCTTTGAGAAATTCCTCTCCGCTTGCATTTACTTAAACAGCCCTAGGGGATTTCCTCGAGACATTATTTATTGTATCCGGAGTTTCTATTATCGAGGGAGAAGCCTTGAATGCAGAGACCAGCGGCTGGGCGTACAGCTCTTCCTTAGACCTGCTGTGTATGTGTTCTAACCTCAACCTTCAACTTGAGGGACTCGGTCGGCTGATTCTGTTAACTAGCTTCTACTGGTACGTTCAGCATACGTATCAGACCATCGACACGGGAAAAGTGCCCACGATGCTGGACATACACCCGACTAGAAGAGGACGACCTGTGCAGTAGATGTGCAGACGCGGTAGAACAACGGACCAACCCCTAAGGACTAAGTACACTAATAATTTAGACTACATTTGCATATAATGAATATAATGACGCGCTTGCCAGCCCTTCTCAACCATAAAACCTGTCAAAACAAAGGAAAGCCCCCTCATGCACAGCACTGTATCTGTGCGCAAAGCTCGCCGTCTCTTCAGCCTGCGCACAGTAAAGATGGAAGACGGCATCCAATATATTTGTGCGTATCCCTTGTATAGTCAAATCGCTGTTTTTCAAGACGCTAGGCGTTACTTGTGACAGACAGGACGCAATACGATTGAGCGTCGATCATGACGGTGGTTCCGCCGGAATTTCACTCTATTTCTGTCCGTTCCTCTATAAAGGACTGCCACCCGCCCATCCATTGCCCTCCCTCATACCTTCTCCACCCCCTTTAATATCCTGCGATAGTCATGCTCTTTCCCAGCGCCTTGCTCCTGAGGCTTGTCATGGCGGCCCTCAGCCTAGTCCCCAGGCGAAGTTCCGGTACGGCTAATTATCTGCGCAGGTTTGCCACCTTCGGGTCATACGTGGACACAGACCGGGGTGGCGTCCCCAAAATCGTTCCATTGAAGCCAGCCTTCAAGAGCCCATACACCGGTCCGTATCCAGTCTGTCATGCCACGGACAAGACCGGTGCCATCGCGGCCGACAGGAGTGCCACCTGCACCTTTGAAGGCTACACATCGTACAACACCAATACAACCCACAACTGTCTCATAGCGGACTACTTCATTTATCGACAATCGCACAAGATGGTTGACAAGCTCGATATTTTAGAACTCGCAAGCGACGGTTTTGCTACTGCGTCTGGCATGTCGAAGACCAGGCCACTCGAAGCTCGTAGGATTACACAGTACATACCATTTATAGCACGATTTATACCTGGTGTTGTTCCTTTACCGCAATACGCACTCGGAAATGGTGTCTGGAATAGCGTCAACTGGGCGACGTCAACGGATAGCCGGCTGGGCGAACTACCTGTCAACTTGACGGAGCCATGTCCTGGCTCAAATTGGCTCCTTCATTCAAATGAGTTCAAGGCTTTCATTTTTTCGCTCCTTATTACGCTAGTGACTCTTGCTCCAGTGCTCGGAAAATGCCTTGGACTCTCGGTCTTTGTGGTATGGTCGGCCACCAACGGGTCTATTTCTGTCGTACGTTTCCTATTTTGCCGCGACATATTTCTCCAACTGACACGTTTGATCAGTCATACAGGCCCATGATGGCTTCCGTTTATTTCAGCTTTACGATTTATGACAATGAAAAACATCATTCTATTTCCGATACTAACATCGCGGACACGGCCACCTCCCTGCCCGTCACAGCGGGTAAGTCGCCTTCTTTGAGGCGTGTATTGCAGTCTACGGCTTCTCGTTATATCTCTCGAATCTCGTCTATGTACTCGCTTGCTGCTTCGATTTTGAGCCCTGGGTACATGATCGGACCCGATGCTGGCTCTTCCAATGCAAGCGACACCATCGACATTCCATTGAATGCGGGTGTTCTCAGTGGACCGACAACTCCTGTCTTTTCCAATAGATCATCGACTGCTGTCGTCCTTGACGACTCATCACCCACCATTGCTCTCCGCGATTCACAGAAGGATTCGTCCGAGCGTTCAAGCCCCTCAACGCCCACATCCCCCTTGGAAACGGATAATGAACCTTTAACTACAGTTGTATCACATGGATCAATGTCTATACAGTCATTCGCGTCTGCAAACCTGTCGTTGCTCTCCTTGGAATGCATCACTACGCCCGCCCCTTCCAGGGCGTCGCTGATGACCGTCAAGGGTGCATTCTCAGATTGTGGTCAGTGTACGGCACCTGACATCTACCTTGGTTTTTCCGCTTCCTGCGGTCCTGGTGGTCCCGGTTCACTTTCTCCTGGAGAACTCTCTGTTTTGCCTGCCGGCGTCAATGATAAATCTTTAGCCGCCCTGGCTCCTAGCTCGCATGCTACGACCGCTCTAAAGGGACACCCTTCTATTCCAACTTTAAAGATGGAACGTCTCGAGCTTGGCCTGAGAGCCTCAGACATAATCAAAGAGAGCCGATTGGGTGGATCCACCGGCGATGCTGGTCCCAGCGACGGTGTTGGCAGATATGCAACGATAGAGGACGAGATTAAGCGCGCTACACATTCGGTGAACGACTCTCCTATCAACGACACGTCCATTGCTCTTCCGTCGGAAGGTCCAGTTTCAGCCCCACTCCCGTACAAAAAGAAAACACGAAGGGGCTGTCGAAACAGAGGAAAGGGCGGTAGGGGAAAGAAGGTCCCTTTGATCTCCATTGAGGCACCATCTGGGTCCTCAGTTGAATTACCCAGAGACTCTCCGGTCGACTCGTCTTTGACCAACTAGCCTGAAGCCCCTTCTCGTGTTCTTTGCTCGGTAGATCTCGTGCAATCTCTTGTACTCTCTTGTTTGATGCTTTCCTCCATGCTCGTCCGTCACTGCTGTTAGCCAGCACCGCCTTACTCAATCACGCTCAAGATGATTCTTGAAAGCATTCTTTTTGGTAACAATGACGGTCGCTTGAGACCACTTCCTTCGAAATCATTGATGTGCCTTACCTGTGAGATCTGCTGAGGTTTCCTACAGACTGCAATTCCGAGCTGGCACCTGGTGGTGGGGATATGCACTGATAGGCGTCGACTTAACCCCGTACTCGGTTTGAAGGGGTCGACCCTGTATCGAAAGGAACGAAGACTATCTACATGACTGTGGTGTATCTTGGCGCCTAAATATGCAGCCGACCGATCCTTCGACATTGACTTTAATTCCCGGGACTCTTTCTCGTATAACCATCATTATTGTTTCAGGTACCGGTCATTTACTGTCCGGCTTTTTTTGAACAATGCCCATCATTTGTGGCCCGATTGTCTTGAATCAATGGTGCATGAGCGGCCTGTCATGTTGACTCGCTGCAATATTTCTCCACGCATCATTCTTTATTACTGCGTGTAATATATGAATAAGAGAGACTTCCTTTTCACCTCTCAGATTGTACTATGCCATTCAATGCATGAGTCTGCCTTTCGTATGTCTTTAATTTCCCCACTGGCAGGCCTTACTACCCGGTGTACCCGCCCCTACAATTGAAATTTTAATCTCATTAGAGAATCGATATGTATAACAGCCTTATTTATCATGTCTCAAATTAAAGTTGCTATATATTCTGTATCGGTGTAAAGTTTGCTCCCGACTCTCAGAGGGTGTATTGATTACAAAAATGGCCTCCTTACAGTAATGTCGTTCTAACGTGTACTAGTAATCACGTTAGCAATAAGACAAACTTAAAGTTGTTCCCAGTCACGTGTATCTCGATCAAGATTTTGGATTTGAATTTACTCCTGTCGCATCCTAGCATCTTCAAGTTTGAAATACCGTCTAAATTGAGCCGGCTGTAAGCCCTAAAGATTCTATTTGTCAAAAAAAAAAAAACATCCGCAAGACTCGGCCAATTTCACTTCTACAGTCGAAAGCGTGATAAAGCCGCGCCTCTGCTGCGCCTGGGAAATACCGAATTGGTGGCTTTTTTTTTTTTTTTTTTTTTTTTTTTTTAAATGCATTTCTATAGCACGTCATGACTATCTAGTACAAAATACGCTCCAGGGGCCTTTAGGCCCCTGTATTTGTGGGAGATGGTAGTTGGTATAAATGGAACAATAGTGACGGTAAGCCATAGGCTGAGATGTGAACTAGCGGGAACGCTTAGTAGATAAGGAAGAGTGGTATCTGACTCAGTTGCCGGTGGCAAAACCCTGGTCAGAAATAAGCACCACAGTGGGTCCCCCCGGGTCAAAGACGAGGATGGGTTCCACCTCGAAGGCGGGGTGAGAGTCGAGGAAAGATGCCAAAATTGGGAGGCCAGCTTTTGAAAACCATTGGGCTTCGGTGGATGGTATGGGAGTCTTCCACACCGCGCGTCGGGCGGCGAGGGTGTTAGGGCAAGAGAGCAGGAGATGGGCTCGCGTCTCTGGGACATGGCAGAAAGGGCACATGGGGTCGCGTCCCGGAATGCGTCCAAAGTACGCGCCAAAACCGGCGTGACCGAGGAGTGTCCGGAAAACTTTGCACTTAGTGCGGCGACCGAGTGTGAGGTTCTGCATAAGGGCAGACGGCTTCGTGGAAGGGTTCTGGGTGGCGCCCATAGAGTGGGCGTCCGATTGCCCCCGGGATTTTCGACAGGCGTGGGCCCAGTCGGATTTCCATTGTGTTAGTGCCGTGGAGGAGGCGGCTTCGCGAAGGAAGCGGATGGTGGGCGGAAACGGGATCGTGTCCGGGGGGGGGTTGTCCGCAATGCCGCAGGCGAGGACGTCAGCAAATTCATTGCCTTCCACATCGGAGTGTCCCGGGACCCAGTGTAGATGAAAAAAGACACGTGGGAACCGCTTGGTAGCGGTTTTGAGACACTTCCGGATGAAGAGGGCGACATTGACGCCTGGGGCTGGACGAGGGTCGGCGAGAAGTGTAAGGGCCACTTCGCAGTCGGTGTAGATCTCGACCTGAGTAACGGCGGGGTGGAGATCGTAAGAGTAGGCCAGAAGCCAAGCAGCATCGGCTAAGGCGGCGAGTTCGCAGTCGGTGGCATGGACCGAGGAACCAAGGTAGGTTTCGCGGGTGAGTACAGTCTCCCCGCGATAGAACCAGACGCCAGCTGCACCGCCGGCGTATGAGGAGGGGGACGTGCCCTTGCGGGAACCGTCTGTGTATATGAGAAGGCGCGAGGGGACGTCCTTCAGTCGGTCAATAAGACCATGGTGTGACTGAATGAGCGTCCGAATTGGTGGCTGAAATTGAAAATTTAAACCGAAAAGTAACCAAGAAACGCGAGATCTCGCGTTTTCAGATATTTTCTAAAAATAGACCAAATGTGTCAATTTTTTTGAGAAAAATAAATAATAATAAATTCTAAAAATAATTGAGAGACTTGCTGGCATACTATAAGTGCCTGCTCTTGACAATCCTGCAACTGTGCACAAGCAGGATTGCCTAAGAGAAGTCAGCTAAGCAGCCTATGGACTCTGACGTTTTTGCTAAGAGTAAGGGAACCATCAAATCAATATCCGGAAACAGCCGCTGGATGCTAAGTGGGCGCTAAACTTATGTAACCTTCCGTATATGGGTAATTAAATAATTAAATTAAATAATTTTTAAATAATTTAATATTTTGTGTCAAATTTTCCAAGGAAAGTTTTCACTCCCCCAAATTCTAGGATTTAAATCAACAAGATTTATAAAGGAACTTTATTGCTATCCATTTCACTAAGTTTCATAGGTATATAGGATGTATTCGTGGACTAGATACAGTTACAATTTTTGGTCGTTTCGGAACTTACCGAGGCGCGGGTTCTTGACGCTTTCGACTGTAGTACAATCCGGGTGTTACTGGAGCACATTCATTGGCTTGAAGTTAATGCCGGCAAAAACCGCGATGAGCCCGCGCCAAAACCCGGACGACGAGCCTGAACCCAATTAATATTATTGCAAAAAAAAGATAAGTTCGGCTAACGGCTGTGCGCTCTTACAGGAGCTTTCAATGTGCTAGCGTGGAGATGGAGAATGGTTTTCTCCTTCATACGGTACTTATCACTCGGCGTTTATATGGGGGAGAGGCAAGATAAGCACTATCATATCCTGTACATGTTTCATCATACCGGAATCAATCGGTTTCGAGCTTTCGGGAAATTTAGGTCTTGCAAAGTAAACGACGTTCTGGACAAAGCCAGGCGTCGCGTATCAACCGGAATACGTACTAAGTCTCATACCCATGGCTTCGAGATCTACCTGCGCGATTACTCTTCACCCAACTGCAGAGTCTCGGAGCTATGACCGCTCTTGCGCTCCCTTAAGTATATTCTCCTCAGCTCATCAGACCAGGACCACCCACATTCTTTTGCTATTTAACAAAATCCGTCTCGGAAAGGGTTCTAACCCCTGCCATACGAGCTTGCCATAATATTTTCCGTCATGGATTTCTCCTCAGCTCGAGTCAATTCACTGCACGTTGCTGCTACCGCTCTTTTGTTCTTCCTCGGACTGGCTATCTTTATTAAAATTCGTACATCATACTTACCGACATATATAATTGAACGACGAGGCCTTCCCTTACCTCCTGGACCGAGGCCGCTGCCATTCGTTGGGAACATTTTCGACATGCCGATGAAAAAGCCCTGGGAGACGTTCACGAAGTGGGGAAACCAGTATGGTATGTACCATATCGTGATTCTCACTCTACGTAACTGAACCTCATTTTCATGGCTCTAAGGCGATGTAGTTCACGTCAAAATACTGGGCCAAAGCATTGTTATTCTCAATACTGCAAAGGCCGCGCATGATTTGTTTGAAAAGAGGTCCGCACTTTACTCGGACAGGCCACGTCTTCCTCTACTCAATGATGTGTGCGTATCGACTCTGTCCGTCGAGAACATTATGCGTAAAGTCTGACTTGAAGAAATTTGTACAGAATGGGTCTCAACTGGAATTTCGGACTGATGCCATACGGTGACGTGTGGCGAAAACATCGACGCTTATTTGTGAGCATGTTCGGGCCTTCAAACGCTCATGTGTTCGACCCCGTCCAAGAATATGCGTCCGCGAGACTGCTCGAACGCATGCTTATGAAACCGGATGATTTTCTGGACCATATTCGCCTGTAAGACTTGTTTCAGCTTTCATGCGAGAACAGCGACCCCGTCAGCTTAAATCGCTATGCGCTCCCGAAGTCATTCAGGACAAGCGATTATCATGTCCGCGTATGGCCTCGAGATCGAATCTCGCGAAGATAGATACATCACGGTTGCGGAGACAGTGATGGGCGCGGTCTCCGACGCGGCGCGACCCGGTGCGTGGCTAATCGACACGTTTCCGATTTGTGAGTCCCTCGAGCAGATTAATGCTTATCCCCGCTTTTTTATGTTTTACTGACTTGCTCTGAAACGATGCAGTGAAGAAAGTACCGGCATGGGTTCCTGGCGCGTTCTACCAGCGGGTCGCAAAGCAGTGGGCAAATGACGTGCGCGAACTGCGAGAGTCCCCGTTTGAGGCATCGAAAGAGAGATTGGTACGTCGTGTTTCATACGGACGCGGTTGACGGGGGCTACTGTTCATTGCGGCAAACTTCTGATACGCGCGTGTAGGTTAGTGAAAGACCGCCTATGGCGTCTTTCGTCTCGGAGCTCATGGAAAAATACGGCCACGAGAAAGAGACGATGGAAGAATCCATAAGGGACTGCGCTGCGATCGCATATGGAGGTATCTATCTTTTCCTACATTATTAAATACGATAGATCAGCTGACAGGGGTAATTCAGCGGGCTCAGACACTGTATGTCAAACTAAAGCACGACCTAATAGTACTCTTGCTACTCCTAACTAGCGATTTTTGTAAGTCCGTCTCAGCTATAACGGCTTTTGTGCTCGCAATGGCACAATACCCCGACGTGCAGAAGAAAGCACAGGCGCAGCTTGATGCAGTCGTAGGGTCCTCAAGACTCCCGTCGTTCGCTGACCGCAATGAACTCCCCTATATTATTGCGATCATGAAGGAAACGCTGCGATGGCATACAGTCGTGCCTCAGGGTAAGCATCATCCTTGGTCATTGTCCCGATTATGTCACTGACACGGGAGTCTTGTTTGTCCTATATTCTGCAGGTCTACCACATTCACTCCGAGAGGACGATGTATATAATGGCTACTTTATACCTGCCGGATCTGTCGTAATTGGGAACTCCTGGTATTATTTTCCCCTTTTACATCATATTCCATCCCTTGATGACAGCTCTTTGCAAAGGGGTATCCTCCATGACCCGTCTATGTATCCAGAACCAATGGAATTTAAGCCCGAGCGGTATTTTAATGCCGAGGGAAAGCTGGACTTTACCTCTATTGATCCGTCGAAGTATGCGTTTGGGTATGGAAGAAGGTAATGGTTCTCAGTGTATGGCATTCTCCTTCTCATCAGGTGCTTACCCTTCTTCTTGACTCTGTTAGATTCTGCGCAGGTCACACTTACGCAGAAAATACGCTCTATTTAACGATGTCATATATACTTGCAACATTCGACATTACTCCTGCAATGGATGACGATGGGAGGCCCATGCCTGTTGTCTTGGATCCCACGTCTGGTGTACTTTCGTGCGTTCAGAATATCCTATTTTTTCTCTGCCGATTAGATGGCTAATTTCCTGGCCACCTTCAATTTAGCCACCCTTCTCCTTACAAGTGTTCGATTACCCCACGTTCTGAGCAAGCGAGGACTCTAATTTTGCAAGCCAACAGTGGAGGTTGCCCATAATTACCCAGAATGTGTTTTGCCTTTCGGCATATAATTGCAGTCAAACGTTTCCTTTGAATACCGATGTGCCACTAAATTTTACAGTATTAGCTCATAATTTGTCGGCGAGGTGGTAGTACGGAATAAAACATGTTTTAGGTGGTTTGCGGTCCCGCAAGTGATGTTGGCGTCTGCTATTTGGTACAGCGCATAAGAACTGTTTTAAAACTCGGCAGACTCGGAATACGGGAGTAAGCTGCTTTTCCTACTCTTCATGAAAAAAAGTCACATACTTCGTGTGTATATGCACTGTATGCGCTTTTTGCTTTGACTCTGGTGTTTCGATCGCGATTAGGCAATCGCGGCGGCGTCGGCAAAATTGCTTAAAATATGAATAAAATCATCCTTTCTGTCGACAGAACAGGCGCCGCCGACGGGTGGACAGCGACGAAAGCTGCATGCTAGCTGGACGATGCGGCGACGTGCTTTTGCGACTGGCTGGGCGTCGAGTCATCTATGGCAGTCGGTCTAATTGCCATTATTTTCATCAGATAGCAATCTGCCGCGTCAAGTCACGGTTCGCCCTTGTCCACGCACCACTCGCACTCTCCCGCCAGTACTCGCTCGACAGCATGCCCAGCGCCGACGCAGTTGCAGATCGTCTGGCTGCCCTTTCTATCAAGCCCGCTACGAGCATCGCCCATGCAGCGGCGACATCTCCCGCTGCCTGGCGCGAGGCACTCGTAGCCTCGGGCAGCGCGCCGGAGACGTTCGAGCTAACCAAGACTCTCGTATTCAAGCCCAAGACTCCCAAGTCGGCCACCCCAGTTCCCCTCGTGATTATCGCACGCGAGGAGACGGAGACCAGCTCGACTGCTCTCGGCAAGAAACTCAACCTGAAAGAGCTGCGTCTGGCGTCGGCAGATCTACTGACCGAGTTCTTCGCACTAGACAAGGATTCTCGTGCGTATATCCATTATGTATATGCTACACCGATGCTGATTGTCTTCAAGTTTCTCCCCTCGCACTTGATGCACAAACTTTCCCGAAGGTGGTCACGGTCCTTGACGCATCGCTGGTCTCATCATCGGCCACTTTCGCTGTGCATGCACTCGCCTCTGACTCGACTATATTCCTTTCTGGGAGCGACATAGCAGCGTACCTACGCCAACTCGAAACTGCCGACGTAAAAATTCATGAAATCGATTTCGACACACTCAAAACCGAAGCTGCTGCGCCTGCTGCATCCGCCGGCCCGTCAAAGGCTGCGCCTCAGGAGAAACCAGTCAAGGAAGAAGCAAAAATAGACGGTGCTGTGCAGATCGCAATTGGTGTGAAGAAGGACGTCGACTTCCCGACGTGGTACACGAATGTCCGTCGATTTCTGCATTGTAATAAAAAATGCATGTTGTTGATTGAATATGAATAGGTCTTGATCAAGGCAGACATGCTAGATTACTACAGCGTCAGCGGTTGCTACATTCTCAAGCCATGGTCGTATGGCATCTGGGAGTCTATCCAAGGTTTGTTGCCGTATAGTTATTGCATTAAACAGTATGACTCATTTTACCGACAGAATGGTTTAATTCTAAAATTAAGGAAATGGGTGTCGAAAACGCTTATTTTCCCATGTTCGTTTCCGCAAAGGTGCTGGAGCGAGAAAAAGACCATATCGAGGGCTTCTCCCCGGAGGTCGCTTGGGTTACCAGAGCGTGAGTTTCTCTCAATTTTCGTAATGAGAAAATCTTGCTGAACTACGCATGCTTCAGTGGAAACTCAGACCTCGATGAACCTATTGCTATTCGCCCGACATCGGAGACGGCCATGTATCCCTGTAAGCAACTTTTGCGCTACATACGTTGTAAGACAACAGTCGCTTATTACCTGTAAGACTATGCCAAGTGGATCAAAAGTCATCGTGACCTTCCTCTTAAGCTCAACCAATGGAACAGCGTAGTGAGGTGGGAGTTCAAAAGCCCACGTAAGTCCCCTTTGCCTCGGAGAGACCCCTGGAGCTGGCGTTAATTTATCTTCATTAAGAGCCCTTCCTTCGAACTCGAGAGTTCTTGTGGCAAGAAGGTCATACTGCGCATCTTACGAAGCAGGAGGCCGATACGGAAGTACGGCAGATCCTCGACCTCTACCGTCGTGTGTACGAAGAGCTTCTTGCCGTCCCTGTCATTCCGGGTGTGAAGTCCGAGAAGGAGAAGTTTGCAGGCGGCCTTTACACGACCACTGTAGAAGGCTTCATTCCAACTACTGGCCGTGGTATTCAAGCCGCTACTTCTCATTGTCTTGGGCAGAACTTCTCGCGTCCAGAGATGTTTAACATCGTTGTCGAGGATCCGGATGACCCGCAGGGCACTGGCCCGAACGGCGGAAAGGTATACGCATGGCAGAACTCATGGGGCTTGAGTACGCGTACGATAGGTGTGATGGTCATGATTCACGGTGACGATCAGGGTCTGGTGCTGCCTCCGCGTGTGGCAAGTGTCCAGGTGATCGTCGTTCCGTGTGGTATTACTGCGCGCGCGAATAAGCAGGAGGTGTACGACCGCTGCGATGAGCTGGCAAAGACACTCAAGAAAGCTGGCATCCGGGCGAAGGCCGATCTCCGTGATGGCTATACTCCGGGGTACAAATTCAACGACTGGGAGCAGAAGGTAAACCCGCTTTACTGTCTGGTTAATGTCATTTCGCTGAAAAGTCACTCCTTTAGGGTGTCCCGCTTCGTCTCGAAATCGGTCCTGCAGATATCCAAAAGAAGCAAACGCTCTCAGTCCGTCGAGACAACGGCGCGAAGGCACCGATCCCTCTTGCGGATCTTGACCAGGCTCTGCCTGTGCTGCTCGAGACGATCCAGTCGGACATGTTTGAACGTGCGAAGGCGGTGTACCAATCGCGCTTGAAGGTCATTACAAACTGGGATGACGTTGTCCCAACGCTCGACAACAAGTGTGTCGCTGTCCTCCCGTGGTGCGAGGAGGAGGCATGTGAAGACGACATCAAGGAACGGAGTGGACGGACGTCAGTGGTTCTTCTCTGTTTAAGTTAATTTCGACTAATATCTGCCTAGTGCCGAGCCCCAGGACGAGCGTGCCCCGTCTGCCGGTGCAAAATCACTCGCCATTCCTTTCGACCAGGAACAATACCCGAAGATTGTTCCTGGCGTCACGAAGTGCCCGGCATGCGGCAAGGACGCGAAGCGCTGGACCATGTTTGGGCGGTCTTACTAATTTAAAGAGCTATAGATAACAAAAGGGGGCTCAATGTGTGAATTGTCGTCGTCGATCTCTAGTAGTCCTTTGTATTTTTTCCACTGGTTGAGCTTGTGCAACAAGTGTTTGCTGCCTCTCCGCCTTTTTAGTTTTGCCAGCAAGCTGGTGGCAGAGGAGGCAAATTTCCCGAAAGGGCATGCTGAGTACACTGCCGCTATGCAGCTGGGCTCGACTCCGTATTTTCTTTGTTTTGTTTTCTGTAACTGATCATGGCAGACTCGTCCTCGCAGTCGCACTGGCACTCTGTTCGGCCGTGGTCGCCCCGTTTTCTCCTTACTGTCCGTGAGATCACCTCCGTATCGACGACCTTCGTCCTTTCGTCGACATGCGACGGCGATGGTCTCTCATCACTCGGCATTACGCCGGCCGGCTCTGACGACGAGGACACACTCGAGGACGCCCTAAATGCGTCGGCATCTCCCCTGTCCTTGGTATCCGATGTGCTCAACAGGGGGCTGTCGGTGAATGTGAATGGCGCAGCTTGGAAGCGGGTGCTCATGCGCATGGACGATGCCGGCGACGAGGCGATCATCGTCTTGTACGGACTCATGCCTGGCCGCCAATACGACGTCGAGCTCGGCATTGTGTTCGGGGATGGAGAAGAGGTCCTGCATAGTCGTATGGTCACTCAGCCACAACGTACGTAGTGTAAAGTCTATTAAACGTTTCTGATGGAGACTCTACGATAATTTAGAGCAAGGACAGCCTTCTGCTGCTATTGCTGATGCCGCAGACAGCTCTGCCGATTCTACTTCTTCCACTATGCCGACGGTCTCTGCGACGATGCCCCTTCCACGAACGGTCACTCTGGACGAGTATGCCGCGCAGCTCCGCGCACAGCTCGCGCATCTCGGTGCAGAGCGGGAGTCTGCCTCAGCACAACTCAAGGCGGCTCGGAGGGAAGCTCACAAGGGTGACGCTGCGAGGCGTAATGAGATCGAGGCCCTCAAACGTGCGTCGGAGAAGCACGCGGCTGCAGAAATGCGCGGGAAGCAGAAGGTACGCGCACTCCAGGAGGCTGCGAAGCAGGCGGGTGCAGCTGCGCGCGAGGCCGAGGAGTCCTCGCGAGAGGTATCAGCTTCACTTCCTGCCCTTCGTGCATGCGAGAAGGTAGTGACGGAGCAGCACAAGGGGGTGGTGAAGGAAGCGGAACGAATGAAGGAGGAGGCAGATGAGGCGTTGCGCGCGGACAGGAAATCCACGTCGGACCTGCAGACCGAACTTGCAGCTTTGACAACTCGCCTTGAGAAGCTGCAGGTCAAGCGGGAGAGATTGTCGGGCGACACGCTACCTGAGCTAGAGTCGCAGCTGGCGCGGCTGATTCGCGAGGTCGAGCTTGTCGAGCGTGACGCGGGTGCGTTCGAGGTGATAAACAATGGTCCTGTCGCGTTTGATCTGGGAGCAAGGGCGGGGGCTGTTGGGCATGTTGGTATGCAGCGGTCACCGGTAGCAGCGACGTACTCGGCGTCCACTACGCCAATCGGTTCACCGCCTACACCTGCGGGTCGGCAGGCAGTGCAGATTGCCAAGTCGCCATACAACCTCAATTTCACTAGCAGTAACGGAACGAATGTAAGCGGAGGCAGCGGTTCGGCGCTCTCTTCACGCGCTCCGCCTTTCGACCCCGGTCCCGCTTTCGGTGCACGGCTCGGACCAGCTTTCCAACTGAAACATTCCAGTGCACTTGGAGCGGCTGCACTGCGTCCGCCTTTACCGCCCGGTGTGGTATCGGCAACGTCTGTGCCTACGCTCTCTTCACCGCCAAATGCGTCGTCCAATGGAGTGCAAGGGAGTCCGCATTCATATGTGCATTCGCATACACAATCCTGGGACGTCGGCTCAATCGGTTCTGGCCCCATACATAGCAACGGCCTGATGACTAGTCCCGGAGTAGTTGGTGGTGTTAGTAGGCGGCCAGTGAGCCCTGGACGAATGCGCCAGACGTCACTCCCCGTGCATATGCCGTCCTTCAATGCGCAACCTACGCCTCCTAAATAGAGATCTCAATACCGATTGGTTGAAGTCGTGTACTCGTTACAAAACATAATGCAATACAAAATAAGTATACGAAATTGGCACGTCTACAGTAAGGAGTGGGCGAGATCGACGCTGATAAGGCAGGATTTGCCGCGCCGGATGCCGTCCTGCAATAGACTCGGAGATTCCCCGGCCTGCAGCGTTTGCCAGCGACCGCCGTCGTCCGAGTCTCTGTTCACTCCTTTCTTGATTTTTAAAGAGCCAAAGATGTCCACGATGAGAGCCCTCCTGTACGACAAGGTGTGTTTGTATTCCAGTCTAGTTCCGCATTTCCCATGAAATCCCAATCCGTTACGGCGTGTATGCACTCATCGTAAAGTAGCCACGGAGTTTTAAGATCACAGAGATGCCCATCCCCCAGATCGGCGACGACGAGGTCCTGGTGAAAGGTGCACCCTGCCGACCTGTCTCTTAAACGAACCGAATAATAATACACCCAAAGTCAGCTACTGTGGTAGAACACTCCGTTCTTTTCCGTCGGCTTTTAATTCATTCGCTGAAAATATGATGTGCAATTTTTGATAATTGAAGGTATCTGCGGTACGGATGCGCATATTCATGATGGCGAATTTATCTCGACTTTTCCTGTAAGTTATATACTTTGATGTGTTCAGATACACTAATAAAGTCGATTTTGGATATTAAACAGCTCGTGCCGGGTCATGAAGTCGTAGGCGTAATCACTGAGGTGGGAAAGGATGTCAAGGGTTTTGTTAAAGGGGACAGATGTGTAGCGGATAACTGTGCTTCCGTAAGTATCTATCGGACTGGAATGCCTTCAGGATTTGATTGTCTAACTGATCTTCCCCCCCAACCGTATCAATCTATAGTGCGGTGTATGCTTCTTCTGTCGCCGCGGGAGGGACCTCTTATGCGAAAATTTCGCAAGCAAGGGTTGTACCATGGATGGTGGTTTCGCCGAATACGTCGGTTTGTGCGTTGATAATGTCCGCTCAGCAAAGGGCCAAAGCACTAACGCGTCTTTCTTTTTACATAGCCATGAAAGCAAGGTCTTCAAGATCACGAACCTCTCCGACATCGAGGCGACGCTCGTCGAGCCCGCTGCGTGCGCCATACACGGGCTAGACCGTCTGCGCTCCGCGCGTCCGCAGGACAGCGGGCTCGAGATACTCCTTCTCGGTGCGGGCCCTACGGGTCTCCTCCTCGCGCAGCTGCTCCGCCAGAACGGCGCGGCGCGTGTTGTTGTTGCGGCCCATGCGGGCGCGAAGATGGATATTGCGCGGCAGATCGACGCAGCGGATGAGTATGTTGCGCTCGACCGCGATAGCGTGTGCGCGGAGGAGCAGTGGAGGAACTTGAAGGAGGCGAACCCGCTTGGGTTTGATGTGGTTGTGAGTCCGGCTATTCCCCCGAATTTTTTTGTGATGAGTTATTATTCTAAGAAAAACGAACGTAGATTGAGGCGACCGGCGTGGAGAAACTCGCGAACGAGGCGATTAACTATGTTCGCCGAGGCGGAGTCCTCATGGTATACGGGGTGTATGCAAACGAGGCACGCGTCCACTGGCCGCCGTCCAAAATCTTCGGTGATGAGATCACGGTGAGTGGGCCGCTCCGTTGTGCAGTTTCAGCATTTTTAACCCTGGACGAACGTTATCCGTAGATCATTGGTTCATTCGCACAGACACTGTGTTTCCCGCGCGCGGTGGCTTATCTCGACTCTGGGAAGGTCAACGTCAAGGGGATGGTGTGTGTGCGGTCTCCTTCGCCGTTCCTGATGCTAAATATATACAGTGTGTGCAGGTCACCGATGTATTTGCGTTGGAGGACTACCAAAAGGCGTTGGATAAGATGCACAGTCGTTCGGCACTGAAGATTGCTATCAAACCGTAGCTGAATGCGCAAGGGAAGCTATTTCGAGCCTCTGGAGTATGATAGTACTGGGCTTGTCCCCTACATTTAGAAATGCACTGTAAATGGTATATGTTGGTTTGGAAGAAGGCCCGAGAAGGTTATCACAAAAGGTGTACTCAGTACAATACAACAGTAGATATAAAAAAGGGTGACAAAGTACTAAAGTTCCGTGTACGAAGTGACATAACCGGGTCTGCAAGGGTAAAATTAATTATCGCTCATATGGTTTTTCTGTGAGCCCCGCTATCAACGCCAACATTTACATCGACACTCCAACTTTGCACGGCAGACGCCGGGGACAGTGCTGATATCGCGGCCTTGCCCTTGGGACGCCAGAACCTGTTCAGCTCCCCAAGCTTCCCCATCCCGAAACTGATACCTCCACCAGCGCGTTGTCGCGCCTCCTCCGCACGGCCACCCCGCTCGAACTCATCCACGAGCGTACACAGGCCCTGCAGTGTCGTCCAGCGCGGTGCGTACCCGAGCCCGCCGTCTGCCGGCGTAGCGCGTGCGCGCGAGTCGTCGAAGAGCATGTGCACGCAGACGAGTGCGAAGAGCGATGGCTGTAGGTTGAGCAGGTCTCCTGGGAGGCGGGGCACGAGGTGCGCGAGCGCGCGCAGGGGGGAGCTGAGGCGAAGGAGGAAGTGTCGTAGGAGGTGCAGCGGCTCGATGATCTGCGCGAGGAGCAGCATTCCGGTCGGCGAAAGCGTAGGGAATGTCGCGCGGCCCGCTGTGAGCACGGACAAGGCGCGGTAGACGTCGCCGTAGGTGGGTGGTGGACCCGCATCGGCGATGCAGAAGACCTGCCCGCCGACATTTGGGTGCGTGTCGGGAGAGGCGGAGAGGGCGAGAAGCTGCTGCTCGTAACAGAGGTGCGCGAGCGACGCGTTTTCGACGTAGATGAAGTTTTGCATGATGCCCGCGATCCACGTCGGGTTGTTCTCGCGCACGAGCGCCGCACCGCAGAGCACGTCGCCGCCAGGCCCGAAGATGCCGTTACCTGGACGCAGGCAGCCTGTACGGAGCGTCCGCGTCGTCGAGCCCGGTGCGCCGGACGGGCTCGCGTCGGCGCCGCGCACGAGGCCTTCTGCGAGGTGCTTCGTGTATGCGTAGTTGGAGAAGAACTCGCCGTGCCGTCGTGGAAGATGAGGGGCGTCGTCGCGGTCGTCGATTGCCTGGACGAAAAACGGCGGCGAGTGCTCCCACGGCCAGAGCCAGAAACGCGACCGTCGCACGCATACAGAGCCCGAGGACGTTGAGACCAGCACAGTGGCGCCGACAGCGCGCGCTGCGTCGAGGACGTTCTGCGTCCCCTGGACATTGACGGCGGCGGATAGGGGTACAAGGGACCATGCGCGCTCGTAGAATCGGATGGTCGCAGCCGCGTGGAAGACGGTGATTGCGGGCTCGCCGCCGTCCTCGGCGCTGTCTTCGTCTGTATCGGGCCAGGGCGCCGAAAACGCAGCGTTCACGGCGGACGCGTTGGAGACATCGCAAATACGGAAGTCAACGTGCGCAGCGGCGCCGGCGAGGAGGTCTGCGCGTGTGGGCATGCGGACGTCGAGTACGCGAATGCGCGCAGGGTTTTCGCCGCGGCGGAGGAGGTGCACGACGAGCCAGCCGCCTAGGAAACCCGCCCCGCCGACGACGATGTAGCGGCGGCCTGTGCGAGGGGGGAGAGCGGAGAGGATATCGATGGGGTTGGCTCGCATGCGCGCGTGCTCTGCGCGGATTTCGTCGTCCGTCCAGCGGTGCGGGGACGCCGCGACGGCGGCGGGCGGGAGCGTGGTCAGGCGGCGGTCGTTGAGCCGGATGTAAAGATATGTGAGATAAGCGGCGAGTGCGCCCGCGAGCGCAACGGTGAGTGAGCCCGAGGGCGGCGCCATAGGTACGCCGGAGACGTGCTGGTCGACGTATCAGGCAGGGAGGAGATCGGTCATTTTTTTTCTCTCGGCACTGCCGCACACATTCATCGCGATGATTTTATGTGAACGAGAAGAAATTGAATTTTCTGTGATCTTTTCTCACTAGAGTTCGTGGAAGTAAAGCAAGACAGCAGATAAAGACTATGGATGACAGCGGAAAAAAAATAAAGGGAAAAACGGCATGAGCTATAACCGCCCAAGATCGGCATAGATAACTCCCTCTGGACAAAATAAATACTTTTTCTACGACGGCGGCGGCGGGGGTGCAGGTTCACCCGCAGGCGGAGGCGGTGGGGGCGGGGCTCCATTCGGCGGGGGTGGAGAAGTACCGGTTGCCCCAGCACCGTAGCCAGTTTGGGCGTAGTATTGGGCGTACTGTTGCTGTTGCTGCGCCTGCCACTCCTTAAATTGTGGAGAGGTAACATCATATCCGTAGGCAGCCCTAAATGAGAGATCGAACGTGAATACATGGATATAAGACCGAAGAAAGTGTACTTTACCAGTACTGTGCGTAGGCGTCCTGGTCGCTCGCTGAAGGGGCACCGCCAGCAGCGGACGCACCGGGAGGCGGAGGCGGCTGTGACCCATCGGGGGCCGGAGGAGGCGCACCAGGCGGAGGGGGAGGGGCTTCGCCCGGCGGTGGAGGGGGTGCAGGAGCTGAGGGAGGCTGGGGCGCGTATCCCTAGACATAGGATTAGCGAATTCTCGCACTCTCGGGACACAGGTACAGCTTTGGGACATGCGCAGTTGTGGAGGAAAATACGTACCCCGTAGCCGCTATACGCTGCATACGCAGCCTGAGCCTGGTGCAGTTCCATCTGTTGCTGCTGCATGGCCGACCTCGCTTTGACATGTTCCGAGCGTACAACCTCGAGAAGGTCATCAGTTAAAACCTTTGCGCGCGCAACCTGACCCTCATCCGGACCCCTACAAAAAAGCAAACAAGAAATAAGCGATAAAATATATAAAGAGAAAAGGAGGATATACATACGTGATGTGGATGTGCATAGGCTCGTCAGACTCGCGGCCTGTTTCGGCGTCTATGAAGCCGGAGCCCAAGCCTTTGATTTGAACGCGAGTGCCCGTCTCCGTCTGGATGTACTTGACGAACATGCCTGAGGGCCCGACGACCTTGGCGCGCACGTTGAAGTTGCGCAGCGTTTCGAGACCGACGTTGAGTTTCTCCTCTGGCCATTTCCTCTAAACAAGTCGGATGCATAAGTATAAAAACGTAGTAGATATAGAAGGGACGTGAACGCACTCGTTCCCTGCGCATGTCTTTTTTGTCCTCGACAAGCGACCCCATGTCGATTGCGATGAGCTCGTTGACCCGCGTAATCGCAATATCGAGCATCTCCTGCGAGGAGGCGGAGATGTGCAAGTACAGCGGGGGGTCCTTCTCGGTTGCCTTGGTGCGGTCGGGGTACCATACGCCCTTGGTCGTCACCGACGCGCCGGTGTCGGTGTGTATCTGCTCCTGGGTCGAGCCCTTGGTGAGCAGGTAACGGTTGCGGATGTCGTTGATGTCGATGTCGTGTGTGAACGCGCCGTCGAAGGGGTCTTTCGGGCCCAGGGCGGTGCCGGTGCCCGAGGCAGAGCCCGAGCCTGAGGCGGGTGGGCTACCAGCGAACTGGGCGGCGATTTTGGCGGCGATGGCTGCAGCGGCTGCGGCGGCGTCGGTCGCAGACTTGGAGTCGTCGGCGCGCTGGACCTTGGAGGAGGGCACGCCGTCGTCGTCGGCAGGGCCAGCCTGGTCCCATTTACGTTTTGAAGACATGGCTGGTGTTGTGCTCGACCGGAGACGCTGTGACGAGACTCGCACGGGGCGCTCTTGTTTGTTTGGCTCAGACGCCCTTGCAAAATAAGTGAGGATTATGTCATCTTATGATTACGTTATTATTTCTCGTGCACGGACTTCGCCGGAATACCAACACTCGACATACTAAAGGTGTTGACGACTAATGCGCATTTATGAGCATATTTGACTGTCAGAAGTCCCGTTCTCTAGCCCTAGATAATCCATCGTGTTCAGAGGGTCATAGCTCGCCGCCGGCGTGCGCAAACGTTCCTGTGTGCTTTGGGCCTTCCGCTTCTAGACGCACCTGTATTAAATACAAACCTCATCTTGTACATCGGATCTGCATCTGCAGACCCTGCTAATTAAAATCAATACTTTCCTGCGGGAGATGCAGGAGAGGCCGCGTCCGATCTCTCGGTAGACTACGCTATTTCTAGTGTTTTACACAGTATGCACTACGTCTTTGTCCCTGTACATGGCGGCACGCTGGACAAGGGCCGGACCGGTATCTGCAGATGGATGCGACGTTTATCCGCATGAAAAGACTCTAAGGTGGTAGTACGGCATCTATAATGGGTCAGGGTGCTTGTACATGGAGGCTTTGCAAATAGGCCCGGGGATTGTGATTGGCGGGGGCACCCGCAGTCGACCTTGCGTGTTGAGATATTAGAAACGGTCTACGCCGCTTTACGCCGTGGTCCTTCGACCTAGCGCAATCCCGGAGTCCGGGCAAAGAACGTTTATGCTCGATGGCCAGACGTCAGTGTCTATATGTAAGTAATCGTTTTACCCGTTTTTTGAAAAATATTTATGTCCGATTATCTCGGCTTAGGGGTTACTTATGTCCTTATGTCCGGTGCGAGTTGTCAGCTGAACCGGGAGATTAATGTGCTTAAACGGCGAATGGATTTAATACCGGACGAACATTCTCCTGCTGGCGGAATGTCGTGATGAAGGCTGCGGGAGTGGATGAAGACGCTGGTGCTAGTCAGCATCCGGAGTTTGACTTGGAATTCTGGCGTTACCGTATAAATGTGATGCTGACTGAACGAACGTGTGTCTGCTTACGGCCTATCTGAGTCAAGGCACGTCGGTGAACTGTCTGTGTGTTGTCCGTAGGCGTGGCGGTTGCACCAGTTTGGATGATATTGATGTTGTATCTGCGGTACCGGTACAAGTGCATTCATCAGCTTGTACACCAGAGACAAGACGTTGGACAGTGCCACGGGAGGATGTAGCGGGTTAGAATGCAAGATAGTGATATCATTTTTAAGACATCGGGGCAGACAATTGCGTGACGATCCGTTTCACCTGGCGGCGGCGGTCGGAACAGGCGCGTGTATGCATGCGACTTTATTTAGCTTGTAAATGGAAGCCAGAAACGAGCGTCTAGATTGTGGGTTGCAGCGCAGAGTTGTCTTGGATAAAGCTGTCTCGATTCCCCTGGCATACAGGACCGATGTGCAGACCAAGACTAGATCCATGCCAGCGCAGATGAGAGGCTAGATGGAAGTCGACGGACGTGAATCTGTAGTGGGCATGCGGACGAGTGAAAGCAGTAGACGATTTGACTTTGTACGGCATTCCTGGTGACGCGGCGAGCGACACGGATTAGCCACATCCGCGAACTGCGAGGTTGTTTCTTTTGGTCCCGCTTCGTTCCGCATCCATCGCAGCCCCGGAGCACAGCGTTTCTTCTCCTAATCGCGGCCTTTACAGCCACCTTCCGTGCGCAACATTGATCTAGAACCTGAGAGCGCACCGGAAAGCCGGTCGTTTTGATGTTGACTTGGAAGGTGAAACCGGATGTCTTAGGTGGATTGTTTCTGCAGGATATAAATGGGTGCAGTCGTGGAGGACAGCCTGCTAGTGATTAATGATACGACTGTTGCGGAAGATAGACTCAGAGAGCAGCGGTATGGCGTACGAGTTGTGGGACGTCAAGAAGTTCAGAACGAAAACACGAGTCTGGGGTCAAGTACAAGGCCCGCCAAGAATACTCATTAATATTGATAGAGAACATTGTTCAAAATGCGTGGACGAGGGCAGGACGTTCATACCTGTGGTCGAGGGAAGACGCGGTGTGAGCGGGTAGCCGAGGGGATTGTGTAAGGAACGATCACGTAATTTAGTCCCGATTCCCTGCATTCCACAGCGCTGATGTAATCAAAAGGGACTCGCGCTACTATAACATACGACTTTTCTCTGCTCTGTTCTCCCGTTCCTCCTCCCCCTCCTCCCCCCCGTCCCCGCTCCCCCGCCCCCCGCCTCCCGACGATGCGCGCCCTACTGCGGCCGCTTGCCGCGCGCGCTGCCCGCAATCCCATAGAGCTCATCGTCTGCGGTTTCATTCTTGCCACGCTCGCCTACTTCCATGTCCTCGACGCCATAAGGCACTCCACTTTCCTCTCACCCTCCATTCCCGCCGCTCTCAGGCCCGCCCATGCCCTCCTCCACGCGGACGAGTGGGCGGCCGTTCCGGAAGACCTTTGGCACGCGGCGGGCTCGCAGCGTCTTGAACTCCAGCAGGTGGTCTTCAGTCTCGACTCCAGGTCCGGCAAAAGGTCTTCATCGGCGGCCTCGCTAGACGACCCAGAGCTCAGTGCTGCTCTCGCCAATGCGACCTCGCATCTTTCAGAGTCTGCCGCCTTTTCCTTCCTTACCACTGGCGAACGGTCCGCGACCCTCACACTCGCGCTCCCGTCTGGTGCACGCGACCCCGTCGTCGCCGCGCTCAGACGCGGTCAGGTCCTCGTTCCGGACGCGCGTTTGACGCTTGAAGCATCGCCATCCCCCACCGAACTGCTCCGTCACGGTCGTTGGGCCGCGTACGCGTTGCGCGCACTCGTATACCGCTTCTCCGAGCTCGCACGCGCGGCAGACAGCCTCGATATTCTACTTGTGCTCGCTGGTTATGTACTCATGCACGCGACCTTCTTCCGTCTTGTCGCTGCGACACGCGCCCTTGGCTCCCACTTCTGGCTCGCCGCTGCGATCTTGGTGAGCAGCACACTTGCGTTTGTGCTCGCGCTTCCCGTTGCGCTGCACCTCGGCATCCCCGTCGACCCCGTTCTGCTCACAGAGGCGCTACCTTTCCTTGTGTGCACCGTCGGATTTGATAAACCGCTTCGACTCGCACGCGCGGTCTTCACGCACGAGCATTTGTATGCACCCGTTCCTGCCCTGCAAACCAACGACGGAACCATTACGCCCGGTGGTCCGCGAACTCGTGCAGCTCCCTCGCCGCCCGTCATGAAACCTGCAAGTGCGGTGCTCCTAGAGGCACTCGACCGCGTCGGCAATGCCGTCCTCCGCGACTACGCGCTAGAGATTTTCGTTCTCACTGTCGGTGCATCATCCCGTGTCGGAGGACTTCGCGAAATGTGCGCTCTCGCCGCGCTCATCTTGAGTCTTGATTGTTTGAGTGGAGTCACATTCTATATCGCTGTAATGGGCGTCATGATTGAGGTGAGTTTCCATTACTTTCTTTTTCTTTTCTTCGCAAACTGGCAGTCGTGGCCTCCGTTGGGCGTCGTCATCACCGCTCCATCTTCCGATGTCCGACGTCACCATTACCGGTGCCGATGTTATCGGACGTATTTTCTTTCGTACATTCTTCCATTTCGTGCCTTGTTTTGTTGGACCGGTTTCACGAGTTGGAAGCCACTTTTAATTCCGAATTTCATTTCTCGCCATCACAATTGTGTAATCGTGGTTGTACCTTTTGTTCTTGTAGCTGTCCCTGAGCGCCGCGTTATCGCTTGCTTTCTTCCATTTTTTATCCCCTGTTCCTTTTGTGCTTTACCGTTTGGCGTTTTTACGCCATCTCGGACACACCCCTGACCTTGTTCATATTTGTTTCGGTTTCTTTTCTATTCATGTGGATCCAGTGACGATGGCGATACTGGCAATTCCCTGGAGGCTTTTGGCTATACCGGCTGCTGGGCTTCTTGCTCAATTTGCGCCCGCGAAGCGCGCGCAAATCTCCTTTACATCCGGATCTCCCTGTGTTCCATATTTGTCTACATCCAAATATTTTTCTTTCAATCCTGACCTATTTTTGCTAATAGGTCAAACGCATCAAATATATGCGTTCTTCTGCTTCGGCCTCTGCCTCCGCGGCCCCTTCGCGCACAGCGAGTCGTATGGGTTCTCCCACTTTTAAATCGAAGGGACTTCCGTCCTCGACATCTAGCTCATCGCAAGATCTCAGTGTTGGCATGCCACCGAGCGCGATGAAGCGACGGACGCTATATGCCAGCGAGAAGGAAAGAGAAAAGAGGGAAGGGCAGGAAATGAGGCAACACAGAGAGCGAGAACAGCGACAGGACCCTGTGGCACGGTTAAAACTGCTTGTTGTGCGTATTTCTTTTCGTTGGCTTTTATATTCATATTCCGCATCCAGTGGCGTGCTGACGCGATGTCTCCATTAGATTGTTTCGTTTGTGACCTTGCATGTGCTCAACCTTTGCACGACACTCACGCCCGCTACCGCCATCGCGCGCATTAATGGCCCTGCCACGCACGTTACTCATCCATCTGGTACCCACAGTACAAGTGCGGGTGTTCACGGCGTTGACGTCGGCGCTATGGAGACGCCTGGGATCCGCGTTGTGGACATTACAGCGCCCGCAGTAGCCAGTGCTCTCGACCGATTAGTCTCTGCTGTCCAGGGGGGAAGTATTACAATGGGCGAAAACAGTACTGAGGGTGTTGGGGAATCTGACAGAGAGCTTCTGGTGAAGATCAGCCCGCCGCTATTTGTGCATGTGGCCCCACTTTCGCTTGCGAAGGTCCAGCCTCGGTCCCAGTCGCAAGGTCAAGCTATTAACGACTCGGGTCCATCTAGCCAACACGAGAAGGACAGCCAAAGCCCTAGGGAGACTCAGAATTCGTGGGACGCCTTCCTTTCTGCATGGACCGGTCTCGTTGGCGACCCCGTACTCTCGAAGTGGATCTCACTCAGCCTTGTTTTAAGTCTTCTGCTCAACACGGTGCTTCTGCGTGGGATCGCTGCTGGTGCTTTGGGTGGAGCCGGTTTTGGTACTATGGCTGCCGGTAGTGGATGGGGCCTTGGTGTGAGATTCTCGGCAGCGAACCTGGGCGTGGTGCGCGAGACTGAGGAGGGGGCCGAGGATGATAGCAAAGGAGTGGAGACGAGCGTGAGTGAGGAGAAGGAAGAACCGGTCCTTCAGCTAGACCAAGTGCGTCCCCGCAAACGGAGGGGGACTGGCTTTGTTTGGGGCCCCCCCTCGATTGATGTGGAGGACAGTGCTGTCGAAGCTTACAATGGGAGTGTGTCGTCTGGTACCAAATTTGCGCCCATAGTTGCGACGGAAATTGCTGTTAACAATGTCCAGGTCGACACTCCCGCTTCTGCAGACGTTGGTATTCCATCGGCACGCATTACTGAATCCACGCCAATGCAGCTCGTTCGTCCACAGCCTGTTCGCCCCCATCCTCATTCGCTCCCGCTCGATTTAGTGGATCGAAAGCTTGCACAGGTATCCGAAGCCTCTGGTTCTAATTCGTCGTCTGAGCCGAAGGAGCCGGTTATGTACGGCGAGGTGCGCAGTCTCGAAGCATGTCTTGATATCTTCGAGAACGGCCCCCGCCCCGTGAGCATGTCGCTTGCGCTGTTGAATGACGAGGAAGTCGTGATGCTCAGCCAGTACGGAAAGATACAGCCGTACGCGCTCGAGAAAATGCTTGAAAACTATGAGCGTGCTGTCAAAATCCGAAGGGCCCTCGTTTGTAAGTTTTGTTCTCTAGTGTCAATTTACGGGAATGGTGATTGATGGGTTTCTTGAATAGCTCGCGCTTCACGGACAAAGACACTGGAATACTCGGATATCCCGATGAAGGATTATGCGTACGAACGTGTGTTTGGCGCGTGTTGCGAGAACGTGGTCGGCTATATCCCTATTCCCCTTGGTATCGCGGGTCCGCTTAATGTTGACGGTGAATCTTTCCCAATTCCGATGGCTACTGCCGAGGGCACCCTGGTCGCATCGACGTCGCGTGGATGCAAGGCGCTCAACGCAGGTGGTGGAGTTACGACGGTCCTCACGCGCGACGCGATGACGCGTGGCCCTGCGATTGATTTCCCTAGCGCAGCAGAAGCGGCACAGGCGATGGCATGGATTGAGGGTCCCGAGGGTGCTGAGGCGCTGCGCTCGGCATTTGAGGCAACGAGTCGCTTTGCGCGGTTGGTCGGTGTGAAGTGTGCCCTGGCTGGTCGGACGCTTTTCGTTCGTTTTGCAACTCGCACGGGCGACGCAATGGGCATGAACATGATATCAAAGGGAACGGAGGCAGCACTTGGTGCTTTGCGCGACCGTTTCCCTCAGATGTTTGTCCTTGCGTTGTCAGGAAACTACTGCACAGACAAGAAACCGGCCGCGATCAATTGGATTGAGGGACGTGGGAAGAGCGTCGTCGCCGAGGCGATCATTCCTGGCAAGGTAGTTCAGAGCGTGCTCAAGACGACTGTACAGGATCTATGCAACTTGAACGTGAAGAAGAACTTGATTGGAAGCGCGATGGCGGGTTCCGTCGGCGGATTTAACGCTCATGCAGCGAACATTCTTACCGCGATCTTCCTTGCGACTGGTCAGGACCCTGCTCAGAATGTTGAAAGTTCAAATTGTATAACACTTATGGAACCGTGCGTATTTTTTCTTTGAATTGCACTTCACGGTCGTACTAAAATATTATACTTCATTTTGCTCGATAGGACGAATGGCGGTGTGGATCTCCGCATGTCGGTAACGATGCCGTCAATTGAAGTTGGTACCGTCGGCGGTGGGACAGTACTCGCGCCGCAGGGAGCCGTACTCGATATTCTTGGCCTGCGCGGTGCGCACCCGACCACTCCCGGCGCGAACGCACAACGTTTGGCACGCGTCATCGCCGCGTCGGTCATGGCCGGAGAACTTTCGCTTCTGGCCGCCCTTGCGGCCGGCCATCTCATCAGGGCTCATATGGCACACAACCGAAGCGCGGTGAACACTCCCGCGGCGTCCCGCCCAGTTACACCTGGCCCGGTTGCAAAGGTTGTTGCGACACCCGGACCTGCGGAACTCGGCATCCCACCAAGTCTTGCGGCGTACTCTGGTGTACATACACCGGCGCCTGCGCGCGCTGCGGCCGAAGCTGCTGCAGTAGAGCGCGAGCGAGAGAAGGAGGAAGTGCAAGAGGTATCGCAGGTTGCAGTGGTAGGCCCTGTTGTGCAAAGCGATGCAACTACCTTAGTGCCCTCGCAGGCACAGGAAAATGTGCCAGTATCAAATGCAGACACTGATGCAGATGCCGAGAAAGGGGACCAGGAGAAGGCAGAGTTAGAGGCGAAAAACTGATTCTTGGTACCATCTTATCGACGTCAACATCTCGACTCTTCACTAAACCCTGTGCACCTCCTCTCTTTCTAATCCGTGCTCGTCTTGGAGATTGTTCATACCTCACTCACCCATTATATATGTCATCTTGCATGCAAGACCTGTTTATTCATTTGTCCTCCACACTAAATACTCACATCACACGGATTCATTAGGATTACGACTCTTGGCCATCGGTTTTCGGACGACCGTCACCGCTCATTCTGCCCCTTGTTGTCTGCTTTCCCCCCTTTTTTCTCTATTTTATTCGATCTCGAATCGCAACGACTTTCGAACTTCGCACAGTTTTACGTTTATTTAGCATTATCTCATGGCCGTACTTTATAAATCTCATGAATGCCTTGAATCACTAATATTGTACTCACGATGTGTTTCGAACAATTAGAGCGTCATTCGACCTTGCACGTGGAGAGAAACTAAAAGATAAAAGCACTAGAAGCGAAGTTCCTATTGTTTGTCACATTTACAGGATAGGCATTGTATAGGGGTGAAACGTTCCGGCGCAATTGTTACACAATGTCAACCAAATAATCCTTGGTGTCAGGAGAACACCATATCGCTCATAGCCACCGCCGTCCTGTAGCTCGTCCCCCCGTTGAACCCTCTCTCTCCTGCTTCCTTCAAGTGAACCAACAGGCGGCTCCCTAGGATACAGAGAAGGCTCGTACTAGAGAGTATGTTCAAGACGATAACTACGGCATAGTCGGGGAGAATGACGTGAGGACTATCCGCGACTATGTTTGCAACGCTGCATAACAGTACCCTGCGAAGTGCCGGTTGGAGATATGCTTCAGACCGGGGACTGGTAAATAGAAAGGGAGGGGGACGTACACAAAGAAGTAGACAGCCTGGTCTTCGATGAGGATCTTCACGATGCTGAGGCCACTAAAACCGGTAGATAACCTCCAGAACTCCGACGCTTTGTAGAGGGCGAGGATCGTCAGAATGGATCCATACACTAGAGGAGCGGACCTAGGCCCGAATCAGTCTTAGAAAAGGGGTCGCTTTGTGGTTGGTACAGACCAAAATAGCGGCGACCATAACTGCGGGATGGTTCTGTTAACTCCGCATGCTGTGGCGTCTTTTGCAAGTCCTCCCACGGAGACTGAGAATGGAATTGAAGTTTGAGGGAAGTCAAAACGGTGGCAGTGATGCAAGTTAGTACCTACCCCCTTCGTATATATTAGTGTAGAGGAGGATGCCTGCCATGGAAGCCGCCTCCAAGACAAAGAGTATCCTGAGGCATACAGCTACCCTCCGCTCTAATGGTGACTTAGCCGATCACACGGCCACACGTAGATGGACGCGGGATGACTTACTGTTATCATATAGCGCCAGAACCCTCATTAAGAGGATATCTGAGTGGGGACAGGACCAGGTAATTAATTGATACAGCATACTCAATCAATCGGTGGCGGCGTACAGTCGATCAGGAGAATGCTTATCAAGTCTGTGCTGGGGTGAGCATTGAGCCAAGAATGCAACTGGGGGACTCACCGGCGATGGTATGTCCCCAGAAACTAGCCAGACCTGCTTAATTTCAGTGCTTTGTTTTGACATCGTCACCATCGAGTCTTGGTTGCGTACACCTTTTTTTAAGCAGTTGGTAATTAGTTTCAAATCAATCGAACCTTTAGGACTTCCATATAAACTCACAGTTCTTCGTTTACGTGGAGCGTAAAAGCTGAGGAAACAAGGTCAATACTAGTTCGTATGAAGAGACATCGGACATCTAGAGGTGTTTGGGGTGCACTTACACGGAATGTTCACCAGGGCCGAGAAAACTCCGATATAACGGTTCTGCGAGTTTTGTCGGACCATTCACTTCGCGGTCAGCAAATATGGTATTACTTCTAATGATAAAGCACTGACCGAAAAGTACACCAAACTAACAAAACTACCAGGAGATTTCTTTAAGGCTGCGCTTTTAATAGAATATTTAATAGAGCATCGAAGAGATGACGTACCCAGAAATATTTAACCTAGAAAGAGGTAATACGCGAATTCAGAATTAAGATAGCAAGCAACACCACATTGATCACGAGTGTGGGTTCAACCCACCTCTTTATCCATGGCGATGACTAGGGGGATATTGAACTCGGCACGAGACAAAATCGACGGGGCGGGACTTACTAGTATCATATACCAAGAGAGACGCAATGGCCACTTCAAAGTGCAAACTCCTATCCAATATGGAGACGACAAAAGGAACCACGCTAGGATCAACTGGCTCCACACCAGAACGAATTGAATGCATCGTGAAGTCGCTGTCGTCAGTCTGAGAAGCTTAAATCCTGAGGTGAAGGTGATATCCAGACGTCGTAGTGGTTCAGGCTCCGGGGGATCTTCGATACCAAGCGGTTTTAGCTGTTGTGTAGTCGGACATTTGTACCTCCAAGAAGAAATGATAAGCGCACTTGAGCACATCTCTAGGGCATATAGTGCGCCAGATCGAACGGTTTACTGGAGAGTCGGAGATGTTCGGGCGTAAGCGGTCTGATGCGGCATCCATAATAAGCAGATGCGCCCATTAGTGGCGCAGAAACGTGTATAAATACGAACGACACTAGGTCATTTGAGACCCTTCGCCAGGAATACGGAAAGATATTTGGGGACAGATGGCCTTCAAATAATCTTCCAGAAAGCTTGGAATTTATGATCCTTGGCTGTGGAATTCGACAGCGGCGGTAATGATGTAGCAAATATTCAAAAGTATACAAGTAGGGCAAGTAAATTCAGTTGATGTTTCGTGTCGTCGATCTCGATAGCGTTTGATCAAGAACTTTTCCTTGTGAAAATACGATTCCACTTCTAGAGAGATCCGAGACGCCCATCATGAAGATGCCTATTTTTGAATATCAAGATTGATAGGAGCGCAGCTTCAGGTTCATCGTCTACGTTAGAATTAATGAACTAAGCAACTCTAGAAGAATCACCAATGGCCATGGATAGGGAAAGGATGCTGTCTAGAGTCGATACAACACAGCTTTTCGTTTTGATGAGCACGGCGAAGGCAGCTAAAAAGGGACAGTTGACGGCTGCGCGAAGAGCTTAGCACTAAGAGATGGAACGAAACAGTCGGTTGCGACCCAGCGGTGAAAGCTACCGTAATCATTCGCAGAAGGACTGCATGCACGCAGCGTGCATTAGATTTTCAGTCGGAGTAATTCCCAGTGGATTCATCTTACTCGGTTGCATCTACGCAAAGATTTTACTCCCCGCAGACGCAAGGCAATGGCGAAGCTGCCGACAGTATGGAGATGAACTTACTATTGATCGCGGTAGTTTAGATCTTCTTGGATGGGATAAATCTTGCCACGTTATCAACACCAGCATTCGCAGTCCGTTGTACAAAGCCCTGGCTCATACCATATTGCATTGATTTATATATCAGCATAAGAGACAGCGCATGGCAAGGGTGTAGCATGTGCAGGAGGGATGAAAAACAAAGACAAGTATGCGGAGGAAAGAAATCACTGCAAGAGGGTGCATCAGAACTAGTTCTTTGGCTGTAATAGTGTAAACTCACGAAAGTGAGCGCAGCACCCTTCGTCTTCTTGTCACCACCAAGCTCGAAGCTGTGGCATTCAGATCAGTTCGCAAGACCAATTGGTAACGGAAAATATACGCACTGCTTGCAGCGCTTCAGAGGAAGCTGCATCTTGTACTTGCATACAGTGCATTCGAGACGAAGGACAACTTTCTTGGTTGTCTTCGCCTTTTTGTGGAAGACCGGCTTGGTCTGACCACCGTAACCCGATTGCTTGCGGTCGTAACGGCGCTTCCCTTGCGCGAAGATCGAGTCCTTGCCCTTCTTGTACTGCGTTACTTTATGGGGGCTACAATAAAACACTAATAAATATGAGTCAGAAGGGTAAAGCAGCAAGAACGTACGTGTGCTTCTTGCACGTCTTCCCCTTGCAGACTATGAACACATAATGAATAACGCGCACTCAAACCAGACTCGGGGAGCCCTTACATGTTCGGCGAGTCCTGAAGCGATGATCAGCATAACCCACTTCGCTGCAGGTTGCGGAGGACACTCACTTGGGAATGTTGACCATTGTTCTTGCGGTCTTGAGGGCACTAGCGGGACGGGGACGGTACGGTCGACTAGCGGCGTACAGACAGCGAGAATTTGGTATACTTTCCCACGCATTCTGGTGCTGTACAGTAGCTATTCACGTGACTGAGCACGAGGACCGTAATGTGACTATGACGCATGTATCGTCACGGCCAGCAACGGAAGTACAGTAGTTGTTTGATGTTCCCTTTACCTATTCAACCCCTTTATTTTATGGTACTTCCCTGCAAGGCGTAATGAAGGAAACAGGTTGGGTAACAGATACTTGTGGCGGTTCCCGGGGTTGCGTATTTCAGCGCAAGGAGACTTGCTTGCGCATAGGTCGTTATCGTGACCTCATAGTTGTCGTTGGATGTTTTCAAGAGTTCGACAACTCTAAAGTCGAGTAGACTTTGCGAGCCACAGCATCGCGTCCAATTAATTGGACCCGTCACGCAATCGTCCTGGAGACAAGGGTGTTGCGCCGAAAGCAGGAGTGCTATCCTATCTCGCACAAGTCGTGGTCGACGGTCTGTAGGTGTTCTCGTTGGTGCAGAGGGGAGGAGTAATATATGTTACCACTCTTGAGGAAACAAAAAAAAAAACTACTTGTTGCTCACAACTGTGCTTCGCCAATACGGGCTTGTTGCGAGCCCCGACACCGCGACGACAGTCATCTTCGCGTTCACACCACCGCAAACTCGAGAAGCACAGCGAACGCGGCGCGACTCCATTTTATTCCTTTTCGCACCTTCGGCTGTGTTGCTAGTATGTTTGGGCGCGGGGCACATAATATGATTACTGCGTAGGGTGGGGCTATAATAGCCGTGGTGCAATAGGGTCCCTGGTATCCCGGCTCCATAGTACAGTATGCGTGCAAATAGTCAACCCCTTTCGTCTTTCTTGTACTTCTCATCCAATTATACGTACTCCGGTAGGTTCGGGGGTGGTAAGTGGATCGAGGAACGATCAAACCAAGTATTACCTCTTCGAATCCGAATTTATGAAATGCCGACTTTTTGGTTTATGTAGGCGATGAACACGCCACTGATGAGCGAATCACTTACGAGCCTGTCCCGGTTTAGACCTCGGATAATTTAGTTTATTGTGAGATCATGGAGCGATTTCTCTATCCCCCATGCTTTTGCAACGTTTTTTTGTCTTGTTTCGTAAACGCGGATTTCACGATCAATAAAGGCTCCGTCATCATGGATTGATCGTTTTCGGAAGCGATTTGCGTCCTTAATGGGAAGGACAGCCCGGAGAGGCGATACTAATTGCCCTAACGGCACGAGGCATATTCCAAACACAACGACGATGACTTTAAAAATTGCTTGCTATGGCTCCCCTTCCCCCCTCATCAACACAGATACCAATCTTGCGTACTTAATCCCGTTTTTAAGTGTGTTATTCCTCCTTATTTCTCCTTCAGGTCACGACCATCCCTGACACTAACCTTTCAACACAGAAGCTGGTCTAGTCTGTCCGTAGTTTGGCAAGCCTTCTCCAAGTTTTTTTAGCGCTTGCTTGCACGCAAACGATGCGAACGTCTTGGGCCTTCTCGGCCTTTTCTGCACTTGCTGCATTGAAGATCTGCAACGCATACGATATCGTGCAGGAGTATGCAGGCTCCTCATTCTTCAATGGCTGGGATTTCTACGGATCGTGGGATAACCTGACTCTCGGTGTGTGTCGTTTCTATACCATTAATGTTTTACTCACAAAGAACGGCTCGTAGGTGACGTTTGGTGGCTCGATGAGCAGGATGCGACTCAGCAAGGTCTTGTATATGTGAACGACGTGGGAAATGCTATCATCAAGGTCGACAACACAAGCACCGTTCCCTTTAACGAAAAGCGCAACTCCGTACGTATTACGACGCAGAACTTCTACAACTTCGGCAGTCTATGGATATTAGATGCTGTTCATCTACCTTTTGGGTGCTCTGTAAGTCGCGTTCGCAAGTCATTAGTCTTCAAATCCTCATCGCGACTAAGGTCTGGCCTGCATTCTGGAGCAAAGGGGCGGACTGGCCGGAGAATGGGGAAATTGACATCATGGAAGCAGTCAATCTCATGAGTGCGAATCAGATGGCCTTGCATACAACTTCCGGGTGTTTCCATACAACCCCTCCCGACCAAATTGGCCAGTCTACTGGTCTCGGCCCTGGAAACGTCGGCGGTACTGGTCTCAACTCCGATGGCGAGAATGCAAACGACTGCTCGACAGCTTCGGGATGCACAGTCACCGAAACTAAGGAGGCAAGCTTCGGAAGTGCTTTCGCAGAAGGCGGAGGAGGCGTGTGGGCCACTCAGTTCGACGTTGCAGGAATTTTGTAAGTTGTCACGTTTTTCTTCTGTTGCCCCAGCTTACGTGCTGTCAGTATCTGGTACTGGCCCCGTGCGGCAGTTCCTTCATCTATTCAGGATGCAACCTCCACTTCTTCCATTGACCTCTCAGACTGGGGCTCTCCAAGTGCCAGTTACTTGAATTCCTCGTGCATAACGGAGGACTTCTTCGCACCTCAGCAGCTGATCCTCGACATAACTTTGTGCGGCAACTGGTCAGTGTTTTGCGTAAAAATGTATCTTGTCAGACAGTAACCCTTAACGCTTTGTACCTCCAGGGCTGGAATTGCAGCTGTGTATAATTCATCATGTGGGAGTTCGGGACCGACCGGCTTATGTGTAAGTGTCCATCGTATCAGAAATCGGTTTGGACCTAATGACCTTCCTTCGCTAGTACAATGATAATGTAGTCGGCGACGGATCCAATTATGCTGACGCATACTTTGAAATTAGCTACTTGCGCGCGTACACAACTGTCGCGCCAGGCTCGACCCCTACTGCGGTATTTGACTCCTCACCGACCTCTCCCCCTGCTTTGACAGGTGGTACAAGCAGCAGCGCAATGAATCATCCGCGTTGCAGCGCTTGGACTGTTTTATCACTTTGCTTGCTTTTCATCGGAGTCAAATTGTTCTAGAAATATCGTTGGTCTGTACTCCTACTGCTTCCTAGATCCTCGCTTCACTTCGACGTTGTGTTCGCTTAGTCCTGCTTCCTTATCATGTCCCTGTAACAATATGTAGAATGCGTTCGTTCCTACTTGCCATTTTTTGGTAGATTACTAACGCTTTCTATGAATTTACGAACGATACCAGATATTAATTAATGATAACCGCGGTCTTCTAGACCCGCATACCTTTTTCGAATTGAACCTCGGTCTTTAGGTAACAAGAGTTTGCTCACAAATACCGCACGTGGTCCAACAAGAGCACATGCAGGTGTGTACTTCGAGTTCAAATTTGCTGGCACTACTACGTAGTACAGGATTGATAAGATTAGGAATAAAGAAGACTATGTTATTAATCACACGTGATGTTACACGTGATGTCGTGACCTATTACGGAGCTAAGGCCAGTGATCACGTTATTGATGAATGTATGCTATAAGAGCTGGTGAGATTGGTCGCCCATATCCTCAGCATTCCCTCGCTGCGACTCTTCATCCAGTTTCTCCAAATCTTCTCGAAGCTTCTTTCTACTTCTCTCAGAAACAATGGCGACCATCAAAGTCGGTGACACGATCCCTGCCGGTGACTTCAAGTATGTACCGTATTCCCAGGAACTAGAAGATGGGGTGAGCTGCTCATCTGTGGCCTACACTACTCCCTGTGATCCTGACACGTATTTACCACTAGTCTGCGTGTGGCATCCGTACGTTGCTGAATGTACACACTCCGTGATCCTTGGGGTTGAACCTTTACGTAGCTACCAGTCTATCAACTGATGAATGGAAAGGGAAGAAGGTGGTCTTGTTCTCAGTTCCTGGTGCCTTCACTGTGAGCTTTGCTTCTCCCCCTTATGTATAAGGTTCTCACGGACAGCACTTCCTTTCTTAGCCCACATGTCACGTTGACCACCTTCCCGGATACCTGAAGAGCATCGATGCGTTCAAGGCCAAGGGCGTTGATGTTGTTGCTGTCGTCGCCGCCAACGATCCATTCGTCATGAGTGGCTGGGGACGCGTTGAGGGCGTCAAAGACAAGGTAATTAGGAGCTTATTTATAATCGCAATGAAGTTATAACGCATACCGTCGTTATATGCAGATCATCTGTTTATCAGATGCTGACGCGAAGTGGTCAGCTTCGTTAGGCCTTTCCGTTGACCTTTCTGCCGTCGGGTTTGGAACTAGGACCGCGCGCTACGCGATCATACTCAACGACCTTAAGGTCGAGTATGTCGAGGTGAGTTTGTATCCTGCAAATATCTATTTGATATTGTAATGACTTGCGTGTCCCAGCTCGAGCCTGCAAAGGGTGTCACCGTTTCTGGCGCAGACGCTGTCCTTGCGCGTCTCTGAACGCACTAGATCTGAGAGCATCATTGAGTAAATACGGAGGCATATTTTGTTGTAACTATCTCATGAATATAGAAATGTAGTACGCACCCATACTTGTTACCAAGTGAAATTCAACCGCACAGATGCGTGCTCTCGTGTGCTATAAGCATATCTACTCAGTAGAAGTGTCTTCTTATATTTTCTTCTTATTGGCCGCACTGGTCATGTAGACTATACTATATAATACGGTTGCCTGCAGAATCTCAACGATACCGAATGACGGGACGTGGCTCTGTGGTGGGGGAGCTATAGCATAGTATTGACAACCACTTCAAGGATGCCCTAGTCCGCAATTACTCAGCACCTTGGGCTCAAGCATATTTTTCCGCAGAATTTTGAAAGCTTTCGGTCGGCCCATTTTGAGTCCCTTAGACGCTCCCGACTGTTACCAGACCATATCACAGAAATAGGATGGAGTGTCAATGTATACGGTCCAGGCAAAGTGTACCGCACTATCCGAGGAGATGATGATGAGGTCCGAAACATCCTTGACGATTGTCTCACTCGGGCAGATGATAGATATCTAATAGGCCAGACCAATACCATCCATTTTAATTCTGTGAACAACTAGGAACCAAAATGCCGACCTCAACAGAACCTTAGAGGAACCGCATAAACGTGCAATATTTTTATCCAGGTTTCTTTTCACTTTTGCTATCATACTTACAAATTTCTGCGGAGTGTCTTAAGTGACGTGGCCACTTCCAAGACTACGTTAGGGTTCATCTTCTCACCCGTAGATCCCATAACAAGAGTAGGCACATGACTTCCGGGGCTGTCCTCTTCCCTGCTTTTGGACCGAGCCTTACCTACTCTGCTAGTAAGCGCAACATACAGGGCGGAGAAGTCGTCAACATTGGCGATGAGAGCGTCTATTTTCCGTTGAGTAGAATCAGGAGGTCCGGGAAGATCACCGATAACCGAACGTGCCGCATGCGTTATGGGCGAGCTTTCTGAACCCTGTATTTGAAGAAGTAGAAGCCCAATGAGGACGGCCAGATGTCCGCGGAGGAAGTCAAATTCTGGTGCCTTTTTCCATACAAGTCGTTAGGCGTATCGTACCATAAAACGCATTGGCATACATACCATTTCGTTACTATCGTCCTTCGATAGGGTGATGTAGGTACCGATCAATCCTGAGGTGGCGCTTACTGCCATTGTACATCGACAGCCCAGAAGGCAGGATTTATGCCCTTGACATGATGGGTCGAAAGCTGAGTACACAATCAGGCGAGGTATCCACGATGAAAAATGAAGGCGGTACATACACAGACTCTGAAGCGCCGATGCTACCTCTTTACGTTCTTGTACCAAATTTGTTAGTAGGGCGAGGGCCAAGCACAAAAGGTCCATTGAATGGTCCGACGCATCCTCACTGCCGTCGAGCTTGGCATCCTTGGTAACAATGGTGACAATCGAGCGCAAAGAAGTTATAACCAAGCGAATAAGTATAGGGAGGGTATGCGGATCGGCCACAATTGCTTCACACCAAGCTGAGCTGCCATTCGATAGGTTAATGAGTACGCGAAAGGCAAGTTCCGAACAACGATTGGCTACAGATAAAGTCAATGAATAGAATTAAACGTTTATCAACAAAAAATTTACCTAGAGGGCGGAGCGTTCCGGACTCAGCACCACGATCAAGGATGTCAGCCACAACTATTAGAGAAACGAGTTCTCCGGGCAGCGCATTATACAATCGCTGTAGATCATCTTTCGACAGACGCGGACCCCCGATGTCCCCCACCTCGATAAGATATAGATCAAGAACAGAGAGACTGTTATAGATGTGTTCAAAACAGAGTTTTTCATGAGAGGCGCTAGCATCGATGGAAGCAGGAAAGAGGGGCAGGCCAGTCCTGAAGGCAGTTAAACGGCCGGACACACTAGCTAAATCACTCGTGACGCTGTCCATTATAGTTGTCAGATGCGGGAATGCCAATGAGGGAACAGCCGAGAACACGTTCGATAGGAGAAGACGGGTTGACGGCTGAACGATAACCGTCAGACAGGAAGAAAAAAATATCCAAAATTAGACGACCTTGCAGTCTTCATGCACAATACTGGTGTTCCTGCTTATTTCATCGCGTAATCGACCTAGCTGTGCTTGTGTTTTAGGTATTACGTTCTTGGTTTGAATATGCGACGTACTGTCATTCTTTCGCTCCTCGTGAGCCGCAAATTATCACTAGACTCCCCTATGAGGAAAGGATCATTACTCATATGCGTTGTCATCAGTCGAATGAGCGTTTCCACGAAGTCGTTTTTACTGGCCAGGAAGGTTATATTTCGGATATCTTCCGATGCAAGGGACACAAAGCAGCTCAGTATCGGGTCGAGGATCTTCATAATTAAAACCTCAGGAACATATCGCAAATCATCAATTTATACTGAAAATGCTCACCTTGTCACCATTTCCAGCCCCTGCGCCGCGCAACTGGTCCCAAATCTCTACGAGCAAACCCGCGGCCTTCGTCTTCCGCCAAAAATCTTGGTTGCACAGCTTCGAAATAATGTCAAAAGCAGAGCTACGTCGTACATTGAGTGCGCCTGTGGGCTCGAGGCCTTCAAATAAATAGCCCATTTCGTCAAGGAAACGTCTTGTTTCACCCTTTGAACGAAGGTCTGTAATTGAAGATAGTGGATTGTATAATGCCAAACCCTCGCCCACTGGGAATGCATTATCATCGGCGTCATGATGTATGTCATTCTAACACATATTTGAGCCATCTGCGCATTAAATTCGAAGGTAAACAAGCACCTCCGAATTGTCCACTCCCCATCGCTTCCTGAGCTCAGTGTAGCTATCTCTTGTTAGTTGCTCATCGTCTTCATCAGCTACGTTCTGGTTAGCTACAGACTCGCCAAGATGAGCAACAAGGGCTGTGGCTGGTAATGCAACGAGGAATGAGCGGGATCGACCCGCATAGGTGCGGTGGGTATTCGCGTGTTCTTTATGGGGCTGTTGGAGTCCTGGTCCACTGGGACTCTCAGGCATTTCCGGAGCGATGTGCTGAGTACTCATGCCCGTCGAGGGTGAATCGAAGCGAGGGAGATGACTTATGATTGAAGGATCTGCAAAAGATTGAGAGCGCGGCAAACGCTGCGAGACTTTGGACGGTGGGGAATCCAATGAGCTTTCGGTTCTTGAACGGGACAACATTTTTTTGATAGTTCTGTTGCCTCCATGTGGGCTGATCGTACTTTCCTGCCGTATGCGGGCTTTCCGTTGTGGAGAGACGACCTCGAAAATGTTCGAAAGGTCTTTGGGCTTCCTCTTCGGTGTTGCTATAGGTGACCCGGAGGAATCGCTCTCGGCTAAGAGAATAAGTATAAGGGTTCAGAGCAGAGTCAGTATGCTTACTCGGGGTCCCTTCGCGATGTTTGTCTGGAGTTGTAGGGGTACAATCCAGATGAGTACGGGATGTTCCGTTGAGAGTCTTGCCCTTAAGCTTGCCTTTGAGGATCTCAAGTGCAAGAATTAACGGTGAGCCCTTACTCCAGCAACTAATTCAGCACACCGTCTTTTCCGAACCTTTGACCGTCGTCGAAATGCCTAGCACGGAAGCCGGAGCTCCCGTGTCATCTAACAGGAGCAGGTCGGTTCCAGCACCAACGAGTGGCATAGAGGGTAGTTAATGCAGCTCACCGCCTAAGGTGGGAGTTCCAAGTTTTGAGCGTGATGGACGACGCTTAGGAGTGGCTCCTATGGTGTCCACTACATCCTCCTCGGTAGAGGTGTGAACGAGTGCCCGCCGCTTTCTAGGCCGGCCTTCATCGTCGGAAACATGAGCGGAAGAGCTTCCGTCCCGGCCAAGAACTGACGGAGCCAAGCTGAAGGAATTCCTTGCTGAGCGTCGTCTGCTGTAAGTCCGCACTGGACGCATTGACGAGTTTTGGCGATAGTCGTCGTTGTACCCGTACTGCCCTGTCGTCAACTTCCGAGTAGTAGTCTGAGTCCGTGTCGGTGGGTGACCGTGACCGTTCGCGCAATGGCGCGTTGCCTAACGTCGCGTCGTAGACTAGAGACAACTACGTCCCCCTCATCCTTCCTCAAGCACGACTATTACCAAACAATAACAGAGGAGAGCTTACACTGGCGCTGACAACTCAGCATGGAGACTTTCGAGGCCCGCCTGTGCTCCTTCGGCAAGCCCAAATCTAAATCCGCCAAAACGACATCATGGCCACATCCTCAGACCTTTTCCGCGAGTCCCAAGTCACTCGCCGAGGCCGGTTTTCACTTCAAACCAAGTAAGGCTGAACTGGATAATGTACAGTGCTTTTTATGCAAAAAGGAGCTCGGCGGATGGGACGAAGGAGACAACCCGTTCGAAATCCACATTCAGAAGTGTCCTAAGTGTCCATGGGCGGTTGCACGCTGCTCTCTCGAGTTCGATGTCGATTCGGATGGAAAGTGCGCCTTGGAATGTCAACTTTTCTTACAGGGAATACTCACTCCTGCACAAAAGCTTTTCAATAAAAGACCCTGTTCGACTCCCGTCAAACAAGGTCTTGGAGAAGGCAAGATTAGACACATTCGGCGGAAAACAGAAATGGTGGCCACACGATTCGGTCAAGAACCATGGTGCGACATCTAAGAAGGTATGTGATCTTGCAGCTTTCTGTGAATTTCCTGCTTAGTTCCTGTATAGATGGCCAAGGCAGGATTTGTATACACTCCCCAGGCTCCGGGGGACGATACTGCTACATGCTTCTACTGTGACCTTTCATTATCCGGCTGGGATGCAGAGGATGACCCGATGTGCGTAACCGTTGTCTTGCCTTTCGATAAATTCTGTATCAACTGACCAACTATGCAGCGAGGAGCACCACAAGCGCGAAGCCCGTTCCAAAAAGTCTTGCCCTTTCTTTCAAACAGAGATCCAGTCGCTGCGAGGTAGTCAGAAGGTTGCCAAGGCTACATCGAGGAAATCCCGCGTAGTGAAATCGACGATTGCAATCCCCCTTGACGATCCTTTGGAAGATGAGCCCCTTGCATTGACAAAACAAACAGGAAAGAAGGGCAAACAAAAGCACTCAAATTCTGGTGGGTTGTAAACCGGCCAATATTTAACAATTATTCCAAGTTTTACGAACACTAATATTTTTTGGTAATCGTGTTCTATCCAGTCACATCGTCTGCAGGAACCTCCGATAACGCAAAGTCCGTAAAGACCTTGGTCATACAGAACGAGCTTGATGAAAGTGAGGACCTAAAAGAAGATGATGACTCTACACTTAAGGTCAAACCGGCGTCCCGCAAGTCGACTAGAAAGGCTCCTGCATCCAAGGCAAAGGCAAAGTCTGTACCCTCCTCGGCCCCTGAAAATCAAACTCCTGCTGCTATCAGTTCATCCGCTACTAATGCCCTACCTGCTACTAACGCCCCGCCCGTCACTATCGTCCCGCTTGCCACGACCGTCCCACCTGCCACGGTCGTCCCACCTGCCGCCATCGCCTCTCCCAAGGTTGTCGCCCCTCCTGTTACTGACGCCAACCCCATTACCGACACAACCGCTTTCCAAGCAAGCGTGTTGGCCGAGGCGGGGCCATCGCCGCTTGAGTTGTTCCTGCCACCGCTTGCAACTGCGCCCTTTGAGTATGCTGCGCGGTTGACGGACGCAGAGCGTTCAATGACGGTTGAGCAGTGGATTCGACACGAGATGGCGTATCAACATGATCGACTGCGCGCGGATGGGGAGCATCGAATCGCAGCATTCCGTACGCGAGCTGCGGAAGTGCGTGCACGTATAGAGGCTCTATGAATTCGAACGTTGTTGACCCCCTCCGGACAATAACTCAGTGTAATCTTTGATAAGAAAGAATCGGGTGCTATCTTCACCATTACCGCATGGTGGGTGGTGCTCCTGGTATTTCAATATGTTAATGACCCGAAAGCTCTACCCCTAATTTGACTATTTCTCGCCGAAATATTTCTCATATTATTGCCTCATGGGACCTGTGTCTAATAACAATCATGACGAACAATTCGGGTGAGCCAGTTTTTGGCTTGCGTGAAATCACCTGAACCCTGCAGTCTATCCTGCAACCGCCTGTAGCCGACTCAAAAGTGGATCTTGTTAGTTTGACGCAATCTATTCTCCGTCGATAGTGGGCCGTGGAACATCGATTCTTGTTACAAGCATTCGGGCACTCCTTCCCTGGGAAACTTGAGGCACAATCGAAACTGAGGTGAAAAGTAATTCCAATGTTAAAGATATCCGGACGAGATACCTCGAGAACAAATAAATCCACATGTCAAATGTCCATGTCCGTGATTACTAAGAAAACAGTCATATAGCACGCGTACTAGCGTGAATTGTGACTAGCGATGAAGTTACGGAGTTAGAAATATGGGAGAAACAACTAACTAAAAGAGTGTCCCTTGTCGCTGAGGCATGAACGCAGGAGGGAAAGTAAGATCATGCCAAAAGCATAGCAAGGGCCATAGTACTCATGACAAGCCCAAACACGTTCACTAATACGCGTCCCGTGCCGCTAGTTGTTGTTGACGCGGACGTGGACGAAGAAGAACCCGTTTTCGTTGCGGATCCTGAACTTGATGCACCGTTTGAGTCACTCGTCGTACTAGAGGATGAGTTTGAACTCGAAGGTATGGTTACAGCGGTGATTGTCGTCCAAGTTGCACCACTGTTATCACTGCCTTCCTTGTACGGCAAGAACGAGAGGGCATTGTTCGCCGGGCTGAGTTGTACTAGTGACGTTATCCCGGCGAAATATTGTGCGCTAGCATCCTTAGCAGTAGGTCCCGCAAGTGTCTGGGTCGAATTTGACTCGACGTTGATGACATATGTCGCGGATCCATCGTCCGGGATGTATGCAAACTCCTGCTGAACACCCGATGACTGGAAAAATGAAACGGCCTGGCCATGCGACTCGGGGAAGTTCGAGCTGTACGATTGCGCTGCGGGCTGGAAATACGAGACTTGGTGGTGGGGTCAACTCACTGGGACTATTCGATGAATATAATGAATCCGCTTACAATGTATCACGAAAATATCACACTCGCCGGCGGTTAAGCCCGGAACGTCGATGAAATGGATGTGGTTTTGGGCTAAAGCCATAGTTGGCTGATAGTTCGACAGATCGCCCCAAGCCGCTGGTGCTCCAACGTCAACCCAAGAAAGTGCGGTGCTGTTTGCAGCAGTGAGCGAGCCCATATCGAGGAAAAACATTTCGCCTTTTGAGAGCGCATCTATTGTGATTATATCTGATGAGACGACGCTCAATTAATGTGAATGAGGACGCACAGAAGACGTTCGTGTCGTGGTCAAGAATAGCCTTGAAGTTAGTCGAGTCGAACGACGGCGAGCCCGTTGACGGCGTCACTGATTGGGTACTCCATGATTTACCGGAAGCATCGTAGATATAGACGGACGTCGTATCAGAAGAATCGCCGTTGAGGACATATACCGCATTGTAGAACTGCATGAACCGTAACACATGAGTGAGGCTGACGAGAATGAAACGCAAACGTATGAACCTGAGAAAGGTAGCATGTCGTGTTGGAGCCATCAAAGGGACTAGCGCACATCATCATTTCAGACCTACACGGAACGCGAAACAGGGAGTAAGAAAACGTACGGTCGGCCAGACGCTGTAATATCAGTAGCGGTGCCTGCAAACGCATTCAGAGGAGGGTGTGACGAAGACATGGTCAGCAAAACACACCGCTGGTCCAACTGTCTTGTGTCCCGGCATTGTAGTCCTTGCCGTCAACACCGAAGACAAGTAGGTTGAAATTGATATCCATGGCGACGCATGGTTCAGCAGCCGCAGAGATGATAGAAGAAAGGGCCGGGAGTAAAAGAGAGACGACGGTCAGTGCAAGCATTTTGCTATAGAGGAATGAGGCTGGAGAGAGATGAGAAAATGAAAGTCGCAAAAGGAGCCCAGCTTGCACTACTAGTATTTTTGGCGCATGCTCACGTGTACTGTGCTATTTTTGCGTAGCACGTGTAGTAAGACTTGTGATCTTCTTTTGGCACGTCTTCCTTTTTCGTTTATGAGGTTTGGAGGGCAAAGAGAAACAACGAGTTGTAAAGGAACTGGATTAATCCCGTGTAGATACGACAAAGTACGTTAACCTACACTATAGTATTCGTCCGGGCACCAGGTATCTCGACGATTAGAGACTCAGGCTCGCAACTTATCATAGCTCAGCCAATCCCCAAGCCCCTCCGAGTCTCACTCTTTCTGCGTGACAAAATTAATGTAACAATAGAAAAATAATGACTGGCACCACGTTTGCATTAACCTCTCTCCGTCAGATTGGATTACCGGTGTGCTGAGCCGAGATCAGCAAAATCAATCAGTGTGTTTTACTCGCTTGCGCTGTAAAGAGCGAAATTCCCACAGCTTGGATCTACTCGCTTGGAGACAGACATCTTTGGACTGATGATAGTACCTGTCCATCTAATGGTTGTCGTGCAAAGTGCTACTTAGTCGTCGATGTGCCCGTAGATTTGGTCTCTCTATCGTTCATTCTTGTCATGCTTACCCCGTCGGTCTCTACTGCCTTTCTTGCCCTTACCTGCATCGTGCTCGCCGGATCCACCAGCGCCCTCCTTGTTCCTTTCAAACGCGCCGTTTCAATCTCAATCGCGCCGCGCCTTCCATCATCATTCCCCACCGGCGGTTCAAAGGACGACGCTGGTAGCGGTGATCCATTCAGCTTACAAAACAGCAATAACGCCTCCGACAATACGGACATCTACGTGACTACCTTGTCCATCTCCGGCCATGACTTCGTCGTCCAGCTCGATACAGGTAGCTCGGACCTCTGGCTGAATACACAGGGGGTGGAAATTTCGGATCTGGTTGATACTGGAGTGAATTCGAGCATCATCTATGGGCAAGTATGCATATCGTATAATTGTTCATGCGTTGAAACGCGTCCGATTACAGTGATGGGACGAGCGCAAGCGGCCAAGTTTGTATAGCCAATGTTACGTTTGGTGAATTTACTGTGAACCAGGCATTCAGTGCGCATCATTATCCCTCCCTCCCCCTTCAATAAACCTTCAAGCTCATATTTGCCTTAAGTCTCCGCTCCCGGCTCGAACGCGGTCACGAACAGTGACAATGGGCTGCTTGGCATCGGTCCGTGCGTATAACTTACTTTCTTTCATTCGTAATGACTTACTGGTATTCATACAGATCCCTCCTTTCGGCGGTGAATGAATCCCTTTGGGGGACCAAATATAACGGCAACACGCTGCTCAACAACATATTTGCCTCGAACCCTGACCTCTCCCAGCTTACTACAGTCTCTCTTTCACGTTCCTTCGCAACTGGTACAACGGATGGGGGTGTATACACTATTGGCGAGATCGATTCCAACTTTTCTGCAATCTCATCAAGTCCCAGACTCGACGTCGTCAGTTCAGACCGATGGATCGTTCTCATGGATAGGCTGATCGTCAACGGTCAGAACTTTTCTGGTGGTAGTGCATTGTGAGACTCGAGTCTCTCCTCTTTGTAGTTCTGACTTATATTGAGATCTAACGCAATATAGCAATGTCGAGGGACAGGATAGCGACCAAACCCTTGCCAACCTCGATACCGGCACGAGCTTTGCCACAATCCCTGAGGAATATGCAAATGCAATTTACGGCTCCGTTCCCGGTGCTGTATTACACGCGTCCTCAGGTGTTTACGAAGTACCTTGTGATACGAAAATTAACGTTAGCTTTGTTTTTGGGTATGTGCACTACATAACTTCCCACACTCGAGTGATTAGCATAAACAATTGCCGCTGCAGCGACGTTGCATACCCTGTCCATCCTATTGACACTGTTGTGGCGATGGCCGATGGCGAAGACATCATTTGTTATTCTGGGTTTTTTCTTTCAAGTGATACGTCCGGCGGAACAGGTGCGTACGGGGTCCCATCGTTCGCTTTTTTGGTTAAATTTTGCGATTGTGCAGAGGATTTCCTGCTTGGTGACACCTTCCTTCGGAATGTGTATTCTCTCTTTTCCTTCGGCGCATTCACTAATGGAACGTCTTCACCTTACACTCAACTTCTGTCGGTATGTTTTTCTGCTACCATATGTAGACTCCTCTTTCGGACATCTAATTCTAACCTAACCTCCTATTCTTATAATTGGTTAGATGACCAATGCCAATCAAGCATATGCAGAATTTGACTCGCTTTCCGAGCAACGCAATCAGACGCTTCTGAGTGCTGCGTCCTCATCTAGTAATAGTGTTTCTCTGTCTGTGCTAACTAAATACTCCGATGTGACACTTGTTGCTATCGGAATGTTTTTTACTGGCCTACTTTTCGTGTAGCTTCCCTCTCGTCCTTTTGCTCGAAGAAGGGATATTAAATAAATATAATGAACGATATAAATATAGTATGTGGTCATATAATTAACCACCTTACTAAGGGAACGATAACGCAATGATAACGCCATACAATATAGGAGCTAGATAGTTATAGTAGTACTAGCCCATGGAACGTGTATATAAGGGGAGCTGGTCTCGCCCTAGAAATACATTGGTTTACGCTGATAACCCACCTTGCCTGAACACCATCACTGCACCTCATCGTCTACCACAATGTGCGTAGATTTTAAGAGGTTATGAGCCTTGACTCTACAACTAACGAAACGATTAACGAAATTATATATCCTCGAAAAACGAAACTATGTCTGACGGACAGAAACCTAACACTCGTGAGCAAACACGTTTGCAAAAATTATCAGGATTAAGAATAATTGCTAACGAACTAAAAATAATGTATACACAGTCATCTACTATCGAAGAACTCAAAGAAAAAATTCAAAAAGCTAAAGATAGCAAAAGGTTAGTTGAACTAATACTTCAATGTAACCTAAGACAAATACCAATTAATGGAACGGAACAACAAATACAAGATCGAATAAACAGGTATGATAACTCTACCAAAGATGAAAAATTAAAAATAAGAACTGACTATAAAATGGAACTAACGAATCACGCTAAAGATTTAGGAATATCAGATCAAGGAAAATCATCCGAAATCAGATACTGAATAAGTATGTATTTGGGCATATCAGATCCAAATGAAAAAGCTCAATTTAAAATTGATAACCCTTATATTAAGCCAGAAGAAGAAAGCGATAAGAAAGAAGACGACAATAAAAAAGAAGATAACGAAGAAGAAAACTCCGAAGAATCTAAAAATAACCCATCACGTGAGCCATCAGAACCATCTGATCCTGACGATTCAGACGCTAACGATACTGAGGAAGATGAACCAAGTATGGCAACTAAACTTGCGGAACTCCAGAAATTCTTTGACGGAATTGAGAAACTCGACGGGCACAGAAACTACAAACTCTGGAACTACAGAGTCCAAAGCGCAATCAAGAGTGCAGGTTACGGTAACCTGCTCAGTAACTCCCCAGGAACTGGAGAGGCTGGTATATCAAGCGCTTTATATAACGGCATTATGTGCACTATGCCCGACAAAATATTGGCTTATTATCTTAATTTCTCTAAAGATATTCCAGCGCTACTCAAAGCGCTTGACGGACAATATAACGTCCAGACAACAATTACAAAGGGCTTTAACGAGGCTGCCCTTTTTGATATCTGAGGTCATGTCAGCCATTTCGATGGAACGCTCGATAACCTCAGCAATAAATACGAGGAACTCATAGCCCAAGGGGTAAAAGTTTCAGAGTTGACATATATATCGGCTATTACACAGGCAATGCCCGAACAATATCAATATGTACTCACGCAGAGTGAGTTATATATCAAAACAATTAACGAAACGAATCCAGACAAAGATGAAATTGAACTAACCCCTCAATTTTTACTAACGGCACTGAGAAACGCCTTTGAGGGGTGGCGTAAAAACCACCAAAGGACAGGAGCGGCGGCTAACCACCTGCCCAAGGACGAGCGGAACCACCCCTACTTTAGGGGCCGCGGACACGGTAACAGCCGCGGTGTTCAACCACAAGGACGTGGCTATAGAGGCCGTGGAGGATACATGCGAGGACGAGGACGAGGGGGATATTCCCCTAACCAACAATCACACGTTATTAAGTGCTACAATTGTAACAAACTAGGGCACTTTAATCGAGACTGCTGGGTGCCAAAAACGGAATGGACGAAGGCAGCTCAAAAGAAAAAAGAGGACGCGAACGATGACAAAGGAAAAGGGAAGGAAACGGGTGCGTCAGCGGCACCGACAATGACTGGGGCAAGTGCGGCCCAGGCTAAACATACTGCAGCAGCAGCAGCAACAAACATCGCATCGAGCTCTCAAATCAAATTAAGCGCCGTAATAGGCCAAGGCGAAATCGGCGCCTTCATAACCGAAATCGACGACAACGACTTCAACATGGGAGAATTCCCAATATATTCATATAACGACTTCCTTGACAAGATAGGAAATTACAATAGCGCAATGGAAGACGTGGATGATAACAATTTGGACGTAAGCATTAACACTATTACAACAAAAGAATTTGCTAATAATGTTTATTCTTCAATGGATATAATTGATACTGGTGCAACAATACACTTAACACCATATCTAAATCGATTACGAAATACTTACAAAACCAACGCAATTATGATAACGGCTGCGAATAAAACAACATTCATGGCAAACATAGTAGGGGATCTTAAGCTTTACATCCCCAACGGACACTCGGTAAGTGTCATAATATTATCAAATGCATACTACAATCCTAAAATGAATATGACATTAGTCTCTCAAGGACTTCTATGTCAAGACGGTTACAAATTTATTTATAAAGAAAACGAATGCACAATAAAGTATCCTAATGGATCTTTATGTGGAAAAATCATAAATAAAAATGGATTGTATAGTATATTTAACAATGATGTACAAGCAGCTACAAAAAATGTAACATTATTCGAACTTCACAAAAAACTCGGGCATATAAGTTATGCTTACATAAAACGATTGTTAAAAGAAGATCAAGTTACAAATCAAAAAATATCAAATTATGACGAAACTCAATGCAACATCTGCATAGAAGCAAATATTAAAAGAATGCAAATTCCAAAATTACGTATTTCAAAATTAGCCGAAAAATTCGGCGATCATATACATATGGACATATGGGGTCCAGCATCCACACATGCTATAGGAGGATATAAATATCTTCTAACACTTGTAGACGACGCTACAAGATGGATAAAAATGATTTTATTAAAAACAAAAGATGAGGGCTTAAATGCTTATACGACTTGGGCTACTATGCTCAATACACAATTTAATATAAAAATAAAAATACTACAAAGTGACAACGACACAGTGTTTTTAAGCAAACAATTCACTGAATATTTAGAAAAACATGGAACGATACGAAAGCTGACTGTTCACAATACGCCACAACAAAATGGAGTAGCAGAACGATCACATCAAACAATTTTAAATAATACACGAGTAAATCTGCTACAAGCAAAATTACCACCCAGTCTATGGGGAGAAGCTGTAAAGTACAGTACTTACGTTTACAATAGAATGCCAAAGAGCGCTATTGATTTTAAAACACCATATTTTAAACGATATAACGAAAATTACAACATAGACGATTTAAAAGAATTCGGCCAATATTGCATATTAAAACAAGAAGACGTAAATAAATTACAACCAAAAGGAATATATGCACAATGGTTAGGATTTGACGAAGAAAGTAAAGGTCATAGAACCTATCACAATAGAAAAATTACAGTTGAACAAAATTTACAATTTTTAGATTCTCCTCCATCTAAAATTGAAGGGGAGAATATAACAGAAAAACAAAACGAGCAAATAAAAAAATTAACAAATGAAAGACCAATACGAACAAATGAAAGACCAATACGAACAATTAAACCAACAAAACGATCATTAGGTCTAAACTTTGATGAACAAAATACAGTCGCTTATCTTATGGAATTTAATCAATTCAATACAGAATTAATAGGCGATCCTAATTCATATCAACAAGCGATCAATAGAATTGACGCAAATCAGTGGATCTCGGCAATGAAAGAAGAAATAAAAATGTTAATCGAAAGATCTTTGTGGAAAATCATTGATCCACCAAAAGAAGCAAATATAATCGGAACAAGATTTGTTTATAAAACAAAAAGATTAGCAAATGGAGAAATAGAACATTACAAAGCAAGACTAGTAGTTCAAGGATTTGCCCAGAAAGAGGGTATAGACTACTATTCAAATGACACATTCGCTCCAGTGGCACGATTAGCCACAGTAAGAACTATATTAAGTTGGAGCGCAACAAACAATTACGAGATTCACCAAATCAATATAAAATCAGCTTACTTATATGGTGAACTAGATAAAAACGAAAAATATATATATAAAAGCACCTCCAGGAAACTTAATCGAAATAAAACCTGGACAAGTTTTAAAATTAAATAAAGCCTTATATGGATTAAAACAAGCAGGCAGATGATGGTATAAAAAATTATCAGAAATATTAATAGGAATAGGACTAACACGAGCAGTCCAAGATAACGCAGTATTCCTAAGAAAAGTAAAAGGAAAAACAATCCTAATACTATTCATACATGTTGACGACATAACTATATGTGGCTTAAATTTATTAATAATAAAAGCCTTTAAAGACGAAATAGGAAAACATGTAAAATTCACTGACGGAAATGACATACATTGGTTACTCGGCATTGAAATTGAAAGAAACCGAGCAGAAAGAATAATCAAACTAAGACAAAAACATTATATTGATAATATCATAGAAAAATATAAATTAAAAGACGCTGCAACGGTACGAACACCAATGACACCTGGTCAAGTGTTAAAATCACTTGAAAACCCAACTAATGAAGAATTAAACTTCATGAATCAAATACCATATATGAACATGGTTGGAGCATTACGATATGCAGCGGATTGTACGAGACCTGACATATCATTCACAACAGGTCAATTTGCTAGGCATTTAAATAAACCTAGTATTGAACATTACAATGCAGTAAAACACTGCTTTAAATATCTAAAAGGAACGAACAATTATTGGTTAATACTCAGAGGAAAAGAATCAATCGAGTTAATCGGATATACCGATGCTGACGGAATGACACAAGAAGGCCATAAAGCAATATCAGGATATATATTCCAAATAGGAAACGCAACGACATCATGGTCAAGTAAAAAACAAGAATTAGTGTCATTATCAGTATGTGAAGCGGAATTACAAGCTTTAACTCATGGAGTAAAAGAAGCTATATGGCTAAGAAGACTGGTTGAAGAGGTACTGCAGACCTTGGATACACCTACGAAAATATTATGCGATAATCAAGCAGCCATAACAATAGTAAACTCAACAGAACAAAAATATACACAACGAACGAAACATATTGACATAAGAAAAGATTTCTTACGAGATTATATTGAAAATGAAACCATATCAGTTTCATATATTCCAACTGGACAGCAAAAGGCTGATATTATGACAAAAGCGCTAATGATTGAATTAATCAAACGTTTTACAAGTCTACTCCGCCTAGTAAAAGTTTGAAGGGGAGTATTAAATAAATAAATAAATATAACAAACGATATAAATATAGTACGTGGTCATATGAACAACCACCTTACTAAGTGAACGATAACGCAACGATAACGCCATACGATACAGGAGCTAGTTAGTTATAGTAATACTAGTCCACAGAATGTGTATATAAGGGGAGCTGGTCTCGCCCTAGAAATACATCGGTTTACGCTGATAACCCACCTTTGCCTCAACCTCACCACTGCACCTCATCATCTACCACAACGTGCGTAGATTTTAAGAGACATTGACAAAAAACCTTAGTCAACCAACTCCAGGTTGTGCAGAACACTGCTTGCTGCTGGATAGTGGGTGTGGAAGCCAACCAGGAGTTGGCAACACTAAAGTTCAGCCTAGGACAGAAAGGACAAAGGTGTCTTTGTTGCTGTCAGATAGACTGAGGCAACAAAGGCGCAGAAAGCAAATGGGAATAGCGAGGGAATTATGTAAGCATAGATCTGTACAGTCTGGAGGAAATACAATCATGTGACCATCAGTCCGGCGCGTCAGGTGACAGCCCGGCGCATCATGTGACTGACAGCCCGGTGTGTCAGGTGATGTCCAGACCCGGTGGTCTCCAATGTGTAGGCATCGGAGTAGTAAGCCCTGGGCTTACACCCAGCTGTGGAAGAGGTTTAGTGCCGTCAGTGAATTGGACAGGAAGAACAGGTCTGATGCAACAGGCAGGTGGGTGTGGAGGCGGTGCACAGCCCAGCTGGGAGCGGTGGTGAGAGAGAAGATTTCCGCATCTGTGGCTGTGGCGCATGTGGGGGAGGCAAGTCGGCAGGACCGTAGTTTGGTGAGGCCATGCATGGTGCAGATGGCGGATCCCGAGGCAGTACCAATGTGTGAGCCATCAGTGAAGACCTGGAGGTGGGGGGTGGTGCTGAGGTCTAGAGTGGCTCTTATGAACTGTTCACATGTGTCACCTGTGACCGGGAGGGAGGGGAGGGTGAATGTTAAGCTCAATGGTTACATGGTGATCAGTGTCAGGGCTTTCTGATCATCGGGGCTGATAGTACGGCAACGGGGCTTCCTAGATGTCGTAAGTCGAGGATGATCGTCAGTGGGGCTTCCTGATCGATGATGTGGACGTGGTAGGCTTCTTATAGTGAGTCGGGTTGCAACGAAGCGACTAGTGGTGCACAGGCACACAGTAGACTGGTGGTAGCAGATAATGGGCTTGTATGAACAAAGAGCACAAGCTTAGGGCTTGTGCTACTGAAGTTACATGCTTATATGCTACTCTATGTGTTTGCTACTGTAGCGACTTGGTTAGGTATGTTTACCAGCCTATGGAAGGTCCTGGAAACTCAAGGAAGGCCTTGGTAATACAAGTATGGTGATCAGTAAGCAAAGCACGTCATGATGGTGCAATAAGGCATCATCATGGTGTCTTATGGTGTAAGGCAGATAGGGATGAGTAATGGAGAGAAATGGGGGAGTTGCACTGACTGATGATGACGAAGAGGGAGTGAGTCAGCACAGAAGGGGAAAGTAAAGGAAAATTGTAACAGTGAAGGTGACCCGTCCACCTGTAAAGGCCAGAGGATCCGTCCAGGGGGGGTGTGTGTATGCAGGTTGGTGCCATGGTGTTAGCGGCCTGGGCGGTGGTGGTGGTGGGGGCCTGGGCCTTCTGGGCCTGTGGGGCATGGGGCGTGGGCCGTTGACAAGGGTTGAGACTTGCCGGGAGATGGTGGCAACTTCTGTGGAGAGCTGTTTAACAATGTTAGTCAGTGCAGCCACGTCAAGTGACATGTTGGCGGTTCCGGGGGTCCTGGTTGGGGCAGAGGGTTGGTTAGCGGTGGCCGGGGTCCTTTGCAGGGGGGGAGCTGGGGCAAAGGGTGCTGGCAGGTGGGCTTCTGCCCCCCCCCTTGCGATGTTGTAGGCCATCTCCAGGTTGTGGGAGATGATGTGCTGGGGGTCCTTCTCATCCCTAAAAACACCGGCAATGGTCTGTTGGATGTTCCAGAGGAGGTCGCCTACAAACTGGCCGGCTGCCTGATCGGTCTCAGCGGCGCTGGCGTGATGGGTCTTCCGGTCGAAGTCCTCCAAAGCACAGGAGATGGAGTACATAAAGCTTGCTGTGTGCGGCTCGAACTGGGATCGAGGGCAGGGTCGGGGAGTGTGAGGGGAGAGGGCTTCCAATGATCGCTTATGGGTGAGCAGTGGCGATGGAGTGTGTGGGTTCTCAAGGATGTCTTCCATCTCACCGAACTCATTGGAGCTGGTGGGGGGGTTGGAGCCTTCAGAGGGGGGATGGCTGATGTGCTCGAATGTGCGAGTGAACTCAGTGTTCGAGACTCCAATGACAGGGGACGGGGCAAGATGGAGAGCATCTGGGGATGACGCTGGGAGGCCTGGATCGATTTGGGTGGGGGTGGGGGTTGTGCCGTGTAATGCGGCAGCGGTGTTGCCAGCGGCCACCCAATTGGCGGCGGCCCTGTCAGCATCAGCACTGGCCAATGAGGGGGGTGGGAGGGGTGGTCGAGTCGAACGTAGAGCATTCCTGTATCCACTGGGTTTCGACATGGGGGAGTTTTAGCTGCCTGCACTAGTTGATGGTGGTGGTTACTGGTCAAGAAGGATGCCGCTCAGTGCACTGAGTTTCCTGTGCCCTGGCACACGCTTCAGAACCCACATCAGCATCAGGTGTTACCCCGACACACTCTGCGGGGAATACTCGGGGCCCGCATTTAAGGGTTCTCCTGCTTCTGGATCCGCAGTGTACCGGAATCTCCATGTCGCAGAGGGGTGGACCCCAACGCTTTTTACAGCCGCCAGGAAGTCATCCTTCTTGTCCTCTTACCACCACCATCTCTGGTTTTCACTGGGGGTCATCTGGGGGTTCGTTGCAGCAACCCATACTCTGGTCTGGTATACTACTGGGTTGGTATGAGAGAAGGCTACTGACTGCACACCAGTCCTCTGGAGTGCACACTCACTGGTTGTCCAGTCACTGTAACAGTGGTTTCGAAGATGTGAAAGGGGCTCTGTTAAGCTCAACAGTTACGCGGTGATCGGTGTCGGGGCTTCCTGATTGTCGAGACTGATGGTACAGCAACGGGGCTTCCTAGATGTCGTAAGTTGAAGATGATCGTTGATGGGGCTTCCTGATTGACGATGTGGACATGATAGGCTTCTATAGCGAGTCGGGTTACAACGAAGCGACTAATGGCCAGGTGGCACACAGGAGACTGGTGGTAGCAGATAATGGGCTTGTATGAACTAAGAGCACAAGCTTAGGGCTTGTGCTACGAAAGTTACATGCTTATATGCTACTCTATGTGTTTACTACTGTAGCAGCCTGTGTAGGGTAGTTTACCAGACTATGGACGGTCATGGAAACCCAAGGAATACCTTGGTAATACAAGTAGGGCTATCAGTAAGCAAAGCACGTCATGATGGTGCAATAAGGCATCATCATGGTGTCGTATGGTGTAAGGTGAATAAGGATGAGTAAGGCAGAGGAATGGGGGAGTTGCACTGACTGATGATGACGAAGAAGAAGTGAGTCAGCGCATAAGGTAAAAGTAAAGGAAAATTGTAACAGGCTCTAGGGCTCGCCAGAGGGCATGCAACCCATCGTTAACATTGCATTGGGGGGATGACTCGGTGAGGATGATTCCTTTTCATGTCTGCTGCGCCCTCTCGGGGTGTGGTGCCTCGACTGGTCTGCTGGTCGTGCCCTCGGGCCCGGTCAGCGGGGCAAGGCGCAAAGTGCGCCAGTCGGGGGGGGACACAATGATAACGTTCCCATGGGATTGGGGAAACCCTCTGCCCACCAGTGGTCGGCAAGAGCCGGGAAACCTCGGGTTTGGCGAAAGTTGGGTCTAATCCCCCAGGATTGATGCACTTGCATTGAGGCCATGATGACCAGCATGTCATACCAAAAACTGCTCCCCAAATTCCTGAATGGGTCTCTGATGATGGCACTAGTTGCTAAAAGGAGATAGGGGTCTCATAACACATGGCATGGTGGTAATAACCATCCAATGCAGAAATGCGACAGGACACCATGGGCCTCTCGGGTGGGACAGGCCCCCTTGAGGTGATTAGTAAGAGGCACTCCCTGGCGGCTGTAAAAAGCATCGGGGTCCACCCCTCTGCAACATGGAGATTCTGGTATGCTGCAGATCCAGAAGCAGGAAAACCCTTAAATGCGGGCCCCGAGTATTCCCCACAGAGCGTGTTGGGGTAACACCTGATGCTGATGTGGGTTCTGAAGTGCATGCCAGGGCACGGGAAACTCAGTGCATTGAGTGGGCCATAGCAGCAGGGGATAGTTCCCTCTGTTGGCTTGAGAGGACTAAATCCTCTGTGGGTTCTAATGGGGGTAATTCCCATTTGGGCTTAAGTTGATTCCTTGACACGCAGTGGCACTTTTATTTATTTATTTATTATTCCTGCAGTATTACATAATTACAAACTGCCCCCCTGAAGGGGGGGCCCTAACTACATAACAACAGAGGTGCCCATCATCGCACAATGCATGAAACTGGGTGGGGGCCCTGCTCCCTGAAGGGTGCCAAGGTGTGAAGGGCCCCTATTAGTACAAGAAAAAGAAAGAGGGAGGAATACATATCACTACAGCCAAACCAAATGGACAACATCAGGAAAAAGGGGGTAGCTTAGAATTGGAAAGGGAGGGCAAGAGCACCAGCCAGGACATACGTGGGAGAGTCTGAAAGGCAGTCATAGATCAGAGGAAAAGGGAGGAAGCACACCTGAAAGTTCCAAGAGAGCCAGGTCCAGGTCCAGGGTTTGGGGTCCAAGCATATGACTCATGTAGTCCTGGAGGAGGTCCAAGTCCATATCTTTGTCAGTCAGGTGTCCCTCCAGTTCCATTGCAGCAAAAGCAAGGCGGATGGCGGCTGTGGTACGGTCGGATAGGCGGTTCAAATGCCCCGTGAGTTTAAGCCAGTGGCACAGAACCTGAAGGAGGTTTTCGTCAGCCCACTGGGTGTGGTGGGTCAGGAGTGGGAGGTGGGGAGGCCAGACCTTGTGGATCCATGGTCGGAATGTGCTACATCTGCCCAGTACATGGGCAGTTGACTGGGCTGGCCAGGGGGGGTGGTTGTGCCATCTGCAGTGTGAGATCAGGCTGTGCCTGTGCCAATAGGCTGAGTCAAAGCTCAGCCAGTAGCCCCCATAGGGACCGGCACAGCATAGGACCTGGGTGACAGCAGATAGCTCCCAGCTGGGGTGGTCGACCGACTGCATAAGAAGCTTTCAGGGGCGGCAGGAGGGGAGACACACCATCACCGAGAAGGCCCTGTTGGCTGAAGTCCAGCACAACCCGGCGCTCCTCAACCTCGACTTCATAGTCGTCCCACACTTCACCACCACCGAAGACCACCTGCCAACTCTCGACAGGTGCCCCATGGCCTTCTCCTTTGTTGACCCTGACGGTTCCATCTGCAAACGCCTCCTCAAGAGGCCACGTGTATGGATGTTCGGCTCCACCCTCCAACTCTCGGTCCCACCTGTTCACCCCACCCTCACTCAATGTGAGCGCTGCCAGGGCCTAGGTCATGGGACCAAGGGTTGCCATGCCCAACCTTGCTGCGCTGACTGTGCGGGTGCCCACTTGACCTGCAACCACCGCAAATCATGCACCCACTGTGCCTCTGACACAGTTCCCGAAGGTGACACATGCCCCCACCCCCACTAATGCACTAATTGCAAAGGCGACCATCCCGCTACCCTGCTGGCGTGCCCCAAGAAAAGGCGCTACTGCCAAATCGTAGAGGCCCTCGATGCTGACCCCACCAACGAACAGATGGAGGAATTATGATAGAGACACTCTCTATCCTACAGTGGAATGCCGCCTGCTCACTTGTGGTGATACATTCCCTTATTCCAGTCCTTACCACTGATCCCTCCCCCCTGCACTTAATTCTTATCCAGGAACCACCCTGGTACCAAATAGGGCTGCAACCCTCACTCACTGACCCAACTGGAATCCTGGTCCTCAATGTCCCCACCATCCCAGGCTATATACCTGTCCTACCCCCAGAGGCTCATCCTTGGGTAGTCACATATGTATCCAGGGCCCTCCCTCCTACCTCTTGGTCGATTCTCGGAGCCGCATCCTACAGCACCAATGTACTGATGGTGGAGGTCTGATCCCAACTCACCCTCCGGGTGTGCAACTACTATGGAATGCACCCCCCAGACTGAGAGAACGCCTCCCCCCAGTACCCAGGTGAGTCCTTCCTATTCTCACTCCCCTTGGCACTTGCCACCACTCTACTTGTGGCGGGCGACTTCAACCGTTGTCACCACATGTGGTCCGAGCTCCCAGTACCACAACGAGATGACTTGGGGGCGCAACCCCTCAACGACTTTTTTCGTGGGCATGGCCTGGCGCCTGCCCACCTTCCTGACTCTGACTCATGGCCCGACAGCAATCGTCGCCGGTGCCCCATTGACATGATCTGGGCCCCACCCTCAGTCAACCCCGACTCTATTCTAGATTCGGCTACCTCCGACCCCTCACCTTTGTCTGACCATGCCATTTTGCATTGGTCACTGCTGTTTCAGCCCCCCCCTCCTGTCCTAAAGACATGCCAGCTACTCCCAGCTGACAAGGAGGAATGGACTGACATCGCCTTCCCCCTCCTGGAAAGAGCCTTCTGCCTCCCAGGGCTTGACTCCCACACCCTGGACATCAAAGCGAAAGCAGTAATCGACACAATGGTCACTGCTCTTCAGCCATTCACCTGCCTCTCCAAGCCGTTGAAAGTGGAAGTCCCATGGTGGTCACCACACTGCAAGACCCTCTTAACCACCATCTTGATGGCCACCACCCCCCTCCAGCGCTCATCAGCTCGACATGCCTTCAAAAGGGGTGTTAGGATGGCCAAATGGCAGTTCTACACTGACCAGGCAGTGGAAGCAGACACCTCCAACATCTGGAACTGGGCCAAGCGCAGCCTCGGCAACCGACCCACCCCCATCCCCTCGCTCAAACGATGAGACGGCTCCTTCACCCAGATGGACAACGAGAAAGGTGAGCTTTTCCGTGAAACTTTCTTTATGCCCCCCCCACCCCAGGCAGCGAACAACACCCCACTGCCACCACCTCAACCAGCTGCCCCACCCATCCTCCTCACGGAGCTTACGGGGCACTGGCCGACACATCCAACCTGTTGGCACTGGGCCTCTCAGGAATAGGTTACCACCCCCTTAAATGGGTGGTGGATGCTTACCCCGATGAGATCCTCTCACTTTTCAATGACTGTCTATGCATGGGGCACCACCCTGAGTGCTGGTGGGTGGCAAAGGTGGTGATGCTCTGGAAGCCGAACAAGAAGGACCCATTCTCACTGTGTTCATACCAGCCCATCACCCTTGAGGAGACCCTAGGGAAACTCCTTGAAAAGATAATAGCTAACTGGCTCCAGTTCCCTGCTAATACGTGGGACTGGCTGCCGCCTAACCAATATGGGGGGTGCCAAGGCCATTCGGTCTATGACACCACCCAACACCTCTTACAGATTGCGGAACAAGCCCACTCGGAGGGCCTCATCTGTTTGGTCCTAGCAGTTGACATTCAAGGCTTTTTCGACTTGGTTCACCCCCAACTCCTCCACCAACAATTGCTGGACCTCAGTTGCGCGCCCAACATGGCCAACTGGTGCTTGTCCTTCATGATGGACTGGCAGGTCACTGTCACCTTTGATGGCACCACCCTCCCTACTGCCCAAAAACCCGACCTCAGCACCCCTCAGGGATCGCCAGTCTCCCCCATCCTGTCAACGATATTTGCAGGCATGGTCCTCCAGCACTTTCACCAAGCCAGCACCACTGCCTTAGCATATGTTGACAACCATTTACTAATCTGTGTAGGCCCATCAGTGGCATCCAACTGCCGCACTCTTGCCCGCACTTACCACCAACTCGACACCCTCTTCGGCACCATCAGTCTCAACATTGAAGCCACCAAGATGGAGTGCCTCCACTTTCACCCCCCTCGGTGATGCACTGGCTATGACGGCTGGGACACCACTGGGGTTCAGATCAACCACAACACCCTGATCCACCCCTCAATCCCACTGTGGTGGTTGGGGATATGGTAGGACCCGGGCCTCTCCTTCAAGCCTCATGTTGAGCACATGTGCTCCAAGGGGCTCTCTACCCTCGCTGCCCTCCACATTCTGGGCAACACTCAACGCAGCATCTCGGCCCTCCTCCTCTGCTGCCTATACACCTCCTGCATCCACTCCATCCTGTCATGGGGTGCACCAGTATGGTACCATGGCTGCCACCAAAAAACATTGGTAAACCACCTCCAGGCCATGCAAAACACGGCCTGTCGCTGGATATTGGGTGTCTTCAAAGGCACCTCCCCCCACTCCACGAACTTTCTCTGCTCTGTTCCCCCTCTTTCTTTCTATCTTGAATATATAAAGACCACCCATTCCCTGCACCTCTGGCGCACCCCTCACTCTATTGGCCAGAAATTATTTAAAAATGTAGCTAATAGACCTTTCTCCCTTTCTCTGCAGGTCTGAGCCCCCCAGGTTCAACAAGTCCCTGCATACACACATCCCCCATAGACAGACCCCCTGGCCTTCACCAACGGCTGAGTCCACTTCACCACCCCCGCCACCCCAGTCAGCGCCAACACCCGCAAACAATTCGTGCACACTGCCCAAGCACTAGGCTCCACCCCCCACATCCAGGTATTCACAGATGGCTTGTGGATCGACGACAAGTCGGGCTCCGCCATCTGCGCAATGCTAAGCCCCACCTATCTCTGGTCATGCCGACTGGAGTCCCCCACATGTGCCACCGCCATGGATGTCGAGGAGTTTTCCCTCACAATGGCCCCCAGTTGGGTAGTGCGCCACCTCCCGGCACAACTGTGTGTTGCATCAGACATCTTCTTTCTATCTGATTCACTGACTGCAATCCACCTCTTCTGCACATGGGCTGCCACTCCTGGTGCCCACCTCCTCCACATTTGGAAAGCAGGTGTGGAGACTCTGCTGGACTCGTACCCCCAGCTCACCATTCACTTCGTGTGGTGTCCCAGACACTTGGACATCCCTGGCAATGAATGGGCTGACATGGAAGTGAAACTGGCAACAGAGCTCCCTCCATCAGACCTCAAACCCTCCACCTCTGTGCTAAAAGAAGTCGCCATCTGCACACTCATGGACCAGTGGACACTCTCACTTGCATGCCCACTTGCCTCAGCCACCAACAAATACTTGGCGGTACATGGCCTCCCTTCCCGCCGACTGTGTAAGCTACTCATGCATTCGGTTGACCACCCACGGAGCAAGCTTTCTGCAGTCGCTCAGGTCCTCTGCCACACTGGTCCCTATGGGGGCTACTGGCTGAGTTTTGACTCAGCCTACCGGTGCAGGCACAGCCTGATTTCGCATTGCAGGTGGCACAACCACCCCCCCTGGCTGGCGCAGTCAACTGCCCACATCCTAGGTGGCTGCAGCACCTTCCACCCGTGGATATGACATGTGTGGCCACCTTGGGACCCTCTCCCTGTCCAACATTCAGAGTGGGCTGATGAACACCACCTCCCGGTTTTGCGCCATTGGCTTAAGCTGACAGGGCACCTAAACTGCCTCTCTGACCACACCACAGGCGCCATCTGGCTAGCTTTTGCCATGATGGACATAGACGGCCACCCTACCGACAAGGATTTAGACCTGGACCTCCTATGGGACTACATGCGTTGTATGCTCGGACCTCGAACCCAGGACTTGGACCCAGCCCTTTTGGAGCTATCAAGTATGCTTCCTCCCTTTCCTTCTGATTAGAGCCTGCCTTTCGAATTCCTATGAATACGTCCCAGCTGGCACTCTCACCATCCCTTTCCCCTTTCTAAGCTTCTTACTTTGCCTGCCCTCACCCACTTGGTTGGTTCGTAGTGATATGTATTCCTCCTTCTTCATTCAGTTTAACTAAATAGGGGCTCTTCACACTTTGGCACCCCTTGGGGAGCAGAGCCCCCGCCCAGTTTTGTGCGATGTGCAATGATGGGCGCCTCTGTTGTTATGTAGTTAGGGCCCCCCCTTTGGGGGGCAGCTTGTAATTATGTAATACTGCAGGAATAATTTTAAAAAAAAAAAAGGGGCTCTCATGGCAGAGGAGAATGGTGCACCGAGTGAGATTCTCGCACCCATCGTGGACTGGGCATACTCCTGTTCTGCTGCACAGGTGGTGATGTGGTCCGGATCATCCCGATCTTGCATCTGGTACATTGTCGAGAGTGTTTCATGACTGAGGGCCATAAGTTTCCCCAGGAATGCTGCTGTTGCCTGTACGACTGATGTGGAGCTGGCAGCCTTCTCGATGTCGGCCTTGAGGGTGTCGAGGGCCCTCTCTACATTTGGTGCAAAGTCTGTCAGTGCTCGAATGAACTCTGAGGTGACCGGCTGGTTGCGAGGGGTCTCGGGGGATAGGACATCGGCTCTGTGTTTGCCAGTCGACTGGGGGGGAGTATGCGGGTTGTCCCGCATCTGGTCATCAGTGTCTTGGTTTACCATTTGCCGGACCAAGGCGACATCGAGGGCGGTTTGGGTCCCTCTCTGCGGCCATTCGTTTAGGTCGCCAAGGGGGGTGACTCCCATTAGGTTGTCGTAGTCGGGGGCAGTTAGTCATGCTGGTGGTGACAGCAACCAGCTGCAGGGGGCAGTTGGCGACTGATGGCGGCCTGGGTTGGCCGCACCTGATGCTGTAGAGCTAGCTGTGGAGAGGCCTGTGGGTCATAGTGGATGACCACTGAACTGATCTGCCATGGGGGAGTTTGAGCTGCCCGTGCTAGGGAGATGGTGGTGGTAAGAAGTCAAGAGGGGATGTGGATGCGACCTCTGTGGAGAGCTGCTTAACAATGTTTGTCAACACAGCTACATCAGGTGACACATTAACGGTTCTGGGGGTCCTGGTCGGGGCAGAGGGTTGGGGGGCAGTGGCCAGGGTCCTTTGTTGGGGGCAAGCTGGGGCGAAGGGCGCTGGCAGGGAGGCTTCCACCCCCCCCTCACAATGTTGTAGGCCATCTCCATGTTGTGGGAGATGGTGTGCTGGGGGTCCTTCTTGTCCCTAAGAACACCCCTGCCACTGACCTCCTCCCTGGATGTCCTGGCACCCTCTCCAGCCATTGGTGACTCCAAACTGGTGTCGGCCTACGACTTCACTGCCCAGGTGTGTGCAGAATCTAGGCAAGCATCCAGAGCTGACTCCCCAGCCGCCTCAGTAGGGTCGATCCATGGCTCCGATGAATTCGGCGAAACGGCCCCAGAAATGGTGGTCGACCCCCATACCCCCCCGCAACAGGTGGGAGGCACAAGCCTCGGGCGGAAGTGCTCCTCTGCCGCCATGTCGCCTCTCACCCCGAGAGGACCCCCAGCCCAACAACAGCATGAACCCCATACTGCAGGCTTCATGCACACCCTCTCCTGAGCCCTGGACGACTTCAACAAGGAAACCAGGGATGCCACCACCGAGACAATCGACATCAAGGCAGCGCAGTTTGTAGGCGACCTCCTCTGGAATGTCCAAACAATGCTGTCCAACATTGCGCAAGAAAGGAAAGACCCCCAAAACATCATCTACCACAATGTGGTCATGGCCTACAACTTCACAAGGGAGGGGGCGGAAATCGCCCTCCCGGAACCCTTCACCCCAGCTCGCCCCCAACAAAGGGCCCCGGCCACCACCAGGGCCCCTGGCACCGCCCCCGTGACCCCAGAAATGAGGGCGCTGACTGATGCAGTCAAGCGCCTGACTACTGACGTAGCTTCTATTTCACATCAGATGGCCTCCATCGCTCTAGGCCCACCCAATGTCAGCAACAGCAACAACAACAGCAACCTGCCCCCCAGGCCGCCATCACCGCCACTGCCACCTCCTATGCCCAAGTGGCCGCATCAGCAGCCCCACCGACAACCACCAACCCTTCTCCAGTGGCCCCGGCCGCAGGAGCGGTCATCAACCCTGTGCCAAAGAAGAAGAAGCGCATGCATAAGGTGCCCCCCCCACCCACAATGTATGCCAAGGACCCAACCTTGGTCCTCACCCCCACCATCAGCATCCAAGCCAAAAACCAGAAATCCGTGATGGCCCTCACCAAAGTGTCACATGAGTTTTTCACCTCCCTCCCCACCACAGACCGTGTCCTGGTCCTTTCCTTGTCATTTAATGTGAAAGGAAACATTGTGACCATGTTTGCATCTCAACCATCCTCGGCTAACCTGACCACGGAGACGATCATTGACCATCATGCTGTGGCATATGCCACCCATATGCGCTCAGAGTGCATAGCAGCAGGAATTTCCATCCCGACTGCTTTCTCCCTAACCCCCTCCAGAGTCCACCCTAGGTCTGCACTCCGCATCTCTATGGTGCCCTGCAAGGACTTCCTGTTCAGCCAGAACGGGCACACCATCTCCAAGAAGGCCCTCTTGGCCAAAGTCCGACACAACCCGGCACTACTCAACCTCGACTTTGTAGTTGCCCCCCACTTCACTGCCATGGAGGACCACCTGCCAACCCTGGACAGATGCCCTGTGGCCTTCTCCTTCGTTGACCTGGATGGCTCCATCCGTGAACGCCTCCTCAAGAGGCCATGCATCTGGATGTTCGGTTCCACCCTCCAGCTATCAGTCCCACCCATCCGCCCCACACTCACCCAATGTGAGCGCTGTCAGGGCCTCGGACATGGGACCAAGGGCTGCCACGCCCAACCTTGCTGTGCTGACTGCATGGGTGCCCACTTGACCCACAATCACCGCAAATTGTGCGCCCACTGCACCACTGATGCAGTGCCCAAAGGTGACACATGTCCCCACCCCCGCCAATGCACCAACTGCAAAGGCGACCACCCCGCCACCCTGCCGACATGCCCAAAGAAGAGGCGCTACTGCCAAATCATTGAGGCCCTCGACGCCGACCCCACCAACGAACAGATGGAGGAAATATGATAGAGACACTCTCTATCCTACAGTGGAACACCGCCCGCTCACTAGTGGCGATTCATTCCCTAATCCTGGCCCTTACCACTGATCCCTCCCCCCCGCACCTAATTCTTATACAGGAACCACCCTGGTACCAAATAGGGCTGCAACCCTCACTCACCGACCTGGCCGGCTTGCCGGTCTTCAATGTCCCCACCATCCTGGGTTATACACCAGTTCTACCCCCAGGGGTCCACCCCAGGGTAGTCACGTATGTCTCCTGAGCCCTCCCACCAACTTCATGGTCAATCCTCGGTGCCGCATCCCATGGCACCGATGTTTTGACAGTGGAGGTCCGATCCCAACTCACCCTCCAGGTGTGCAACTACTATGGCATGCACCCCCCAGACTGCGAGAACGCCTCCCCCCAGTACCCAGGTGAGTCATTCATGTTCTCACTCCCCTCAGAACTGGCCACAACCCTACTGGTGGCCGGTGACTTCAACCGTCACCACCACTTGTGGTCCGACTTCCACGTCCCACGACAAGACGACTTGGGGGCACAACCCCTCGATGACTTTTTCCGTGGGCATGGCCTTTCGCCTGCCCATCTACCTGACAGTGACTCACGACCTGACGGCAATCACCGTCAGTGTCCCATTGACATGATCTGGGCCCCACCTGCAGTCAACCCTGACTCTATTTTAGACTCAGCCACCTCCGACCCCTCTCCACTGTCTGACCACACTATCCTGCGCTGGTCACTGCCCTTTCAGCCCCCCCCTCCTGTCATAAAGACATGCTGGCTGCTACCAGCCAACAAGGAAGAATGGACCAACATTGCCTTCCCCCTCCTCGAAGCAGCCTTCTGCCTACCGGGGCTCAACACCCATACCCTGGACATCAAAGCCAAAGCGGTCATCAACGCCATGGTCGCCGCCCTCAAGCTGTTCACCTGCCTCTCAAAACCGTCGAGAACAGAAGTACCGTGGTGGACACCCCACTGCAAGAACCTACTATCCACCATTACATCGGCCACCACCCCCCTCCAGTGTGCAGCAGCGAGACATGCCTTCAAGAGAGGAGTGAGGACAGCCAAATGGCAGTTCTACGCCGACTGGGCATCAGGAGCAGACGCCTCCAACATCTGGAACTGGGCCAAATGTGGCCTGGGCAACCAACACACCCCTATCCCCTCGCTCAAGAAACGAGATGGCTCCTTCACCAAGATGGACGAGGAGAAAGGTGAGCTTTTCTGTGAAACTTTCTTCATGCCTCCCCCACCCCATGCTGCAGCCAACACCCCACCACCACCACCCCACCCAGCTGCCCTGCCCATCCTCCTTTCGGAGCTTATGGGGGCACTGTCCGACACATCCAACCTGTCAGCTCTGGGCCTCTCGGGAATAGGCTACCAACCCCTGAAATGGGTAGTCGAGGCCTACCCCGACAAGATTCTCTCACTTTTCAATGACTGCCTGTGCTTAGGGCACCACCCTGAGTGCTGGCAGGCGGCAAAGGTGGTGATGCTCAGGAAGCCTAACAAGAAGGACCCCTTCTCACTGCAATCATATCGGCCCATAACCCTCGAGGAGACCCTAGGGAAACTCCTCAAAAAGATAATTGCTAACCGGCTCCAGTACCTTGCTAATACACGAGACTGGTTGCCACCGAACCAATACAGGGGGCATCAAGGCCATTTGGTCTACAATGCCACCCAACACCTCTTACAGATTGTGGAATGTGCCCATGCAGAGGGACTTGTCTGTTCGGTCCTAGTGGTCGACATACAGGGCTTCTTCGACTCAGTACACCCCCAACTCCTCCACCGACAACTGTTAGACCTCGGCTGTGCGCCTGACTTGGCCAGCTGGTGCCTGTCTTTCATGACAGACCGGCAGGTGGCCGTCACTTTCGATGGTACCACCCTCCCCACTGCCCCAAAACCTGACTTCAGCACACCACAAGGATCGCCGGTTTTTATTATTATTATTCCTGCAGTATTACATAATTACAAGCTGCCCCCCCGAAGGGGGGGCCCTAACTACATAACAACAGAGGTGCCCGTCATCGTGCAACACACAAAACTGGGCAGGGGCCCTGCTCCCCAAGGGGTGCCAGAGTGGGAAGGGCCCCTATTAGTAAGGTGAACTTCAGAAGGAGGGAGGAATATGTATCACTACAGCCAAGCCAAATGGATGACATCAGGCAAAAGGGGGTAGCTTAGAATTGGAAAGGGAGGGCAAGAGTGTTAAGCTCAATGGTTACACGGTGATCGACGTTGGGGCTTCCTGATCGTCGGGGCTGATGGTACGGCAACGGGGCTTCCTAGATGTCGTAAGTCGAGGGTGATCGGCAATGGGGCTTCCTGATCAACGATGGGGACATGGTAGGCTTCTCTTAGCGAATCGGGTTATGAGGATGCGGCTAGTGGCACACTGGCGCACAGCGGACTGGTGGTAGCAGATAATGGGCTTGTATGAACAAAGAGCACAAGCTTAGGGCTTGTGCTACTGAAGTTACATGCTTATATGCTACTCTATGTGTTTGCTACTGTAGCGACTTGGTTAGGTATGTTTACCAGACTTATGGAAGGTCATGGAAACGCAAGGAAAGCCTTGGTAATACAAGTGCGGTGATCAGTAAGCAAAGCATGTCATGATGGTGCAATAAGGCGTCATCATGGCATCTTATGGTGCATGGCGAATAAGGATGAGTAAGGCAGAGAAATGGGGGAGTTGCACTGACTGATGATGACGAAGAGGGAGTGAGTCAGTGCAGTAAGGGAAAGTAAAGGAAAATTGTAACAAAGAGCACCAGCCGGGACATCCGAGGGGGAGTCCGAAGGGCAGTCATAGATCAGAGGAAAAGGGAGGAAGTGTACCTGAAAGCTCCAAAAGAGCTGGGTCTGGGTCCTGGGTGCGGGGTCCAAGCATACAACTCATGTAGTCCCAAAGGAGGTCCAAGTCCATATCTTTGTCAGTTGGGTGGCCATCCAGCTCCATCGAGGTGAAGGCCAAGTGGATGGCTGCAGAGGTGTGGTCGGAGAGGCGGTTAAGGTGCCCTGTCAGCTTAAGCCAGTGGCGCAGAACCTGGAGACGGTTTTCATCGGCCCACTCGGCATGGTGGGTCAGGAGAGGGTCACAGGGGGGCCAGACCTTGCAGATCCAGGGTCGGAATGTGATGCACCCACCTAGAATGTGGGCGGTCGACTGGGCCGGCCATGGAGGGTGGTTGTGCCATCTGCAATGCGAGATCAGGCCATCCTTCTTGACCAGTAACCACCACCATCGACTAGTGTGGGCAGCTAAAACTCCCCCATGTCGAACCCCAGTGGATACAGGAATGCTCTACATTCGACTTGACCACCCCTCCCACCCCCCTCATCGGCCAGTGCTGATGCCGACAGGGCCGCCAGGGCTGCCACCAACTGGGTGGCCGCTGTCAACGTCGCCACTGTTGTGCACAGTACGACCCCCACCCCCACCCAAATCGACCCAGGCCTCCTGGCATCGTCCCCAGACGCACTTCGTCTCGCCCCATCCCCCATCATCGGAGTCTCAAACATGGAGTTCACCCACACATTCGAGCATGTCAGCCGCCCCCCATCTGTAGGCTCCAACCCCCCAGCCAGCTCCAATGAGCCAGGCGAAATGGAAGACATCCTTGAGAACCTGCACACACCTTCGCCACCACTCACTAACAAGAGGTCATCCAAAAACCTGTCCCCGCACACCCCCCAACCCCGCCCTCGAGCCCAGTTCAAGCCGCACACATCAGGCTTCATGTACACCATCTCCCGAGTGCTGGAGGACTTCGACAGGAAGACCCACCGCTACAACCCCACAGAGATCAATCGAGCAGCGGCTAAGTTTGTGGGCGACCTCCTCTGGAATGTCCAACAGACCATCGCCGGTGTTTTGAGGGATGAGAAGGACCCCCAGTACATCATCTCTCGAAACATAGAGATGGCCTATAACATTGCAAGGGGGGGCAGAAGCCTCCCTGCCAGCGCCCTTCACCCCAGCTCGCCCCCAACAAAGGACCCCAACCACCGTCACCCAACCCTCTGCCCTTACCAGGACCCCTGGAACCGCTAACTTGTCACCAGATGTGGCTGTGCTGACCAATATTGTCAAACAGCTGTCCACAGAGGTTGCCTCCATCTCCTGGCAGGTTTCAACCCTTGTCAACCGGCCTGCGCCCCGTGCCCCACAGGCTCAGAAGGCCCAGGCTGCCACCACCGCCGCCCAGACCACTAACACTGCGGCAACGACAACCTCCTACGCCCAGGTGGCGGCCGCCCCAGCCCCACCCACCGCCTCCAACCCCAACCCAGTTGCACTGACCCAGGGTACAGTCTTTATGACAGTAACCCACAAAAAGAAGAAAAAGCAATGCCAGGTCCTGCCCCTGCCCCCGGTCTATGCCAAGGACCCAACCCTGGTCCTCATCCCTGCCGTCATCCCCAAAACTGAGCTGCAGCTCCCCGCCATGCACCTCACAGCCACAGCCCATGAGTTCTTCTCTTCCCTACCCACCGCTGATCAGGTCACGGTCCTCACATCCTCCTTCAACGTGAAGGGGAACCTTGTGACCTCCTTCTCCAAGCGACCCGCCTCCGCCTCTCCCGCCACCGACACGATCATCGATCGCCACTCAGTGGCATTTGCGGCCCATATGTGCGACAGATGCTTATCCGCGATGGCCGACCAAATCTCTGCCCAGTTCACCCTCACCCCAGTCCGTGTCCACCCCCAGTCCGCCCTCCACATCTCTATGGTGCCCTGTGTGGACTACCTCTTCAGCCAGAACGGCCACACCATATCCCCGAAGGCCCTCATGGCCGAAATCCGGAACAACCCGGCGCTCTGTCCCCTCGACTTTGTCGTTGACCCCCACTTTACCGCCACAGAGGACCATCTCCTGACCCTCCAGAAGTGCCCTGTGGCCTTCTCCTTCTCTGACCCTTGTTAAGCTCAACGGTTACGTGGTGATCGACGTCGGGGATTCTTGATCGTTGGGACTGATGATTACGACAACGGGGCTTCCTAGATGTCATAAGTCGAAGGTGATCGTCGGTGGGGCTTCCTGATTGACGATGTGATGCGAGATGCTTCTTAGCGAAGTCGGGTTACGACAAAGTGACTAATAGCCCAAAGGCAGACAGTAGACTGGTGGTAGCAGATAATGGGCTTGTATGAACAAAGAGCACAAGCTTAGGGCTTGTGCTACTGAAGTTACATGCTTATATGCTATTCTAGGTGTTTGCTACTGTAGCGACTTGGTTAGGTATGTTTACCAGACTATGGAAGGTCATGGAAACTCAAGGAATGGCCTTGGTAATACAAGTACAGTGATCAGTAAGCAAAGCATGTCATGATGGTGCAATAAGGCGTCATCATGGCGTCTTATGGCGTAAGGTGAAATAAGGATGAGTAAGGCAGAGAAATGGGGGAGTTGCACTGACTGATGATGATGAAGAGGAAGTGAGTCAGCACAGTAAGGTAAAAGTAAAGGAAAATTGTAACAACCCTGATGGCTCAATCTGCGCACAACTCCTTAAGCACCCATGAGTTTGGCTGTTCGGCTCCGCCCTCTCCCTCTCCATCCCGCCCTATTGCCCCAGCCTCACCCAATGTGAGTGCTGTCAGGGCCTAGGCCATGGGACGAAAGGCTGCCATGCCCAGCCCTGTTGTGCCAACTGCAGAGGGGGACATCTATCCCACAACCACCATAAGTCCTGCGCATCCTGTGCCACCAAAGCTGTCGAGGGCGACCAATGCCCTCACCCTCGCTACTGCACTAACTGCAAAGGCGACCACCCCACCACCCTCCCTCAATGCCCCAAGAAATGGCGATTCCGCCAGATCCTCGAGGCTATTGAGGGACCCGAAGATGAGCCCATGGAGGACCAATGAATAGAGACATCTCTATTCTTCAGTGGAATGCCGCCCGCTCATTAGCCGCGGTCCATTCCCTTATTCCGATCCTCACCACTGACCCATCCCCACCCACCATTATTTTGATCCAGGAACTGCCGTGGTATCAAATAGGCCTCCAACCCTCACTCACTGACCCAGCTGGCATGCTGGTACTCAATGTCCTGTCCCTCCCAGGATACACAGCCATTCTCCCCCCAGCCACCCGGCCAAGGGTTGTTACATATGTATCCAGGGCCATCCCATCAACCACCTGGTCTGTCCTAGGCGCTGCATCCTCCGGCACCAATGTCCTCACCATCAAAATCTGCTCCCACCTGATGATCCACCTCTGCAACTATTATGGCATGCACGCCCCGGACCGTACCACCGCCGCCCCCCTCTACCCCAGTGAGTCATTTCTCTTTACAATCCCACCGGCTTTGGCCTCCACTCTCCTTGTGGCCAGCGACTTTAACCATCGCCACCACTCGTGGTCCGAACTCCTTGCCACACGGCAGGAGGACTTGAAAGCGCAACCTCTTGATGACTTCTTCTGGGAGCATGGCCTTGCGCCAGCTCACCTTCCCGATTCTGACTCTAGGCCGGTCAACAACCATCGGCGGTGCCCAATTGACATGATCTGGTCCCCCCCCACAATAAACCCAGATTCAATCCTCGACCCAGGCACCTCAACCACCTCCGCCCTGTCTGACCACGCCATCCTACGCTGGTCCCTGCCGTCTCGGCCCCCACCTCCCACTGTCAAAACTCGCCAGCTCACACTGACAGACAAGGAGGAATGGACTGACATCGCCTTCCCACTACTCAAAGCCGCTTTCCTACAACAAGTGGACAACACCCTCACCCTCAACATCAAAGTGCAGGCTGTAGTCGACTCCATGATTGCTGCCCTCGCCCCTTTCACCAGAATCAGTAAGCCGTCAAAAACCGAGGTCCCCTGGTGGACCCCAACCTGCAAATCACTCCTCCAGGCAATCTCAGCAGCCCCCACCCCCCTTCAGCGGTCAGCAGCCTGGCATGCCTTTAAGCAGGGCATCCGGGCGGCAAAGCAACATTTTTACGCCAAGCAGGCAGACCAAGCAGATGCCTCCAACATCTGGAGCTGGGCCAAACGAGGCCTTGGCAACTGCCCCACACCGATCCCCTCGCTCAAAAAATGCGACGGCTCCTTCACCCAATCAGACAATGAGAAAGGTGAGCTTTTCTGCACGACTTTCTTCATGCCCCCACCACCCCAACAAGCAGCCGACACGCCACCCCCCCCTCCCCAACCAGCTGCCCCACCCATCCTCCTCATGGAGCTTATGGGGGCACTGGCCGACACCTCCAACTTGTCGGCTCCAGGCCTCTCAGGGATCAGATACTGCCCTCTCAAATGGGTAGTAGACACATACCCCAATGAGATCCTTGCCCTTTTCAATGACTGTCTGTGCATGGGGCACCACCCCAAGTGCTGGCAGGTGGCAAAGGTGGTGATGCTCTGGAAGCCAAACAAGAAGGACCCCTTCTCGCTGCGCTCATACCGGCCCATCACCCTAGAGGAGACCTTAGGGAAACTCCTTGAGAAAATTATAGCTAACCAGCTCCAGTTCCTTGCTAACATGAGAGATTGGCTGCCACCTAACCAATACAGGGGGCGTCAAGGACATTCCATCTATGATGTTGCCCAACACCTCCTACAGATCGCGGAGTGCACCCACGCTGAGGGCTGCGTATGTTCGGTCCTAGCGGTCGACATACAAGGTTTCTTCGACTTGGTACACCCACAACTCCTCCACTGGCAACTTTTGGACCTCCACTGCCCACCTGACATGGCGGACTGGTGTCTGTCCTTCATGACAAATCGGCAGGTGGCTATCGCTTTCGACAGCACCACCCTTCCAACTGCCCAGAAACCCGACCTCGGCACCCCCCAAGGGTCGCCAGTATCCCTGATCCTCTCAACTATATTCACAGGCGTGGTCCTCCAGAAATTTCATCAAACTGGCACCACCACCCTTGTGTATGTAGATGACCACCTCCTAGTGTGTGTCGGACCTAGTGTGGCATCCAACTGCCAGCAACTGTCTAATGCCTACCACCAACTCAATGCCCACTTCAGCACCATTGGTCTCAACATCGAAGCTGCCAAAACGGAGTGCCTCCACTTTCACCTACCCCAATGACGCTCAGCCACCTACACCGACTGGGACACCACTGGAGTGTGGGTCGCCCCCACCACGATCATCTGACCCTCTATCCCGCTCCGCTGGCTGGGAATATGGTGGGACCCCACCCTCACCTTCAAGGCTCACATAGAGCACATGCGCTCCAAGGGCCTCTCCATGCTAGCCGCCCTCCGCATCCTCGGCAACACCAAATGCAGAATCTCGGCCCTCCTCCTCCGTTGACTATACACTGCCTGCATCCACTCTGTTTTGACATGGGGCGCCCCAGTATGGTACCATGGTTGATGCCAAAAAACATTAGTAAGCTGCCTGCAGGCGGTGCAAAACACCGCCTGCAGATGGATTCTGGGCGTCTACAAAGGCGCCTCCCCATTCTCCACAAATTTTCTTTGCTCCCTCCCCCCCCTTACGTATTATTTAGAATATGCTAAGACCCTCCATTCTCTGTGCCTCTGGCGCACCCCACACTCTGTCGGTAGAAAACGATATTACAAAACAGTAACTAACCGTCCCTTTTCCACTTCTCTGCAGGTCCGGGTCCCTCGGGTTCAGCTGGTCCCTGCATACACTCATCCCCCCTGGACGGATCCTCTGGCATTTATGTATGGAAGAGTTTCATTCACCACTCCTATCACTCTGGTCAGCAAAGACACCCACAAGGAATTTGTAGGTGCCATGAGCTCCCTGAGCACCCTCCCCCATCTCCAGGTTCTCACCAATGGCTCGCACATCGGCTCAAAGTCTGGTTCAGCTGTCTGTGCCATGAAGGGCCTCACCCACCTCAAATCTCGCCGGCTGGCCTCCCCCACTTGCGCAACAGCAATGGACGCAGAAATTTTCTCCCTCACCTCTGCGCCAAGCTGGGCCACACACCACCTCTGGGACTACTTGCCTGTCACATCCAACATCTTCTTTTTGTCAGATTTGCTGACGGCACTCCACCTGATCTGCACATGGGCACCAGTTCCAGGCGCACATCTCCTTCACCAATGGAAGGCAGGGGTCCAGACTCTACTGGACTCATACCCAGATCTATCCATCCATTTCGTCTGGTGTCCAGGCCACTCTGACATCCCCGGGAATGAATGGGCAGACCATGAGGCAAAGTTCACAACAAACCTACCCCTGTCTCTGTGTGCACCCTCCACCTCTGCATTGAAAGAGGCCGCCGTCAACACTCTAATGGAGCACTGGTCCCTCTCACTCGCCTGCCCACTCGCCTCAACAGCTGACAAATACCTAGCTGTCAACGGGGTCCCCTCCCGCCACCCACGAAAGCTCCTCATGCAATCGGTGGACCACCCTTGCCATGAACTATCGGCAGTCACCCAGGTTCTTTGTCGCGCCAGTCCCTATGGGGGCTACTGGCTGAGTTTCAACTCAGCCTACCGGCATAGGCATGGCCTGATCTCACAATGCAGATGGCACAACCACCCTCCCTGGCCAGCCCAGTCGACCGCCCATGTACTAGGTGGATGTCTCGCATTCCGACCCTGGATCTGCAAGGTCTGGCCCCCCTGCGACCCTCTCCCAACCCACCATGCTGAGTGGGCCGACAAAAACCGTCTCCAGGTTCTGCGCTGCTGGCTTAAGCTGACAGGGCACCTTAACCACCTTTCCAACCACACCTCTGCAGCCATCCAGTTGGCTTTTGCCAGGATGGAGCTGGGCGGCCACCCGACCGACGAAGATATGGACTTGGACCTCCTCCGGGACTACATGAGTCGTATGCTTGGACCCCGCACCCAGGACCCAGACCTGGCTCTCTTGGAGCTTTCAGGTGTGCTTCCCCCCTTTTCCTCTGATCTATGAATGCCTTTCGGACTCTCCTGCATATGTCCCGGCTGGCACTCTTGCCCCCCCTTTCCAATTCTAAGCTACCCCCATTTGCCTGATGTTGTCTGTTTGGCGTGGCTGTAGTGACACGTATTCCTCCCTCTTTCTGTTTTTATACTAATAGGGGCCCTTCCCACTCTGGCTCCCTCCGGGGAGCAGGGCCCCTGCCCAGTTTCATGCATTGTGTGATGACGGGCACCTCTGTTGTTATGTAGTTAGGGCCCCCCCTTCAGGGGGGCAGCTTGTAATTATGTAATACTGCAGGAATAATAATAATAATAATAATAATAATAATAATAATAATAAAAAGCGAGATCAGGCCATGCCTATGCCGGTAGGCTGAGTCGAAGCTCAGCCAGTAGCCCCCGTAGGGACCAGCACGACAGAGAACCTGGGCGACTGCCGATAGTTCATGGCAAGGGTGGTCCACCAATTGTGTGAGTAGCTTTCGGGGCGGCGGGAGGGGACCCCATTGACGGCTAAGTATTTATTGGCCGTTGAGGCGAGCGGGCAGGTGAGTGAGAGGGACCAGTGCTCCATTAGAGTGGTGACTGTGGCCTCTTTCAGTGCGGAGGTGGAGGGTGCAAGTGGAGATGGGGGTAGGTTTGTCGCGAACTTCGCCTCATGGTCTGCCCATTCATTCCTGGGGATGTCAGAGTGACCCGGGCACCAAACGAAATGGATGGATAGATCTGGGTATGAGTCCAGTAGAGTCTGGACCCCTGCCTTCCATTGGTGAAGGAGATGTGCGCCTGGAACTGGTGCCCATGTGCGGATCAGGTGGAGTGCCGTCAGTGAATCTGACAAAAAGAAGATGTCAGATGCAACAGGCAAGTGCTCCCAGAGGTGGCGCATGGCCCAGCTTGGAGCGGAGGTAAGGGAGAAATTTTCTGCATCCGTTGCCGTTGTGCAGGTAGGGGAGGCCAGCTGGTGAGATTTGAGGCAGGTGAGGCCCTTCATGGCACAGACAGCTGAACCAGATTTTGAGCCGATGCGTGAGCCATCAGTGAAAACCTGGAGATGAGGAAGGGTGCTCAGGGAGCTTGCGGCGCCCACAAATTCCTTGCAGGTGTCTGCACTGACCAGTGTTACAATTTTCCTTTACTTTTCCCTTACTGCGCTGACTCACTTCCTCTTCGTCATCATCAGTCAGTGCAACTCCCCCATTTCTCTACCTTACTCATCTTTATTCACCTCACGCCATAAGACGCCATGATGACGCCTTATTGCACCATCATGATGTGCTTTGCTTACTGATCACCATACTTGTATTACCAAGGCATTCCTTGAGTTTCCATGACCTTCCATAGGCTGGTAAACATACCTAACCAAGTTGCTACAGTAACAAACACATAGAGTAGCATATAAGCATGTAACTTCAGTAGCACAAGCCCTAAGCTTGTGCTCTTTGTTCATACAAGCCCATTATCTGCTACCACCAGTCTACTGTGCACTGCTGTGCCCTCAGCCGCTTTGTCGTAACCCAACTCGCTACAAGAAGCCTACCACGTCCACATCGCCGATCAGGAAGCCCCATCGACGATCACCTTCGACTTACGACACCTAGGAAGCCCATTGCCGTACCATCAGTTTCCAACAATCAGGAAGCCCCGACGTCAATCACCACGTAACCATTGAGCTTAACAACCGGAGTGATAGGAGTGGTGAACGAAACTCTTCCATACATAAATGCCAGAGGATCCATCCAGGGGGGATGAGTGTATGCAGGGACCAGCTGAACCCGAGGGACCCAAACCTGCAGAGAAGTGGAAAAGGGACAGTTAGTTACTGTTTTGTTATATCATTTTCTACCAACAGAGTGTGGGGTGCGCCAGAGGTGCAGAGAATGGAGTGTCTTAGCATATTCTAAATAATACGCAAGGGGGGGGAGGGAACAAACAATCCCCCTTCGGTGGTTGGGGATTTGGTGGGACCCAGGCCTTTCCTTCAAGCCCCACATTGAGTGGATGCACTCCAAGGGGCTGTCCACACTAGCCGCCCTCTGCATCCTGGGCAACACCCAGCATGGCATTTTGGCCCTCCTTCTCTGCCACCTTTATACCTCCTGTGTCCACCCCATCCTGTCATGGGGAGCACCAGTGTGGTACCATGGCCGCCACCAAAAAAACCCTGGTAAACCGCCTACAGGCTGTGCAAAACACGGCCTGTCGCTGGATCCTCGGCATCTTTAAAGGTGCTTCCCCCCACTCCACTAATTTTCTTTGCTCCCATTCCCCCTCTCTCTTTCTATTTTGAATATATAAAGACTACCCATTCCCTGCGCCTTTCTGTCCGCACCCTCATGGAGTGATGGATGCTCTCACTAGCTCACCCCCTCACCTCAACTGCCAACAAGTATCTGGCAGTGCACGGCCCCCCCTCACGCCGACCTCAAAAGCTACTCATGCATTCGGTCGACCACCCCCGCAGCGAGCTATCTGCAGTCGCGCAGGTCCTCTGCTGTGCCGGTCCCTATGGGGGCTACTGGCTGAGCTTCGACTCAGCCTACCATCGCAGGCACGGCCTGATCTCACACTGCAGGTGGCACAACCACCCCCCATGGCCAGCGCAGTCGACCGCCCACATCCTCGGCAGCTGCAGCACCTTCCACCCATGGATACGACGTGTGTGGCCACCTCGGGACCCTCTCCCAGTCCACCACTCAGAGTGGGCTGATGAAAACCGCCTCCCGATTCTGCACTGCTGGCTTAAGCTAACAGGGCACCTGAATCGCCTCTCAGACCGCGCCACAGGCGCCATCAGGCTCTCATTTGCTGCGATGGACCTAGACGGCCACCCAACCAATGAGGATATGGACCTGGACCTCCTACGGGACTACAGGTGCTGTATGCTCGGACCCCGAACTCAGGACTCGGACCCAGCCCTTATGGAGCTATCAGGTACGCTCCCTCCTTTCCTGCTCAAATAGTGCCTGCCTTTTGGATTCCTCTGGATACGTCCCAGCTGGCGCTCTTGCCCTCCCTTTCCACTTCTAAGCTTCTTACTGTTACCTGCCTTCATCCGCATGGTTTGTTCATAGTGATATGTATTCCTCTCTCTTCGGTCTTTCTAACTCAATAGGGACTCTTCACACACCGGCACCCCCTTGGGGAGCAGAGCCCCTGCCCAGTTTTGTGTGATGCGCAATGACGGGCACCTCCATTGTTATGTAGTTAGGGCCCCTCCTTTGGGGGGGTGGCTTGTAATTATGTAATACTGCAGGAATAATAATAATAATAATAATAAATTCCCTGCGCCTTTGGTGCACCCCTCATTCTATTGGCCGAAAATTATTAAAAAATGTAGCTAATAGACCTTTCTCCCTTTCTCTGCAGGTCCAAGCCCCCTGGGTTCAACAGGTCCCTGCATACATGCATCCCCCATGGATGGATCCTCTGGCCTTCACACAGGGCCGCATCCGCTTCACCACCCCCATCACCCTGGTTAGCACCAACACCCGGAAATCCTTCGTAACAGCTGTGTGCCAACTAGGCCTCACCCCCCATGTCCAAGTATTCACCGACGGCTCCTGCATTGACAATAAGTCAGGCTCGGCCATCTGCGCAATGCTCGGCCCAACTCGACTCCAGTCCCACCGACTGGAGTCCCCCACCTGTGCCACAGCCACAGATGCCGAGGAATTCTCCCTCGCCATGGCCCTGGGCTGGGTAGCATGCCACCTCCTGGCGCAACTGCACGTCGCATCAGACATCTTCTTTTTGTCTGATTCGCTGACCGCCCTTCACCTTTTCTGCACTTGGGCTGCCACCCCTGGCACACACCTCCTCCACATCTGGAAAGCGGGCATGGAGACTCTGCTGGACTCGTACCCCCAGCTCACCATTCATTTTGTATGGTGCCCTGGACACTCGGACATCCCCAGCAATGAATGGGCTGACACAGAAGCGAAACTGGAAACTGAACTCTCCCCATCCAACTTAAAGCTATCCACCTCCGCACTAAAAGAAGCAGCCATCTGCACCCTCATGGACCAGTGGACCTTCTCGCTCGCCCGCCCCCTTGCCTCCACCACCGACAAATACCTGGCGGTACATGGCATCCCATCCCGACAACCTTGAAAGCTCCTCATGCATTCAGTTGACCACCCATGCCATGAGCTCTCTGCAGTCGCGCAGGTCCTCTGTTGTGCCGGTCCCTATGGGGGATACTGGCTGAGTTTTGACTCAGCCTACCGGCACAGACATGGCCTGATCTCACACTGCAGGTGGCACAACCACCCCCCCTGGCCCACGCAGTCGATCGCCCACATTTTAGGCGGCTGTAGCACCTTCCACCCGTGGATACAATGTGTATGGCTGCCTCGGGACCCTCTCCCAGTCCACCACTCAGAGTGGGCTGACAAACACTGCCTCCCAGTTTTGCACCATTGGCTTAAGCTGACAGGGCACCTAAACTGCCTATCAGACTGGACTGCCGGGGCCATCCGGCTTGCGTTTGCTGCCATGGACCTAGACAGCCACCCCACCGATGAGGATATGGACCTGGACCTCCTATGGGATTACATGCATTGTATGCTCGGACCATGGACCTGGGACTTGGACCCAGCCCTTTTGGAGCTTTCAGGTACACTCCCCCCTTTTCCCTCTGATTAGCACCCGACTTTCGAATTCCTACGGATATGTCTCGGCCAGCACTCTCACCTCCCCATTCTCATTTCTAAGCTTCTTACTTTAACCTGCCCTCACCCACTCGGTTTGTTCATAGCAATATGTATCCCTCCCTCTTGGTCTATCTCTTTTAACTAAATAGGGGCTCTTCACACTTCAGCTCCCTCAGGGGAGCAGAGCCCCCGCCCAGTTTTGTGTGATGTGCAATGATGGGTGCCTCCATTGTTATGTAGTTAGGGCCCCCCCTTTGGGGGGGCAGCTTGTAATTATGTAATACTGCAGGAATAATAAAATAAATAAAAACGTATGCAAGCACTGTGATGCCGGCTTGGTGAAAGCACCAGAGGACCATGCCTGCAAAGATTGTTGACAAGATGGGGGAGACTGGCGATCCTTGAGGGGTGCCTAAGTCGGGTTTGGGGGTGGTTGGGAGGGTGGTGCCGTCGAAGGCGACTGCAACCTGCCTGTCCATCATGAAGGAGAGGCACCAGTCCGCCATGTCGGGCGGGCACTGGAGCTCCAACAGTTGTCGATGAAGGTGGCGGGGGTGAACCGAGTCGAAGAAGCCCTGTATGTCGACCACAAGGACCGAGCATACCAGGCCTTTCGAATGGGCATTCTCTGCTATCTGTAGAAGGTGTTGGGTGGTGTCATAGACAGAATGTCCTTGACGCCCCCCATACTGGTTAGGTGGCAGCCAGTCCCGCTTGTTAGCAAGGAACTGGAGCGAGTTAGCTATGATCTTTTCAAGGAGTTTCCTGAGGGTCTCCTTGAGGGTGATGGGCTGATATGAGCGCAGTGAGAAAGGGTCCTTCTTGTTAGGCTTCTGGAGCATCACCACTTTTGCTGCCCGCCAACACTTAGGGTGGTGCCCCAGGCGCAGACAGTTGTTGAAAAGCGATAGAATCTCATCAGGGTAAGCTTCCACCACCCATTTCAGAGGGCGATAGCCTATTCCTGAGAGGCCTGGTGCCAACAAGTTTCCACCACCCCCCACCTCCAGGTCTTCACTGATGGCTCATGCATCGGAACTACCTCAGGATCCGCCATCTGTGCTATGCATGGCCTCACCAGACTCCGGTCTCGCTGCCTAGCCTCCCCCACCTGCGCCACGGCCATGGACACAGAAAATTTCTCTCTCGCCACCACCCCCGGCTGGGCTGCACACCGCCTCCGCACCCATCTGCCTGTCGCATCGGACCTGTTCTTCCTGTCCAATTTGCTGATGGCACTAAACCTTTTCCACAGATGGGCTGCTGTACCAGGCGCCCACCTCCTTCACCTGTGGAAGGCAGGGGTCGAGACACTTCTGGACTCGCATCCAGGCCTTACCATCCATTTCATGTGGTGTCCGGGTCATTCGGATATTCCCAGGAATGAATGGGCCGATGACGAAGTGAAACTCGCCATGGAGCTCCCCCCCTCGCAATTTGCACCCTCCATCTCCGCCCTAAAGGAAGTGGCCACCAAGACCCTGGTTGAACACTGGACACTCTCGCTGGCTCGCCCACTCGCCTCCACTGCTGACAAATACTTGGCAGTGCACGGCATCCCCTCTCGCTGTCCACAGAAACTCCTCATGCACTCTGCGGACCACCCTCGCCATCATCTCTCTGCAGTGGCACAAGTCCTCTGCTGGGTCAGTCCCTATGGGGGCTACTGGCTGAGCTTCGACTCAGCCTACCAGCGCAGGCATGGCTTGATTTCCCACTGCAGGTGGCACAACCACCCACCATGGCCAGCGCAGACGACTGCCCACATTCTGGGCAGGTGCACCACATTCCGACTGTGGATCCGGCACATTTGGCCAGCCAAAACCCCTCTCCCAGCCCACCACTCAGAATGGGCTGAGGAGAACCGCATTCCGATTCTGCGCCACTGGCTTAGGCTAATGGGGCACTTGAATTGCCTCTCCGACAGAACTGCGAGCACCATCCATCTGGCTTTCACTGCAATGGAACTCGACGGCCACCCTACCAATGAGGACATGGACTTGGACCTCCTTCGGGACTACATGCATCATATGCTCGGACCCCACACCCAGGACTCGGACCCGGCTCTCTCGGAGCTCTCAGGTACACTCCCACCCTTTCCCTCTGATCTGTGACTGCCATTCAGACTCCTACTTGTTAAGCTCAACAGTTACGCGTTGATCGATGGTGGGACTTCCTGATTGTCGAGGTTGGTAGTACGGCAACGGGGCTTCCTAGATGTCATAAGTCGAGGGTGATCGTCAGTGGGGCTTCCTGATCGACGATAGGGGTGTGGTAGGCTTCTGAGCGAGTCGGGTTACGACAAAGCGACTGAGGACTCAGTAGACACACAGTAAACTGGTGGTAGCAGATAATGGGCTTGTATGAACAAAGAGCACAAGCTTAGGGCTTGTACAGTCTACATTACATGCTTATATGCTACTCTATGTGTTTGCTAATGTAGGGTCGTGTGTAGGGTTGTTTACATGGCTATGGAAGGTCATGGAAACCCAAGGGAGGTCTTGGTAATACACGTTGAGGTATCAGTAAGCAAAGCACGTCATGATGGTGCAATATGGCGACATCATGGCATCTTATGGTGCAAGGCGAAATAAGGATGAGTAAGGGAGAGAAATGGGGGAGTTGTGCTGACTGATGATGATGAAGAGGAAGTGAGTCAGCGCAATAAGGGAAAGTAAAGGAAAATTGTAACGCTACTCATATGTCCCAGCCGGTGCTCTCACCCTCCCTTTCTCCATTCTAAGCTACCTCCTTTGCCTGCATTCGCCCACTTGGTACAGTCATAGTGATATGTATTCCTCCCTCCTCTTTTGTCTTGTACTAATAGGGGCCCTTCACACACCAGCACCCTTCGGGGAGCAGGGCCCCTGCCCAGTTTTGTGCATTGCGCAATGATGGGCGCCTCTGTTGTTATGTAGTTAGGGCCCCCCCTTCGGGGGGGCAGCTTGTAATTATGTAATACTGCAGGAATAATACATCCTTCTTGACCAGTAACCACCACCATTGACTAGTGCGGGCAGCTAAAACTCCCCCATGTCAAACCCAGGCGATTACAGGAACACACTCTGTCGAACAACTCGAACCAACCCCCCACCCACTCCATCGGCCAATGCCGATCCCGACTGGGTCGCCAGGATGGCCGCCAACTGGGCGTCCGCCAGCACCAATGCAGCCGCCCTCTACCAAGGAACGGCCACCCCCACCACCCCCAACCGTCAACCCCTCACCGGTTTCCCACCACTGACCTCCTCCCTGGATGTCCTGGCACCCTCCCCCAACATCAGCGACTCCCAACTGATCTCAGCTTACGATTTCACTGCCCAAGCACGCAATGAATCGAGGCAGACATCCCGAGCAGGCTCCACAGCAGGCTCGGTAGGGTCGATCCAACCAGCCCACGACCCAGGCGAGACCACACCAGACATGGCCGTCGACCCCACCACCCCCCCACAACAGGTAGGAGGCGCAAGCCTCGGGCGGAAACACTCCTCAGCCGCCATGTCGCCTCTCACCCCGAGAGGACCCCCCGCCCAGGTACAACACGACCCTCACACCTTGGGGTTCATGTACTCCCTATCACGAGCCCTGGAAGACTTCGACAAGGAAACAGCAGATGCCTCTGCCACCGATATCGACATAAAGGCAGCACAGTTTGTAGGCGACCTCCTCCGGAACATCCAAACTATGCTGGCCAACATTGCACAAGAAAGGAAAGACCCCCAGCACATCATCTACCACAACGCAGTCATGGCCTACAACTTCACAAGGGAGGGGGCAGAAATCGCCCTCCCGGAACCCTTTGCCCCAGCTTGCCCCCCCCAAAGGGCCCTGGCCACCACCAAGACCCCTGGCACCACCTCTGTGACCCCAGAAATGAGGGTGCTGACTGATGCAGTCAAGCACCTGACTACTGACGTGGCTTCTATTTCACGTCAGATGGCTTCTATCAGCTCTAGGCCCACCCCCCATCAACAGCAGCAGCAACAGCAGCAACCCGCCCCCCAGGCGGCCATCCAGCCTGCCCCCACCTCCTATGCCCAGGTGGCCACAGCAGCAGCCCCCCTGACAACCACCAACCCGGCTCCAGTTGCCCCAGCAACCAGAATGGTCATCAACCCAGTGCCAAAGAAGAAGAAGCACCAGCGGAAAGTGCCCCCCCCACCCACAATGTACGCCAAGGACCCAACCTTGGTACTCACCCCAACAGTAGGAATACAGGCCGAGAACCAGAAGTCAGCAATGGCTCTGACCAAAACGTCCCATGAGTTCTTTGCCTCCCTCCCCACTGCAGACCAAGTCCCGGTCCTGTCCTCCGCATATAATGTAAAGGGGAACATTGTCACCACATTTGTGACACGCCCCTCCTCTGCTAACCCGACCACGGAAACGATCATTGATCATCACTCTGTGGCCTATGCGTCCCATATGTGCACAGAGTGCATCGCAGTGGGGATTACCCGCCCCCTTGCCTCTACCGCCAACAAATACCTGGCAGTAACGGGGCCCCCCACTTGACGACCGAGGAAACTTTTGACTATCTCAGTCGACCACCCCTGCTCGGAGCCCACCGCAGTGGTGCAGGTCCTCTGTCAAGCCAGTCCCTATGGGGGTTACTGGCTGAGCTTTGACTCAGCCTACCGATGCAGACATGGCCTGATCTCTCACTGCAGGTGGCACAACTACCCCCCCTGGCCGGCTCAGTCAACCTCACATGTCCTAGGCGGATGCGAAACATTCCAGCCCTGGATAAGATGAGTATGGCCAAGAAGCGACCCCCTCCCTGTCCACCATTCAGAATGGGCGGATGAAAACCACCTCCTGGTACTAAGGCACTGGCTACACCTCACAGGCCACCTCAACCGAATATCCGACTGTACAGCCGGGGCTATTCGCCTTGCCTTTGCGACCATGGAACTAGACGGACTCCCCACTGACAATGACCTCGACTTGGACACCCTCTGGGGCTACATGTGCAGGTTGCTCGGATCCAGGACTCAGGACACAGACCCGGCCCTTTTGGAGCGCTCAGGTACGCTCCCACCATTTCCCTCTGACTCTTGATTGCCTTTTGGATTCCCCACCGGTTTCTTCTATGGCACCTGCAGCCACTCCTTTCCTCTTCTAAGGGACTGTCTTTTCCTGATCTTGTTTCGACTTGGTTCAGTTAGTATTAGTCACGATATGTATGCCTCCCTCCCCTTCCCTCTCCTCTCCTTTAATAGGGTGTGTAAGCCCACTAGGCCTCCTCTGGGAGGCATGCGCCCCGCCCAGTTTCGCTCAATGAATGATGACGGGTGCCTCAGTAGTTAGGTAGTTTACAGGCGGCCCCTACGGGGCCACAGGTGTATTGCATAGCTCAGTAGGAATAATAAATTTAAAAAAAAAATTGCAGTGGGGATTAACATCCCAACTGCCTTCTCGCTCACCCCCTCCAGAGTCCGCCCCCGGTCTGCCCTCCACATCTCCATGGTGCTGTGCAAAGACTTCTTATTCGGCCAGAACGGGCACACCATCACTGAGAAGGCCCTCATGGCCGAAATCCAGCACAACCTGGCACTCCACAACCTCGACTTTGTAGTCACCCCCCACTTTGCTGCCACCGAGGACCACCTGCCGACCCTCGACAGGTGCCCAGTGGTCTTCTCCTTCGTCAACCCCGATGGGTCCATCCGCGAACACCTCCTCAAGAGACCCTGTGTCTGGATGTTCAGAGCCTCTTATGGCTCTCAGTCCCACCTGTCCGCCCCACCCTCACCCAATGTGAGTGGTGCCAAGGCCTCGGTCATGGAACCAAGGGCTGCCAAGCCCAACCCTGCTGCGCTGAATGTGCGGGTGCCCATTTGACCCGCAATCACCGCAAATCATGCGCCCACTGCGCAACCGACACAGTGCCCGAAGGCAACACATGCCCACACCCCCACCTATGCAACAACTGCAAGGGCGACCACCCTGCCACCCTGCTGGCCTGCCCTAAGAAAAGGCGCTACCGCCAAATCGAAGAGGCCCTTGCCACTGACCCCACCGATGACCAGATGGAGGAAATATGATAGAGACACTCTCTATCCTGCAGTGGAATGCCGCCCACTCACTAGTGGCAATAAACTCCCTAATTCCAGTCCTCACAACTGACCCCTCCCCCCTGCACCTAATTCTTATCCAGGAACCACTCTGGTATCAAATAGGCCTGCAACCCTCACTCATGAACCCAACTGGCACTCTGGTCCTCAATGTCCCAACCATCCCAGGCTACGTGCTGGTCCTACCACCAGAGGTTCACCCTCGGGTAGTCACATACATTTCCAGAGCCCTCCCCCCTACTTCATGGTCGATCCTCAGAGCTGCATCCCATGGCACCAATGTACTGACAGTGGAGGTATGATCCCAAATCACCCTCCGGGTGTGCAACTACTATGGTATGCACCCCCTGGACCGAGAAAATGCCCCCCCTCAGTACCCAGGTGAGTCATTTCTGTTCTCACTCCCCTTGGTGCTAGCCACCACTCTACTCGTGGCGGGCGACTTCAACCATCACCACCACATGTGGTCTGAACTCTCAGCCACACAGCGAGATGACTTGGGGGCACAGCCCCTCGATGACTTTTTCCGTGGGCATGGCCTGGCGCCTGCCCACATACCTGACTTGGACTCATGGCCCAATGGCAATTGTTGCCAGTGCCCCATTGACATGATCTGGGCCCCACCCGCAGTCAACCCCGACTCTATTCTAGATTCGGCTACCTCCGACCCCTCCCCCCTGTCTGACCATGCTATACTTTTTTTTTAAAATTATTATTATTATTATTATTCCTGCAGTATTACATAATTACAAGCTGCCCCCCCAAAGGGGGGGCCCTAACTACATAACAACGGAGGTGCCCATCATTGCGCATCACACAAAACTGGGCGGGGGCTCTGCTCCCCAGGGGCGCCGAAGTGTGAAGAGACCCTATTTAGTGAGATGAAGCACGAGAAGGAGGGATACATATCGCTATGAACAGACCACGCAGTTAGGGGCAGGTTAAGTAAGAAGCTTAGAAATGGAAAGGGGGGGTCTTAAAATCTACACATGTTGTGGTAGATGATGAGGTACAGTGGTGAAGTCAGGGCTTAGGTGGGTTATCAGCGTAAACCGATGTATTTCTAGGGTGAGACCAGCTCCCCTTATATACACGTTCTGTGGGCTAGTACTACTATAACTATCTAGCTCCTATATCGTATGGCATTATCGTTGCGTCATCATTCACTTAGTAAGGTGGTTGTTCATATGACCACGTACTATATTTATATTGTTCGTTATATTTATTTAATAGGGGGTGAGAGTGCCAGCTGAGATGTATCCGTAGGAATTCAAAAGACGGGCGCTAGTCAGAGGGAAAAGGAGGGAGCATACCTGATAGCTCCAAAAGGGCTGGGTCCAAGTCCCGAGTTCGAGGTCCAAGCATATGATGCATGTATTCCCTTAGGAGGTCCAAGTCCATATCCTTGTTGGTGGGGTGTCCATCAAGGTCCATTGTGGCAAATGCCAGCCGGATGGCCCCCACGGCATGGTCAGAAAGGCGGTTCAGGTGCCCTGTCAGCTTAAGCCAGTGGTGCAGAACTGGGAGGTGGTTTTCATCAGCCCACTCTGAGTGGTGGACTGGGAGAGGGTCCCGAGGTGGCCACATGTGCTGTATCCATGAATGGAAGGTGCTGCAGCTGCCGAGGATGTGGGCAGTCGACTGCATGGGCCAGGGGGGGTGGTTGTGCCACCTGCAGTGCGAGATCAGGCCATGCCTGCAACGGTAGGCTGAGTCAAAACTCAGCCAGTAACCCCCGTAGGGACCAACACAGCAGAGGACCTGCGCAACTGCAGATAGTTCCATGCGTGGGTGGTCGACTGAATGCATGAGCAGCTTTCGTGGTTGGCAGGAGGGGAGGCCATGAACTGCCAAGTACTTGTCGGTGGTTGAGGCAAGTGGGCGGGCTAGCAAGAGCGTCCATTGCGCCATGAGGGTGCAGATGGCGACCTCTTTTAGTGTGGAGGTGGAAGGTTTAAGATCAGACAGGGGGAGCTCTGTGGCCAGCTTCGCTTCCATGTCAGCCCATTCATTTCCAGGGATGTCCGAGTGGCCAGGGCACCATATGAAATGGATGGTGAGTTGGAGGTACGAGTCCAGCAGAGTCTCCACGCCTGCTTTCCAGATGTGAAGGAGGTGGGCGCCAGGGGCGGTGGCCCAGGTTCAGAAAAGGTGGAGGGCAGTCAGTGAATCAGACATGAAGAAAATGTCTGATGCAACACACAGCTGCGCCGGGAGTCGGCGTGCTACCCAGCCTGGGGCCGTGGCAAGGGAGAATTCCTCAGCGTCCATGGCTGTGGTGCAGGTAGGGGACTCCAGTCGGCAGGACCGGAGTCGAGTATGGCCGAGCATTGCACATATGGCCGAGCCCGACTTATTTTCTATGCGGGAGCCATCTGTAAATACTTGGACGTGAGGGGTGTATCCTAGTTGGTGCGTGGCTGTTACGAATGATTTTCAGGTGTCGGCGCTAACCAGGGTGACTGGAGTGGTGAAGTGGATACGTCCTTGAGTGAAGGCCAGAGGATCCATCCATGGGGGATGTGTGTATGCAGGGACCTGTTGGACCCATGGGGCTCAGACCTGCAAAGAAAGGGAGAAGGGTCTATTAGCTACATTTTTAAAAAGTTTGTGACCAATAGAGTGGGGGGTGCGCCAGAGGCGCAGAGAATGGGTCGTCTTTATACACTCAAAGTAGAAAGAGAGAGGGGGGACAGAGCAGAGAAAATTAGTGGAGTGGGGGGAGGTGCCTTTGAAGATGCCCAATATCCATCAACAGGCTGTGTTTTGTACAGCCTGGAGGCGGTTTTTTGGTGGCGGCCATGATACCAGACTGGCGCCCCCCATGACAGGATGGAGCGGACACAGGAGGTGTAGAGGTGGTGGAGGAGAAGGGCCGATATGCCGCGTTGCGTGTTGCCTAGAATGCAGAGTGTGGTGAGGGTGGAGAGCCCCTTGGAGTGCATGGGCTCTATGTGGGGCTTGAAGGAGAGGGCTGGGTCCCACCATATCCCCAGCCATCGGAGGGGGATTGAGGGGCAGATCAAGGTGTTGGGGTCTACCTGGACGCCGGCTGTGTCCCAGCCATCATAGCCGGTGCGTCGCCAAGGGGGGGTGGAAGTGGAGGCACTCTGTCTTGGCGGCTTCAATGTTGAGACCAATGGTGCCAAAGAGGGTGTTGAGTTGTTGGTATGCACGGGCTAGGGCATGGCAGTTGGATGCCACTGAGGGACCTACGCAAACAAGTAAGTGGTCATCAACATATGTCAGGGCGGAGGTGCCGGCTTGGTGAAAGCGCTGGAGGACCACCCCTGTGAATATGGTTGACAGGATGGGGGAGACCAGTGATCCCTGGGGGATGCCGAAGTCTGGCTTTGGGGCGGTAGGAAGGGTAGTGCTGTCAAAGGCAACAGCCACCTGCCGATCTGTCATGAAGGACAGGCACCAGTCGGCCATGTCTGGCATGCAACCTGTTAAGCTCAACAGTTATGCGGTGATCGACATCGGGGCTTCCTGATCGTCGGGACTGGTGGTGATGACAACAGGGCTTCCTAGATGTCGTAAGTCGAAGGTGATTGTCGGTGGGGCTTCCTGATCGACAATGTGGACATGGTAGGCTTCTTAGTGGAGTTGGGTTATGATGAAGCGGCTGGTGACTTGGTAGACACACAGTAAACTGGTGGTAGCAGATAATGGGCTTGTATGAACAAAGAGCACAAGCTTAGGGCTTGTGCTACAGACTTTACAGGCTTATATGCTACTCTATGTGTTTACTACTGTAGCTGCTTGTATGCGGTCGTTTACAAGGCATGGAATGCGATCAGTAAGCAAAGCACGTCATGATGGTGCAATAAGGTGTCATCATGGCATCTTATGGTGCAGGGCGAATAAGGATGAGTAAGGCAGAGAAATGGGGGAGTTGCGCTGACTGATGATGATGAAGAGGAAGTGAGTCAGCGCAATGAGGGAAACATAGAGAAAAATTGTAACACAACCGAGGTCCAACAGCTGTCGGTGTAGGAGCTGAGGGCGCACCGAGTCGAAGAAACCCTGTATGTCGACTGCTAGGACCAAGCACACACGGCCCTCTGAGTGGGCGCACTCCACCATCTGTAAAAGGTGTTGGGCAGCATCATAGACCGAATGGCCTTGGCGCCCCCCATATTGGTTAGGTGGCAACCAGTCCCTCGTGTTCGCAAGGTACTGGAGCCGGTTAGTGATAATCTTTTTGAGGAGTTTCCCTAGGGTCTCCTTGAGGGTGATGGGCCAGTATGAGTGCGGCAAGAAGGGGTCCTTCTTGTTTGGCTTCCTGAGCATTACCACCTTTGCCGCCCACCAGCACTCGGGGTGGTGCCCCAAGCATAGGCAGTCATTGAAAAGTGTAAGTATCTCATCAGGGTAGGCATCCACCACCCATTTCAGGGGGCAGTAACCTATTCCTGAGAGGCCCAGGGCCGACAAGTTGGACATATCGGCCAGGCCCCCATGAGCTCCGAAAGGAGAATGGGTGGGGCAGCTGGTTGGGGTGGTGGCGATGGGGTGTTGGTCACTGCCTGGGGTGGGGGGGGCATGAAGAAAGTTTCGTGAAAAAGCTCACCTTTCTCATCATCCATTTGGGTGAAGGTGCCGTTCTGCCGTTTCAGCGAGGGGATAGGAGTGGGTCGGTTTCCGAGGCCATGTTTGGCCCAGCTCCAGATGTTGTAGGTGTCCGCTTCCGATGCCTGGTCGGTGTAGAACTGCCGTTTGGCCGTCCTGACACCTCTTTTAAAGGCGCATCGAGCTGCTGATCACTGGAGGGGGGTGGTGGCCATCTGGATGGCGGAAAGAAGGGTCTTGCAGTGGGGTGACCACCATGGGACTTCCGCTTTCGACGGTTTGGTGAGATGGGTGAACAGCTGGAGGGCAGCGACCATAGAGTCAAGGACCGCCTTGGCTTTGGTGTCCAGTGAATGGGTATCGAGCCCCGGTAGGCAGAAGGCTGCTTCTAGGAGGGGGAAGGCTATGTCGGTCCACTCCTCCTTGTTGGCTGGAAGTAGCTGGTGTGTCTTTAGGATGGGAGGGGGGGGCCGGAACAGCAGTGACCACTGCAGGATGGCATGGTTGGACAGTGGTGAGGGGTTGGAGGTAGCCGAGTCTATAATAAAGTTGGGGTTGACCACAGGTGGGGCCCAGATCATGTCAATGGGACACTGGCAGCGATTGCCGTCAGGTTGGGAATCCGAGTCAGGGAGATGGGCAGGTGCCAGGCTGTGTCCGCAGAAAAAGTCATTGAGGGGTTGCGCCCCCAAGTCATCCCGCTGTGGGACAGAGAATTCGGACCACATGTGGTGGCAACGGTTGAAGTCGCCTGCCACGAGTAGAGTGGTGGCTAGCACCGAGGGGAGTGAGAATAAGAAGGACTCACCTGGGTACTGGGGGGAGGCGTTTGCTCGATCCGGGGGTGCATGCCGTAGTAGTTGCACACCCAGAGGGTGAGTTGGGATCTAACCTCCACCATCAGTACATCGGTGCTGTGGGATGCGGCGCCAAGGATTGACCAGGAGGTGGGGGGGAGGGCCCTGGATACATATGTGATGACCTGAGGGCGGACCTCTGGTGGTAGGACGGGTATGTATCCTGGGATGGTGGGGATGTTGTTGACCGGTGTGCCAGTCGGGTCCGTGAGTGATGGTTGCATGCCTATTTGGTACCAGGGCGGTTCCTGAATCAGGATTAGGTGCAGGGGGGATGGGTCAGTTGTGAGGACAGGGATTAAGGAATGTATCGCCGCTAGTGAGCAGGCGGCATTCCACTGTAGGACAGAGAGTTTCTCTATCATATCTCCTCCATCTGGTTGTCGGTGGGGTCGGCAGCAAGGGCCTCTTCGATTTGGCAGTAGCGCCTCTTCTTAGGGCAGGCCAGCAGGGTGGTGGGATGGTCGCCCTTGCAGTTGTTGCATAGGTGGGGGTGGGGACATGTGTCGCCTTCGGGCACTGCATCTGTCGCGCAGTGGGCGCACAATTTGCGGTGATTGTGGGTCAGGTGGGCACCCACGCAGTCAGTGCAGCAGGGTTGGGCATGGCAACCCTTGATTCCATGGCCGAGGCCCTGGCACCGCTCGCATTGAGTGAGGGTGGGGCATACAGGTGGGACTGAAAGTCGGAGGGCGGAACCAAACATCCATACTCAGGGCCTCTTGAGGAGGCGCTCTCATATGGAGCCATTGGGGTTGACAAAGGAGAAGACCACTGGGCACCTGTCGAGTGTCGGCAGGTGATCCTCGGTGGCAGCAAAGTGTGGGGTGACCACAAAGTCAAGGTTGCAGAGTGCCGGGTTGTGCCGGATTTCGGCCATAAGGGCCTTCTCAGTGATGGTATGTCCATTCTGGCCGAACAGGAAGTCCTTGCAGGGCACCATGGAGATGCACAGTGCAGGCTGGGGGCGGACTCTGGAGGGGGTGAGTGAGAATGCGGTCGGGACGTTAACCCCTGCTGCAATACATTCATTGCGCATGTGGGATGCATAGGCCGCAGAGTGGTGATCAATGATTGTTTCTGTGGTCGGGTTAGCAGATGATGGGCGTGCCACAAATGTGGTCACGATGTTCCCCTTTACATTGTATGCAGAGGACAGGACTGGGACTTGGTCTGCAGTGGGGAGGGAGGCAAAGAACTCATGGGACGTTTTGGTCAGAGCCATTGCTGACTTCTGGTTTTCGGCCCATATGCCAACTGTTGGTGTGAGAACTAAGGTTGGGTCCTTGGCATACATAGTGGGTGGGGGGGGCACCTTCCATTGGCGCTTCTTCTTCTTTTGTGCTGGGTTGATGACCACTCCAGTGGCTGGGGCCACTGGGGATGGGTTGGCGGATGTTGGTGGGGCCGCTGCTGTGGCTACTTGGGCATAGGAGGTGGGGGCGGCCTGGGCAGTGGTCTGGGGGGCGGGTTGTTGTTGTTGTTGTTGTTGTTGTTGCTGTTGTTGCTGGGCGGGCCTAGAGCTGATGGAGGCCATCTGACGTGATATAGAAGCTACATCAGTAGTCAGGCGCTTGACTGCATCAGTCAGTGCCCTCATTTCTGGGGTCACGGGGGCGGTGCCTGGGGTCCCGGTGGTGGCCGGGGCCCTTTGGGGGGGGTGAGCTGGTGCAAAGGGTTCCGGGAGGGTGATTTCCGCCCCCTCCCTTGTGAAGTTGTAGGCCATTACCGTGTTGCGGTAGATGATGTGCTGGGGGTCATTCCTTTCTTGCATGATGTTGGCCACTGTTGTTTGGAGGTTCCAGAGGAGGTTGCCTACAAACTAAGCGGCTTTGATGTCGATATCTTTGGTGGTGGCGCCCAGGGTTTCCTTGTCGAAGTCATCCAGGGCTTGGGAGAGGGCATGCATGAATCCCGCCGTGTGGGGTTCATGTTGTTGTTGAGCCGGGGGTCCTCTCGGAGTGAGAGGCGACATGGCGACAGAGGAGCGTTTCCGCCAGAGGCTTGCACCTCCCACCTGTTGCAGGGGGGTATGGGGGTCGACGGCCATCTCTGGGGCTGTCTCGCCAAATTTGTTGGAGCCGTGGATCGACCCTACCGAGGCTGCTGGGGAGCCGGCTCGGGATGCCTGCCTTGACTCTGCATGCGCCTGGGTGGTGAAATCGTAGGCCAACACCAGTTGGGAGTCACCAATGGCTGGGGAGGGTGCCAGGACGTCCGGGGAGGAAGTCAGTGGCAGGAAGCCAGTGAGGGGTTCTCTGTTGGGGGTGGTGGGGGCGGCCGTTCCATGTCGAGCGGCGGCGGCTGCGCCGGCAGACACCCAGTTGGCGGCCATCCTGGCGACCCAGTCGGGATCAGCGTTGGCCGATGGGGCGGGTGGGGGGTTGGTTCAAGTCGTTCGATGGAGTGTATTCCTGTAATCGCCTGTGTTCGACATGGGGGAGTTTTAGCTGCCTGCACTAGTCGATGGTGGTGGTTACTGGTCAAGAAGGATGCAACCACACTATACTGCACTGGGCACTGCCTTTTCGGCCCCTCCCTCCCGTCCTAAAGACACGCCGGCTACTCCCAGCCGACAAGGAAGAATGGACTGACATCGCCTTCCCTCTACTTGAAGAAGCCTTCCGCCTACTGGGGCTCGACACCCAAACCCTGGACATCAAAGCTAAAGCGGTCATCGATGCCATGGTCACCACCCTCCAGTCGTTCACCCACCTCTCCAAGCCGTTGAAAACAGAAGTCCCATGGTGGTCACCCCACTGCAAGACGCTCCTATCTGCCATTACAGCGGCCACCACACCCCTCCAGCGCGCAGCAGCAAGACGTGCCTTCAAAAGAGGTGTCAGAACTGCCAAACGGCAGTTCTACGCCAACCAGGCATTGGAAGCAGACGCCTCCAACATATGGAACTGGGCCAAACATGGCCTCAGTAACCGACCCACCCCCATCCCCTCGCTCAAGTGGCGAGACAGCTCCTTCACCCAGACGGACGATGAGAAAGGTGAGCTATTCTGTGAAACCTTCTTCATGCCCCCCCCACCCCAGGCAGCAGCAGACATCCTGCTGCCACCAACCCAACCAGCTGCCCCGCCCATACTCCTATCAGAGCTCACAGGGGCACTGGCCGACACATCCAACTTGTCAGCTCCGGGCCTCTCAGGAATAGGCTATCACCCCCTGAAATGGGTGGTTGACACCTACCCTGATGAGATACTCACGCTTTTCAACGACTGCCTATGCATGGGGCACCACCCTGTGTGCTGGTGGGCGGCAAAAGTGGTGATGCTCAGGAAGCCTAATAAGAAGGACCCATTCTCGCTGCAATCATACTGGCCCATCACCCTCGAGGAGACCCTAGGGAAACTCCTTGAAAAGATAATAGCTAACTGGCTCCAGTTCCTCGCTAACACGAGGGGCTGGCTGCCACCCAACCAATACGGAGGGCGCCAGGGCCACTCGGTCTATGATGCTGCCCAACACCTCTTACAGATTGCGGAACACGCTCACTTGGAGGGCCTTGTCTGTTCGGTCCTAGCAGTTGACATTCAGGGTTTCTTTGACTCAGTCTTAAAATCTACGCACGTTGTGGTAGACAATGAGGTGCAGTGGTGATGTTCAGGCAAGGTGGGTTATCAGCGTAAACCGATGTATTTCTAGGGCGAGACCAGCTCCCCTTATATACACGTTCCGTGGGCTAGTACTACTATAACTATCTAGCTCCTATATCGTATGGCGTTATCATTGCGTTATCGTTCACTTAGTAAGGTGGTTGTTCATATGACCACGTACTATATTTATATTGTTCGTTATATTTATTTAATACTCAGTCCACCCCCAACTCCTCCACCAACAACTGTTGGACCTCAGTTGTGTGCCAGACATGGCTGACTGGTGTTTGTCCTTCATGACAGACTGGCAGGTCGCTGTTGCCTTCGACGGCACCACCCTCCCCACTGCCCCTAAACCAGACTTCGGCACACCTCAAGGATCGCCAGTCTCCCCAATCCTGTCAACAATATTTGCCAGGGTGGTCCTCTGGCACTTCCAACAAGCCGGCATCACTGCCCTGGCATATGTTGACAACCACTTACTTATCTGCATAGGTCCCTCAGTGGCATCCAACTGCCGCACCCTCGCCCACGCCTACCAACAACTGGACACCCTCTTTGGCACCATCAGTCTCAACATCAAAGCTGCCAAGACAGAGTGCCTCCACTTTCACCCCCCTTGGCGACACACCGGCTATGATGGCTGGGACACCACCAGGGTTCAAGTCGACCCTAACACCCTGATCCGACCCTCTATCCCACTGCGCTGGCTAGGGATATGGTGGGATCCAGGCCTCTCCTTCAAGCCCCACATCGAGCGAATGCGCTCCAAAGGGCTCTCCACCCTCGCCGCCCTATGCATCCTGGGCAACACCCAATGCGGCATATCGGCCCTTCTCCTCCACCGCCTTTACACCTCCTGTGTCCACTCCATCTTGTCATGGGGAGAGCCAGTATGGTACCATGGTCGCCACCAAAAAACCTTGGTAAACCGCCTCCAGGCCGTGCAAAACACGGCTTGCAGGTGGATCTTGGGCATCTACAAAGGCGCTTCCCCCCTTTCCACCAATTTCCTTTGCTCTGTCCCCCCTCTCTCTTTTTACTTTGAGTATATAAAAACGACCCATTCCCTGCACCCATGGCGCACCCCTCACTCTATTGGCCGTAAACTTTTTAAAAATGTAACTAATAGACCTTTCTCCCTTTCTCTGCAGGTCCGAGCCCCCCGGGTTCAACAGGTCCCTGCATACATGCATCCCCCATGGACAGACCCCTTGGCCTTCACAAAAGGCTGAGTCCACTTCACCACCCCGGCTACCCTGGTCAGCACGGACACTCGCAAACAATTTGTGAGCACCGCACGGGCCTAGGCTCCACCCCCCATGTCCAAGTATTCATGGACAGCTCGCACATCGACGACAGGTCGGGCTCGGCCATCTGCGCAATGCTAGGCACCACCCGCCTCCGGTCACGCCGACTAGAGTCCCCCACCTGTGCCACTGCCACAGATGCCAAGGAGTTCTCCCTCACAACAGCCCCCAGCTGGGTAGCATGCCGCCTCCCGGCACAGCTGCACGTTGCATCAGATATCTTCTTTCTATCTGATTCACTGACCGCACTTCACCTTTTCCACATGTGGGCCGCCGCCCCAGGTGCCCACCTCCTTCACATCTGGAAAGTGGGTGTGGAGACTCTGCTGGACTCATACCCACAGATCACCATTCACTTCATCTGGTGTCCCGGCCACTCAGACATCCCTGGAAATGAATGGGCTGACATGGAAGCGAAACTGGCAACAGAGCTCCCTCCATCCGATCTGAGACTGTCCACCTCCGCTCTCAAGGAAGTCGCAGTCCGCACCCTTATGGACTGCTGGACTTTCTCTATAGCCCGTCCCCTAGCCTCAACTGCCGACAAGTACTTGGCAGTACATGGCCTCCCCTCACAGCAACCCAGGAAGCTGCTCATGCACTTGGTCGACCACCCCCGCAGCGAGCTATCAGCAGTCGCGCAGGTCCTCTGTCATGCTGGTCCCTATGGGGGTTACTGGCTGAGCTTTGACTCAGCCTACCGGTGCAGACATGGCCTGATCTCGCATTGCAGATGGCACAACCACCCCCCCTGGCCTGCACAGTCGACCGCCCACATCCTTGGCGGCTGCAGCACCTTCCATTCGTGGATACAATGTGTATGGCCACCTCAGGACCCTCTCCCAGTCCACCATTCAGAGTGGGCTGATGAACACTGCCTCCTGGTTTTGTGTTGTTGGCTTAGGCTGATGGGGCACCTGAACCGCCTCTCCGAATGGACCACAGGGGCCATTAGGCTATCATTTGCCGCAATGGACCTAGACGGCCACCCCACCGACAAGGATATGGACGTGGACCTCCTAAGGGAATACATGCGTTGTATGCTCGGACCACGAACCCAGGACTCGGACCCAGCCCTTTTGGAGCTCTCAGGTATGCTTCCTCCCTTCCCTGACAAATAGCAACTGCCTTTCGAATTCCCTTGAATATGTCTCAGCCAGCACTCTTGCCCTCCCTTTCCACTTCTAAGCTTCTTACCTTAACCTGCCCTCAACCACCCAGTTTGTTTGTAGCAATATGTATCCCTCCTTCTCCCTCCTTTTTCTTACCAAATAGGGGCACTTCACACTCTGGCACCCTTTGGGGAGCAGCACCCCCGCCCAGTTTTGTGTGATGTGCAATGACGGGTGCCTCCGTTGTTATGTAGTTAGGGCCCCCCCTTCAGGGGGGCAGCTTGTAATTATGTAATACTGCAGGAATAATAATAATAATAAAAAAGTGCCTACAGTGCCGCAACCCTCACTCAGAATGTCTCCCTGGCACGGCACACCCTTCCCAATCCAGCGTGTCATAGAGGACAGCATGTCGGGTGTAAGTCCTACTGGTCAGGCTTCTATGTCATGAGGAAGGTGCACATGTAGTGGGGCCCTGCAAGGGCGCTCTTTAATTCTGGCGAACTTCCTTTGCTCCATTCCTCCTCTTTCTTTCTATTTTGAATATATTAAGACTACCCATTCTCTGCACCTTTGGCGCACCCTGCACTCCATTGGCCGTAAACTTTTTAAAAATGTAGCTAATAGACCTTTTTCCCTTTCTTTGCAGGTCTGAGCCCCCTGGGTTCAACAAGTCCCTGCATACATGCATCCCCCATGGATGGACCCTCTGGCCTTCACTCAGGGCCAAGTACACTTCACCACCCCCATCGCCCCAGTCAGTGCCGACACCTGCAAGTCTTTTGTGATGGTGGCATGTGAACTCAGCTACACCCATCATGTTTTTTATTATTATTCCTGCAGTATTACATAATTACAAGCTGCCCCCCCCGAAGGGGGGGCCCTAACTACATAACAACAGAGGTGCCCGTCATCGCACAACACACAAAACTGGGCAGGGGCCCTGCTCCCCAGAGGGAGCCAGAGTGGGAAGGGCCCCTATTAGTAAGTAGATGGAAAGAGGGAGGAATACATGTCACTACAGCCAAGCCAAATGGACGACATCAGGCAAAAGGGGGTAGCTTAGAATTGGAAAGGGAGGGCAAGAGCGCTGGCCGGGACATATGCAGGAGAGTCCAAAAGGCAGTCATAGAACAGAGGAAAAGGGGGGAAGCATACCTGAAAGCTCCAAAAGAGCTGGGTCTGGGTCCAAGTATATGACTCATGTAGTCCCGGAGGAGGTCCAAGTCCATATCTTCATCAGTTGGGTGGCCGTCCAACTCCATCACAGCGAAGGCCAGGCAGATGGCAGCGGAGGTGCAGTCGGAAGGGCGGTTAAGGTGCCCCGTCAGCTTAAGCCAGTGGCACAGAACCTGGAGACGGTTTTCGTCAGCCCACTCGGTGTGGTGGGTCGGGAGAGGGTCATGGGGGGGCCAGACCTTTCGGATCCAGGGTCGGAATGTGAGACATCCACCTAAGACATGGGCGGTCGACTGGGCCGGCCAGGGAGGGTGGTTGTGCCACCTGCAGTGCGAGATCAGGCCATGCCTATGCCAGTAGGTTGAGTCAAAGCTCAGCCAGTAGCCCCCATAGGGACCAGCGTGGCAGAGAACCTGGGCAACTGCCAATAGTTCGTGTCGGGGGTGGTCCACCGACTGCGTGAGCAGCTTTCAGGGACAGCGGGAGGGAACCCCATTTACGGCTAAGTATTTGTCGGCCGTTGAGGCAAGCGGGTGGGTGAGTGAGAGTGACCAGCGCTCCATTAGAGTGTTGACTGCAGCCTCTTTCAGTGCGGAGGTGGAGGGTGCAAGTGGAGACGGGGGTAGGTTCATAGCGAACTTCGCCTTGTGGTCTGCCCATTCATTCCCAGGGATGTCGGAGTGACCCAGGCACCATACGAAGTGAACGGATAGATCCGGGTATGAGTCCAACAGAGTCTGGACCCCTGCCTTCCATTGGTGGAGGAGGTGTGCACCAGGGACTGGCACCCATGTTCGGATCAGGTGGAGTGCCGTCAGCGAATCCGACAGAAAGAAGATGTCAGATGCAACAGGCAGTTGCTCCTGGAGGTGGTGTGCAGCCCAGCTTGGTGCAGAGGTGAGGGAGAAGATTTCTGCATCTGTTGCCATTGTGCAAGTGGGGGAGGCCAGCCGGCGAGATTTGAGGCAGGTAAGGCCCTTCATGGTGCAGATGGCTGATCCAGATTTTGAGCCAATGTGCGAGCCATCAGTGAAAACCTGGAGGTGGGGGAGGGTGCTTAGGGTGCTCACGGCACCCACAAATTCCTTGCGGGTGTCTTTGCTGACCGGAGTGATAGGAGTGGCAAACAAGACTCATCCATTCGTGAATGCCAGAGGATCCGTCCATGGGGGATGAGTGTATGCAGGAACTGGCTGTACCCGAGGGATCCAGACCTGCAGAGAAGTGGAAAAAGGACGGTTAGTTATGGTTTTGTAATAGCGTTTTCTACCAATGGAGTGCAGGGTACGCCAGAGGCACAGAGAATGGAGGGTCTTAGCATATTCGAAATAATAAGAAAGGGGGGGAAGGGAACAAAGAAAATTTGTAGAGAAGGGGGAGGCGCCTTTATAGACGCCCAGAATCCATCTGCATGCAGTGTTTTGTACTGCCTGCAGATGGCTTACTAATGTTTTTTGGTGTCAGCCATGATACCATACTGGGGTGCCCCATGTCAGAATGGAGCAGACACAGGCGGTGTATAGTCGCTGGAGGAGGAGGGCTGAAATACCACGTTCGGTGTTGCTGAGGATGTGGAGGGTGGCAAGCGTGGAGAGGCCCTTGGAGCACATGCGCTCTACATGGACTTTGAAGGTGAGGGCAGGGTCCCACCATATTCCCAGCCAACGGAGGGGGATAGAGGGTCGGATAAGCGTGGCGGGGGTGACCCACACCCTGGCGGTGTCCCAGTCGGTATAGGCGGCTGAATGGTGTCAGGGTGGGTGGAAGTGAAGGCACTCCATTTTGGCAGCTTCGATGTTGAGACCGATGGCCCCAAAGTGGGCATTGAGTTGGTGGTAGGCATTAGACAATTGCTGGCAGTTGGATGCCACACTGGGTCTGACACACACTAGGAGGTGGTTGTCAACATACGTGAGGGCAGTTGTGCCGGTTTGGTGAAATTTCCAGAGGACCACGCCCACGAATATGGTCGAGAGGATCAGGGATACTGGCGACCCTTGGGGGGTGCCGAGGTCGGGTTTCTGGGCAGTTGGGAGGGTGGTGCCATCAAAAGCGATAGCTACCTGCTGATCCATCATGAAGGACAAACACCAGTCCGCCATGTCGGGTGGGCACTGGAGGTCCAACAATTGCCTGTGGAGGAGTTGCAGGTGTACCGAGTTGAAGAACCCTTATATGTTGACTGCGAGGACCGAACATATGTGGCCCTCGGCATGGGCTCTCTCCATGATCTGTAGAAGGTGCTGGGCAGCATCATAGACAGAATGTCCTTGACACCCCCCATATTGATTGGGTGGCAGCCAACTCCTCATGTTAGTGAGGAACTGGAGCCGGTTAGCTATAATCTTTTCAAGGAGTTTCCCTAAGGTCTCCTCTAAGGTAATGGGCCAGTATGAGCATGGCGAGAAGGGGTCCTTCTTGTTAGGCTTCCAGAGCATTACCACTTTTGCCGACCGCCAGCACTTGGGGTGGTGCCCCATGTGCAGACAGTCATTGAAAAGGGCAAGGATCTCATCGGGATAAGTGTCTACCACCCATTTGAGAGGGCGATATCCGATCCTGGAGAGGCCCAGAGCCGACAAGTTGGAGGTGTCGGACAGTGCCCCTGCGAGCTCCATGAGGAGGATGGGTGAGGCAGCTGGTTGGGGAGGGGGGGGCGGTGTGTCGGCCGCTTGTTGGGGTGGCGGGGGTGTGAAGAGAGTCGTGCAGAAAGGCTCACCTTTCTCGTTGTCCAATTGGGTGAAGGAGCCATCACTTTTTTTTAACGAGGGGATTGGGGTGGGGCGGTTGCCGAGGCCTCATTTGGCCCAGCCCCAGATGTTGGAGGCATCTGCTTGGTCTGCCTGCTCGGTGTAGAAATGCCGCTTTGCCGCCTGGATGCCCCACTTGAATGCGCGATGGGCTGCTGACCACTGAAGGGGGGTGGGAGCCGCTGAGATCACCTGTAGGAGCGATTTGCATGTTGGGGTCCACCAGGGGACCTCGGTCTTGGACAGCTTGCTGATTCTGGTGAAGGGGGCGAGGGCGGCAATCGTTGAGTCGACTACTGCTTGCACTTTGTTATCGAGGGTGAGGGTGTTGTCCACTTGTTGGAGGAAAGCGGCTTTGAGTAAAGGGAAGGCAATGTCGGTCCATTCCTCTTTGTCGGCCGGTGTGAGCCGGCGGGTTTTTACAATGGGAGGTGGGGGCTGGGACAGCAGGGACCAGCGTAGGATGGCGTGGTCGGACAGGGCGGAGGTGGTTGAGGTACCTGAGTCAAGGATTGAATCTGGGTTTATTGCAGGGGGGGACCAGATCATGTCGATTGGGCACCGCTGACAGTTGTCGATGGGCCTGGAGTCAGAGTCCAGAAGGTGAGCTGGCACAAGGCCATGCTCCCAGAAGAAGTCATCGAGGGGTTGCACCCTCAAATCCTCCTGCCATGCAGCAAGGAGTTTGGACCACAAGTGGTGGCAATGGTTGAAGTCACCTGCCACAAGGAGAGTGGAGGCCAAAGCCGGTGGGATGGAAAAGAGGAAAGACTCACCGGGATAGATGGGGGTGGCAGTGGTGTGGTCTGGCACATGCATACCATAGTAGTTGCAGAGGCGGATCATCAGGTGTCATCCTTCTTGTCCTCTTACCACCACCATCTCTGGTTTTCACTGGGGGTCATCTGGGGGTTCGTCACAGCAACCCATGCTCTGGTCCGGTATTCTACTGGGTTGACATGAGAGAAGGCTACTGACTGCGCACCTTTTGTAAAGGAGTGCTGCTCACTGGTCGCCAAGGCGCTGTAGCGGCGTCATCTGATGGCGCAAAAGGGGCTCACACCCGCCAGGGGGCACACAACCCGTCGATAACATTGCAATGGGGGGGGATGGCTCGGTGAGTACAAGATCCTCTCTCACATCTGCTGTGCTCTCTTGGGGCATGGTGCTCGGCTGGTCCGCCTCTCAGTGGCACAAGGGGCGCATGCCTGCCAGTCGGGGGGGGACACAATGTTAACGTCCCCACACCCACGCGGGGGGGGGGGTAACCCTCTGCCCATCAGCGGTCAGCTTCGGTCAGGAGACCTCAGGTTTGGGGAAATTCGGATCTAACCTTCAGGTTGTGCCTTTGGGCATGGGGCCGCATTGTCCTTGGCATGACAAATCATAAAAACGGCTGCCCCAAATCCTGAAAGGGTCTCTGATGACGGCACTAGTTGCTGTAAGGGGATAGGGGCTTCTTAACACATGGGCTTGAAGGGCAAAAACCAACCGACTCGAAAGAGACAGGTCACCATGGGCCCCTGGGGTAGATGATTCGCTCTCACTCAGCGGGTGGTTAGTCAAGCAGACTCCCTGGCAGCCTCGAAAGAGATAGGCTGGGGTCTAAGCCTCTGGCAACATGGTAACTCTGGTATGCCGTGGATCCAGAAGCAGGGCCTAGGCCCTGAGTATTCACCGGGGCAACCCGGTCTCTGAAGCGCATGCCAGGGAACAGGAAACTCTGGGGGTGGGTGTGGAACCCTGCCCCCACTATGGAGTGGGCTGTAGCAGTGGGGGGTAGTTCCCTCTACTGGCTCCAGAGCACTAAATCTGCCATGGGTTCGCATAGGAGTAAGTCCTATTGCGGGCCTGAGTTGATTCCCAACAGCTAGCCACACTCCATATATGCTCACAGGGATGCCGCTGGCACTCCCTTTGCATTGAGGAGGACAGCATATTGTGCCATTTAAAAACTCCCACCCTCTGACATGCAGGGCAGGTACCCTTTTTAAGGGGGCAATGTTACGAGGAAGGTGTAGGCAAATGTGGGCCCTGCAAGGGCGCCCTTAATGTTGGTTCAGACTCTCCCTCGTATGTCCCAGCCGGCACTCTCGCCCCCCCTTTCCAATTCTAAGCTACCCCCATTTGCCTGATGTTGTCCGTTTGGTGTGGCTGTAGTGACACGTATTCCTCCCTCTTTCTGTTTTTATACTAATAGGGGCCCTTCCCACTCTGGCTCCCTCTGGGGAGCAGGGCCCCCGCCCAGTTTTGTGTATTGTGCGATGATGGGCGCCTCTGTTGTTATGTAGTTAGGGCCCCCCCTTTGGGGGGGCAGCTTGTAATTATGTAATACTGCAGGAATAATAAAATATAAATAAAAAAAAAGGATTGTCAGGTGTGCTCAGATTTCGATGGTGAGGACATCGGTGCCGGAGGATGTGGCGCCTAGGACTGACCAGGCGGTTGATGGGATGGCCCAGGATACATACGTAACAACCCGTGGCCGGGTGGCTGGGGGAAGAATGGCTGTGTAACCTGGGAGGGGTGGCACATTGAGTACCAGCGTGCCGGCTGGGTCAGTGAGTGATGGCTGGAGGCCTATTTGATACCAGGGCGGTTCCTGGATCAGGATAAAGGTGGGTGGGGATGGGTCAGTGGTGAGGATCGGAATAAGGGAATGGACCATGGCTAGAGAGCATGCAGCATTCCACTGAAGAATGGAGATGTCTCTATTCATTGGTCCTCCATTGGTTCATCTTCAGGTCCTTCAGTGGCCTCTAGGATCTGGCGGAATCGCCGTTTCTTGGGGCATTGAGGGAGGGTGGCAGGGTGGTCGCCTTTGCAGTTGGTGCAATAGCAGGGGTGAGGGCACTGGTCGCCCTCGACAGCTCCAGTAGCACAGGATGCACAGGACTTACAGTGGTTATGGGACAGATGTCCCCCTCTGCAATCTGCACAGCAGGGCTGGGCACAGCAGCCTTTCGTTCCATGGCCTAAGCCCTGACAGCGCTCACATTGAGTGAGGCTGGGGCGATAGGGCGGGATGGAGAGGGAGAGGGCGGAACCAAACAGCCAAACCTGTGGGCGCTTAAGGAGTTGCGCATGGATTGAGCCATCAGGGTCGGAGAAGGAGAAGGCCATGGGGCATTTCTGGAGGGTCGGGAGGTGATCCTCTGTGGCGGTAAAGTGGGGTCGATGATGAAGTCGAGGGGGTGGAGCGCTGGGTTGTTCTGGATTTCGGCCATGAGGGCCTTCGGGGAGATGGTGTGGCCATTCTGGCCAAAGAGGTAGTCCATGCAGGGCACCATAGAGATGCAGAGAGCGGACTGGGGATGGACATGGATGGGGGTGAGGGTGAACCGGGCGGAGATCTGATCGGCCATCGCGGATAGGCACCTATTGCGCATATGGGCTGCAAACACCGCCACATGACAGTCAATGATCATGTCGGTGGTGGGCGAGGCAGAAGAGGGTCGCTTGGTGAAAGAGGTCACGAGGTTCCCTTTCACATTGAATGAGGAGGCAAGGACCATGACCTGGTCAGCAGTGGGAAGGGAAGTGAAGAACTCACAAGCAGTGGTGGTGAGGCGCATAGCCGGGAGTTGTAGCTCAGTCTTAGGGACAACAGCGGGAATGAGGACCAGGGTTGGGTCCTTTGCGTATACCGGGGGCGGGGGGGGACCTGTCGTTGCTTTTTCTTCTTCTTGTGGGTCACCATTGTGTAGATGGTGCCCGGAGCCAGTGCGACAGGGTTGGGGTTGGAGGCCATAGGTGGGGCCGGGGCGGCTGCTACCTGGGCATACGAAGTTGGGGCCACGGTGATGGTGGCAGGGGCGGTGGTGTTGGTGGCAGGGGCCTGGGCCTTCTGGGCCTGTGGGGCACGGGGTGTGGGCCAGTTGACGAGTGTGGAGACTTGTAGGGAGATGGTGGCAACCTCTGTAGATAACTGTTTGACAATGTTAGTCAGTGCAGCCACATCGGGTGACACATTGGCGGTTCCGGGGGTCCTGGTCGGGGCAGAGGGTTGGGCGGTGGTGATCGGGGTCCTTTGTTGGGGGTGAGCTGGGGCGAAGGGCACTGGCAGAGAGGCTTCCGCCCCCCCCCCTTGCAATGTTGTAGGCCATCTCCAGGTTGTGGGAGATTATGTGTTGGGGGTCCTTCTCGTCCCTAATAATGCCAGCAATGGTCTGTTGAATGTTCCAAAGGAGGTCACCCACAAACTTAGCGGCAGCTCGGTCAATCTCTTTGGGGCTGTAGCAGTGGGTCCTCCTGTCGAAGTCCTCCAGTGCATGGGAGATGGAGTACATAAATCCCGACACATGCGGCTCAAACTGGGCTCGAGGGTGGGGTCAGGGGGTGTGCGGGGAGAGGTTTTCGGATGAACGCTTATTGGTGAGCAGCGGTGAGGGAGTGTGCAGGTTCTCGAGGATATCTTCCATCTCGCCCTGCTTGTTGGAGCTGGCGGGGGGGTTGGAGCCTACAGAGGGGGGGTGGCTGATGTGTTTGAATGCACAGGTGAACTCTGTGTTCGAGACTCCGATGACAGGGGATGGGGCAAGATGGAGCTCATCTGGGGACGACACCAGGAGGCCTGGGTCGATTTGGGCGGGGGTGGGGGTTGTACCGTGCATAGCGGCAGCAACGTTGCCAGCGGCCACCCAGTTGGCAGCGGCTCTGGCCGATGAGGGAGGTGGGAGGGGTGGTTGAGTCGATTGTAGAGCATTCCTGTATCCACTGGGGTTCAACATGGGGGAGTTTTAGCTACCCGCACTAGTCGATGGTGGTGGTTACTGGTCAAGAAGGATGCTACACCCATCATGTCCAAGTATTCACTGACAGCTCCCGCATCAACAATAAGGTGGGCTTGGCCATCTGTGCAATGCTAGGCCACGCCCGACTCCAGTCATGCCGACTAGAGTCCCCCACCTGCGCCACAGCCACGGATGCCGAAGAGTTCTCTCTCGCCATGGCCCCCAGCTGGGTAGCACGCTGTCTCCCAGCCCAACTGCATGTTGCATCTGTCATTTTCTTTCTGTCCGATTTGCTGACTGCTCTCCACCTCTTCCACACCTGGGCAGCAGCACCTGGCGCACACCTCCTACACATCTGGAAAGTGGGTGTGGAGACCCTGCTGGATTCGTACCCCCAGCTCACTGTTCATTTTGTATGGTGTCCCAGACATTCAGACACCCCTCATCCTTCTTGTCCTCTTACCACCACCATCTTGGTTTTGTGACTGGGGTTGGCTGGGGGGAAGTTGCAGCTACCTGACCTTGTCTGGACTCTCCGGGACTGGGCATCATACGAGAGAAGGTTCTGACTCACCCTGGTGCGCCAGGGTTGGTCATCGGTCACCATAACGCAGCGGGGAATGGGTGCAGAGCTTGCGGGCACCCGTCGAAAACGTTGCTACTGGTTGGATTCTCAGTGAGCTTGCATCCTTCTGGCGCCTGCACTGTCCTCTCGGGGTGGCGTGCTCGTTGGGCCTGCATTGTATGTGGGCTCAGCGGGGGGGGACACGATGTTGACATCCTCACAGGGGGGGGGGGAAACCCCTGCCTCACAGTGGGCGACTTCGGTCGGGTGATCTCAGTTCAGGGCAACTCGGATCGCGCCTTCGGGTGCTGAGCAATGCCCCTCTGGGTACCTTGGGGCCCGCATTGTCCCTGGCATGACAAATCAAAAACTGCCCCCCCAAATTCCTGAAAGGGTCTCTGATGACGGCATTTCGTGCTAAAAGGAGATAGGGGGCTCATAACACATGGCGTGGTGGTAAGAACCACCTGACACCGAAAGGCAACAGGGCACCATGGGCCTCTTGGGTGGGTTGGACCCCCTTGAGGTGGTTAGTATCCCCTACTCCCTGGGACAGCTTTGCCACTGGGGTTGGGTATGCGAGATGGAGATCCTGGTACAATCACGGATCCAGAAGCGGGGGCTGGGGGTTGACTGGGCACTTGTCCCATGACCTTGGTACCTGAGTATTCCGGCTGTAATGGCTGTTTCTGAAGTGTGTGCCAGGGCACAGGAAAGGGCCATCATGGAGTGTGCATTGGATCATCAGTGCACTGAAGTGATGTGTCTCGGGCCGTAGTGCTGTGGGAGAGTTGCCTGCAGTGGCTCCAGAGGACTAAATCCTCCATCGGTTCGCATGGGGGTAATTCCCACTGCAGGCTTAAGTTGATTCCCTTAAACTTTTTTATTTTATTTTATTTTATTTTATTATTCCTGCAGTATTACATAATTACAAGCTGCCCCCCCGAAGGGGGGGCCCTAACTACATAACAACAGAGGCACCTGTCATTGCGCAATGCACAAAACTGGGTGGGGCCCCTGCTCCCCAAGGGGTGCCGAAGTGTGGAGGGCCCCTATTAGTACAAGGCAAAAGAAGAGGGAGGAATACATATCACTACAATGATACCAACCAGACAAATACAGGCAAGGGAAGTAGCTTAGAATGGAGAAAGGGAGGGTGAGAGCACCGGCCGGGACATACGAGTAGGAGTCCTAATGGCAGTCACAAATCAGAGGAAAAGGGTGGGTTGATTCCCTTAAATGAAGCGGCACTTCACATCACCAAGTGGGTATGGGGAGGCATGAGTCCAGGTGGCTGGGGGTGGTGGGGTAGTGCCTATGGCGCCACGACCCTCACACTGCACCCTTGGTGCATCAGGTAGCTCTAATCCTACCTTTAGGCCTGTGTGGCGTGAAGGACAGCGGGAGGGGTTTGGTCGCCCCATATCCCGAGGAAGGTGCACACATATGTTGAGCCCTGAAAAGGCGCTCTTAATTTTGGCTGCAACCCCTGAACACCTACCCTCCCTGAGTAAGTGCCCAGTTGCCTTCTCCTTCGTTGATCCCGACAGGTCTATCCATGAGCGCCTCGTCAAGCGCCCATGGGTCTGGCTCTTCGGATCCTCCCTCCACCTCTCCGTCCCTCCTGTTCACCCCAGCCTCACCCAATGTGAGCGCTGCCAAGGCCTCGGAAATGGGACCAAGGGGTGCCGTGCTCAAGCCTGCTGTGCGGACTGTGGGGGTAATCACCTCACCCACAACCACTGCAAGAACTGCGCCCACTGCGCCACTGACGCCATGGCTGAAGCCGACCCATGCCCCCACCCTCGCCACTGCACCAACTGCAAAGGTGACCACCCCACCACCCTCCCGTCCTGCCCCAAGAAGAAGCGATACCGCCAAATCCTGGAGGCCATTGGGGACGAGCCCACCTTCGAACAGATGGAGGAGTCATGATTGGAGACATCTCCATCATGCAGTGGAACACTGCCCACTCACTTGCAGCGATTAATTCCCTGATTCCGCTCCTTACTGATGCTCCTTCCCCACCGCACCTAATTCTTATTCAGGAACCACCCTGGTATCAAATCGGCCTGCAACCATCCCTCACCGACCTCACTGGTACACCAGTGTTCAATGTCCCCAATATCCCGGGCTACACACCGGTCCTACCCCTCAATTCCCACCCCTGGGTAGTCACCTATGTGGCACGCTCCCTCCCCCCAACCTCATGGTCAGTCCTCAGAACTGCCTCTTATGGCACTGACATCCTCACTGTGGAAATCCGATCCTCCCTCACAGTCCAGGTGTGTAACTACTACAGCATGTTACCCCCAGACCGAGCTGGGGCCCCCCCACAGTACCCAGGTGAGTTATTCCTCTTCTCGCTTCCCTCGGCACTAGCCACCACCCTCCTTGTGGCAGGCAACTTCAACTGTTGCCACCCCACATGGTCCGACATCAGAAAAAACCCAAAATGCTATATAGTACTATATAACACTATATAATTAAAATATGGCCCATAGGTAAAATAGGTTAATCCAGCCCTTCTTGGTCATATATAGTACTATATAGTACTATATAGTAGTCCCCCTTACTATATAGCACTATATATTGCTATATAGCCCCCTTTCTCTACTATTTTGTACTATTTTCCAACTATTTTTCACTATTTTTCACTATATTGTGTCTACTTTCAACTATTTTCTCACTATTTATGACTATCTACTACTATTTTCTGGCTATTTCTGACTATATTTGACTATTTCTGACTGATAATCTCCCTGGTCATTTGGTTGATCACATTCTTTGTCTAGTCCTTTCAGAGAAAATATGTTCTATTTGGCTATGATATATAGACATCTTACTCTTCAAGTCAGGTGTATGTAAGTATGACTGAAGAGAAGCATAAAAACTGGCAAATCAGTGGTCAGTGGGGCCAAAATATTCTAAGCAATTAGAAAAAAGAAACACTCTATGAGCATGGTAACAGGAGTCCTGTTAGTGAAAGCATAAATAAATCAGCTATAAAGAGATGTTCAACAGATCTGTGAAACATATTACTCACCTTTATGAGTAGACCTCCAAGATGTTCAACTGGGATGGTGGATGAATCTATAAGTCAGTCAAAATAAATGGAAAGAATTACATCATAGAATGTTTGAAAAATGTGATATGCACTGGTGACAATGGCAATACTATTTGAGAAAGCAATGCCAAAGTCAAATGGGGGACAGGCCAGATATGGCATGAATGATGTACTCCCAAGGACATGCAAACCAACAAGCATGATAAGCATTGGGTCCTTGTGGGAGGAAGAAGTAATGATGCAGAAATCTGAAGTTAAGAGATGATGCATTGCAGGCATAATATGTGGGAGTGAACATGGAGAAGAGAAAGTAGGATAATCTATCAGTCTCCTTCTCCACTTCCCAAGACATAATTTTTATGATCTAGGATGACCAAAATCCCAAATGTGGAATATTTGCAAATGGGATGATGGTGGTAAAAGGAAAAGAAGCAGAAGACCCTGAGTCAAATTTATAGAAGTATGTCACATGACAGGCAAATATCCACAAACAGAGATATATAAGGAAATATTTCTCACATATTGCATAAACCTGCCCAGCTTGTTTATCACCTCTACAAGCCCTCAATCCCTTGCTTTGCCAGGGACTTACCTCACATAGACATTTTACTTTTGGGATATTTTCTGGGAGTTGACCATTCCCCAAATTACCAAAGTGACATGTCATGCAAGACCCTGCCAAAAATGAGATTCACAGGGAAAATTTACTTTAAAAAGCGATTTTGCCTTGGCAATCACAAAAATGTGATTAATAAAATTATTAGTAACATTCTTATGGAAGAAAAGGGTGAGCAAGATTATTATATAGGACAAGCCCCTCAATCCCTGGCTTTGCTCATCAGATTGGAAGCCTTCTTATGCAGCTGCACTCAAGAACAAAGGCAGTGATTGGCATCTGGAATTCAACATGGATGGTCATATTCTCCCTTTGGATATGACTGACTATCTATGGGGCAGTACACCAACATGAGGCTCACAAGTCTCCAGGGGGCACTGTCCTGTCAAATATGATCTGGCGAGGACTCGGAGTGTATACCGTGAAATACAAGAAAGTAACCGGCCCTTGACAGGTTACCGAAAGTAAGTCTGGTGTGCCCTTCGGCCTGATTTACATTCGACTTAACCCTCATAAGCCGCAGTTGATTCCCCATTGTGGGCAAGATCACCTATCTTTTTGCTAGCCTCCCTTCATGATGAGGCATCATACTCGAAAATTCTTAAGCTTTTGTGCATCCTACACAGACTGAACACAGACAATAATGACAATAGCTTTTCGAGTGCCCGGCCACTTCCTGAGACAGCTTTTTTTAATAATAAATTGACCACTAAGTTGACTTGTCAGCTAGAAGAGCCGATGATTGTAGCTAGGTGCATAATTTGAGGTTGCTACATGTTCTCATTTTGTTTTCAGCTCCTGCCTTCTGGAGTGGGCCATGGATCTCCCACTTCATTTCCTTTCTCATTCCCATTCTCTACACACTTCTCATTCCTACAGTCAACATCCTTCAGATATTTTTTATTTTTTTTTATTTTTAAATTTATTATTCCTACTGAGCTACACAATACACCTGCGGCCCCAAAGGGGCTGCCTGTAAACTACCTAACTACTGAGGCGCCCGTCATCGCTCATCGAGTGAAACTGGGTGGGGCGCATGCCTCCCAAAGGAGGCCTGGTGAACTTACGTGCCCTATTAGGGATAGATGGGGGGGAAAGAGGGAGGCATACATATCAAGACTACGAAAAGCCGAACCAAGCCAAAAGCGAGATCAGGAAGGAAGTGTCCCTTAGAAGAGGAATGGAGCAGCTGCAAGTGCCATAGAAGAGACTGATGTGGAATCCGAAGGGCAGTCAAGAGTCAGAGGGAAATGGTGGGATCCTTCAGATATGTGCACCTTATTTTAAAATGGCATAGCCAAAATCGTGCCCAGGAGATGTCTTGGAGAGACGACACATTTGGTTTCCTCAGGCGCTTGCAGAGGCAAAAGGTTCGGATATCAAGAAAGCATATACTTGAGTCCGCTTTCAAAGTGTTCGAGCTTTATGGGTCGTCTTCATCGATTCTGGAGGTCGAGTACTTTGATGAGGTTGGAACTGGATTATGTCCAACACTTGAATTCTATTCCATGGTGTCCAAGGCATCCCTTCTTGACTTCTTACCACCACCATCTCCCTAGTGCAGGCAGCTCAAACTCCCCCATGGCAGATCAATTTGGTGGTTGTCCCCTACGACCCACAGGCCTCACTACCTCTAGCTCTACCACGACTGGAGCAACCAACCCTGGTCGCTGCCAATCGCCCACCGCCCCCCGCAGCTGCTCGCTGTCCCCACCAGCATGACTAACCGCCCCCGACTATGACAACCTCACGGGAGTCACCCCCCTCGGTGACCTCAATGAATGGCCGCAAAGGGGAACACAAACCGCCCTTGCCATTGCCCGAGCCCAGGACACACCGGGGCAGGAGCAGGACGACCAGATGCAGGACAACCCGCATACACCCCCCCCATCGACAGGCAAATGCAACGCCAATGTCCTCTCCCCTGAGACCCCTCACAGTCGGCCAGTCACCTCAGAGTTCATCAGAGCTCTGACAGACTTCGCACCAAATGTTGAGAGAGCCCTTGAAACCCTCAAGGCCGAAATTGAAGAGGCCGCCAATTCCACCTCGGTCATGCAAGCGACGGCTTCGTTCCTAGGAAGGTTGACAGCCCTCAGCCACGAAGCCCTGTCGACAGCCTACCGGATGCAAGAACAGGATGATCCCGACCACATAGCCACCTGCTTGGCAGAACAGGTCTATGCCCAGTCCATGATGGGGGCGTGAATTTCCCTTGGCGCACCCTTCTCCTCAGCCTTCAAAGCCCCGTTTGTCTTCAATACTAGGAACAGACCGCAGGCTCAGGTCCAACCTACCCCTCCCGACTCACAGATCACAGCACTGGCAGACGTCGTCAAATGCCTCTTAGTTAATGTCGGAAACCTCACCCACCAGGTCTCCTCCTTGGCCTCTTGCCCTGCCCCACGGCCCCAACAGGCCCAGCAGCAGACTCCCACCAACGTGGGAGGAACCAGCCCTGCTCCCACCACCATGGCACCAGCCGCCACAACCATCACCCAGGCTCAGCTCGAGGCCACAGCGAAAGTTGTGCCAACAGGAGCCCCTATGACGTATGCCCAGTTAGCGGCGATTGCAGCTAACCTCCCCCAACCCCCTGCAGCCCAGACGGCCCCAGCAAAGAAAGCGAAGAAAGTCAGGCAACCACCACCCCCACCCAAAATGTATGCCAAGGAACCCACCTTGGTTCTAACACTGCAGGACCTTGTTGCACCTGCTGCTATGCGTAAGTCAGGCACCTCCCTCACTGAAATGGCCCGGGGTTTCTTCCAGGCCCTGCCTACTGCTGACGCGGTCACTGTGTTATCCTCTAAGTTCAACACAAAGGGTAACCTGGTGACCACCTTTGCAGAAAGGCCAGCCTCCTCCACCCCCACCACATCGGGAATCATAGATCGCCATGTGGATGCGTTCACAAAATACATGCGTGACCGCTGCCTCTCCCAACTGGCGGACCGACCCATTTTGGACCGCTTCCAGCTAACCCCCTCCAGAGTTTGCCCCCAATCGATGTTACGCATCTCCATGGTGCCCTGTATGGATGTCTTCTTCGGACAGAACCCCCACCCAATCACTGAAGCGGCACTCCTTGAAGAAGTCCGACAAAACCTGTCCCTCCACCACCTCGACTTCGTGGTAGCACCACACTTTGCAACAATACCGGAGAAGCTCCCACTACTGAAGACTTGCCCAGTATCATTCACCTTTGTCGACCCAGACAGTCAAACCCATGCTTGCCTCCTCAAGAGGAACCGAGTTTACCTGTTTGGATCCTCCCTCCGCCTTTCGGTCCCACCGGTCCGGCCCGGCCTCACCCAGTGTGAATGCTGCCAAGGACTTGGCCACAGAAAGAAGGGCTGCCAAGCCCAGGCTCATTGCGCTGAATGTGCTGGACAGCACCTGATGGCCAATCATCATAAGTCATGCACCTACTGTGCTAATGACACAGTTGAAGGAGACACCTGCCCCCACCCACGCCACTGTGCTAACTGCCAGGGCGACCACCCCGCTACCCTTCCCACCTGCCCGAAGAAGAAGCGCTTCCACGCCATCGACTCCGCCCTCCAGGGGGAAGAGGACACTGATGCCTTCATGGAGGAGGACCAATGAGTGCACAAATCTGTGTACTCCAGTGGAACGCTGCCTGCTCACTTGCGGCGATTCCCCTGTGGACAGATCCTCTGGCATTTATGAATGGTTGAGTATCGTTTGCCTCTCCTATCACTCTGGTCAGCAAAGACACCCGTGAGGAATTTGTGGAAGCCGCATGCTCCCTGAGCACCCTCCCCCACCTCCAGGTCTTCACTGATGGCTCCCACATGGGGACAAAGTCTGGTTCCGCTGTCTGCGCCATGACAGGCCTCACCTGCCTAAAATCTCGCCGACTCGCCTCCCCTACATGTGCCACTGCAACGGATGCAGAAATTTTCTCCCTCACCTCTGTGCCCACGTGGGCGGCACACCACCTCTGGGAGCTACTGCCTGTCGCATCCGACATCTTCTTTCTGTTGGATTCGCTGATGGCACTCCACCTTATCTGCACATGGGCGCCAGCCCCAGGCGCCCACCTCCTTCATCAATGGAAGGCTGGGGTCCGGACTCTCTTGGACTCATATCCAGAACTCTCCATCCATTTCATCTGGTGCCCAGGTCACTCCAACATCCCAGGGAATGAATGGGCTGACCAAGAGGCCAAGTTCGCAACAAATCTCCCCTTGTCCTCCCTTGCCCCCTCTACCTCCACCCTGAAGGAGGCCGCTGTCAAAACCCTAATGGAACGGTGGTCCCTTTCTCTCGCCTGCCCCCTGGCCTCGACAGCCGACAAGTACTTGGCTGTCAACGGCATCCCCTCTTGCCGACCATGGAAACTTCTTGCCCAGTCGGTCGACCATCCCCACCATGAGCTCTCGGCAGTCGCCCAGGTCCTCTGCTGCACCGGTCCCTACAGGGGCTACTGGCTGAGCTTCGACTCAGCCTACTGGCACAGACATGGCCTGATCTCACACTGCCAGTGGCACAACCACCCCCCCTGGCCAGCCCAATCCACAGCCCATGTTCTGGGCGGGTGTCGTACTTTCTGACCATGGATCCGTAAGGTCTGGCCTCCCCGAGACCCACTTCTGACCCACCACACTGAGTGGGCCGATGAAAACCGCCTCCAGGTTTTGTGCTGCTGGCTTAAGCTGACAGGGCACCTTAACTGCATCTCAGACCGTACCTCAGCCACCATCTGCCTGGCTTTCGCCATGATGGAGTTGGAGGGACACCCAACTGACAAAGATATGGACTTGGACCTCCTCAAGGGATACATGAGTCGTATGCTTGGACCCCAACCCCAGGACTCGGACCCAGCTCTCTTGGAGCTTTCAGGTGCGCTTCCTCCCTTTTCCTCTACTCAGTGAATGCCTTTCGGACTCTCCCTCATATGTCCTGGCCGGTGCTCTTGCCCTCCCTTTCCAATTCTAAGTTACCCCCATTACCTGCCCTCATCCGCTTGGTTCTGTTGTAGCGATATGTATTCCTCTCTCCTTCTCCTCTTCTTGTTTTAATAGGGGCCCTTCCCACCTTGGCACCCTTCGGGGAGCAGGGTCTCCACCCAGTTTCATGTGTTGTGCGTTGATGGGCACCTCTGTTGTTAGGTAGTTAGGGCCCCCCCTTTGGGGGGGCAGCTTGTAATTACGTAATACTGCAGGAATAATAAATTAAAAATTAAAAAAATTAAAAAAACTTGCAGCAATTCACTCCCTTCTCCCGGTCCTTACTGATGAACCCTCCCCCCCTCACCTGATTCTGATCCAGGAGCCGCCGTGGTATCAAATCGGGCTACAGCCCTCCCTCACTAACCCAGATGGGGACCCAGTATTCAACATACTGACAATCCCCGGCTACATACCAGTTCTCCCTCCTGCCACCCGACCTAGGGTGGTCACTTACTTTTAAATATTTTTTTAAATATTTATTATTCCTACTGAGCTATGCAATACACCTGCGGCCCCGAAGGGGCCGCCTGTAAACTACCTAACTACTGAGGCACCTGTCATTGCTCATCGAGTGAAACTGGGTGGGGTGCGTGCCTCCTGAAGGAGGCCTGGTGAACTTACGTGCCCTATTAGGGATAGATGGGGGGGAAAGAGGGAGGCATACATATTGAGACTACGAAAAGCCAAACCAAGCCAAAAGCCAGAATTAAGAGTGCCCTTGCGGGACTCAAACAGTGCATGCACCTTCCTCAGGATATGCAGCCGGCATACACTGCTCCCGCTGTCCTCTCCGAAATATGGATGTGTGATGCACTAGGGTAAGGCATGCCGTGCCAGGAGGCCACCCCAGGTGCAGGTCATGGCGCCATAGGCACTACTACACCCATATGGAATGACCCCCCTACCCTACACATTCCTTCCCCAACCATAGAGGTCCTGGAGAGTGCCGCTGCACTTCTGGGAATCAACTTAAGCCCATAGTGGGAATTACCCCCACATGAACCAACGGAGGATTTAGTCCTCTGGAGCCACTGGGGGGAACTCTCCCACAGTGCTATGGCCCAAGACACTACACTTCAGCATGCCAGGATGCCAATGCACACTCCATGCAGGCCCTTTCCTGTGCCCTGGCACACACTTCAGAAACAGCCATTACAGCCGGAATACTCAGGCACCAAGGTCATGGGACAAGCGCCCAGTCAACCCCCGGCCCCGCTTCTGGATCTGCAATTGTACCAGGATCTCCGTCTCGCATACCCGACCCCAGTGGCAAAGCTGTCCCAGGGAGTAAGGGATACTAACCACCTCAAGAGGGTCCATCCCACCCAAGAGGCCCATGGTGCCCTGTCGCCTTTCGGCATCGGGTGGTTCTTACTGCCACACCATGTGTTATGAGCCCCTTATCTCCTTTTAGCACTAGGTGCCGTCATCAGAGACCCTTTCGGGAATTTAGGGGGGCAGTTTTTGATTTGTCATGCCAGGGACAACACGGGCTCCGAGGTACCCAGGAGGGCAGTGCTCAGCACCCGAAGGCGTGATCCGGGTTGCCCCAAACTGAGGTTTCCCGACTGGAGTCGCTCGCTGCGAGGCAGGGGGTTTCCCCCCCCCCTGTGAGGACGTTAACATTGTGTCTCCCCCCGCCGAGCCCACATACAATGCGAGCTCAATGAGCACACCACCCCAAGAGGGCAGTGCAGACACCAGAAAGAATCATCCTCACCAAGTCCTCAATCCAGAGGCAACGTTTTCGATGGGTTGCCAAGCCAGCCAGCGAGCTCTGTGCCCGTTTCCTGCCGCGTTACGGTGACTGACAAACGACCCCGGCGCACCGAGGTAAGTCGGATCCCCTCTCTCGTACGATGGCCAAGGTGAGACCCCAGCGCAAGGTCGGGTTGCTGCGACATACTGCCAAGAACACCCCAGGGCAAAAGTGAGATGGTGGTGGTAAGAGGACAAGAAGAGATGACCACACTGGTGCGCCCCATGCTAAGATGGTGCGCACGCAGGCGGTGTAGAGTCGCCAGAGGTGGATGGCAGAGGCCCCTCTCAGTGTTGCCAAGGATGTGGAGGGCTGCCAGTGTTGAGAGGCCTTTGGAGCGCATTTGCTCTATGTGAGGTTTGAAGGTGAGGCCTGCATCCCACCAGATTCCCAGCCAGTGCAGGGGGTTGGTGGGTCGTACCAGGGTGTTGGCATCGATTTGTATCCCGGCAGTGTCCCAGCGGTGGTAGCCGGTTCATCGCCTGGGCAGGTGGAAGTGGAGGGCCTCCATCTTCGCTGGTTCAATGTTGAGACCAATTCATCCCCTTCTTGACCTCTTACCACTACCATCTCCCTAGCACGGGCAGCTCAAACTCCCCCATGGCAGATCGGTTTGGTGGTCGTCCACTACGACCCACTGGCCTCTCCACTGCTAGCTCTACTGCATCTGGAGCGGCCAACCCTGGCCGCCAACAGTCACCAACCGCCCCCCGCAGCCGATCGCTGTCCCCACCAGCACGACTGACTGCCCCCAACTACGACAACCTAACGGGAGTCACCCCCCTCAGCGACCTCAACGAGTGGCCGCAGAGGGGAACACAAACCGCCCTCAACATCGCCCTGGTCCGGTCACACACCGGCCAGGACACCGACGACCAGATGCAAGATCCACATACACCCCCCCAGTCGACTGGCAAATGCAGGGCCGACGTCCTTTCCCCCGAGACCCCTCGCAACCGGCCAGTCACCTCAGAGTTCGTTTGAGCACTGACGGACTTCGCACCAAATGTAGAAAGGGCCCTCAACACCCTCAAGGCCGACATCGAAAAGGCTGCCAGCTCCACAATGGTCATACAAGCGATGGCAGCATTCCTGGGGAAATTAACAGCCCTCAGCCATGAAACACTGTCGACAATGTACCGGATGCAAGATCGGGATGATCCGGACCACATCGCCACCTGTGCAGCAGAACAGGAATATGCCCAATCCACGATGGGCACGAGAATCTCACTCAGTGCACTGTTCTCCTCCGCTATGAGAGCCCCATTTACCTTCAACACAAAGACTAACCAGCAGGCTCAAGCCCAACCTGCTCCCCCTGACTCACAGATTTCAGTGTTGGCAGACATCATCAAGCGGCTCTCAGTCGATGTGGGGAACCTCACCTGCCAGGTCTCCTCCCTGGCATCACACCCTGCCCCACAGCCGCAACAGGCCCCACAGCAGACTCCCACCAATGTGGGAGGAACCACCCCCACTACCACCACTGTGGCAACTGTTGCCACAACAATTACCCTGGCTCAGCTTGAGGCTGCAGTGAAAGTCACACCAGCAGGAGCCCCGATGACGTACACCCAGTTAGCGGCACTTGCAGCTAACCTCCCCCAGCCCCCAGCAGCCCAGATGGCCCCAGCAAAGAAGGCAAAGAAAGTCCGGCAACCTCCATCCCCTCCCAAGATGTACGCCAAGGAACCCACCTTGGTCCTAACACTGCGGGACCTCATCGCACCTGCAGCTATGCATAAGTCAGGCGCCTCCCTCACTGAAATGGCCTGGGGATTCTTCCAGGCCTTGCCTACTGCTGATGCAGTCACTGTGCTGTCCTCCAAGTTCAACGTGAAGGGCAACCTGGTGACCTTTTTTTTTATTTTTTATTTTTTTTAAATTATTCCTGCAGTATTACCTAATTACAAGCTGCCCCCCCGAAGGGGGGGCCCTAATTACATAACAACAGAGGCACCCGTCATTGCCCAGCGCACAAAACTGGGCGGGGGCCCTGCTCCCCGAAGGGTGCCAAGGTGTGAAGGGCTCCTATTAGTACAACAGACAAAGAGAGGGAGGAATACATATTGCTACGACGATACCAAATGGACAAGTGCAGGCAAAGGGGGTAGCTTAGAATGGGGAATGGGAGGGTGAGAGCACCGGCCGGGACATACAATTAGGAGTCCGAAAGGCGGTCACAGGTCGGGGAGAAAGGGTGGGAGCATACCTGACAGCTCCAAGAGAGCCGGGTCCGAGTCCTGGGTACAGGGTCCGAGCATATGACACATGTAGTCCCTAAGGAGGTCCAGGTCCATGTCCTCATCGGTGGGGTGGCCGTCTAGCTCCATCGTGGCGAAAGCCAGGTGGATGGCGCCTGCGGTTCTGTCTGAGAGGCAGTTCAGGTGCCCTGTCAGCCTAAGCCAATGGCGCAGAACCGGGATACGGTTTTCCTCAGCCCATTCTGAGTGGTGGGCTGGGAGGGGGATCTTGGCTGGCCAGATGCACTGGACAATCCTTCTTGTCCTCTTACCACCACCATCTCTGGTTTTCACTGGGGGTCATCTGGGGGTTCGTCACAGCAACCCATGCTCTGGTCTAGTATTCTACTGGGTCGACATGAGAGAAGGCTACTGACTGCACACCTTTTGTAAAGGAGTGCTGCTCACTGGTTGCCGAGGCGCTGTAGCAGCGTCATCTGATGGTGCAAAAGGGGCTCACACCCACCAGGGGGCACGCAACCTGTTGATAATGTTGCAATGGGGGGGGATGGCTCAGTGAGTACAAGATCCTCTCTCATGTCTGCTGTGCTCTCTTGGGGCATGGTGCTCGGCTGGTCTGCCTCTTGGCGGCGCAAGGGGCGTATGCCTGCCAGTTGGGGGGGGACACGATGTTAATGTCCCCACACCCACGCAGGGGGGGGTAACCCTCTGCCCATCAGCGGTCAGCTTCGGTCGGGAGACCTTGGGTTCGGGGAAATTCGGATCTAACCTTCAGGTTGTGCCTTTGGGCATGGGGCCGCATTGTCCTTGGCATGACAAATCATAAAAACGGCTGCCCCAAATCCCGAAAGGGTCTCTGATGATGGCACTAGTTGCTATAAGGGGATAGGGGCTTCTTAACACATGGGCTTGAAGGGCAAAAACCAACCGACTCGAAAGAGACAGGTCACCATGGGCCCCTGGGGTAGATGATTCGCTCTCACTCAGCAGGTGGTTAGTCAAGCAGACTCCCTGGCAGCCTTGAAAGAGATAGGCTGGGGTCCAAGCCTCTGGCAACATGGTAACTCCGGTATGCCGCAGATCCAGAAGTGGGGCCTAGGCCCTGAGTATTCACTGGGGCAACTCGGTCTCTGAAGTGCATGCTGGGGAACAGGAAACTCTGAGGGTGGGCGTGGAACCCTGCCCCCACTATGGAGTGGGCTGTAGCAGTGGGGGGTAGTTCCCTCTACTGGCTCCAGAGCACTAAATCTGCCATGGGTTCGTGTAGGAGTAAGTCCTACTGCGGGCTTGAGTTGATTCCCAACAGCTAGCCACACTCCATATATGCTCACAGGGATGCCGCTGGCACTCCCTTTGCATTGAGGAGGACAGCATATCGCGCCGTTTAAAAACTCCCGCCCTCTGACATACGGGGTGGGTACCCTTTTAAGGGGGCGATGTTATGAGGAAGGTGTAGGCAAATGTGGGCCCGCAAGGGCGCCCTTAATGTTGGTTCGGACTCTCCCTCATATGTCTCGGCCAGCACTCTCGCCCTCCCTTTCCGATTCTAAGTTACCCCCGTTACCTGCCCTCAACTGCTTGGTTTCGTCATAGCGATATGTATTCCTTTCTCCTGTGCTTTCCCTCAACTAATAGGGGCCCTCCACACCTTGGCACCCTTCAGGGAGCAGGGTCCCCGCCCAGTTTCATGCGATGTGCGATGATGGGCACCTCTGTTGTTATGTAGTTAGGGCCCCCCCTTCGGGGGGGCAGCTTGTAATTATGTAATACTGCAGGAATAATAATAATAATAATAAAAAAGATGTGCCGGATCCAGGGGCGGAACATGGTGCACCCACCTAGTATGTGGGCGGTTGTCTGTGCTGGCCATGGTGGGTGGCTATGCCACCTGCAGTGGGAGATCAAGCCATGCCTGCACCGGTAGGCTGAGTCGAAGCTCAGCCAGTAGCCCCCGTAGGGACTGGCATGGCAGAGGACTTGTGCCACTGCAGAGAGGTGATGGCGAGGGTGGTCTATGGAGTGGGTGAGCAGTTTCCGTGGGTGACGTGAGGGGATGCCATGTATGGCCAAGTATTTATCAGTGGTGGAGGCTAGAGGGCGGGCCAGGGATAACGTCCACCGTTCGACCAGAGTCTTGGTGGCCACTTCCTTAAGGGCAGATATGGAGGGCACAAGCTGCGAGGGGGGGAGCTCCGTGGTGAACTTCGCTTCGACATTGGCCCATTCATTTCCGGGGATGTCCGAGTGGCCCAGGCACCATATGAAATGGATGGTGAGGCCTGGATGCGAGTCCAGAAGCATCTCGACCCCCGCCTTCCAAAGGTGGAGGAGGTGGGCCCCAGGGATGGCGGCCCAGCTGTGGAAAAGGTTGAGTGCTGTCACTGAATCGGACAGAAAGAACATGTCCAATGCGACAGGCAGATGGGTGCGGAGGCGGTGCGCTGCCCAGCCAGGGGCGGTGGCGAGGGAGAAGATTTCTGTGTCCGTGGCTGTGGCACAGGTGGGGGAGGCGAGTCGGCGAGCCCGCAATTTGGTTCGGCCGAGCATAGCGTGGATGGCGGATCCTGAGGCTGTCCCGATGCGGGAGCCATCTGTGAAGACCTGGAGGTGGTGGGTGGTGCTGAGGTCTAGCGCGGCCTGCACAAACTCTTTGCGCATGTCACCTGTGACCGGTAGGGAGGGGAGGGTGAAGGTGACCCATCCACCTGCAAAGGCCAGAGGATCTGTCCATGGGGGGTGCATATATGCGGGGACTGGTTGTACCCGAGGGACTCGGACCTGCAGAGAAAGGGAAAAAGGTCTATTAGTTACATTTTGGAAGTGTTTGCGGCCAATAGAGTGGGGGGTGCGCCATAGATGCAGGGAGTGGGACGTTTTTAAGTATTTGAAGTAAAAAAGAAAGGGGAGGGACTGAGCATAGAAAGTTAGTGGAGAATGGGGAGGTGCCCTTGTAGACGCCAAGAATCCACTGGCAGGCCGTGTTTTGCACAGACTGTAGGCGGTTTATTAGGGTTTTTTGGCAGTGGCCATGGTACCAGACTGGGGCGCCCCACGCTAAGACGGAGTGGACACAGCTAGTGTATAGTCGCCAGAGGAGGAGGGCCGATACTCCGCGTTCGGTATTACCCAGGATGCGGAGGGCGGCGAGGGTGGAGAGCCCCTTAGAGCGCATTCTCTCTACATGGGGCTTGAAGGTCAAGCCTGGGTCCCACCAGATCCTGAGCCACCTTAGTGGGTGGGAGGGTCGGATGAGGGTGTTGGGGTCGATTTGAATTCCTGCCATGTCCCAGCCGTGATAGCCGATTCTGCGCCAGGGTGGGTGAAAGTGGAGTGCCTCTGTTTTGGCAGCTTCAATGTTGAGTCCGATATCACTGAAGAGTCCGTCGAGTTGGTGATATGCGTCGGCTAGTCGGCAGCAGTTGGATGCCACTGAGGGGCCTATGCATATTAGTAAGTGGTCATCAATGTAAGCAAGCACAGTGGTGCCGGCTTGGTGGAAGCGCTGGAGGACCACACCTGCAAAAATTGTTGATAGGATGGGGGAGACAGGCGATCCTTGAGGGGTGCCGAAGTCGGGTTTGGGGGCGGTTGGGAGGGTGGTGCCATCAAATGCGACTGCGACCTGCCGGTCCATCATGAAGGAGAGACACCAATCCGCCATGTCGGGCGGGCACTGGAGCTCCAGCAATTGCCGGTGGAGGAGGCAGGGGTGTACCAAGTCAAAGAAGCCCTGAATGTCGACTGCTAAGACTGAGCACACAAGGCCCTTCGCGTGGGCATTCTCCACTATCTGTAGGAGGTGTTGGGCGGCATCGTAGACTGAATGTCCTTGACGCCCCCCGTACTGGTTAGGTGGCAGCCAGTCCCACTTGTGACCCCCACTTCGCTGCCACAGAGGATCACCTCCCGACCCTCCAGAAGTGCCCCATGGCGTTCTCCTTCTCCGACCCTGATGGCTCAATCCGTGCGCAGCTCCTGAAGCGCCCACAAGTATGGCTGTTCGGCTCTGCCCTCTCCCTCTCCATCCCACCCTACTGCCCCAGCCTCACCCAATATGAGCGCTGTCAAGGCCTAGGCCATGGGACAAAAGGATGCTGCGCCCAGCCCTGCTGCACCGACTGCAGAGGGGGACACTTGTCCCATAATCACCGCAAGTTGTGTGCATCCTGTGCAACCAAAGCCATTGAGGGCGACCAGTGCCCTCACCCTCACTACTGCACCAACTGCAAAGGCGACCACCCCACCACCCTCCCTCAATGCCCCAAGAAACAGCGATTCCGCCAGATCCTCAAGGCGGTTGAAGGTACCGACAACGAAATCATGGAGGACCAATGAATAGGGACATCTCTATTCTTCAGTGGAATGCCGCCCACTCTCTAGCCACAGTCCATTCCCTTATCCCTATCCTCACCACTGACCCATCCCCACCCACCATTATTTTGATCCAGGAACCGCCCTGGTACCAAATAGGCCTCCAGCCCTCACTCACTGACCCCACTGGCACCCCAGTACTCAATGTCCCAACCCTCCCCAGCTACACAGCCGTTCTTCCCCCAACCACATGGCCAAGGGTTGTTATGTATGTATCCCAGACCATTCCATCCACCGCCTGGTCTGTCCTTGGTGCCGCATCCTCCAGCACCGATGTCCTCACCATCGAAATCTGCTCCCAGTGGACAATCCGCCTCTGCAACTATTATGGCATGCATGCCCCGGATCACACCACTGCCACCCCCCTCTACCCTGGTGAGTCATTCCTCTTTACAATTCCACCAGCTTTGGCCTCCACTCTCCTGGTGGCAGGCGACTTCAACCATCGCCACCACTTGTGGTCCGAACTCCTTGCTGCACAGCAGGAGGACTTGAGAGCGCAACCTCTCAACGACTTCTTTTGGGAGCACAGCCTTGCGCCAGCTCACCTCCCAGACTCGGACTCCAGGCCCATCGACAATCGTCGGTGGTGCCCAATTGACATGATCTGGTCCCCCCCCACAATCAACCCCGACTCTATTTTAGATTCGTGCACCTCAACCACCTCCGCACTATCCGACCACGCCATGCTACGCTGGTCCCTGCCGACTCGGCCCCCACCTCCTACCATCAAAACCCGCCAGCTAACACTGGCCGACAAGGAGGAGTGGACTGACATCGCCTTTCCATTACTTGAAGCTGCCTTCCTCTTACAAGCAGACAACACCCTCACCCTCGACATTAAAGCACAGGCTGTGATCGATTCCATGATCTCCGCCCTTGCCTCCTTCACCTGAATCAGCAAGCTGTCCAAAACCGAAGTCCCCTGGTGGACCCCGACATGCAAAACGCTCCTCCAGGCGATTTCAACGGCCTCCACCCCCCTTCAATGGTCAGCAGCCTGCCGCGCCTTTAAACAGGGCATTCGGGTGGCAAAACGGCACTTTTACGCCGAGCAAGCAGACCAAGCAGACGCCTCCAACATCTGGGGCTGGGCCAAATGAGGCCTCGGCAACCAACCTACACCGATCCCTTCGCTCAAAAAGCGAGATGGCACCTTCACCCAATCTGACAACAAGAAAGGTGAGCTCTTTCGCACCACCTTTTTCACGCCCCCACCACCCCGACAAGCGGCCGACATGCGGCCACCCCCCCCCCCAACCAGCTGCCCTGCCCATCCTCCTCATGGGGCTTACAGGGGCACTGGCCGACACCTCCAACTTGTCGGCTCTGGGCCTCTCGGGGATTGGATACCGCCCGCTGAAATGGGTAGTAGACGCTTACCCCAAGGAGATCCTCGCCCTTTTCAACGACTGCCTACGCATGGGGCACTACCCTAAGTGCTGGCGGTCGGCAAAAGTGGTAATGCTTCGGAAGCCAAACAAGAAGGACCCTTTCTTGCCACGCTCATATCAGCCCATCTCCCTCGAGGAGACCCTAGGGAAACTCCTCGAAAAGATCATAGCTAACCGGCTCCAGTTCCTCGCTAACATGAGAGATTGGCTGCCACCTAACCAATACAGGGGGTGCCAAGGACATTCTGTCTACGATGCCGCCCAGCACCTCCTACAGACTGTGGAAAGAGCCCACGCCAAGGGCCACATATGTTCGGTCCTTGCGGTCGACATGCAAGGCTTCTTTGACTCGGTAAACCCACAACTCCTCCACCAGCAATTGCTGGACCTCCAGTGCCCACCAGACATGGCGGACTGGTGTTTGTCCTTTATGACGGATCGGCAGGTAGCCATCGCTTTCGATGGCACTACCCTCCCAACAGCCCAGAAACCTGACCTCGGCACCCCCCAAGGGTCACCGGTATCCCTGATCCTCTCGACCATATTCGTGGGCATGGTCCTCTGGAAATTCCACCAAACCGGCACCACTGCCCTTGTGTACGTCAACGACCACCTTCTCGTGTGCATAGGACCCAGCATGGCATCCAACTGCCAGCAATTGTCTAACACCTACCACCAACTCAATGCCCACTTCAGTGCCATCGGTCTCAACATCGAAGCTGCCAAAATGGAGTGCCAACACTTCCACCCACCCTGACACCGTTCAGCCGCCTATACCGACTGGGACACCACCGGGGTGTGGGTCGCCCCCACCACGCTAATCCGACCCTCTATCCCACTCTGCTGGCTGGGAATATGGTGGGACCCCGCCCTCACATTCAAGGCCCACATAGAACGCATGCGCTCCAAGGGCCTCTCCACACTTGCCGCCCTCCACATTCTCGGTAACACGGAACACGGAATCTCGGCCCTCCTCCTCTGTTGACTGTACACCACCTGTGTCTGCTCTGTTCTCACATGGGGCACCCCAGTTTGGTATCATGGCTGACGCCAAAAAACGCTAGTAAGCTGCCTGCAGGCTGTACAAAACATGGCTTGTAGATGGATCCTGGGCATCTATAAAGGCACCTCCCCCTTCTCCACAAATTTTCTTTGTTCCCTTCCCCCCCTTTCTTACTATTTTGAATATACTAAGACTCTCCATTCTCTTTGCCTCTGGCGTACCCCGCACTCCGTCGGTAGAAAACAATATTATAAATCAGTAACTAACCGTCCCTTTACCACTTCTCTGCAGGCCTGGGTCCCTCGGGTACAACCAGTCCCTGCATACACTCATCCCCCATGGATGGATCCTCTGGCATTTATGAATGGATGAGTCTCATTTGCCACTCCTATCACTCCAGTCAGTGAAGACACTCACAAGGAATTTGTTGGCACTGCATGCTCCCTGAGCACCCTCCCCCATCTCCAGGTTTTCACTGATGGCTCCTGCATCAGTTCTAAGTCTGGGTCAGCAGTATGCGCCATGGAAGGCCTCACCCGCCTCAAGTCTCGCCAGCTCACCTCCCCCACCTGTGCAACAGCCATGGACACGGAAATCTTTTCACTCACCTCCGCACCAAGCTGGGCTGCACACCACCTCTGGGAGTTTCTGCCCATCGCATCCGACATCTTCTTCCTGTCGGATTTGCTGACGGCACTCCACCTGATCCGTACATGGGCACCAGTCCCAGGTGCACACCTCCTCCACCAATGGAAGGCAGGGGTCCAGACTCTACTGGACTCACACCCGGATCTTTCTATTCACTTCATCTGGTGTCCAGGTCACTCTGACATCCCCGGGAATGAATGGGCAGACCACGAGGCAAAGTTCGCAACGAATCTCCCCCCGTCTCCCCTCGCACCCTCCACCTCTGCACTGAAAGAGGTCGCCGTCAACACCCTCATGCAGCGATGGACCCTCTCTCTTGTCCGTCCCCTTGCCTCAACAGCCGACAAATACTTAGCTGTCACCGGCGTCCCTTCTCGCCATCCCTGAAAGCTCATGACACAGTCGGTCGACCACCCCCACTGGGAGCTCTCCGCAGTCGCCCAGGTTCTCTGCCATGCTGGTCCCTATGGGGGTTACTGGCTGAGCTTTGACTCAGCCTACCGACACAGGCATGGCCTGATCTCGCACTGCCAATGGCACAACCACCCTCCCTGGCCAGCTCAGTCGACTGCCCATGTACTGGGTGGATGTTGCACTTTCCAACCATGGATCCACAAGGTCTGGCCCCCCCATGACCCACTTCTGACCCACCACACTGAGTGGGCCGATGAAAGCCGCCTCCAGGTTTTGCGCTGCTGGCTCAAGCTGACGGGGCACCTCAACCACTTCTCCGACCGCACCTCTGCCTCCATCCGCCTGGCTTTCGCTGCAATGGAACTCAAGGGGCACCTGACTGACGAAGATATGGACTTGGACCTCCTCAGGGACTACATGAGTCGTATGCTTGGACCTCATACCCAGGACCTGGACCCGGCTCTCTTGGAGCTTTCAGGTGTGCTTCCTCCCTTTTCCTCTGATCTATGACTGCCCTTTGGACTCCCCCTCGGATGTCCCAGCCAGTGCTCTTGCCCTCCCTTTCCAATTCTAAACTACCCCCTTTTGCCTGATGTTGTCCATTTGGCTTGGCTGTAGTGACACGTATTCCTCCCTCTTTCTGTTCACTTACTAATAGGGGCCCTTCCCACTCTGGCTCCCTCCAGGGAGCAGGGCCCCTGCCCAGTTTCATGTGTTGCGCAATGACGGGCGCCTCTGTTGTTATGTAGTTAGGGCCCCCCCTTTGGGGGGGCAGCTTGTAATTATGTAATACTGCAGGAATAATTTAAAAAAAAAAAAAAAAAAGGCTCTGCTCCCCAAAGGGTGCCGAAGTGTGTAGAGCCCCTATTAAGTGAGAAGAACAAGAGAAGGAGGAATACATATCACTACGAACCAACCATGTGGTTGAGGGCAGGTAAAAGTAAGAAGCTTAGAAGTGGAAAGGGAGGGCAAGAGCGCCAGCCGAGACATCTCCAAAAGCATGCCCAGTATCGTTCACCTTCATCGACCCAGACGGGCAGACCTGAGTGTTAAGCTCAACGGTTACGCGGTGATCGACGTTGGGGCTTCCTGATCGTCGGAACTGATGGTACGGCAATGGGGCTTCCTAGATGTCGTAAATCGAAGATGATCACCGAAGGGGCTTCCTGATCGGCGATGTGGACGCGGTATGCTTCTTGGAGGTGAGTTGGGTTACGACAAAGCGACTAGTGGCCAAGGGCACACAGTAGACTGGTGGTAGCAGATAATGGGCTTGTATGAACAAAGAGCACAAGCTTAGGGCTTGTGCTACTGAAGTTACATGCTTATATGCTACTCTATGTGTTTACTACTGTAGCGGCCTGTGTAGGGTAGTTTACCAGACTATGGAAGGTCATGGAAACCCAAGGAATACCTTGGTAATACAAGTAGGGCTATCAGTAAGCAAAGCACGTCATGATGGTGCAATAAGGTGTCATCATGGCGTCTTATGGCGTAAGGTGAATAAGGATGAGTAAGGCAGAGAAATGGGGGAGTTGCGCTGACTGATGATGACGAAGAGGAAATGAGTCAGCGCATAGGGGAAAGTAAAGGAAAATTGTAACACCGAGCACGCCTCCTCAAGAGGAACAGGGTTTACCTATTCGGATCCTCCCTCCACCTCTTGGTCCCACCGGTCCACCCCAGCCTCACCCAGTGTGAGTGCTGCCAAGGACTCGGTCATGGAAAGAAGGGCTGCCAAGCCCAGGCCTGTTGTGCCGAATGTGCCGGACAGCACTTGACGGCCAACCACCGTAAGTCATGCACATACTGTGCAAATGACACAGTCGAAGGAGATACCTGCCCCCACCCCCGCCACTGTGCTAACTGCCAGGGTGACCACCCCACTACCCTTCCCACCTGCCCAAAGAAGAAGTGCTTCCGCGCCATTGACTCCGCACTCCAGGTTGAAGAGGACATATGAGTGCACAAATCCATGTACTCCAGTGGAACACTGCCCGCTCACTTGCAGTGATACATTCCCTAATCCCAATCCTCACTAATGAACCCTCCCCACCTCACCTTTTTTTTTTTTTTTTTTTTAAATTATTCCTGCAGTATTACATAATTACAAGCTGCCCCCCCAAAGGGGGGGCCCTAACTACATAACCACAGAGGCACCCGTCATTGCGCATCACACAAAACTGGGCGGGGGCTCTGCTCCCTGAGGGGTGCTGAAGTGTGAAGAGTCCCTATTTAGTAAGAAGAAATGCAAGAAGGAGGGGTACATATCACTACGAATGAACCATGCTGATAAGGGCAGGTTAAGTAAGAAGCTTAGAACTGGAAAGGGGGGGCAAGAGCACCGGCCGAGATGTATCCGTAGGAATTTGAAAAACGAGCACTAATCAGAGGGAAAAGGAGGGAGCGTACCTGATAGCTCCAAAAGGGCTGGGTCCGAGTCCCGGGTTCAGGGTCCGAGCATACAATGCATATATTCCCATAGGAGGTCCAGGTCCATATCCTCGTCAGTAGGGTGTCCGTCAAGGTCCATTGCAGCAAATGAAAGCCGGATGGTGCCCACGGCGCAGTCAGAGGGGCGGTTCAGGTGCCCCGTTAGCTTAAGCTAGCGGCACAGAACCCAGTCGACCGCCCACATCCTCGGTGGCTGTAGCACCTTCCATCCGTGGATACAATGCATGTGGCCACCTCAGGACCCTCTCCCAACCCACCATTCAGAGTGGGCCAATGAAAACTGCCTCCCGGTTCTGTGCCGTTGGCTAAAGCTGACAGGGCACCTTAACCACCTTTCTGAACATGCTGTGGGCGCCATCCAGCTATCTTTTGCCATGATGGACCTGGACGGGCACCCCACCGATGAGAATATGGACTTGGACCTCCTATGGGATCACATGTGTCGTATGCTCGGACCCAGGACCCAGGACTCGGACCCGGCCCTTTTGGAGCTTTCAGGTATGCTCCCCCCATTTCCGCTTGATTAACACCTGCTTTTCGGACTCCTACGGATATGTCTTGGCCAGTGCTCTCGCCCTTGCTTTCCACTTCTAAGCTTCCTACTTTAACCTGCCCTCAACTGCCCAGTTTGTTCATAGCGATATGTATCCCTCCGTCCCTCAGTTTTCTCTACTAAATAGGGGCTCTTCACACATCGGCACCCCTCGGGGAGCAGAGCCCCCGCCCAGTTTTGTGCAATGCGCAATGACAGGCGCCTCCGTTGTTATGTAGTTAGGGCCCCCCCTTCGGGGGGGGCAGCTTGTAATTATGTAATACTGCAGGAATAATAAGAATTAAAATTTTTTTTTAAAAAGCGGCACAGAACCGGGAGGCAGTGTTCCTCGGCCCACTCTGAATGGTGGACTGGGAGGGGGTCCTGAGGTGGCCACATGCACCGTATCCATGGGTGGAAGGTGCTGCAGCCGCCTAGAATGTGGGCAGTCGACTGCACAGGCCAGGGGGGGTGTTTGTGCCACCTGCAATGTGAAATCAGGCCATGCCTGCGATGGTAGGCTGAGTCAAAGCTCAGCCAGTAACCCCCATAGGGACCAGCGTGGCAGAGGACCTGCACAACTGCAGACAACTCGCTGCGTGGGTGGTCGACCGAATGCATAAGTAGCTTTCGAGGTCAGCAGGAGGGGAGGCCATGAACTGCCAAGTATTTGTCGGCGGTTGAGGCGAGTGGGTGGGCTAGTGAGAAAGTCCATCTCTCCATGAGTGTGTGGACAGCGACTTCTTTTAGCATGGAGGTGGAGGGTTTAAGATCGAATGGGGGGAGCTCTGTAGCCAGCTTCGCTTCCATGTCAGCCCATTCATTTCCGGGGATGTCCGAGTGGCTGGGGCACCATACAAAATGGATGGTGAGCTGGGGGTACAAGTCCAGCAGAGTCTCCACACCTGCTTTCCATATGTGGAGGAGGTGGGCACCAGGGGCAGCTGCCCATGTGCGGAAAAGGTGGAGGGCGGTCAGCGAATCTGACAGAAAGAAGATGTCAGATGCGACCCACAGCTGTGCCGGGAGGCGGCGTGCTACCCAGCCTGGGGCTGTAGCGAGGGAGAACTCCTCAGCGTCTGTGGTTGTGGCACAGGTGGGGGACTCTAGTCTATGAGACCGGAGTCGGGTGTGGCTGAGCATTGCGCAGATGGCTGAGCCCGACTTATTGTCAATGTGGGAGCTGTCGGTAAATACTTGGATGTGGGGGGTGGAGCCTAGTTGGTGCGCTGCAAAGATGAATGATTTTTGGGTGTCAGCGCTAACTGGGGTATTGGGAGTGGTGAAGCAGATGCAGCCATGCGTGAAGGCTAGAGGGTCCATCTATGGGGGATGCATGTATGCAGGGACCTGTTGAACCCAGGGGGTTCGGACCTGCAAAGAAAGGGAGAAAGGTCTATTAGCTACGTTTCTAAAGAGTTTTCGACCAATAGAGTGGGGGGTGCACCAAAGGCATAGAGAATGGGTTGTCTTTATATATTCGAAATAAAAGGAGAGAGGGGGAACAGAGCAAAGAAAATTAGTGGAGTGGGGGGAGGCGCCTTTGAAGACGCCCAGGATCCAGCAACAGGCCATGTTTTGCACGGCCTGGAGGTGGTTTACCAGGGTTTTTTGGTGGCAGCCATGGTACCAGACTGGTGCTCCCCATGCAAGGACAGAGCAGATGCAGGGGGTATAGAGGCAGCGGAGGAGGAGGGCCGAGATGCTGCGCTGGGTGTTGAGAGCCCCTTGGAGTGCATACGCTCAATGTGGGGCTTGAAGGAGAGGCCCGGGTCCCACCATATCCCCAACCACCGAAGGGGGATTGAGGGGCGGATCAGGGTGTTGGGGTCTACCTGTATGCTGGCAGTGTCCCAGCCGTCATAGCCGGTGCATCGCCAAGGTGGGTGGAAGTGGAGGCACTCCGTCTTGGTGGCTTCGATGTTGAGACCAGTGGTGCCGAAGAGGGTGTCAAGTTGTTGGTAAGCACGGGCTAGGGTGCGGCAGTTGGATGCTACTGAGGGACCTATGCAAATCAGTAAGTGGTCGTCAACATATGCCAGGGCAGAGGTGTTGGCTTGGTGGAAGTGCCATAGGACCACCCCTGTGAATATTGTTGATAAGATGGGGGAGACTGGTGATCCCTGGGGGGTGCCGAAGTCTGGTTTGGGGGCAGTAGGAAGGGTGGTGCCATCGAAGGCGATGGCCACCTGCCGATCCATCATGAAGGACAAGCACCAGTTGGCCATATCTGGTGTGCAACCGAGGTCCAGCAGCTGTCAGTGGAGGAGCTGGGGGTGCACCGAGTCGAAGAAACCCTGTATGTCAACTGCTAGGACTGAGCACACACGGCCCTCTGAGTGGGTGCATTCCACAATCTGTAGGAGGTGTTGGGTGGCGTTGTAGACCGAATGGCCCTGGCGCCCCCCGTATTGGTTCGGTGGCAGCCAGTCCCTCATGTTAGCAAGGTACTGGAGCTGGTTAGTGATTATCTTTTCGAGGAGTTTCCCTAGGGTCTCCTTGAGGGTGATGGGCCAGTACGAGCATGGCGAGAAGGGGTCCTTCTTGTTTGGCTTCCTGAGCATTACCACTTTTGCTGCCCACCAGCACTCGGGTGGTGTCCCAAGCATAGGCAGTCGTTGAAAAGTGTAAGTATCTCTTCAGGGTAGGCATCCACCACCCACTTCAGGGGGCGGTAACCTATTCCCAAGAGGCCTGGGGCTGACAAGTTAGATGTGTCGGCCAGTGCCCCTGTGAGCTCCACAAGGAGTATGGGCGGGGCAGCTGGTTGAGGTGGTGGCGGCGGGGTGTTGGCCGCTGCCAGGGGTGGAGGGGGCATGAAGAAGGTTTTGTGAAAGAGCTCACCTTTCTCATTGTCTGTTTGGGTGAAGGTGCTGTCATGCCGTTTGAGCGAGGGGATGGGGGTGGGTCGGTTGCCGAGGCCATGCTTGGCCCAGCTCCAGATGTTGGAGGTGTCTGCTTCCGATGCCTGGTTGGCGTAGAATTGCTTTTTAGCTGTCCTGACGCCTCTTTTGAAGGCACGTCGAGCTGCTGATCACTGGAGGGGGGTGGTGGCCATCTGAATGGCGGAGAGGAGGGTCTTGCAGTGTGGTGACCACCACAGGACCTCCGTTTTTGACGGTTTGGAGAGACAGGTGAATGGCTGGAGGGCGGCGACCATAGAGTCGAGTACTGCCTTTGCTTTGGTGTCCAGTGCATGGGTGTCGAGCCCCGATAGACGTAAGGCTTTTTCCAGGAGAGGGAAGGCTATGTCGGTCCATTCCTCCTTGTCGGCTGGGAGTAGCCAGCGTGTCTTTAGGACGGGAGGGGGGGCCGGAACGGCAGTGACCACCGCAGGATGGCATGGTCGGACAGTGGTGAAGGGTCGGAGGTAGCTGAATCTAGGATCGAATCGGGGTTGACCATGGGTGGGGCCCAAATCATGTCAATGGGACACTGATGGTGATTGCCATTGGGTCAGGAGTCAGAGTCAGGAAGGTGGGCAGGTGCCAGGCCATGCCCACAGAAAAAGTCATCAAGGGGTTGTGCCCCCAAGTCATCTTGTCATGGGGTGGGGAATTCGGACCACATGTGGTGGCAACAGTTGAAGTCACCGGCCACAAGTAGGGTGGTGGCTAGCACCGAGGGAAGTGAGAATAAGAATGACTCACCTGGGTACTGGGGGAGGTGTTCTCTCGATCCGGGGGGTGCATGCCATAGTAGTTGCACATCCGGAGGGTGAGTTGGGATCTGACCTCCACCGTCAGTACATTGGTGCCATGGGATGCGGCTCCAAGGATTGACCAGGAGGTGGGGGGGAGGGCCCAGGACACATACGTAACTACCCGAGGGCGAACCTCTGGTGGTAGGACAGGTATGTAGCCTGGGATGGTGGGGATGTTGAGGACTGGGTAGCCAGTTGGGTCAGTGAGTGATGGTTGCGTGCCTATTTGATACCAGGATGGTTCCTGGATAAGAATTAGGTGCAGGGGTGAGGGGTCAGTTGTAAGGACAGGAATTAGGGAATGTATCGCCACTAGTGAGCAGGTGGCATTCCACTGTAGGACAGAGAGTTTCTCTATCGTATTTCCTCCGTCTGGTCGTCAGCGGGGTTGGCAGTGAGGGCCTCTTCGATTTGACGGTAACACCTCTTCTTAGGGCAGGCTGGCAGGGTGGCGGGGTGGTCGCCCTTGCAGTTATTGCAGAGGTGGGGGTGGGGACATGTGTCACCTTCGGGCACTGCGTCAGTGGCGCAGTGGGCGCACAATTTGCGGTGATTGCGGGTCAGGTGGGCACCTGCGCAGTCAGCGCAGCATGGTTGGGCGCAGCAGCCCTTTGTTCCATGGCCGAGGCCCTGGCACTGCTCACATTGGGTGAGGGTGGGGCAGACCGGTGGGACCGAGAGCCGGAGGGCGGAGCTGAACATCCATACATGGGGCCTCTTGAGGACATCCTTCTTGACCAGTAACCACCACCATCGGCTAGTGTGGGCAGCTAAAACTCCCCCATGTCGACCCACAGTGATTACTGGAACGCCCTTCGTCGTACCCGAACCCTCGTCCCCTCAACCTCGGTGGCTAGCCTAGCCGCCACCCGAGCCGCCGAAGCAGCCGCCAACATGGCTGCTGAAGCCGCCGCCTCCGCTCAGCGTGAGACAACCCCCACCCCCTACTCGCAAAACCCCCTCCTGGTCCCAACCTCCTCCCTGGACACCCTGGCACCCTCCCCTAGAATCGACGACTCCCAAATGATCTCAGCCTACGACTTCACCGCCCAAGCATGCATGGAATCAAGGCAGGCATCCCGAGCTGGCTCCCCAGCAGCCTCAGTAGGGTCAATCCATGGCTCCAACAAATTCGGTGAGACAGCCCCAGAAATGGCAGTTGACCCCCATACCCCCCTGCAACAGACAGGAGGTGCAAGCCTCGGGCAGAAATGCCCCTCGGCAGTCATGTCACCCCTCACACCAAGGGGACCCCCTGCCCAACAACAACATGAACCACACACAGCGGGATTCATGTACTCCCTCACCCATGCCCTGGATGACTTCAACCAGCAAACCAGGGATGCCACCACCGAGACAATTGACATCAAAGCCACACAGTTTGTGGGTGACCTCCTATGGAACATCCAACAGACCCTGGCCAACATAGAGCAAGACAGGACATACCCACAGAACATCATCTACCGCAATGTGGTGATGGCCTACAACTTCACAAGGGAGGGGGCGGTAATCGCCCTCCCGGAACCCTTCGCCCCAGCTCGCCCCCCCCAAAGGGCCCTGGACACCACCGGGACCCCTGGCACCGCCCCCGTGACCCCAGAAATGAGGGCGCTGACAGATGCAGTCAAGCGCCTGACAACTGACGTAGCTTCTATTTCACGTCAGATGGCTTCCATCAGCTCTAGGCCCACCCCCCATCAACAGCAGCAACAACAACAGCAGCAACTCACCCCACAGACTGTCACCCAGACCGCCCCCACCTCCTATGCGCAGGTCGCCACAGCAGTGGCCCCCCCAACAACCAACAACCCGGCTCCAGTGGCTCCAGCAGCCGGAGCAGTCATCAACCCGGCACAGAAGAAGAAGAAACGCCAGAGGAAGGTGCCCCCGCCACCCACAATGTATGCCAAGGACCCAACCTTGGTCCTCACCCCTACAGTTGGCATACAGGCCGAAAACCAGAAGTCAGCAATGGCCCTGACCAAAACGTCCTGTGAGTTCTTTGCTTCCCTACCCACCACAGACCAGGTCCCGGTCTTGTCCTCTTCCTATAACGTGAAGGGGAACATCATGACCACATTCGTGGCATGCCCATCCTCAGCCAACCTGACCATGGAAACAATCATTGATCGCCACTCTGCAGCCTATGCATCCCACATGCACACCGAGTGCATAGCAGCAGGAATTAACATCCCAGCTGCACTCTTGCTTACCCCCTCCAGAGTCCGCCCCTGGTCCGCACTTCGCATCTCTATGGTGCCCTGCAAGGACTTCTTGTTTGGCCAGAACGGACACACTGTAAATGAGAAGGCCCTCATGGCTGAAATCCGGCACAACCCGGCACTCCACAACCTCGACTTTGTAGTCACCCCCCACTTCGCTGCCACCGAGGAACATCTACCAACACTCAACAGATGCCCAGTGGCCTTCTCCTTTGTCGACCCCGATGGTTCCATCTGCGAACGCCTCCTCAAGAGGCCATGTGTCTGGATGTTCGGCTCCGCCCTCCGCCTCTCAGTCCCACCCGTCCGCCCCACCCTCACCCAGTGTGAGCGGTGCCAGGGCCTCGGCCACGGAACCAAGGGCTGCCGAGCCCAACCATGTTGTGCTGACTGCACGGGTGCCCACCTGACCCGCAACCACCGCAAATCATGCGCCCACTGCGCCACAGATGCAGTGCCCGAAGGTGACACATGCCCTCACCCCCACCTCTGCATCAACTGCAAGGGCGACCACCCCGCCACCCTGCCGGCCTGCCCCAAGAAGAGGCGTTACCGCCAAATCGAAGAGGCCCTCGCCGCCGACCCTACCGACGACCAGATGGAGGAAATATGATAGAGACAATCTCTGTCTTGCAGTGGAATGCCGCCCACTCTCTAGCAGCGATACATTCCCTAATCCCTGTCCTTACAACTGACCCCTCCCCCCCGCACCTAATTCTTATCCAGGAACTGCCCTGGTATCAAATAGGCCTACAGCCATCACTCACTGACCCGACCGGCACACCGGTCCTCAACGTCCCCACCATCCCGGGCTACATTCCCGTCCTACCGCCAGAGGTTCGCCCCTGGGTAGTCACGTATGTATCCAGGGCCCTCCCCCCCACCTCCTGGTCGATCCTCGGAGCCGCATCATACGGCACCAACATACTGACAGTGGAGATACGATCCCAAATCACCCTCCGAGTGTGCAACTATTACGGCATGCACCCTCCGGACTGAGAGAACACCTCCCCTCAGTACCCTGGTGAGTCCTTTTTATTCTCACTCCCCTCGGTGCTAGCCACCACTCTACTCATGGTGGGCGACTTCAACTGTCACCACCACATGTGGTCCGACTTCTCCGTCCCATGACAGGATGAATTGAGGGTGCAACCCCTCGACGACTTCTTTTGGGGGCACGGCCTGGCGCCTGCCCACCTCCCTGACTCTGACTCACAGCCTGATGGTATATGCCACTGGTGCCCCATTGACATGATCTGGGCCCCTCCCACGGTCAACTCCGACTCTATTCTAGACTCAGGCTCCTCCAACCCCTCACCACTGTCTGACCATGCCATTCTGTGCTGGTCAGTGCCATTTCGGCCCCCCCCTCCTGTCCTAAAGACACGCCAGCTACTCCCAGCCGACAAGGAGGAATGGACTGACATAGCCTTCCTGCTCCTCGAAACAGCCTTCGGACTCCCGGGGCACAACACCCATGCCCTGGACATCAAAGCTAAAGCAGTTATTGACTCCATGGTCGCCACCCTCCAGCCGTTCACCCGCCTCTCAAAGCCGTTGAAAACGGAAGTCCCATGGTGGTCACCCCACTGCAAGACCCTCATATCCGCCATTACAATGGCAACCACCCCCTTTCAGCACGCATCAGCAAGAAGAGCCTTTAAAAGGGGCATACGGACGGCCAAACAGCAGTTCTATGCCGACCAGGCATCGGAAGCAGATGCCTCCAACATCTGGAACTGGGCCAAACGCGGCCTCGGCAACTGACCCACCCCCATCCCATCGCTGAAATGGCATGATGGCACCTTCACCCAAACGGATGAGGAGAAAGGTGAGCTTTTCCGCGAGACTTTCTTCATGCCCCCCCCACCCCAGGCAGCGGCCACCACCCCAACCAGCTGCCCTGCCCATACTCCTCTCGGAGCTTATGGGGGCACTGTCCGACACATCCAACTTGTCGGCACCAGGCCTCTTGGGAATAGGTTACTGCCCCCTGAAATGGGTGGTGGACACCTACCCTGATGAGATTCTTACACTTTTCAATGACTGCCTGCGCTTGGGGCACCACCCTGAATGCTGGCGGGTGGCAAAAGTAGTAATGCTCCAGAAGCCAAACAAGAAGGACCCCTTCTCGCCACGCTCATACCAACCCATCACCCTCAAGGAGACCCTAGGGAAACTCCTGGAAAAAATTATTGCTAACCGGCTCCAGTACCTTGCAAATACGAGAAACTGGCTGCCACCTAACCAATATGGGGGGCGTCAGGGTCATTTGGTCTACAACGCCGCCCAACACCTTTTACAGATAGTGGAATGCGCCCACTCAGAGGGCCATGTGTGCTCGGTCCTTGTGGTCGACATTCAGGGCTTTTTCGACTCGGTGCACCCACAGCTCCTCCACTGACAACTGTTGGACCTCGGTTGTGCCCCAGATATGGCCAACTGGTGTCTGTCCTTCATGACGGACCGGCAGGTAGCCGTTGCCTTCGACGGCACTACCCTCCCAACTGCCCCTAAACCTGACCTTGGCACCCCCCAGGGATCGCCAGTCTCCCCCATCCTGTCAACAATTTTCGCAGGGGTGGTCCTCCGGCACTTTCACCAAGCCGGCACCACTGCCCTGGCATACATTGATGACTACTTACTTATCTGCGTAGGCCCATCAGTAGCATCCAACTGCCGCGAGCTCGCAAGCACCTACCAACAACTCAACACCCTCTTCGGCAACATCGGTCTCAACATCGAAGCCGCCAAGACTGAGTGTCTCCACTTCCACCCCCCTCAGCGACACACCAGCTATAACGGCTGGGACACTGCTGGCGTACAGGTCGACCCCAACACCCTCATCTGCCCCTCAATCCCACTCTGGTGGCTGGGGATTTGGTGGGACCCAGGCCTCTCCTTCAAGCCCCATGTTGAGTGCATGCACTCCAAGGGGCTCTCCACACTCGCCGCACTCCGCATATTAGGTAACACCCAACACGGCATATCGGCCCTACTACTCTGCCGCCTATATACCTCCTGCGTCCGCTCCATCCTGTCATGGGGAGCGCCAGTCTGGTACCAGCGGCTGCCGCCAAAAAACCCTGGTTAACCGCCTCCAGGCTGTGCAAAACATGGCCTGCCACTGGATCCTGGGTGTCTTCAAAGGCGCCTCCCCCCATTCCACTAACTTCCTGTGCTCCGTTCCCCCTCTCTCTTTTTACTTTGAGTATATAAAGACCACCCATTCTCTGCACCTCTGGCGCACCCCACACTCCATTGGTCAAAAATTTTTTAATAAAAACGTAACTAATAGACCTTTCTCCCTTTCTCTGCAGGTCCGAGTCCCCCAGGTTCAACAGGTCCCTGCATACATGCATCCCCCATGGACAGACCCACTGGCATTCACAAAGGGCCAAGTCCGCTTCACCACCCCCATCACCCCGGTTAGCGCTGACACCCGAAAGTCATTCGTAAAGGCCGTGCGCCAACTAGGCTCCACCCCCCATGTCCAGGTATTCACTGATGGCTCCCGCATAAATGACAAAGCGGGCTCGGCCATCTGCACAATGCTGGGCAACACCCGACTCAGGTCATGCCGACTAGAGTCCCCCACCTGTGCCACAGCCACAGACGCCAAGGAGCTCTCCCTCACCATGGCCCCGGGCTGGGTAGCATGCCGCCTCCCAGCGCAACTGCGTGTTGCATTGGATATCTTCTTTTTGTCCAATTTGCTGACTGCTCTCCACCTTTTCTGAACCTGGGCCGCCACCCCTGGCGCCCACCTCCTCCACATTTGGAAAGCGGGTGTGGAGACTCTGCTGGACTCGTACCCCCAGCTCACCGTCCATTTCGTATGGTGCCCCAGACACTCGGACATCCCTGGAAATGAATGGGCTGACACGGAAGCAAAGCTAGCGACTGAGCTCCCCCCATCCGACCTCAAACCTTCCACCTCCACTCTAAAAGAAGTCACTGTCCGCACCCTTATGGAGCGATGGACACTATCACTAGCCTGCCCCCTCGCCTCGACCGCTGATAAATACCTGGCAGTCCACAGCCTACCATCATGCCGACCTCGAAAGCTCCTTATGCACTCGGTCGACCACCCATGCAACGAGCTATCCGCAGTCGCTCAGGTCCTCTGCTGCGCCGGTCCCTACGGGGGATACTGGCTGAGTTTTGACTCAGCCTACTGCCGCAGGCATGGCCTGATCTCACATTGCAGGTGGCACAACCACCCCCCCTGGCCCACGCAGTCGACTGCCCACATCCTCGGCGGCTGTAGCACCTTCCATCCGTGGATATGGCGTGTGTGGCCACCTCGGGACCCTCTCCCAACCCACCATTCAGAGTGGGCTGATGAAAACCGCCTCCCAGTTCTGTGCCATTGGCTAAAGCTGATGGGGCACCTTAACCGCCTTTCTGAACGCACCGTGGGCGCCATCCGGCTATCTTTTGCCATGATGGACCTGGACAGGCACCCCACCAATGAGAATATGGACTTGGACCTCCTACAGGATTACATGTGTCGTATGCTCGGACCCAGGACCCAGGACTCGGACCCGGCCCTTTTGGAGCTTTCAGGTATGCTCCCCCCATTTCCGCTTGATTAACGCCTGCCTTTCGGACTCCTATGGATACATCTTGGCCGGCACTCTCACCCTCCCTTTCCACTTCTAAGCTTCCTACTTTAACCTGCCCTCAACCACCCAGTTTGTTCATAGCAATATGTATCCCTCCCTCTCTCGGGTTTCTCTACTAAATAGGGGCTCTTCACACATCGGCACCCCTTGGGGAGCAGAGCCCCCACCCAGTTTTGTGCAATGCGCAATGACAGGCGCCTCCGTTGTTATGTAGTTAGGGCCCCCCCTTTGGGGGGGCGGCTTGTAATTATGTAATACTGCAGGAATAATAAAATAAAATAAAATAAAATAAAAGCGCTCACAACAGCATTCAGACTCCAAGTAACGGATGCTAACTCCCTAGACCTGAAGGCCAGTGCCATCCTTAAAGCAATGACAGACACACTCGCCCCATTCACTACAATCCGGTCTCCATCGAAGACAGCAGTTCCATGGTGGTCGCCCAACTGCTGGGACCTACTGAACATGATCCACAGTGCCCAAACCCCAACCGCAAAATCCACAGCAAGGCATGCTTTCAAACGAGGCATCCGAACTGCAAAGTGAACTTACTACTCAGAACAGGCATCAGAGGCCAACCCCTCTAACATCTGGTCGTGGGCCAAACGAGGCCTTGGCGTCTGACCAACACAAGTCCCCTCGCTCAAGCGGGGAGATGGCACATTCACACAGACCGATGAAGAAAAGGGTGAGCTGTTCCATTCTACCTTCTTTCCACTGCCCCTCCCCTCCCAGCAGAAGGCCTCGGCCCCCTGCCTCCTCCTACCCCAGCTGCACCGCCATTACTCTTCTCCGAGCTCACAGGCGCACTGGCCAACACTTCCAACTTATCGGCCCCCAGCCCTTCAGGGATTGGGTACTGCCCCCTAAAATGGGTGGTTGATGCCTATCCCAACGAGGTACTTGCACTTTTCAACGACTGACTGTGACTGGGCCACTGCCCAGCCTGCTGGTGGACAGCAAAAGTTGTAATGCTGTGGAAGCCAAATAAGAAGGACCCGTTCTCCCCCCGTTCCTACCACCCCATCACACTTGAAGAAACCTTAGGCAAGTTACTCGAAAAGATGATTGCTAACCAGCTACAGTACCTTGCAAATGCGAGGAACTGGCTGCCACCTAACCAGTATGGAGGACGTCAGGGCCACTCGGTCTACGATGCCACCCAGCACCTTTTACAGATTGTCGAGGGAGCCCAGGCGAAGGGCCTTGTGTGCTCCATTCTAGCAGTGGACATTCAGGGCTTCTTCAACTCGGTGCACCCAAGATGACTCCACCACCAGCTGCTGAAGATGGGATGCCCGCCAGACATGGCATCATGGTGTCTCTCTTTCATGACGAGCAGGGAGGTAGCCGTCTCGTTCGATGGTACTACCCTACCGACGACTCCCAAACCTGACCTAGGCACCCCACAAGGGTAACCAGTATCACCAATCCTATCAACAATCTTTGCGGGCATTGTGATGCAGCGCTTCCAACAGCGGGGCTCCCAACTGCTAGCATGCGTCAATGACCACCTCATCACCTGTGTGGGCACCTCAGTCACAGCTAACTGTCGATCCCTTGCACAGGCATACCAGTAACTCGACCTCCTCTTTTGCCAAATTGGTCTCAACATCGAGCCAGCAAAGATGGAGGCCCTCCACTTCCATCCACCCAGGCGACAAACCGGCTACCACTGCTGGGACACCACTGGGATTCAAATCGACGCCGACACCCTCGTCCAACCCACCAACCCCCTGCACTGGCTCGGGATATGGTGGGATGCGGGCCTCACCTTCAAACCCCATGTGGAGCGCATGCATTCCAAGGGGCTCTCAACACTGGCAGCCCTCCGCATTCTTGGCAATACCGAGAGGGGCCTTTCAGCCATCCTCCTCCACTGACTCTACACCGCCTGTGTGTGCACCGTCCCAGCCTGGGGCGCACCAGTATGGTATCACGGACATCAACAAAAAACCCTAGTCAACCAACTACAGGCCGTGCAGAACACTGCTTGCCGTTGGATATTGGGCGTCTATAAGGGCGCGTCTCCTCATTCTACAAATTTCCTCTGTTCCACTCCCCCTTTTCATGCTTATTTTGAGTATTTAAAAACCACACACACACTGCACCTCTGGCGCACCCCCCACCACGTAGGGCAGAAAAAGTTCAATCCTAATGCTAACACTCCTTTTTCCCTTTCATTGCAGGTCCACGTCCCCCGAGTCCAATGGATCCCAGCATACACACACCCCCCCTGGACGGACCCCCTTGCCTTTGGTAAAGGTTGAATCGTCTTCTCAGTCCCAAGGCAGCCTGTCTCTGCAAACCTATGTGAACACTACGTTGCCCAGGCTAGGACATGTTGCACTGACACCTCCCTGCAGGTCTTCACTGATGGCTCATGCATTGGAAATGCCTCAGGATCAGCCATCTGCGGTATGAGGGGGCCACTCTACATTAGCTCCCTCAAGCTCGCCTCTCCCACTTGCGCCACAGCAACAGATGCCGAAATTTTCTCATTAGTGACTGCTCCAGGCTGGGCCGCAAGAAGACTCCAACAAGTACTGCCAGAGGTCCAGGAGATCTTTTTCCTCTCAGACTCCCTGACGGCACTTGGCCTCTTCCACACCTGGCCCTCTGCTTTGGGGGCCCAGCTCCTCCCCCTCTGGAAGGCAGGGGTCGAGACCCTTCTCAACTCATTTCCGAACCTAACCATTCATTTCCGATGGTGCCCGGGACACAAGGACATCCCTGGGAATGAATGGGCGGACTCTGAGGCGAAGCTAGCAACCGAGCTTCCCCCGTCTTCCCTCGCCCCCTCTATCTCCGCTCTGAAGGAAGTGGCGACACGCACACTCAGTGAACGCTGGTCCCTTCAACTGGCCCGCCCCCTGGCCTCCACCACTGACAAGTATTTGGCAGTAACTGGGCCCCCCACACGTCATCCATGGAAGATACTCACCATATCAACCGACCACATCCTTCTTGACCAGTAACCACCACCATCGACTAGTGCAGGCAGCTAAAACTCCCCCATGTCGACCCACAGTGATTACTGGAACGCCCTTCATCATACCTGACCCACCGTCCCCTCAACCTCATCGGCTAGTCTAGCTGCCACCTCCACTCAGCATGAGACGACCTTTTTTTAATTTAATTTAATTATTATTATTATTCCTGCAGTATTACATAATTACAAGCTGCCCTAACTACATAACAACAGAGGCGCCTGTCATCGCACACCACACGAAACTGGGTGGGGGCCCTGCTCCCCAGGGGGAGCCAGAGTGGGAAGGGCCCCTATTAGTAAGTAAACGGAAAGAGGGAGGAATATGTGTCACTACAGCCAAGCCAAACAGATGACATCAGGCAAAAGGGGGTAGCTTAGAATTGGAAAGGGAGGGTGAGAGTGCCAGCCGGGACATACATGGGAGAGTCCGAAAGGCAGTCATAGATCAGAGGAAAAGGGGGGAAGCACACCTGAAAGCTCCGAGAGAGCTGGGTCTGGGTCCTGGGTACGGGGTCCAAGCATACGACTCATGTATTCCCGGAGGAGGTCCAAGTCCATATCTTCATCGGTCGGGTGTCCATTGAGCTCCATCACAGCGAAGGCCAGGCGGATGGTGCCCATGGTACGGTCAGAGAGGCGGTTCAGGTGTCCCATCAGCTTAAGCCAGTGGCGCAGAACCTGGAGACGGTTTTCGTCGGCCCACTTGGTGTGGTGGGTCGGGAGAGGGTCACGGGGTGGCCAGACCTTGTGGATCCAGGGTCGGAAAGTACAACACCCACCTAGTACATGGGCGGTCGACTGGGCTGGCCAGGGGGGGTGGTTGTGCCATCTGCAGTGCGAGATCAGGCCATGCCTGTGTCGGTAGGCTGAGTCTAAGCTCAGCCAGTATCCCCCATAGGGACCGGCACAGCAGAGGATCTGGGCGACTGCGGAGAGCTCCCAGCAGGGGTGGTCAACCGACTGCGTGATGAGCTTTCGGGGATGACAAGAGGGGACACCATTGACAGCTAAGTATTTGTCGGCTGTCGAGGCAAGGGGACGGACCAGTGAAAGGGACCATCATGCCATGAGGGTTTTGACGGCAACCTCCTTTAGTGCGGAGGTGGAGGGTGCAAGGGGAGACAGGGGTAGGTTCATTGCGAACTTCGCCTCGTGGTCTGCCCATTCATTCCCGGGGATGTCAGAGTGACCCGGACACCAGACGAAATGAACGGAGAGATCTGGGTGTGAGTCCAGTAGAGTCTGGACCCCTGCCTTCCATTGGTGGAGGAGGTGTGCACCTGGAACTGGTGCCCATGTTCAGATTAGGTGGAGTGCCATCAGTGAATCCGACAAGAAGAAGATGTTGGATGTGACAGGCAGATGCTCCTGTAAGTGGTGTGTGGCCCAGCTTGGTGTGGAGGTGAGGGAAAAAATTTCCGCATCTGTAGCTGTGGCGCAGGTGGGGGAGGCGAGTCGGCGAGACTTGAGGCAGGTGAGGCCTTCCATGGCACAGACTGCTGAACCAGACTTCGAACCGATGCATGAGCCATCGGAGAAAACCTGGAGGTGGGGGAGGGTGCTCAGGGAGCACGTGGCATCCACAAATTCCTTGTGGGTGTCCTCACTGACCAGAGTGATAGGAGTGGCAAATGAGACTCTTCCATTCGTAAATGCCAGAGGATCCGTCCAAGGGGGATGAGTGTATGCAGGGACCAACTGAACCCAAGGGACCCGGACCTGCAGAGAAGTGGAAAAGGGACAGTTAGTTACGGTTTTATAATATCGTTTTCTACCAACTGAATGTGGCGTGCGCCATAGGTGCAGAGTGTGAAGGGTTTTAGCATATTCGAAATAATATGAAAGAGGGGGAAGGGAACAAAGAAAATTTGTAGAGAAGGGGGAGGCGCCCTTGTAGACGCCAGGGGAAGGTGTCTACTACCCATTTGAGTGGGCGGTATCCGATCCCCGAGAGGCCCGGAGCCGACAAGTTGGAGGTGTCGGACAGTGCCCCCATGAGCTCCCTAAGGAGGATGGGTGGGGCAGCTGGTTGGGGAGGGGGCAGCAGCGTGTTGGCCGCTTGTTGGGGTGGCAGGGTCATGAAGAAGGTCATGCGGAAAAGCTCACCTTTCTCATTGTCCGATTGGGTGAAGGAGCCGTCACGCTTTTTGAGCGAGGGGATTGGAGTGGGGCGGTTGCCGAGGCCTCGTTTGGCCCAGCTCCAAATGTTGGAGGCGTCTGCGTGGTCTGCCTGCTCGGCGTAGAAGTGTCGCTTTGCTGCCCGGACGCCCTGCTTAAATGCACGGCGGGCTGCTGACCGCTGAAGGGGGGTGGTGGCCGCTGAGATCGCCTGGAGGAGTGATTTACAGGCCGGGGTCCACCAAGGGACCTCGGTTTTTGACGGCTTGCTGATTCTGGTGAAGGGTGCGAGTGCGGTGGTCATTGAGTCGACAACTGCCTGCACTTTCCTGTCGAGGGTGAGGGTGTTGTCCGCTGGTTGGAGGAAGGTGGCTTCAAGTAATGGGAAGGTGATGTTGGTCCATTTGTCCTTGTTGTTACAATTTTCCTTTACTTTCCCCTATGCGCTGACTCATTTCCTCTTCATCATCATCAGTCAGCGCAACTCCCCCATTTCTCTGCCTTACTCATCCTTATTCACCTTACGCCATAAGACGCCATGATGACGCCTTATTGCACCATCATGACATGCTTTGCTTACTGATAGCCCTACTTGTATTACCAAGGTATTCCTTGGGTTTCCATGACCTTCCATAGTCTGGTAAACTACCCTACACAGGCCGCTACAGTAGTAAACACATAGAGTAGCATATAAGCATGTAACTTCAGTAGCACAAGCCCTAAGCTTGTGCTCTTTGTTCATACAAGCCCATTATCTGCTACCACCAGTCTACTGTGTGCCACTTGGCCATTAGTTGCTTTGTCGTAACCCGACTCGCTATAGAAGCCTACTGCATCCACATCGCCGATCAGGAAGCCCCATCGACGATCACCCTCGACTTATGACATCTCAGAAGCCCCGTTGCCATACCATCAGTTCCGATGATCAGGAAGCCCCGACGTTGATCACCGCGTAACCATTGAGCTTAACACTTGTCTGCCAGTGTTAGCCGGCGGGTTTTGACAGTGGGAGGGGGGGGCCGGGACGGCAGGGACCAGTGCAGGATTGCGTGGTCGGACAGGACAGAGGTGGTTGAAGTGCCCAAGTCGAGGATTGAATCCAGGTTTATCGCGGGGGGGGACCAGATCATGTCAATTGGGCACTGCTGACAGTTGTCAGTGGGCCGAGAGTCAGAGTCCGGTAGGTGAGCTGGTGCGAGGCTGTGCTCCCAGAAGAAGTCATCGAGAGGTTGCGCTCTCAAGTCCTCCTGCCATGAAGCGAGGAGTTTGGACCATGAGTGGTGGTGATGGTTGAAGTCGCCTGCCACAAGGAGGGTGGAGGCTAATGCCGGTGGGATTGTGAAAAGGAAAGACTCACTGGGGTAGAGGGGGGTGGCGGTGGTATGGTCCGGTGCATGCATGCCATAATAGTTGCATAGGCGGATCGTCCGGAGGGAATGGATTTCGATGGTGAGGACATTGGTGCCGGAGGATGCGGCACCTAGGACTGACCATGCGGTTGGTGGAATGGTTCGGGAAACATACATGACTACCCTTGGCCAGGTGGCTGGGGGAAGCATGGTGGTGTATCCAGGGAGAGATGGAACATTGAGTACCGGGATGCCGGTTGGTTCGGTGAGTGAGGGCTGGAGGCCAATTTGATACCAGGGTGGTTCCTGAATCAAAATAATGGTGGGTGGGGGGGGTCAGTGGTCAGGATCAGGATAAGGGAATGGACCGTGGCTAGAGAGCAGGTGGCATTCCACTGGAGAACAGAGATGTCTCTATTCATTAGTCCTCCATGATTTCGTCGTCAGGCCCTTCAACGGCCTCCAAAATCTGGTGGTAACACCGTTTCTTGGGACATCGAGGGAGGGTGGCAGGGTGGTCACCTTTGCAGTTTGTGCAGTAGCAGGGGTGGGGGCAGTGGTCGCCCTTGATGGCCTCGGTGGCACAGGATGCGCAAGACTTACGGTGGTTGTGGGTTAGATGACCCCCTCCGCAGTTGGCACAGCATGGCTGGGCGCGGCAACCTTTCGTCCCATGACCTAAGCCCTGGCAGCGCTCACACTGAGTGAGGCTGGGGCGGTAGGGGGGGACGGAGAGGGAGAGGGAGGCGCCGAACAGCCAAACACATGGGCACTTGAGGAGCTGTGCACGAATTGATCTGTCGGGGTTGGAGAAGGAGAACGCTACAGGGCACTTCTGAAGGGTCGGAAGGTGGTCTTCGGTGGTGGCGAAGTGAGGGTCGACGACAAAGTCGAGGGTACGGAGTGACAGATTATTCCAGATTTTGGCCATCAGGGCCTTCGGGGAGATGGTGTGGCCATTCTGGCCAAATAGGTAGTCCACGCATGGCACCATGGAGATGTGGAGGGTGGACCGGGGACAGACACAGACTGGGGTGAGGGTGAACCGGGCAGAAATTTGATTGGCCGTCACAGATAAACACCTATCGTGCATGTGGGCTGCGAATGCCGCGGAGTGACAATCAATGATTGTGTCCGTGGCGGGTGAGGCGGAGGAGGGTCGCTTAGCAAAAGAGGTCACAAGGTTTCCCTTCACATTGAAGGAGGATGCCAAGACCATGACCTGGTCAGCAGTGGGGAGGGAGGCGAAAAACTCACGTGCAGTGGCGGTGAGGCGCATAGCTGGGAGCTGCAGTTCAGTTTTGGGGACGACCATCGGGATGAGGACCAGGGTTGGGTCCTTGGCATAGACCGGGGGTGGGGGCGGGACCTGGCATTGCTTTTTCTTCTTTTTGTGGGTCACCGTCATGAAGACTGTGCCCGCAGCCAGTGCAATGGGGCTGGGGTTGGAGGCGGTAGGTGGGGCCGGGGCGGCAGCTATCTGAGCATAGGAGGAGGTCGGAGCTGCGGTGTTGGTGGTCTGGGCAGTAGTGGTGGTGGGGGCCTGGGCCTTCTGGGCCTGTGGGGCATGGGGCGCAGGCCGGTTGACAAGGGTTGAGACTTGCCGGGAGATGGAGGCGACTTCTGTGGAGAGCTGTTTGATGATATTAGTCAGCGCAGCCACATCAGGTGACACGTTAGTAGTTCCGGGGGTCCTGGTTAGGGCAGAGGGTTGTGGGGCGGTGGTCAGGGTCCTTTGTTGGGGGCGAGCTGGGGCAAAGGGCGCTGGCAGGGAGGCTTCTGCCCCCCCCCCTTGCAATGTTGTAGGCCATCTCCAGGTTGTGGGAGATTATGTGTTGGGGGTCCTTCTCGTCCCCAATAACGCCGGCAATCGTCTGTTGAACGTTCCAGAGGAGGTCGCCAACAAACTTAGCAGCGGCTCAGTCAATCTCTTTGGGGCTGTAGCGGATGGTCCTCCTGTCGAAGTCTTCAAGCACTCGGGAGATGGAGTACATGAAACCTGCTGTGTGCAGCTCGAACTGGGCTCGAGGGCGGGGTCAGGGGGTGTGTGGGGAGAGGTTTTCGGATGATCTCTTGTTGGTGGGCAGCGGCAAGGGCATGTGTGGGTTCTCAAGGATGTCTTCCATCTCACCCTGCTTGTCAGAGCCGACGAGGAGGTTGGAGCCTACAGACGGGGGGCGGCTGACATGTTCGAATGTGCGGGTGAATTCTGTGTTCGAGATGCTGATAACAGGGGATGGGGCGAGACAGAGAGCATCTGGGGATGATGCCGGGAGACCTGGGTCGATTTGGGCGGGGGTGGGGGTCGTACCGTGCATAGCAGCGGCAACGTTGCCAGCGGCCACCCAGTTGGCAGTGGCCCTGGCGGCCCTGTCGGCATCGGCGCTGGCCGATGAGGGAGGTGGGAGGGGTGGTTGAGTCGAATGTAGAGCATTCCTGTATCCACTGGGGTTCAACATGGGGGAGTTTTAGCTGCCCGCACTAGTCGATGGTGGTGGTTACTGGTCAAGAAGGTGTGTAGGTCGAGTTGTTGGTATGCCTGGGCTAGGGCTCGGCAGTTAGCGGTTACTGAGGTGCCTATGCAGGTGATAAGGTGGTCATCGACGTATGCTAGCAGTTGTGATCTGCGCTGTTGAAAGCACTGCATCACTATGCCAGTGAAGATTGTTGATAGGATTGGGACACTGGCGAGCCCTGTGGGGTGCCGAGGTCCGGTTTCGGTGCCATTGGTAGGGTTGTGCCGTTGAAGGAGACAGCCACTTCCCTCTTTATCATGAAGGAGAGGCACCATGCTGCCATATCTGGCAGGCACCCCATCTCCAAAAGCTGGTGGTGTAGTCGTCTTGGGTGCACTGAGTCGAAGAAGCCTTGGATGTCCACCGCTAGGATGGAACATACTAGGCCTTTCGCATGGGTGCCCTCGACGATCTGTAAAAGGTGCTGAGTGGCATCGTAGACCGAGTGGCCCTGACGTCCTCCGTATTGGTTTGGTGGCAGCCAGTTCCTCGCGTTAGCAAGGTACTGGTGCTGGAGCTGAGTAGTTGCGAGAGGAAGGGGACGAGAGAGTAGAGATGGAGCTCACTGGTGAAAACTTGGATGACGACTTCCATGAGGTAATCTTAGGCAATGATGTCTTTGCAGTTGACAACCTGCTCAAGGATGCTTGGGAGGATTGTGTGCTGATACATTCCAAGGTCGATGCCATCGAGCATGCTGAGCCATACAAGGTTGGTACCAATGAGAATACGCAGCTCGCATCACTCCATCTCACGCTTCTCGCGGTCATGTGAGTGTCCTTGGTACTGCAGCCGTACCCAGAGCTTGTTCATCTCGATGAAATTGGTGAGCTTGAACGCAATCGAGTCCTGCAGGTTTCCGACCGGGCTGTGAAAGTGGAAATGAGGTCAGGGATCAGAGTGGGGGTAGGACACGTACCCCTCGTTGTCGCCTACAGGGATCCCGGGTCTGTCCGCTGAGGTAGTGGTGGAGGAAGAGACCACAGGTGGGGTGCTGATGCCGCGTGACATCTCCATCATGTCCTTCATGATCTCCTTGACAGGTGCATCGGGGATAGACATGTAGACGGTGCCGACAGTGATCATGAGGTATAGATGTGGGACGATATTGTGTGCATCATAAAGAACGAGCTCATAGAGGTCAGCAAGGTGCTTTCCCTGCGTGTGTGCCATAGACGTAGAGTGAGGTGTCAGAGGGTATCGAACACGGCCATGTCTGCAGTGGAGGAGGACACATGTCAGAGTTGCAGCATCAGGAGATTGAACAGTAGGAGACCACACATGTACACAATTCGTAGTATTGCTTTGGGGAGAGCAAGGAGGTACACAGGGTGCTGGTGATCTTGAGCACATCCATGTCGATCTCCTGCAGGTGATCAACTTCATATGAGTCTATAACCTAGAGCCTGTAATGTTAATTAGAAAGCATACTGTAAATGGAACCCGGCTGGGCCACACACCGCCTCCACCACCTACTGCTGGACGTACAGGAGATCTACTTCCTCTCCGACTCTCTGACAGCACTAGGCCTCTTCCGCACCTGGCCCTCAACTTTGGGGGCACAACTCCTCCCTCTATGGAAGGTGGGGGTCAAGACCCTTCTCGACTCCTTCCTGAATCTGACCATTCACTTTCAATGGTGCCCAGGCCACGAGGCTATCCCTGGAAATGAATGGGTGGACTCTGAGGCGAAGTTAGCTACTGAGCTTCCCCTGTCGACCCTTGCCCCCTCTATCTCCGCACTGAAGGAAATGGTGATGCACACTCTAAGCGAACGCTGGTCCCTCCAGCTGGCCCACCCCCTAGCCTCAACTGCTGACAAATACTTGGCAGTCACTGGCCCCCCAACTTGTCGTCCACAGAAGATTCTCACTGTATCGACTGACCACCCTCGCTCTGAGCTCACTGCAGTGGCACAGGTCCTCTGCCATGCTGGTCCCTACAGGGGATACTGGCTGAGCTTCGACTCAGCCTACCGACACAGACACAGCCTGATCTCCCACTGCAGATGGCACAACCACCCGCCCTGGCCGGTTCAGTCAACCTCCCATGTCCTAGGCAGATGTGAAACATTCCAGCCCTGGATATGACGAGTCTGGCCAAAAAGCGACCCCCTCCCTGTCCACCATACAGAATGGGCAGACAAAAACCACCTCCTGGTCTTAAGGTGCTGGCTACACCTGACAGGCCACCTCAACTGAATATCCAACCACACAGCCGGGGCGATACACCTTGCCTTTGCAGCTATGGAACTAGACAGCCTCCCAACCAACAATGACCTGGACTTGGACACCCTCAGGGGCTACATGCACAGGTTGCTTGGATCCAAGACTCAGGACACAGACCTGGCCCTTTTGGAGCTAGCAGGTACACTCCCACCATATCCCTCTGACTCTTGACTGCCCTTCGGATTCCTACCAGTTTCTTCTATAGCACTTGCAGCCACTCCTTTCCACTTCTAAGGGACTCTCTTTTCCTGATCTCATTTCAAACTTGGTTCAGTTTCCAGTAGTCGCGATATGTATGCCTCCCTCTCCCTCACCCCTTTTCTCCCCTAAATAGGGTGCATAGGTACACTAGGCCTCCCCCAGAAGGCATGCACCCTGCCCAGCTTCACTCGATGAGCGATGATGGGCGCCTCAGTAGCTAGGTAGTTTACAGGCAGCCCCTTCGGGGCCACAGGTGTATTATGTAGTTCAGTAGGAATAATAAATTTAAAAAATAAATAAAAAATACTGTAAATGGAAATTAGGTCAGTAAGGTAGTCATAGGGGATGAGTTTTGAAGAAAATTTATGGCCTGGATGGCTCAGTGGTTGAGCGGTTTCCAAACTGTATGGAGGCTTGCTTAGAGTCAGGTGCTTTCAGGTTTCCGAACCTTATGCATCCACTACTGGGATTGGCAACAGATACTGTGTAAGACAATCTGTCTATGCTTAACTGCAGCACTCTGGTATTGTGTAGGTGTGAATAATGCCGCCCCTCCTGTTATTTTATTTTATTTTATCTTATGTTTTGTGGCTTTCCCCCCAGATGCTGCGGTGGGAGGGCCAAGTCCTGGGTTCAAGCCCAGTGAAAGCAAGTGAATTTTAATTATTTTTTCCTAATAAATGCTACAATTCTCATGGCCGACTGTGCCACAGGGGGGTGGGTGTGGCAAGTTGCAACTGCAGTGATTTTTATTATTATTATTATTATTATTATTATTATTCCTGCAGTATTACATAATTACAAGCTGCCCCCCTGAAGGGGGGGCCCTAACTACATAACAACAGAGGCACCCATCATCACACAATGCACAAAACTGGGTGGGGACCCTGCTCCCCGAGGGGTGCCAAGGTGTGAAGGGCCCCTATTAGAAGAGGAAAAGAAGGAGGGAGGAATACATATTGCTACGACGAAACCAAGTGGATGAGGGCAGGTAATGGGGGTAACTTAGAATTGGAAAGGGAGGGCAAGAGCGCTGGCTGGGACATACGGAGGAGAGTCCGAAAGGCAGTCACTGAGTAGAGGGAAGGGGAGGAAGCGTACCTGAAAGCTCCAAGAGAGCCGGGTCCGGGTCCTGGGGTCAGGGTCCAAGCATATGACTCATGTATCCCCTGAGGAGGTCCAAGTCCATATCTTTGTCAGTAGGGTGCCCCTCTAAGTCCATCACAGTGAAGGCCAGGTGGATGGTAGCAGAGGTGTTACAATTTTCCTTTACTTTCCATCTTTATGTGCTGACTCACTTCCCCTTCGTCATCACCAGTCAGCGCAACTCCCCCATTTCTCTGCCTTACTCATCCTTCTTTCGTCTTGCACCATAAGACGCCATGATGACACCTTATTGCACCATCATGACGTGCTTTGCTTACTGATCCCCGTACTTGTATTACCAAGGCAGTCCTTGAGTTTCCATGACCTTCCATAGGCTGGCAAACATACCTAACCAAGTCGCTACAGTAGCAAACACATAGAGTAGCATATAAGCATGTAACTTCGGTAGCACAAGCCCTAAGCTTGTGCTCTTTGTTCATACAAGCCCATTATCTGCTACCACCAGTCTACTGTGTGCCACTTGGCCATTAGTCGCTTCGTTGTAACCCGACTCCTCCAAGAAGCCCTTCGCGTCCACATCGTCGATCAGGAAGCCCCACCGACGATCACCTTCGACTTACGACATCTAGGAAGCCCCATTGCCGTACCATCAGTTCCAATGATCAGGAAGCCCCGATGTCGATCACTGCATAACCCTTGAGCTTAACAAGAGGTGCAGTTGGAGAGGCGGTTCAAGTGCCTGGTCAATTTCAGCCAGTGGTGCAGAACCTGGAGGCGGTTTTCATCGGCCCACTTGGTGTGGTGGGTCGGAAGCAGGTCACGGGCGGGCCAGACCTTTCGGATCCATGGTTGGAATGTGTGACACCCGCCCAGGACATGGGCAGTGGATTGGGCAGGCCAGGGGGGGTGGTTGTGCCACCTGCAGTGTGAGATCAGGCTGTGTCTGCGCCAGTAGACTGAGTCAAAGCTCAGCCAGTAGCCCCTGTAGGGACCGGCACAACAGAGAACCTGGGCAACTGCCGAGAGCTTGTGGCAGGGATGGTTGACCGACTGGTTGAGTAACTTCCGTGGTCTGCGGGAGGGAACGCCGTTGACAGCCAAGTACTTGTCAGCTGTCGAAGCCAGGGGGTGGGTGAGAGAAAGAGACCACCATTCCATTAGGGTGTTGATGGCGGCTTCCTTCAGGGCGGAGGTAGAGGGGGCAAGGGAGGATGAGGGGAGATTTGTCACGAACTTGGCCTTGTGGTCGGCCCATTCATTCCCTGGTATGTTGGAGTGACCCGGGCACCATACGAAATGTACGGAAAGTTCCGGGTACGAGTCCAAGAGAGTCTGGACCCCAGCCTTCCATTGATGGAGGAGATGGGCGCCTGGGACCGGCACCCATGTTTTTATTATTATTATTATTATTATTATTATTATTCCTGCAGTATTACATAATTACAAGCTGCCCTAACTACATAACAACAGAGGCGCCTGTCATCGCACAATGCACAAAACTGGGCAGGGGCCCTGCTCCCCAAGGGGGGCCAGAGTGGGAAGGACCCCTATTAGTGAGGTAACAGAAGGAGGGAGGAATACATATCACTACAGCCAAACCAAATGGATGACATCAGGCAAAGGGGGTAGCTTAGAATTGGAAAGGGAGGGCGAGAGCGCCGGCTGGGACATACATGGGAGAGTCCGAAAGGCAGTCACAGATCAGAGGAAAAGAGAGGAAGCGCACCTGAAAGCTCCAAGAGAGCCGGGTCCGGGTCCTGGGTACTAGGTCCAAGCATACGACTCATGTATTCCCTAAGGAGGTCCAAGTCCATATCTTCATCGGTCGGGTGCCCCTCCAGTTCCATCGTGGCAAACGCCAAGCGGATGGAGGTGGAGGTGTGGTCAGACAAGCGGTTCAGGTGCCCTGTCAGTTTGAGCCAGTGGTGCAGAACCTGGAGGTGGTTTTCATCGGCCCACTCGGCATGGTGGGTCAGAAGTGGGTCACAGGGGGGCCAGACCTTGCGGATCCAGGGTCGGAAAGTATGGCAGCCCCCTAGGACATGGGCAGTCGACTGGGCTGGCCAGGGAGGGTGGTTATGCCATCTGCAGTGCGTGATCAGGCCATGTCTGTGCTGGTAGGCTGAGTCAAAGCTCAGCCAGTATCCCCCGTAGGGACTGGCATGGCAGAGAACCTGGGCAACTGTGGAGAGCTCCTGGCAGGGGTGGTCGACCGACTGCGTCATGAGCTTTCAGGGACGACGGGAGGGGACGCCGTTGACAGCTAGGTATTTGTTGGCTGTCGAGGCGAGGGGGCGGGCCAGAGAAAGGGTCCATCGCTCCATGAGGGTGTTGACAGCAGCCTCTTTCAGTGCGGAGGTGGAGGGTGCGAGGGGAGATGGGGGGAGATTCATTGCGAACTTCGCCTCGCGGTCTGCCCATTCATTCCCGGGGATGTCGGAGTGACCTGGACACCATATGAAGTGGATGGAGAGATTCGGATATGAGTCCAATAGAGTCTGGACCCCTGCCTTCCATTGGTGTAGGAGATGTGCGCCTGGAACTGGCGCCCATGTTTGGATCAGGTGGAGTGCTGTCAGCGAATCTGACAAAAAGAAGATGTTGGATGCGACAGGCAGAAGCTCCTGGAGGTGGCGTGTGGCCCAGCTTGGTGTGGCGGTAAGTGAGAAAATTTCCACGTCCGTAGCTGTGGTGCAGGTGGGGGAGGCAAGCCAGCGAGATTTGAGGCAGGTGAGGCCTTCCATGGCACAGACTGCCGACCCAGACTTAGAGCCGATGCAGAAGCCATCAGTGAAAACCGGAGGTAGGGGAGGGTGCTCAGGGAGCGTGCGGCCCCAACAAATTCCTTGCGGGTGTCTTCACTGACCGGAGTGATAGGAGTGGCAAACGGGACTTGACCATTTGTAAATGCCAGAAGATCTGTCCATGGGGGATGAGTGTATGCAGGGACTGGTTGTACCCGAGGGACCCAGGCCTGCAGAGAAGTGGAAAAGGGACGGTTAGTTACAGATTTATAGTATTGTTTTCTACTGATGGAGTGCGGGGTATGCCAGAGGCGAAGAGAATGGAGAGTCTTAGCATATTTGAAATAGTAAGAAAGAGGGGGAAGGGAACAAAGGAAGTTTGTGGAGAAAGGGGAGGCACCTTTATAGACGCCCAGGATCCATCTGCATGCCGTGTTTTGCACAGCCTGCAGGTGGCTTACTAGTGTTTTTTGGCACCAGCCATGGTACCATACCGGAGCGCCCCATGTGAGAACGGAGCAGACACAGGCGATATACAGTCAATGGAGGAGGAGGGCCGAAATTCCGCATTCCGTGTTACCAAGGATGCGGAGGGCGGCTAGAGTGGAGAGGCCCTTGGAGCGCATGCGCTCTACATGGGCCTTGAAGGTGAGTGCAGGGTCCCACCATATTCCCAGCCATCGGAGCGGGATAGAGGGTCGGATTAGCGTGGTGGGGGCAACCCAAACCCCCGCAGTGTCCCAGTCAGTGTAGGCAGCTGAGTGGTGTCGAGGTGGGTGAAAGTGTTGGCACTCCATTTTGGCAGCTTCGATGTTGAGGCTGATGGCACCGAAGTGGGCGTTGAGTTGGTGGTAGGCGTTAGACAGCTGCTGGCAGTTGGATGCCACGCTAGGTCCTATGCACACGAGGAGGTGGTCGTCAACATACGCAAGGGCAGTGGTGCCGGTTTGGTGAAATTTCTGGAGGACCACACCCACAAAGATGGTCGAGAGGATTGGGGATACTGGCGACCCTTGGGGGGTGCCGAGGTCAGGTTTCTGGGCTGTTGGGAGGGTGGTGCCATTGAAAGCGATGGCTACCTGCCGATCTGTCATGAAGGACAGACACCAATCCACCATGTCTGGTGGGCATTGGAGGTCCAGCAATTGTCGGTGGAGGAGTTGGGGGTTTACCGAGTCGAAGAAACCTTGTATGTCGACCGCAAGGACCGAGCATACGCAGCCCTCGGCATGGGCATGTTCCGCAATCTGAAGGAGGTGCTGGGTGGCATCGTAGACAGAGTGTCCTTGACGCCCGCTGTATTGGTTAGGTGGCAACCAATTTCTCATGTTAGCAAGGAATTGGAGCCAGTTAGCAATAATTTTTTCGAGGAGTTTCCCTAGGGTCTCTTTGAGGGAGATGGGTTGGTATGAGCATGGTGAGAAAGGGTCCTTCTTGTTTGGCTTCTGGAGCATGACCACTTTTGCCAACCACCAACACTTAGGGTGGTGCCCCAAGTGCAGGCAGTTGTTGAAAAGGGCGAGGATCTCCTCGGGGTAGGCATCTACCACCCATTTTAAAGGGCGGTAACCGATTCCTGAGAGGCCTGGAGCTGACAAGTTGGAGGTGTCGGACAGTGCCCCCATAAGCTCCGTGAGGAGGATGGGCGGGGCAGCTGGTTGGGGGGGGGGCAGCAGTAAAAACCTCCCACCCCGCAAACAGGGGGGAAGCCCGACCTCCCAGTTGCCTGGGTTCCATGCTCCGACTGCACATGGACGGTCTGCCTGTGGGACCCTTTGGGTGAGAAGGAAACCCCACCCATGGGAATCCCTAATGGCCCAGGGTAGGCCGAGGGGTGCGGCATCAGTGGTTTAGTCATACACGCTTTGTCAAACCGGCAGGCATTTTCCGGCAGGTGCCTGATTCCGGGTTCAAAGGGGAGTCGAACCCCAATCCTGAACGGTAGCCAAACTTGGACACTCGGCGCATGCCGGACCACTGCACCATTGCAGCCCCCTGACCAGCGCCCATGTGTGGATAAGGTGGAGTGCCATCAGCGAATCTGACAGGAAGAAGATGTCAGATGCGACAGGCAAAAACTCCCAGAGGTGGTGTGCAGCCCACATGGGCGTGGAGGTGAGGGAGAAAATCTCTGCATCCGTTGCTGTGGCACATGTGGGGGAGGCAAGTTGGTGCAATTTTAGGCGGGTGAGGTCCATCATGGCGCAGATGGCGGACCCAGACTTCGTCCCCATGCGGGAGCCATTGGTGAAGACCTGGAGGTGGGGGAGGGTGCTCAGGGAGTGCACGGCTTCCACGGCTTCCACAAATTGTTCGTGGGTGTCCTTGCTAACCAGAGTGATAGGAGAGGCAAATGATACTCAGCCATTTGTAAATGCCAGAGGATCCGTCCATGGGGGATGAGTGTATGCAGGAACCGGTTGAACCCAGGGGACCCAGACCTGCAGAGAAGTGGAGAAGGGGCGGTTAGCTACAGTTTTATAATAATGTTTTCTACCGATGGAGTGTGGGGTGTGCCAAAGGTGCAGAGAGTGGAGGGTCTTTGCATATTTAAAATAATAAGAGAGAGGGGGAAGGGAACAAAGGAAATTTGTGGAAAAGGGAGAGGCACCTTTGTAGACACCGAGAATCCATCTGCATGCCGTGTTTTGCACAGCCTGCAGGCGGCTTACTAAGGTTTTTTGGTGCCGCCCGTGATACCAAACCGGCACCCCCCATGTAAGGACGGAGCAGACGCAGGTGATGTATAGGCAACGTAGGAGGAGGGCCGAGATACTGTGTTCAGTATTGCCGAGGATGCGGAGGGCAGCAAGAGTGGAGAGGCCTTTGGAGCGCATTCACTCGACATGGGCCTTGAAGGTGAGGGCAGGGTCCCACCAGATCCCCAGCCAACAGAGGGGGATCGAGGGTCGGATGAGCATGGTCGGGTCGACCTGGACCCCGGCTGAGTCCCAGTTGGTGTATGCTGAGGATCGGCGCTGGGGCAGGTGGAAGTGTAAGCACTCTGTCTTGGCAGCCTCGATGTTGAGACCGATGTCGCCGAAGAGAGCGTCGAGTTGGTGGTAGGCGGCAGCAAGTTGCTGGCAGTTGGATGCCACGCTGGGACCGACGTGTACAAGGAGGTGGTCGTCAACATATGCGAGGGTGGTGGTGCCAGTTTGGTGAAATTTCTGGAGGACCATGCCCACAAATATGGTGGAGAGGATAGGGGATACTGGTGATCCCTGAGGGGTGCTGAGGTCGGGTTTCTGGGCAGTTGGGAGGGTAGTTCTGTCGAAAGCGATGGCGACCTGCCGATCCATCATGAAGGACAGGCACCAGTCTGCCATGTTGGGCAGGCACTGGAGGTCCAGCAGTTGTCTGTGGAGGAGTTGCGGATTTTTATTTTATTTTATTTTATTTTATTATTCCTGCAGTATTACATAATTACAAGCTGCCCCCCCGTAGGGGGGGCCCTAACTATGTAACAATGGAGGCGCCCATCATCGCACAATGCACGAAACTGGGCAGGGGCCCTGCTCCCCGAGGGGAGCCGAAGTGGGGAGGGCCCCTATTAGTGAGGTAACCAAAAGAGAAAGGAATACATATCACTACAGCCAAGCCAAATGGACAACATCAGGCAAAAGGGGGTAGCTTAGAAATGGAAAGGGGGGGCGAGAGCACCAGCCGGACATACACGGGAGAGTCCGAAAGGCATTCATAGAGTAGAGGAAAAGGGGGGAAGCGCACCTGAAAGCTCCAATAGAGCTGGGTCCGGGTCCTGGGTATGGGTTCCAAGCATACGACTCATGTAATCCCGGAGGAGGTCCAGGTCCATATCTTCGTCGGTCAGGTGCCCTTCGAGTTCCATCATGGCAAAAGCCAGGCGGATGGAGGCAGAGGTGTGGTCAGACAAGCAGTTCAGGTGCCCTGTCAGCTTAAGCCAGTGGCACAAGACCTGGAGGCAGTTTTCATCAGCCCATTCGGCATGGTGGGTCAGAAGTGGGTCATGGGGGGGCCAGACCCTATGGATCCAGGGACGGAAAGTGCGACATCCACCCAATACATGGGCAGTCGACTGGGCTGGCCAGGGGGGGTGGTTATGCCATCTGCAGTGCGAGATCAGGCCGTGCCTGTGTCAGTAGGCTGAGTCAAAGCTCAGCCAGTAACCCCCATAGGGACCGGCACAACATAGAACCTGGGCGACTGCTGAGAGCTCCCGGCAGGGGTGGTCCACTGACTGCGTCATGAGCTTTCGAGGACGGCGGGAGGGGACGCCACTGACAGCTAGGTATTTATCGGCTGTCGAGGCGAGGGGTCGGGCGAGAGAAAGGGTCCATCGCTCCATGAGGGTTTTGACAGCGACCTCTTTCAGTGCAGAGGTGGAGGGTGCAAGGGAAGATGGGGGGAGGTTTGTTGTGAACTTTGCCTTGTGGTCTGCCCATTCATTCCCGGGGATGTCCGAGTGACCCAGGCACCAGACAAAATGAACAGAAAGATCTGGGTAAGAGTCCAGGAGAGTCTGGACCCCTGCCTTCCATTGGTGGAGGAGATGCACGCCTGGAACTGGCGCCCATGTTCGGATCAGGTGGAGTGCCGTCAGTGAATCTGACAAAAAGAAGATGTCAGATGCAACCAGCAGGTGCTCCCAGAGATGGTGTGCAGCCCAGCTAGGCGCAGAGGTGATAGAGAAAATTTCTGCGTCCGTAGCTGTGGCACAGGTGGGGGAGGCAAGCTGGCGAGACTTGAGGTGGGTAAGGCCTTCCATGGTGCAGACCGCTGAACCGGATTTTGAGCCGATGCAGGAGCCATCGGTGAAAACCTGGAGAAAGGGGAGGGTGCTCAGGGAGCGCGTGGCACCCACAAATTCCTTGTGGGTGTCTTCGCTGACTGGAGTGATAGGAGTGGCAAACGAGACTTGACCATTTGTAAATTCCAGAGGATCTGTCCATGGGGGATGAGTGTATGCAGGGACCGGTTGTACCTGAGGGACCCAGACCTGCAGAGAAGTGGAAAAGGGGTGGTTAGTTACTGATTTATTATATCATTTTCTACCGATGGAATGCGGGGTGTGCCAGAGGCACAGAGAATGGAGAGTCTTAGCATATTCGAAATAATAAGAGAGAGGGGGAAGGGAGCAAAGAAAATTTGTTGAGAAGGGGGAGGCACCTTTGTAGATGCCCAGAATCCACCTGCATGCCATGTTTTGCACAGCCTGCAGGTGGCTTACTAGTGTTTTTTGGCGCCGGCCATGGTACCAAACCGGGGCGCCCCATGTGAGTATGGAGCGGACACACCCCTTGACCTCTAACCACCATCATCTCACCCTTTGCACAGCCACTTTTGCCACCCCTAAACTCCCTGGGTTAACCACCCACACCAGTTCCCTCTCACAGTAGACATCCGTCAAGCTGTTTTTCACTCAACTTCAACCCCATCCACTTCCCTATCCCTTCTCCCCCTACCTCCTTTTTATTTCTTTCCCCCATGGCGTCCTCTCAAACCCCATCGCTCAACAGTCCCAGATTTGCCAACACCCCAGAAGAAATGCATGCCTACAATTCTCAGTCTCCTAACATTCCTGCCTCTCACTCTCCTCCTCGACCTCTTCCATCTCCTCCCACTGAAAATACTAACCCTAACAAAAACATTGAAATAACAGGTTATTCGCAAATTATTCCTTCGTCTCAATCTCCTTCAGTCTTATCTATGCCAACATCTCAAGACCCATCCTTCAATGCTCACTTTAAAGACTTTTCTTCGACCTATGCAGACTACTCTGACATCACTCTTGCTGCTCCTACTGTTACACCCATGGACGTTGTTTTTCCTCTTGATTCACAGTCCCTCATTCAAGCTGCCTCCCCCCCAATACACGAGGCCCCTCGCTCCACACCCATGTCTGCCCCTATCCTCGCCCATCAAACCTCCAACCAATCACAATCGTCCTCATCCTATGAACCTCCCACATGCAAACATCGAAACATCTGATTCACACCATCACCTGATGAAGAAGCACTTCAGGACCACATTATCAAATCCGAAGCCCGTGACACCCTGGAAAACATTCTAGCCCCACGATCGTTCAAAGAATGGACTTTAGCTATCGAACAGATGTTATCCCTCATATCGAACACATGGCCGTCCCGCTTCAATCAACATCTTACCGACCATTCTATGAATTCACTCGCCAATGCCATACAACTATTTCATCTACACTTCATACCTTCATCGACTTCGGTTACCATCATACACCCAGCGGAACCTACTTTGCCGATCACATATCACAAAACCAGCATTGACGATTCTGGTCAATTTGATTTCCGAGTCCGTAACCTAATCCTATATCCCAACTCTGTTCAAGATAATGTTGTCAAACCCGTCACTGCAACCATTACGTCTGGCCCTAATTTTACAACAATAAGCACCATGATTACGAATCTCCAGACGACCCTTCAAGAACAAGCAAAGCAACATGCTAAAGATCTCGAACTTCGTTTTATGTCCCATATGGTTCATCTTGAAAATACCGTAGCCTCTTTCTGTCCTCCTACTAGCCCTCCTGTTATCGCATCTATACCCCCTCGCCATGTTTCATTCGAAGATGACACCTCTCACGAACCTGATAATGTCAGTCATGGCTTTATTCAACCACCTTTGACGCAAACACAATCAGCTAGTCGAAACCGTCCCCTTGGCCCATGTCAACGTACCCCATCACCTGTTGTATTCTGTGACCCTGTCGCCAATCAACCAATCAGCCTTCTTACCTATAAAGACCATCTGGGACTCAACATGCCGTCAAACCAACCGAAATTACTACCGTCAGCTCCCGCCTCAATATCCACTCTTACTCGATATGTTGCACACTTTCAAGGACAAAATATGCCTTTATCATCTCATCCCAATTCAAAAACCCTAATTGACCGCATTCAAGCTAAACTGGATCAGATCCCTATGGCTCGACATATCTGTATCATTGGCGCTGACTGGAACATGGCCGGCAATTGCATTTTTTCATTCCCTAACTCCGTATCAATCAACTCCATCAACTCTATTATCCCAGTTCTTAAAGAAGCTTTCGAATTACATCCGAACCACCCACTGACAATAACCCAGGACATCAAATGGTCAAAAGTTATTCTTAGCAATATTATCACGTCTAATGGTCCCAACCTTCCTATTTTCTCGGAACTTGAAATCCTCTGTTCTCTTCTCCTCAATGACCTTTTCCGCTCATTAAAAATCACTCAACCACCACGCTGGGCTAGGAACCCGGAATTCATAACCAAACCACAATCGTCTATATCCTTCGCATTCGAAGACCCAAACAGAGACCTTCTACGTAAAGTTACCACATCCGTCTTTTTCATTTTTGGTCAATCAACTGTCCCGATCGTCTGGAAGGATAAACCCCGCTTTTCTCAATGCACTAAATGCTGGAAATTTGGTCACCTTACGATTAATTGCACTCAACCTTTAGGATGCCGTTATTGCGCTTCTAAATGACACCTCACATCTCAACATCGGGAAATGTGCTCCGGCTGCTCCAGCGCTCGTTATCAAGAAAATCAACCCTGCAACCATTTCCATTGCATTAATTGCTCAGGGGCCCATCCTGCCGATTCTATAGAATGCCCACAACGCGCTTTTTATTTTAATAGGAACCCAGCCCCTGTTCGCATGAATCTATCGTCTCCACCGTCGCCGAATACCTCAAACCCAAATCTAATTCACATGCACCCTTCCAGACGCCAATTTATCTCTGACCCAACATTTACTTGATCTTCTTCTCCCTCAATGCAAGTCGACCCCCACAACTCAGTCCATGATGATACGCTATGAATCATATGGCCCTATGCATCCTCCAGCTCAATGTAGCAAAAAGCGGCCCTCGTACTACTCACCTCCTCAATAACCCAAATCTTCACATTCTTGTTCTTCAGGAACCGTTCATTGGTTTTTCCGGACTTTCACGATCTGATTCTACCCCGGATGGGACGCCTATTTTGCTTCCTATTAAACATCCATCTTGGGATTATTTTATTCCATCTTACGACCCTCTTTCTCCTATTAAACCACACGTTATCATTTATGTCTGGCGCTCATTTCCTCATTTATCAGCTACTTTGCATCAAGATATTACTAACCATAAAGATTTTATGACCATCAATGTCACCTATCTCAACAAAACATTCCGACTTATTAATTGCTACAACTACAGCTCCGGCATTCTCGGCGATAACATTCGTTTCCTTATTGACATCAAACTCGACTATGACATTCCTACCTGCGTCATGGGAGACTTTAATCTTCATCACTTGGAATGGGCCATTCCCAATCGACCTATTCGACGATCATCAACCGAAGCCGACAATTTCCTCACATGGACCCAGGATCAATCACTTTTCATACTAAACGACATCAATTTTCCAACCCGTAAAGGCCAACATCGACAATTGGACTCTATAATCGACCTTACACTTTTGAACTTTATGGCCATTCTCTCTGATTTCTTTTACGACTGGACCTGCGTCGACATGCTGGCTTATTCTTCCAACCATATTCCAATTACCGTTGCTTTTCTTCCCATTAACACTGATTTCAACCCAGAAGAACTTTTTTTTATTTTTTAAAATGCATTTCTATAGCGCATCATGACTATCTAGTACAAAATACGCTCCAGGGGCCTTTAGGCCCCTGTATTGTGTGAGATGGTGATTGGAATAGATGGAACAATAGTGACGGGGGGCCATAAGCCGAGAGGGAGACTGTGAATTACCCAGTAACTATCGGAAGCGTGGTGTCAATCCTAGTTGCCAGTGGCAAAGCCTAGGTTGGAAATATGTACCACTGTTGGGCCACCCGGGTCAAAGACGAGGATGGGTTCCGCCTCGAAGGCGGGGTGAGAGTCGAGGAAAGAGGCCAAAATTGGGAGGCCGTCTCTGGAAAACCACTGGGCTTCCGTGGACGGTAGGGGGGTTTTCCACACCGCGCGTCGGGCGGGGAGGGTGTTAGGGCAGGAGAGCAGGAGATGTGCTCGTGTCTCCACGACGTGACAGAAAGGACACATGGGGTCGCATCCCGGAATACGTCCAAAGTACGTGCCAAAGCCGGCGTGACCGAGGAGTGTCCGGAAAACCTTGCACTTAGTGCGGCGGCCGATAGTGAGGTTCTGCATTAAGGGGGATGGCTTAGTAGAGGGATTTTGGGTAATGCCCATAGAGTGGGCGTCCGAGGTCCCTCGGGATTTGCGACAGGCAGAGGCCCAGTCGGACTTCCACTGAGTAAGTGCCGATGAGGAGGCGGCTTCACAAAGGAAGCGTATGGTGGGCAGGAACTGTATGGTACCCGGTGGAGGGTTGTCCGCAATGCCAGAGGCGAGCACGTCTGCAAACTCGTTGCCTTCTACGTCGGAGTGTCCCGGGACCCAATGAAGGTGGAAAAAACACCTTGGGAAACTGCTTGGTAGCGATTTTGAGACATTTCCTAATGAAAAGGGTGACTTGGATGCCTGGGGCCGGACGAGGATCGGCGAGGAGTGTCAGAGCAACCTCGCAGTCAGTGTAGATTTCCACTTGGGTAACATCTGGGTGTAAATCGTAAGAGTAGGCCAACAGCCAAGTGGCGTCAGCAAGAGCGGCGAGTTTGCAGTCCGTGGCATGGACTGAGGAACCAAGATATGTTTCGCGGGTGAGAACATTCTCCCCGCGATAAAACCAAACTCCGGCAGCACCACCGGAAAAGGAGGAGGGGGACGTGCCCTTACGGGAACCGTCAGTGTAGATGAGAAGACGAGTGGGGGCATCCTTCAGTCGGTCAATGAGACTGTGGTGTGACTGAATGAGCGCATCTCGGGCCTCTTGTGAGTGTTCAATCGCCTGGTCGATGCTTACATGGCGCAGTGCTTGTAAGGCAATCCACGGGGGGCGAGTGTATCGGGGAACTCTTTCGCAGCCGGGTGGAACGCGGCTGACGAAGGAGGCGGTAATGGATCCCTTACGTGCAGTGTGTAATGGGAGGAGGGTATGCGTGGTGGTAAGATACCGGATAGCCGCGCGTGACTTGGTACGCTCTAGGCGGAGCGGGATGGGCAGAATGGAGGCAAGGACCTCAGAGGGTCCGCGTGGAGACGTGCGCCATGATCCAAGGATACGGCGGCACGCCGCGGATTGCACTAAGGTCATCTTATCGCATTTGCCTTTTTGCCGTATGCCCGTAAACCACAGGGGAGATCCCCATAGTAGTACCGGCAGTATGCACCCGATGTAGAGATGTCTGAGATGGAGCGGGTCAAGGCCGCGTAAGGTATTGCCGAGGAGTTCCAGGGCACGGAGAGAGGACATGGCTTTGAAGCACATGCGTTGGACGTGAACCGTAAACTGAAGTTGCACGTCGAAAAAGATACCCAACCAGCATAGAGGCCGGGAGGGAACGATTCGAAGGGGTGAAAGGCCCTGTCGTGGTAGATGAATAGGGTGAAGGAGGGCGTCTTCGCGTATATCATGGCGTCGGGTTCAGTGGATGAGCTCTGATTTGTCGTCATCCAGGGAGAGTCCGAGAGCGCGGCATGCAGTGGAGAATGAGGTATAAGCCTGTTTGAGGCGGGCGACGTTGGTCGCGATAGAGCTCGACGAGGTGGTGAGGAGGTGGTCGTCTATGTAGGCACGGATGAACACAAGAGGGTCGGAAACCTGCAGAGAGGTAAGAAGGCTGGTCGCGAAAAGGGCAGACAAGATGGGGGAGATGGGTGAGCCTTGAGGGACCCCCATATTGGGGATGGGGGTCAGGGTGTCAGTGAACCCGTCAAAGGACAGGGCAACCCGGCGATCTGAAACAAAAGACAGGACCCAGGAAATAAGGAGAGGGGGGAACCCTAATTCTGAAAGAACAGCGAGTAGACAGTGGTGTTGTACGGAGGGGAAGAAACCTGCCACATCCACAGCGAGTGCCATGGTGACGTGGTGTCGAGCCCAAGCTGTTTCAATTTTGTTTACAAGGTCTGAGGCAGCGTCCAAAACGCCCGACTTTTGGCGGGTACCGTATTGGGAAGGGGGGAGTGCACCTAGTTCATTGGCCATGAACTGGATGCAATTAGCGATGATCTTCTCGAGTAATTTGCCCATAGTTTCTTCGAGAGTGATGGGACGGTATGCGTTAAGGGCGGTCGGGTCTTTCTTATTGAGTTTGCGGAGCATCACCACCTTAGCGTCCTTCCAAGGACGGGGGTGGTGTCCAGCATCCAAGCACTCGTTGTAGAGCGCGAGGAGTGGAACACTATGTGCGGCGTGCAGACTTTTGAGGGCCTGGTAGCCGACACCTGTAATGCCCGGGGCACTCGAGTTCGAAGTGAGATTGAGTGCATGGTCCAACTCTTCCATAAGGATAGGGTGGTCACGCATGGGGCGGGCGCCAACGAAAGAATAGGTCGGGGGAAGGGTAGCGGAAGGTTGGGTACCGAAGTACTTTGACCAGAAGGCCGAAGCCTTCTCCGTGGGTGAGTTTGCGGTGGAGTGACCCGTCACCAGTGAGGGGATAGGGGCACGACGTGTGCCCATCGCCCACTTTGCCATTGGCCAGATCTTGTCCAGCTTGACAGAGGCGGTAAACGAGTCTGCCCACTCGCGTTTAGCACGGCGAAAGATACCGGCCGACTGGCGTCGGAGTGCGGTACAAGTCGCCGGGGAAGCTCCGCGCAAAGCGGCCATGTGAGCACGGCAGGAAGCATCCCACCACTTGACCTTGTGGCCCCTGGCCTTCGAAGAAGAGGGGGGGTGCGAAGAATCAGTGGCTAGGACCAGCGCATCGTGAATAGCAGCGACTTTGACATCAAGGAGTTGAGGCGTGGCACCGGAGAGGGCGAAGGCGGCGGTGAGGGGGGGATCGAGAGCTTCCAGCCATTCAGTAGAGAGAGAATCATCATACCGTGGGCGCAGGAAGGGGTCGGTGAACGGCTCAGAAGCGGTTGGGATGGACCATGTGATGACAGCATGGTCCGATCCGGATGGAGTATCCCAGGATCGTGTCCAGGAATCGCCCAAAGCGAGGTCTTCCAGGGAAGGGGAAGCCCAGGCGAGGTCGATAACTGATTCAGTGAATTGGGTAGAAGGGCGACGCCGGGTATCAAATCCCGGCTTGTTCAGGAGGTGCATGGCATTGGCGGCAGCCCAGTGCTCCAGGGGACGGGCTTTTTGCGCGTCGCTAGTAGAGTGGGTACTGTGATCCCAGTGGATAGAGTGGAGATTGAAGTCCCCAGCAACTAGCCAGTGTGCACGCGGAGGGAGCTCGAGGAGAGCAAGAGAGGAGATGGTGTCTTTTTTATTCACATCGTGATTGTATACATTTGAGACAAAAAGAGGCCCAAGGCCAGTGTCAAAAATTAGCGTGAGTATGTCCCGGGATGGGGAGCGCAAGGCATCCAAAATCACCCGAGACAGAGGGATGGACTGGTGAACCAGTGTAACCACACACGGACGTGTTAGTTCAGTGCTCCCCAAGGAGGGGGGCACAAAGATGTGGTAGTTGGGCATGGAGGGGAAACCAAAAACTGGCGTACCTAATGCGTCAAACATAGAGGGGGAGGCACCTATTGGGTACCATGGGGGTTCCTGTAGTAAAATAACCGCAGGTGGGGGGGCTGCACCGGGGGAAGACGAGAGTGAGTGGACGAGTGCTTCTACGTGCACTCGGGACGTTGCAACATTGTGTTGCATAAATGTCCAGGGACTACTCATCAACTGGGGGTGGGGTGAAAGAGGAACGGGCACGGCCACGCTGTTTGGGGCAGCTGGAAGAGTCGGCGCAGTGTTCACCGGAGCAGTTCGAGCATTTAGGGGGGTGGTTGCAGGGGGTGGAGGCCGGAAGGGCGTCGCGGACACAACCGGGGCAGCGCATGCGGTGGTCGTCAGTATGATGACGGCCAGCGCATATGAGGCACGACCACGGGCGGTTCCTGCAGTTTTGAACAAGGTGACCTAAAGCAGTGCACTTGGTGCACTGCATGAGGCGGGGGAGATCACGTCGAGCCACCAGTTTGAGCCGGCGGCCGAACATGTAGACGACGCGGTTCCTTGGGGTGGAGAGGATACTCGCAGAGCGGGAGCCCGTGGGGTCTTCAAAGGAGAAGGCGATGGGGGCAGACATGACGTCCTCACCCAAGAGATTATAGGCCCGGGTCCAGTCGGGCTCAAGAGTCATGGGTAGCGAGAGGAGGTGAGGGTTGGCGGCGCGGAATTCAGCTTGGAGATCCGCCGCTGTGAAGGCAGGTAGGCCCGGCGCAGGATGCGTGGGGACTTCAGCAATTTGTAGGCAGGCCCAAGATACGAGTTGGGAGACTGTGGCGGGGTAGACGCTTTGCACGGATGCCATCACAACTTCCTTCACGCTATTCATCGTCGGAACATGGGTGTTGTGAGCGAACGTAACGAAGCAGTTGCCTCGATCGTTCCAGTGGGCAGCGCGTACGACCAGTTTGGCCACAGTGGGGAAGCGTGAGAGGGCAGTCCGGACGTTGATGGTCGTCTGGGAATCGGTGGGGCGCGCTTCAGCAGGGGGTGGGGCTCCATGGAAGCGGATGGCGAGGGTCGGGTCCATAATGGTACGGATAACCGGGAGGACTGCACGCTTCGGCTCTTGTTTCACAGCGCTAGCAGTAGTGGGGGCCCCTGTTGACACTGGCGCTGCAGTAGCAGGGGCAGTGGCAGGGGTAGCCCCACCCGCGGCAAGACCTGGAGTGACAGGTGTCGGCAAGGTGGACCCAGCGGTGAGGTTAGAAGGGCCCAAAGGTCCTTGTGGTGGAGGAGGGGCAGTACTTGGGTTGGCTTTACCCTTCCCTTTCCTGTCTCCGGAGGGGGCGGTCCCGACCCCCGTGGAGCGTGGGGGGGGGCGTTCAAGGGTGTCCATCCGCTGCATCATGTAGGCCATTTGGCGTGAACCCAGAAGAACATTCCATCACGTACAAATATGATCCGGAACACAAACAAGAATGGATAGAAAAATTCAGCTTTCATCTCGACGAACAACCACTTCCCCCTCTTATTAACGACGAATCAGTTATTGACTTCTCTAAATGACTTAACAACCTTATAACGCTTACGACATCCGAAATCATGCCACAAACTTCTTCTTCAACATTTACATATTCTTACTGGTGGAACAACAAATGCGACCAGGCAATACGCGCCTTTCGGGATTGCTCCAATAACTTCGAAAAAGAACATCTCCATAAAGAAGCACGTACCATTTTCAAGAAAGCTAAACAATTGTGGGCAACCTCCGTTCTCGAAGGAGCATCATCATATGACATTTATTGATATGCCAAATGGTCTTCCGGCAAACGCAAAACTCATACTCCACCAATTCTATATAACGATCAATTCGCACATACACCAGAACAACAAGCGCATGTTTTCCATCAATCCTTCTTCTCGGCAACACCTCAACCAAATGTTATGAATCTTCCTTACGACCCACCAAAGAAACCAACTTGGGCTTCCCCCCATATTACTCAGAACGAAATCGACATGTGCCTTAACCTCACTCACAACAATTCAGCACCAGGCATCTCTAACATTTCTTACACTTATCTTAAATGGGTAAACGCGACACATCCGACCATTCTTTTCAATCTTTTCAATGAATGTTTTTCTCGACACCTTCATCCATGGAAAAATGCTAATGTTGTCCTTATTCCAAAACCTAACAAAACTGACTCTAGTAATCCACGATTGTATCGTCCAATCGCTCTTCTGGAATGCATGGGTAAAATCCTCGAAAAAATTATCACTAAGCATCTCACCTGGGATGTCGGTCGGTTCAACCTTGTTCCCACTATTCAATTTGGTGGTCATTCCAACTTGTCCACTATTGATGCTGGTTTATCGTTAATTCACGACATTCAAATCACACATAAAAAAAAAAACTTTTCGTCTCCGCACTCGCCATCGACATTAAAGGCTATTTTGACAATGTCAATCACTCGCGACTTTTACATTCCCTACACCTTCTCGGATTCAACCAAAAAATTATTTTATGGACTCAAGCATTTCTTACTGACAGACACATATCTTTTAAAATTGACAATTTTCTTTCTGATCCTAGACCAATCCATAACGTCGGCATACCATAAGGCTCGCCGATTTCACCAATTCTTTCCTCCATTTACACGTCCTTTATTCTAAACGAATTTAATTCATCCTCAGACACTTGCCTCAAAGCATATGTCGATGACCAACTCATTCTCATCTACTCCGAATCATACATAAAAAACATTTCTCTTCTCAAAGACGCATATAATATCATTTCTAGTAAACTAAACGATATCCAACTATCCATCGATCATTTCAAATCTGACCTTATTCATTTTATATGACACGGTTTTTCCCCCACATCTCTTCCTTCTATTACTCTCTTGAATCCTCATTCACCCCCAGTTACCATTACTCCTTCTCCTATCATCCGTTGGCTCGGGTTTTTTCTTGACCAAAGACTCAATTTTAATCACCACATCCAATGTATGTGCATGCGCGCACGATCCATGTCCACGGCCTTATGCATCCTCGGCAACACTATTCGGGGCCTGTCATTCACCAACTTTCGAACCCTTCATTACTCGAACATGCTCCCAGTCCTCACTTATGGGTTTCAATTATGGTACACCAGCATTCGCCAAAAATCTAAACTACAATGCATGTCAGTTGCTCAAAACCAAAGCCTACGTCTCCTCACCGGCACTTTCCGAACAACTCCGTCACATGCTTTACATCACATCGCCCACGTCCTTCCAATAACAATTCTTCTCAACAAATATAATCAATCGACCGCTCTTCACCTAAACCGTCTACCACTTAATTCTCAACTCCTCAATCGCCTTCCTCCATCTTGGCCTCGTCTCCCTACCTCTAAACCACCTATCGCGTCACGTCACAAATCATTGTCAGCAAAACCAAAAACTCAACTTCACTGTCTAGCTTTCCTCGCCGATCCTCGAACCGAACACATAAATCCCTACCTCGCCCATCCGTCTCAACATTTACCGAATAATCCAACACAATATCATTTTCAATCTCTTTCTTATCACCTCCATCCTGGCATCTCTCCTTTAGACCGTAAAAACCAACAAAAAAATCAAATTCTTCTTCTTCATGATTCGCTTTCAAAAAATATTCACAATCTTTTAATATATACAGATGGTTCAAAAAATTACAAAAACAATCATTCCGTTACCATATCTGCATTCGTTATTTATCATCAATCCCAAATCATTGACCTCGGTCATTTCTACTGCTCTCCTTCTGGTTCCTCCTTCGATGCCGAAATGTATGCCCTCGCAAAATGTACAGAACATATCACCCTCTTCCACCAACGACACATTCTTTCCTCATCTCATATTCATAATATTCATTTTTTCTCTGACTCGTCTTCATGCATTCCCGCCATCATTGACTTATCCCCACATGCTGCTCAGATTTCTTCAAAAAATTTTCGTCGTTTTTCTGACACATTTACTTCCAATACTCGCAACCACATTCATCTTCATTGGTCTCCTGGTCATTTGGACATTCCCGGCAACGTCATCGTGGACAAACTCACACACTTCTCACCAATCAGCCGACCTTTCCTGTTAAAAACATATGCTGGGGAAAAAGAAAATATCAACCTCAACATGACAACATCCTGGGTTAATCTTATTAAAAACACTAAAAACATCGTGGACTCTGCATCATTCAATACACTACCCGCAGTCCCTACGTCCAAACTTCCTAACTTCTGGAAACATTTTTACTACCCTCAAGACATATCATCGCGCATGTTCCAGGCAATCACAGGTCACGGTCATTTTGGAGATTATTACCGGAGATTCATACCCACCAATCCCATGTCATGCCCTTGTGGCGAACTCATACAAACACAGGATCATATCATATGTCGGTGCCCTCTCCTCAAGTTTGCACGCATTCAGGCCTTCGGGAATGTCATACCACCACCAGACCAAATTTTTTTCACCAAAGAAAGTTATCTCCAAAAATTTGCATCATTTTTAAATTCCTCTAACGCATTCACAAAAGCTTTCACCATTCATGACCCAATTCCTCCTTCCTGATTCTTTCCACCTTAAATTTTAGAATAAAAATTCCGAAACACAAACATCATACCACTCCACACGTTTAAAATCAGACACTTTATACCTTGTTAATCTCATCCTACACATCACTTCACTTGGCTTCACATCCGTGTCTTTTACTTTGTAATGTAGCAGTATACAAATGCAGAATTTTAAAAAAAAAAAAAAAAGGAGCAGACACAGGCGGTATATAGTCGACGGAGGAGAAGGGCCGAAATTCCATGTTCCGTGTTGCCGAGGATGTGGAGGGCAGCTAGGGTGGAGAGGCCCTTGGAGTGCATGCGTTCCACGTGGGCCTTAAACGTGAGGGCGGGATCCCACCATATTCCCAGCCAGTGGAGTGGGATGGAGGGTCGGATTAGCATGGTGGGGGCGACCCAGACCCCCATAGTGTCCCAGTTGGTATAGGCAGCTGAGTGGCATTGGGGGGGGGTGAAAATGTTGGCACTCCGTTTTGGCGGCTTCAATGTTGAGACCGATGGCGCCAAAATGGGCATTGAGTTGGTGGTATGCATTGGAAAGTTGCTGGCAGTCGGATGCCACACTGGGTCCGACGCATACAAGGAGATGGTCATTGATGTATGCCAGTGCTGTGGTGCCAGTTTGATGAAATTTCCGGAGGACCACACCCGTGAAGATTGTCGAGAGGATCGGAGATACCAGTGACCCTTGAGGGGTGCCGAGGTCGGGTTTTTGGGCAGTTGGGAGGGTAGTGCCATCGAATGCGATAGCTACTTGCCGATCCATCATAAAGGACAGACACCAGTTTGCCATGTCTGGCGGACACTGGAGGTCCAACAATTGCCGGTGAAGGAGTTGGGGGTTTACCGAGTCGAAGAAGCCTTGTATGTCAACCATGAGGACCAAACATACTTGGCCCTCGGCATGGGCTCATTCCACAATCTAGAGGAGGTGCTGGGTGGCGTTGTAGACGGAATGTCCTTGACGCCCCCCGTATTGGTTAGGTGGCAGCCAATTTCTTGTGTTAGCGAGGAATTGGAGCCGGTTAGCAATGATCTTTTCGAGGAGTTTCCCTAAGGTCTCTTCGAGGGAGATGGGTCAGTATGAGTGGGGTGAGAAGGGGTCCTTCTTGTTTGGCTTCCAAAGCATGACCACTTTTGCCAACCACCAGCACTTGGGGTGGTGCCCCATGTGCAGGCAGTCGTTGAAAAGGGCGAGGATCTCATCGGGGTAGGTGTCCACCACCCATTTGAGAGGGCAGTAGCCGATCCCTGAGAGGCCCGGAGCCGACAGGTTGGAGGTGTCGGACAGTGCCCCCGTGAGCTCCGTGAGGAGGATGGGCGGGGCAGCTGGTTGGGGGGGGGGCAGCGGTGTGTTGGCCGCTTGTCATGGTGGTGGGGGCGTGAAGAAAGTAGTGCAGAAAAGCTCACCTTTCTCGGCATCAGACTGGGTGAAGGTGCCATCCCACTTTCTAAGCGAGGGGATAGGTGTAGGTCAGTTGCCGAGGCCATGTTTGGCCCAGCTCCAGATGTTGGAGGCGTCTGCCTGGTCTGCTTGCTCGGCATAGAAGTTTCACTTTGCTGCTCGGATGCCCCGCTTAAAGGCGTGGCAGGCTGCTGACCGTTGAATGGGGGTGGGGGCTGTTGAAATTGCTTGTAGGAGCACTTTACATGTTGGGGTCCACCATGGTACCTCAGATTTGGACGGCTTGGTGATTCGGGTGAATGGTGCGAGGGCTGCGATCATAGAGTCGACCATGGCCTGTGCTTTGATGTCTAGGGTGAGGGTGTCATCTGCCTGTAGTGTGAAGGCAGTTTCAAGTAGTGGGAAGGCGATGTCGGTCCACTCCTCCCTGTCAGCTGGTGTTAGTCGGCGGGTTTTGGCAAGTGGAGGCGGGGGCCGAGTCGGCAACGACCAGTGTATGATGGCATGGTCGGATAATGTGGAGGTGGTTGAGGTACCCGAATCTAGAATAGAGTCGGGGTTGATCACAGGTGGGGACCAGATCATGTCAATTGGGCACCGCCGACGATTGTTGATGGGCCTTGAGTCCGAATCTGGGAGGTGGGCTGGTGCAAGGCCATGCTCCCAGAAGAAGTCATCGAGAGGTTGCACTCTCAAATTCTCCTGCCAGGAAGCGAGTAGTTCGGACCATGAGTGGTGGCAACAGTTAAAGTCGCCTGCCACCAGGAGGGTGGATGCCAAAGCTGGTGGAATTGCAAAGAGAAACGACTCACCAGGGTAGAGGGGGGTGGCAGTGGTGTGATCCGGGGCATGCATTCCATAGTAGTTGCAGAGGCGGATCGTCCACTGGGAATGGATTTCGATGGTGAGGATGTCAGTGCCAGAGGATGCGGTGCTGAGGACGGACCAGGCGGTTGATGGGATGGTCCGGGATACATACATTACGACCCTTGGCTGGGTGGCTGGGGGAAGTACCGCTATATATCCTGGAAGTGACGGGACATTGAGAACTGGCATGCCGGCTGGGTCAGTGAGTGAGGGTTGGAGACCTATTTGGTACCAGGGCGGTTCCTGTATCAAAATAATGGTGGGTGGGGATGGGTCAGTGGTGAGGATCGGGATAAGGGAATGGACTGCGGCTAGAGAGCAGGCGGCATTCCACTGAAGAATAGAGATGTCCCTATTCATTGATCCTCCATGATTTCATTGTCGGTGCCTTCAACAGCCCCGAGGATCTGGCGGAAACGCTGTTTCTTGGGACATTGAGGGAGGGTGGTGGGGTGGTCGCCTTTGCAGTTCGTGCAGTAGCGAGGGTGAGGGCACTGATCGCCCTCAATGGCTTCAGTTGCACAGGATGCGCATGACTTATGGTGGTTGTGGGAGAGGTGACCTCCTCCACAGTCGGTGCAGCACGGCTGGGCTCGGCATCCTTTCGTCCCGTGGCCTAAGCCCTGGCAGCGCTCACACTGGGTGAGGCTTGGGCGGTAAGGAGGGACGGATAGAGGGAGGGAGGCGCCGAATAACCAAACTCATGGGCACTTGAGGAGCTGCGCACGAATTGATCCGTCAGGGTCGGAGAAGGAGAAAGCCACGGGGCACTTCTGAAGGGTCGGGAGGTGGTCCTCAGTGGCAGCAAAGTGGGGGTCAACAACAAAGTCGAGGGTGCGGAGCGCCGGGTTATTCCGGATTTCGGCCATCAGGGCCTTTGGGGAGATGGTGTGGCCATTCTGGCCAAATAGGTAGTCCACGCATGGCACCATGGAGATGCAGAGGGCGGACCGGGGGTGGACTCGGACTGGGGTGAGGGTGAACTGGGCAGAGATTTGTTTGGCTGTTGCGGATAGGCACCCGTCACACATGTGGGCCGCAAATGCCGCTGAGTGGCGATCAATGATCGTGTCGGTGGCGGGAGAGGCAGAGGAGGGGCGCTTGGCGAATGAGGTTACGAGGTTTCCCTTCACATTGAAGGAGGATGTGAGGACCATGACCTGGTCAGCAGTGGGAAGGGAGGAGAAGAACTCACAGGCAGTGGCGGTGAGGCGCATGGTGGGGAGTTGCAGCTCGGTCTTTGGGACGACGGCAGGGATTAGGACCAGAGTTGGGTCCTTGGCGTAAACCGGGGGTGGGGGCGGGACTTGCCGTCGCTTCTTCTTCTTCTTGTGGGTCACTGTTGTGAAGACCATGCCCGAGTTTGGTGCAATCGGGTTGGGATTGGAGGCGGTGGGTGGGGCTGGGGCGGCCGCCACCTGGGCGTAGGAGGATGCCAGCGCCGCGGTGTTAGCAGGCTGGGCAGTGGTGGTGGTGGTAGCGGTCTGGGCCTTCTGGGCCTGTGGGGCCTGAGGTGTGGGCCAGTTGACCAGGGTCGAGACCTGACAGGAGATGGAGGCCACTTCTGTGGACAGCTGTTTGACTATATTGGTCAGCGCTGCCACATCTGGTGACACATTAGTGGTTCCGGGGTCCTGATGAGGGCGGAGGGTTGAGTGGCGGTGATCGGGGTCCTTTGTTGGGGGTGAACTGGGGCAAAGGGCGCTGGCAGGGAGGCTTCCGCCCCCTCCCTTGCAATGTTGTAGGCCATCTCAATGTTGTGTGAGATGATGTGTTGGGGGTCCTTCTCATCCCTCAAAACACCGGTTATGGTCTGTTGGACGTTCCAGAGGAGGTCGCCAACAAACTTTGCCGCTGCTTGGTCAATCTCTTCAGGGTTGTAGCGGTGGGTCCTCCTGTCGAAGTCCTCTAGTGCTCAGGAGATGGAGTACATAAATCCCGATGTGTGTGGTTCGAACTGAGCTCGAGGGCAGGGTCGGGGGTGTGCGGTGAGAGGTTTTCAGACGACCTTTTGTTAGTAAGTGGTGGCGAAGGTGTGTGTGGGTTCTCGAGGATGTCCTCCATTTCGCCTGGCTCGTTGGAGCTGGCCGGTGGGTTGGAGCCTTCAGACGGGGGGCGGCTGACATGCTCGAACGTGTGGGTGAATTCCGTGTTCGATACTCCGATAGCAGGGGAGGGTGCGAGGCGGAGCATGTCTGGGGACGACGCTGGGAGGCCTGGGTCTATTTGGGCAGGGGTGGGGGTGGTGCTGTGCATTGCCGCAGCGACGTTGCCAGCAGCCACCCAGTTGGCGGCGGCCCTAGCGGCCCTGTCGGCATCAGCGCTGGCCGATGAGGGAGGTGGGAGGGGTGGTCGAGTCGAATGTAGAGCATTCCTGTATCCACTGGGGTTTGACATGGGGGAGTTTTAGCTGCCCACACTAGTCAATGGTGGTGGTTACTGGTCAAGAAGGATGGAGGAGTTGCAGATGCACCGAGTCGAAGAAGCCCTGTATGTCGATCGCAAGGACCGAACATACCAGGCCCTCTGCATGGGTGCATTCTGCAATCTGTAGGAGGTGCTGGGCAGCGTCATAGACTGAGTGTCCCTGATGCCCCCCGTATTGGTTAGGGGGCAGCCAGTCCCGCATGTTAGCGAGGAACTGGAGCTGGTTAGCTATGATCTTTTCGAGGAGTTTCCCTAAGGTCTCCTCAAGGGTGATGGGCCAATATGATCTTGGTGAAAACGGGTCCTTCTTGTTAGGCTTCTGCAGCATTACCACCTTTGCCGCCTGCCAGCACTTGGGGTGGTGCCCCCTGCTCAGGCAGTCATTGAAAAGGGTAATTATCTCTTCCAGGTAGGCGTCTACCACCCATTTGAGTGGGCAGTAGCCGATTCCGGAGAGGCCTGGAGCCGACAAGTTGGAGGTGTCGGCCAGTGCCCCTGTAAGCTCCATGAGGAGTATAGGTGGGGCAGCTGGTTGGGGGGGGGTGGCAGGTTGACGGCCGCTACTGGAGGTGGGGGGGGCATGAAGAAGGTCATGTGGAAGAGCTCACCTTTCTTATCATCCGATTGGGTGAAGGTGCCATCACCCTTTCTTAGCGATGGAATAGGTGTGGGTCGGTTGCCGAGGCCATGTTTGGCCCAGTTCCAGATGTTGGAGGCGTCTGCGGTGTCGGCTTGGTCAGTGTAGAAATGCCGCTTGGCCGCTCATACGCCATGTTTGAAGGCATGGCAGGCTGCTGATTGCTGAAGGGGGGTGGTGGCCGTCGCTATCACCTGGAGGAGTGATTTGCATGTTGGGGTCCACCAGGGGACCTCGGTTTTTGATGGCTTGGCAAGTCTGGTGAAGGGGGCGAGGGTGGCTATCATGGAGTCGACCACTGCCTGTGCTTTGATGTCTAGGGTAAGGGTGTCGCCCACTGGGAGGCGGAAGGCAGTTTCGAGTAGTGGGAAGGCGATATCAGTCCAAGTTTCTCTGTCATCCGGAAGGAGCCAGCGTGTTTTCATGACAGGGGGTGGAGGTCGGGATGGCAGGGACCAGCATAGCATGGCATGGTCGGACAGTGGGGAGGTGGTTGAAGAGCCCGAATCTATGATGGTGTCGGGGTTGATGGCTGGTGGGGCCCAGATCATGTCAATAGAGCACTGCCAATGATTGTCGAGGGGCCATGAGTCAGAGTCCGGGAGGTGAGCTGGCGTGAGGCCGTGCTCTCGGAAGAAGTCATTGAGGGGTTGCACCCTCAAATCCTCCTGCCGGGTAGCGGGGAGTTCAGACCATGAGTGGTGACGACGGTTGAAGTTGCCTGCCACCAGGAGGGTGGGGGCCAAGACTGGCGGGATTGTGTAGAGGAACAACTCACCTGGGTATTGTGGGGTGGTGGTGGTGCGGTCTGGTGCATGCATCCCGTAAAAGTTGCATAGGCGGATTGTCTGGTGGGCACGGATTTCGATAGTGAGGATGTCGGTGCCGGCTGAGGCGGCCCCGAGGACCGACCATGAGGTGGTGGGGATGGCATGGGAAACATAGGTGACTACCCGGGGCCGAGTGGCTGGGGGTAGGACTGCTATGTACCCGGGAAGGGAGGGTATGTTGAGGACCGGCATTCTGGTGGGGTCAGTGAGGGATGGCTGGAGGCCGATTTGGTACCAGGGGGGTTCCTGAATCAAAATGGTGGTGGGTGGGGATGGGTCAGTGGTGAGGATCAGGACAAGGGAATGGACTGCGGCCAATGAGCGCACAGCATTCCACTGAAGAATAGAGATGTCTCTATTCATTGGTCCTCCATGTGGTCATCATTGGGTCCATCAATGGCCACCTCGATTTGGCGGAAACGCTGTTTCTTGGGGCATTGAGGTAGGGTGGCGGGGTGGTCGCCTTTGCAGTTTGTGCAGTAGTGAGGGTGAGGGCAGTGGTCGCCCTCAACGGCTTTGGAGGCGCAGGATGTGCATGACTTATGGTGATTGCAGGTGAGATGTCCTCCCCCACAGTCGGCACAGCAAGGCTGGGCACGGCAACCTCTCGTTCCATGGCCGAGGCCCTGACAGCGCTCACACTGTGTGAGGCCGGGGCAGTAAGGTGGGACCAAGAGGGAGAGGGCGGAGCCGAACAACCATACATGTGGGTGCTTAAGGAGTTGTGCCCTGATGGATCCATCGGGGTCGGAGAAGGAGAACGCCACGGGGCACTTCTGGAGGGTCGGGAGGTGCTCTTCAGTAGTGGCGAAGTGGGGGTTGACTACAAAGTCGAGGGGGCGGAGCAACGGGTTGTTCTGAATTTCGGCCATGAGGGCCTTGGGGGATATGGTGTGGCCATTCTGGCCGAAGAGGTAGTCCACACAGGGCACCATTGAGATGTGGAGGGCGGACCAGGGGCGGACATGGACGGGGGTGAGCATGTACTGCTCGGGGATCTTGTCGACCAGGACCAAGAGGCAATGCTCACACATATGGGCCATGAAGGCTGCGGAGTGTTGATCAATGATCATGTCTGTGGCCAGGGAGGTGGAGGCGGGGCGCTTGGCAAAGGAGGTCATGAGGTTCCCCTTTACATTAAAAGAGGAGGCCAAAACCGTGACCTGGTCAGCAGTGGGAAGGGAGGAGAAGAACTCACGGGTGGTGGCAGTGAGGCGCATTGCCGGGAGCTGGATCTCGGACTTGAGCGAGATCGCCGGGATGAGGACCAGGGTAGGGTCCTTGGCATACATCAGGGGCGGGGTGGAACTTGGCGTTGCTTTTTCTTCTTCTTGTGGGTCACTGTTGTGAAAACAGCGCCTGAAGCAGGTGCAATGGGGTTGGGGTTGGAGGCGGTGGGTGGGGCCAGGGCAGCCGCCACCTGGGCGTATGATGTTGGTGCCACGGTAATGGCGGCCTGGGGGGCGGTGGTGGGGGCCTGGGCCTTCTGGGCTGGTGGGGCGCAGGGGGCGGGCCGGTTGACAAGGGTTGAGACCTGTCGGGAAATGGAGGCCACTTCTGTGGAGAGCTGCTTAACAATGTTAGTCAGCACAGCCACATCGGGCGAGATGTTAGTGGTTCTGGGGGTCCTGGTCTGGGCAGAGGGTTGGGGGACAGTGGCCAGAGTCCTTTGACGGGGGGAGCTGGGGCGAAGGGTGCTGGGAGGGAGGCTTCCACCCCCTTCCTAGCAAAGTTATAGGCCATCTCCATATTGCAGGAGACGATGTACTGGGGGTCCTTCTCATCCCTAAGGACGCCAGCGATAGTTAGCTGCAGGTTCCAAAAGAGGTCCCCTACAAACTGGGTGGTGGCCGTGTCAGTCTCAGTGATGTTGGTGCGGAGGGTCTTCCGGTTGAAGTCCTCCAAAGCACAGGAGACACCAGTAACCACCACCATTGACTAGTGTGGGCAGCTAAAACTCCCCCATGTCAAACCCCAGTGGATACAGGAATGCTCTACATTCGACTCGACCACCCCTCCCACCTCCCTCATCGGCCAGCACCGATGCCGACAGGGCCGCTAGGGCCGCCGCCAATTGGGTGGCCACTGGCAATGTTGCTGCCGCTATGCACAGCACAACCCCCACCCCTGCCCAAATCGACCCAGGCCTCCCGGCATTGTCCCCAGATGCACTTCGTCTCGCCCCATCCCCCGTCATCAGAGTCTCGAACACGGAGTTCACCTGCACGTTCAAACACATCAGCTGCCCCCCCTCTGTAGGCTCCAACCCCCCGGTCAGCGACCAGGGAGCAATGGAAGACATCCTCGAGAACCCGCACACTCCTTCGCCACCACTCACCAACAAGAGGTCATCCGAAAACCTGTCCCCGCACACCCCCTGACCCCGCCCTCGAGCCCATTTCGAGCCACACACTTCGGGCTTTATGTACGCCATATCCCGAGCGCTGGAGGACTTCGACAGGAAGACCCACCACTACAACCCTGAAGAGATCGACCAAGCCGCGGCCAAGTTTGTGGGCAACCTCCTCTGGAACGTCCAACAGACCATCGCCGGCATTTTGAGAGACGAGAAGGACCCCCAATACATCATCTCGCGCAACATAGAGATGGCCTACAACATCGCAAGGGGGGGGGCGGAAGCCTCCCTGCCAGCACCCTTCGCCCCAGCTCGCCCCCAACAAAGGACCCCGACCACCGCCAACCAACCCTCTGCCCTTACCAGGACCCCGGAACCACTAACATATCGCCAGATGTGGCGGCGCTGACCAACATTGTCAAACAGCTGTCCACAGAGGTTGCCTCCATCTCCCAGCAGGTATCAACCCTGGTCAACCGGCCCGGGCCCCGGGCCCCACAGGCCCAGAAGACCCAGGCCGCCACCACCACCACCGCCCAGACCGTGCCTACCGCAGCACCGTCAAACTCCTATGCCCAGGTGGCAGCCGCCCCAGCTCCACCAACCACCTCCAACCCCAACCCCATTGCACCAACCTCAGGCGCAGTCTTTATGACAGTGTCCCACAAAAAGAAGAAAAAGCAACGCCAGGTCCTGCCACTGCCTCTGGTTTACACCAAGGACCCAACCCTGGTCCTAATCCCTGCCATCGTCCCCAAGACCAAGCTGCAGCTCCCTGCCATGCGCCTTACCACCACTGCCCGTGAGTTCTTCTCCTCCCTCCCCACCGCTGACCAGGTTACAGTCCTCGCATCATCCTTCAATGTGAAGGGGAATCTTGTGACCTCTTTCGCCAAGCGCCCAGCCTCTGCTTCTCCTGCCACCGACACGATCATCAATCACCACTCCATGGTGTTTGCGACCCATATGCGCAACAGGTGTTTATCCGCAATGGCCGACCAAATCTCCACCAGGTTCACCCTCACCCCTGTCCATGTCCACCCCCGGTCCTCCCTCTGCATCTCCATGGTGCCATGCATGGACTACCTCTTCAGCCAGAATGGCCACACCATCTCCCCGAAGGCCCTGATGGCCGAAATCCGGAATAACCCGGCACTCCGCCCCCTCGACTTTGTCATCTTTTTTTTTTTAAATTTTAATTATTCCTGCAGTATTACATAATTACAAGCTGCCCCCCCGAAGGGGGGGCCCTAACTACATAACAACGGAGGTGCCCATCATTGCACATTGCATGAAAACTGGGCGGGGGCTCTGCTCCCCTGGGAGGAGCCGGAGTGTGAAGAGCCCCTATTTAATAAGGAAGGGGGTAGAAGGAGGGATACATATTGCTACAAACAAACCGGGCGGTTAAGGGCAGGTTAAAGTAAGAAGCTTAGAACTGGAAAGGGAGGGCGAGAGCACTGGCCGGGATGTATTCAAGAGAATTCGAAAGGCAGTCGCTATTCTGTAGGGAAGGGAGGGAGCGTACCTGCAAGCTCCAAAAGGGCTGGGTCTGAGTCCTGGGTTCGGGGTCCGAGCATACGATGCATGTAATCCCGTAGGAGGTCCAAGTCCATATCCTCATTGGTTGGGTGGCCATCTAGGTCCATCGCAGCAAACGCTAGTCAGATGGCTCCGGATGTCCTGTCGGATAGGCAGTTTAGGTGTCCAGTCAGCCGTAGCCAGTGACGCAGAACTGGGAGGCGGTGTTTGTCAGGCCGCTCTGTGTGGTGGACTGGGAGAGGGTCCCTGGGAGGCCATACGCATCGTATCCAAGGTTGGAAGGTGCTACAGTCGCCTAAGATATGGGCGGTCGACTGCGTGGGCCAGGGGGGGTGGTTGTGCCATCTGCAGTGGGAGATCAAGCCATGTTGACACTGGTAGGCTGAGTCAAAGCTCAGCCAGTAGCCCCTGTAGGGACCGGCTCGGCAGAGGACTTGAGCTACTGCCAATAGCTCACTCCATGGGTGGTCAACTGAGTGCATGAGCAGCTTCCTGGGTTGGCGAGAGGGGAGGCTGTGTACCGCCAGGTATTTGTTGGCGGTTGAGGCGAGGGGACGGGCTAGCAAGGGGTCCACCTGTCCATGAGAGTGTGGATGGCAACCTCCTTTAGTGCAGAGGTGGATGGTTTCAGATTGGATGGAGGGAGCTCTGTTGCTAGTTTTGCTTCTGCATCGGCCCATTCGTTACTGGGGATGTCCGAGTGGCCAGGGCACCATACGAAGTGAATGGCAAGCTGGGGATACGAGTCCAGCAGAGTCTCAACACCCACTTTCCAGATGTGGAGGAGGTGGGTGCCGGGTGCAGCTGCCCAAGTTTGGAAAAGGTGGATTGCAGTCAGCAAATCAGACAGAAAGAATATGTCTGATGCGACACGCAGTTGCACCGGGAGGCGTCATGCCACCCAGCCGGGGGCCGTAGCGAGGAAGAATTCCTCGGTGTCCGTGGCTGTGGCGCAGGCCTGACTAAAGGGCGCCCTTGTGGGGCCCAACATACGCATGCACCTTCCTCGGGATATGGGGCCCGACAAATCCCTCCCACTGTCCTTCATGCCGCACAGGCCTAAAGGTGAGATTAGAGCTACCCAACATGCCAAAGGTGTAGTGTGAGGGTCGCAGCGCCATAGGCACTACCCCACCACCCCCAGCCGCCTGGACTCATGCCCCCCCATACCCGATTGGTGATGTGAAGCGCCGCTGCATGTCAAGGAATCAACTTAAGCCCAAATGGGAATTACCCCCATTAGAACCCATGGAGGATTTAGTCCTCTCAAGCCAACAGAGGGAACTATCCCCTGCCGCTACGGCCCGCTCAGCGCACTGAGTTTCCCGTGCCCTGGCACGTGCTTCAGAACCCACATCAGCATCAGGTGTTACCCCACATCCCAACCATCCCAGGCTACATACCCATTCTACCACCAGAGGTCCGTCCTCGAGTAGTAACATATGTAGCCTGGGCCCTCCCCACTACCTCATGGTCGATCCTCAGCACCACCTCACACAGCACTGACATACTGATGGTGGAGGTATGATCCCAACTCACCCTCCGGGTGTGCAACTACTACAGCATGCACCCCCCGGACTGCGAGCACGCCTCCCCCCAGTACCCAGGTGAGTCCTTCTTGTTTTCACTCCCCTCGGTGCTAGCCACCACACTACTCGTGCAGCGACTTCAACGTTGCCACCACATGTGGTCTGAACTCTCAGCCACACAGTGAGATGACTTGGGGGCGCAACCCCTCGATGACTTTTTCCATGGGCATGGCCTGGAGCCTGCCCACCTTCCTGACTCTGACTCAAGGCCTGATGGCAATCGTTGCCGGTGCCCCATTGACATGATCTGGGCCCCACCCGTGGTCAACCCCGACTCTATTCTAGATTCGGCTACCTCCGACCACTCACCATTGTCTGACCATGCCATCCTGTGCTGGTCCCTGCCGTTTCGGCCCCCCCCTCCTGTCCTAAAGACACGTCGGCTACTACCAGCCGACAAGGAGGAATGGACCAACATTGCCTTCCCCCTACTTGAAGAAGCCTTCCAACTCCCAGGGCTCAACACCCACTCCCTGAACATCAAAGCAAAGGCGGTAATCGACTCAATGGCCACCGCACTCCAGCCGTTCACCCACCTCACCAAACTGTCAAAAGTGGAAGTCCCATGGTGGTCACCCCACTGCAAGACCCTTTTATCTGCAATCATGACGGCCACCACCCCCCTTCAGTGCTCATCAGCCAGATGTGCCTTCAAAAGGGGCATTAGGATGGCCAAATGGCAGTTCTACACCGACCAGGCAGCAGAAGCAGATGCCTCCAACATCTGGAACTGGGCCAAACAAGGCCTAGGCAACCGACCCACCCCCATCCCCTCACTTAGACGACAGGATGGATCCTTCACCCAGACGGACACAGAGAAAGGTGAGCTTTTCCAAGAGACCTTCTTTATGCCCCCCCCACCCCAGACAGCGACCGACATCCTGCTACCCCCAACCCAACCAGCTGCCCCACCCATACTCCTATCGGAGCTTACAGGGGCACTGGCCGATACATCCAACTTGTCGGCTCTGGGCCTCTCGGGAATAGGTTACCGCCCCCTGAAATGGGTGGTGGATGCCTACCCCGACAAGATACTTACACTTTTCAATGACTGTCTGCGCTTGGGCCACCACCCAGAGTGCTGGTGGGCAGCAAAAGTTGTGATGCTCAGGAAACCGAACAAGAAGGACCCATTTTCACTGCACTCATACTGGCCCATCACCCTCAAGGAGACCCTAGGGAAACTCCTGGAAAAAATTATAGCTAACTGGCTCCAGTTCCTCGCTAACACGAGGGACTGGCTGCCACCTAACCAGTATGGGGGGCGCCAAGGCCATTTGGTCTATGATGCTGCCCAACACCTCTTACAGATTGCGGAGCGTGCCCACTCAGAGGGTCTCATCTGTTCGGTCCTAGCGGTCGACATTCAGGGCTTCTTTGACTCGGTACACCCCCACCTCCTCCACCAACAACTGTTGGATCTTGGCTGCGCCCTGGATATGGCCAACTGGTGCCTATCCTTCATGACAGATCGGCGGGTCGCTGTCTCCTTCGATGGCACCACCCTCCCCATGGCCCCTAAACCCGACTTCGGCACCCCACAGGGATCGCCTGTCTCCCCCATCTTATCAACGATTTTCGCAGGGGTGGTCCTCCAGTGCTTTCACCAAGCTGGCACCACCACCCTGGCATACGTTGATGACCACTTACTTATTTGCATAGGTCCCTCTGTGGCATCCAACTGCCGCGCGCTAGCCTGCGCATACCAACAACTAGACACCCTCTTTGGCACCATCAGTCTCAACATCGAAGCTGCCAAGACGGAATGCCTCCATTTCCACCCCCCCCGGCAACGAACTGGCTACAAAGGCTGGGACACCACCGGGGTACAGGTCGACCCCAACACCCTGATTCGCCCCTCAATCCCCCTCCAGTGGTTGGGAATATGGTGGGACCCAGGCCTCTCCTTCAAACCCCATGTAGAGCACATGCGCTCCAAGGGACTCTCCACCCTCGCCGCTCTCCGCATCTTAGGCAACACTCAATGCGGTATTTCGGCCCTCCTCCTCTGCTGCCTCTACACCTCCTGTGTCCACTCCATGCTTGCATGGGGGGCGCCAGTATGGTACCATGGCCGCTGCCAAAAAACCTTGGTAAACCGCCTACAGGTCGTGCAAAACACGGCTTGCAGATGGATCTTAGGTGTCTTCAAAGGCGCCTCCCCCTATTCCACTAATTTCCTTTGCTCTGTTCCCCCTCTCTCTTTCTATTTCGAGTATATAAAGACGACCCATTCCCTGTGCCCATGGCGAACCCCCCACGCTATTGGCCGTAAACTTTTTAAAAACGTAACTAATAGACCTTGTTCCCTTTCTCTGCAGGTCTGAGCCCCCCAGGTTCAACAGGTCCCAGCATACATGCATCCCCCATGGACGGATCCTCTGGCCTTCACAAAAGGCCAAGTTCGTTTCACCACCCCTGTTACCCCAGTTAGCGCTGACACCCAGAAATCATTTGTGGCTGCTGTGCACCAACTAGACTACACCCCCCATGTACAGGTGTTTACCGATGGCTCCCACATTGACAATAAGTCGGGATCGGCCATCTGCGCAATGCTTGGCCACACCCAACTCCGGTCCCATCGACTGGAGTCCCCCACCTGTGCCACAGCCACGGACGCCGAGGAATTTTCCCTCGCCACAGCCCCAGGATGGGTGGCATGCCACCTCCCGGCACAATTGTGCATCGCATCAGACATCTTCTTTTTGTCCGATTTGCTGACCGCTCTCCACCTTTTCCGCACCTGGGCCGCAGCCCCCGGTGCCCACCTCCTACACATCTGGAAAGCGGGTGTAGAGACTCTGCTGGACTCATACCCCCAACTCACCATCCATTTCATATGGTGCCCCAGACACTCGGACATCCCTGGAAATGAATGGGCTGACACAGAAGCAAAGCTGGCGACTGAGCTCCCTCCATCCAACCTCAAACCTTCCACCTCCGCACTAAAAGAAGCAGCCATCCACACTCTCATGGAACGATGGACGCTCTCATTAGCCCACCCACTAGCCTTGACTGCCGATAAATACTTGGCAGTCCACGGCCTACCCTCATGCCGACCTTGAAAGCTCCTCATGCATTCAGTCGACCACCCATGCAATGAGCTATCTGCAGTCATGCAGGTCCTCTGCCGTGCCGGTCCCTACGGGGGATACTGGCTGAGTTTTGACTCAGCCTACCGCTGCAGGCATGGCCTAATCTCGCATTGCAGATGGCATAACCACCCCCCCTGGCCTGCGCAGTCGACCGCTATTAAATAAATATAAACAATATAAATATAACATGTGGTCATATGAACAACCACCTTACTAAGTGAACGATAACGCAACGATAACACCATACGATATAGGAGCTAGATAGTTATAGTAGTACTAGCCCACGGAACGTGTATATAAGGGGAGCTGGTCTCACCCTAGAAATACATCGGTTTACGCTGATAACCCACCTTGCCTGAACATCACCACTGCACCTCATCATCTACCACAACGTGTGTAGATTTTAAGAACCACCCACATCCTCGGCAGCTGCAGCACCTTCCACCCGTGGATACGACACGTGTGGCCACCTCAGGACCCTCTCCCAGTCCACCACTCAGAGTGGGCTGACGAAAACTGCCTCCCGGTTCTGCGTCGATGGCTGAAGCTAACGGGGCATCTTAACTGCCTTTCCGACCGCACCACTGGCGCCATCCGGCTGGCTTTTGCTGTGATGGACCTTGACGGCCACCCTACTGACGAGGATACGGACTTGGACCTCCTAAGGGAATACATGTGTCATATGCTTGGACCCCGAACTCGGGACTTGGACCCAGCCCTTTTGGAGCTATCAGGTACGCTCCCCCCTTTTCCAACTGACTAACGCCTGCCTTTCGAATTCCCCATGATACGTCTCAGCCAGCACTCTCGCCATCCCTTTCCACTTCTAAGCTTCTTACCTTAACCTGCCCTAACCCACATGGTTTGTTTGTAGCGATATGTATCCCTCTCTCTTGTTTTGTTTCATACTAAATAGGGGCCCTCCACACTTCGGCACCCCTTGGGGAGCAGAGCCCCCGCCCAGTTTTGTGCAATGCGCAATGATGGGCGCCTCTGTTGTTAGGTAGTTAGGGCCCCCCCTCCAGGGGGGCAGCTTGTAATTATGTAACACTGCAGGAATAATAAATTTAAAAAAAAAAAAAAAACCACTGACCCATCCCCACCTACCATTATTTTGATCCAGGAACCACCCTGGTACCAAATAGGTCTCCAGCCCTCACTTACTGATCCCACTGGCATGCCGGTAATCAATGTCCCGTCCCTCCCCGGATACACAGCCATTCTTCCCCCAGCCACCCGGCCAAGGGTTGTTACGTATGTATCCCGGACCATCCCATCTACTGCCTGGTCAGTTCTCAGTGCCGCATCCATGGGCACCGACATCCTCACCATCGAAATCCGCTCCCAGTGGACGATCTGCCTCTGCAACTACTATGGAATGCACACCCCGGACTGCACCACCACCACCCCCCTCTATCCTGGTGAGTCATTTCTTTTTGCAATTCCACCAGCTTTGGCCTCCACCCTCCTGGTGGCAGGCGACTTCAACTGTCCCCACCACTCGTGGTCTGAACTACTTGCTACATGGCAGGAAGATTTGAGAGTGCAACCTCTTGATGACTTCTTCCGGGAGCATGGCCTTGCGCCAGCCCACCTCCCAGATTCGGACTCCAGGCCCGTCGACAATCATCGATGGTGCCCCATTGACATGATCTGGTCCCCTCCCACAATCAACCCTGACTCTATATTAGATTTGAGCACCTCAACCACCTCCGCACTGTCTGACCACACCATACTACACTGGTTGCTGCCGACTTGGCCCCCACCTCCTACCGTCAAAACCCACCGGCTAACACCGGCCAACAAGGAGGAGTGGACCAACATCGCCTTTCCACTACTCGAAGCCACCTTTACACTACAGGCAAACAACACCCCCACCCTCGACATCAAAGCACAGGCTGTGGTCGACTCCATGATCTCAGCCCTCACCCCCTTCACCTGAATCACCAAGCTGTCCAAAACCGAGGTCCCCTGGTGGACCCCGACATGCAAAACGCTCCTACAGGCGATTTCAGCGGCCACCACCCCCCTTCAACGGTCAGCAGCCTGCCACGCCTTTAAGCGGGGCATCCGAGCGGCAAAGAGAAACTTTTACACCGAGCAAGCAGACCAGGCAGACGCCTCCAACATCTGGGGCTGGGCCAAACATGGCCTTGGCAACCGACCCACACCAATCCCTTTGCTCAAAAAGCATGACGGCACCTTCACCCAATCTGACGTCGAGAAAGGTGAGCTTTTCCGCACCACATTTTTCACACCCCTGCCACCACAACAAGCACCCGACACACCGCCACCCCCCCCCCAACCAGCTGCCCTGCCCATCCTCCTCACGGAGCTTACGGGGGCACTGTCCAACACCTCCAACTTGTCAGCCCTGGGCCTCTCGGGGATCGGATACCACCCTTTAAAATGGGTGGTAGATGCCTACCCTGAGGAGATCCTCACCCTTTTCAATGACTGCCTGCGCTTGGGGCACCACCCTAAGTGTTGGCGGTCAGCAAAAGTGGTCATGCTCTGGAAGCCAAAAAAGAAGGACCCTTTCTCACCACGATCATACCGACCCATCTCCCTCGAAGAGACCCTAGGGAAACTCCTCGAAAAAATTATTGCTAACCGGCTCCAATTCCTCGCTAACATGAGAAATTGGCTGCCACCTAACCAATATGGTGGGCGTCAAGGACACTCTGTCTACGATGCCGCCCAGCACCTCCTTCAGATTGTGGAACGCACCCATGCCGAGGGCCGTGTATGTTCGGTCCTTGTGGTCGACATACAAGGTTTCTTCAACTCGGTAAACCCCCAACTCCTCCACCAACAATTGCTGGACCTCCAATGCCCACTGGACATGGTGGATTGGTGTCTGTCCTTCATGACGGATCAGCAGGTAGCCATCGCTTTTGATGGCACCACCCTCCCAACAGCCCAAAAACCCGACCTCGGCACCCCCCAAGGGTCGCTGGTCTCCCCAATTCTCTCGACCATATTTGCGGGCGTGGTCCTCCGGAAATTTCACCAAACCGGCACCACCGCCCTTGCATATGTTGATGACCACCTCCTCATGTGCATCAGACCTAGTGTGGCATCCAACTGCCAGCAGCTGTCTAATGCCTACCACCAACTCAACGCCCACTTCGGCACCATCGGCCTCAACATCAAAGCTGCCAAAATGGAGTGCCAACACTTTCACCCACCTCGATGCCACTCAGCCGCCTATACCGACTGGGACACTGCGGGGGTTTGGGTTGCCCCCACCATGCTAATCCGACCCTCTATCCCGCTCCGATGGCTGGGAATATGGTGGGACCCCGCACTCACCTTCAAGGCCCATGTAGAGCACATGTGCTCCAAGGGCCTCTCCATGCTAGCTGCCCTCCGCATCCTCGGTAACACGGAATGTGGAATTTCGGCCCTCCTCCTCCGTCAACTGTATATCACCTGCATCCACTCCGTTCTCACATGGGGCACTCCAGTTTGGTACCATGGCCGGTGCCAAAAAACACTAGTAAGCTGCCTGCAGGCCATGCAAAACACAGCATGCAGATGGATCCTGGGCGTCTACAAAGGCGCCTCCCCTTTCTCCACAAACTTTCTTTGTTCCCTTCCCCCTCTCTCTTACTATTTTGAATACACTAAGACTCTCCACTCTCTTTGCCTCTGGTGTACACTGCATTCCGTCGGTAGAAAATGATATAACAAATCTGTAACTAACTGTCCCTTTTCCACTTCTCTGCAGGCCTGGGTCCCTCGGGTACAACCGGTCCCTGCATACACTCATCCCCCATGGATGGATCCTCTGGCATTTACAAATGGTTGAGTCTCATTTGCCACTCCTATCACTCTGGTCAGTGAAGACACCCACAAGGAAATTGTGGGTGCTGCATGCTCCCTGAGCACCCTCCCTTATCTCCAGGTCTTCACCGATGGCTCCTGCATCGGCTCTAAGTCTGGGTCAGCAGTCTGCACCATGGAAGGCCTCACCTGCCTCAAATCTCGCCGGCTTGCCTCCCCCACCTGTGCCACAGCTACGGATGTGGAAATTTTCTCACTTACCTCTGCACCAAGCTGGGCCACATGCCACCTCCGGGAGCTTCTGCCTGTCGCATCCAACATCTTCTTTTTGTCAGATTCGCTGACAGCACTCCACCTGACCCAAACATGGGCGCCAGCTCCAGGCACACATCTCCTCCACCAATGGAAGGCAGGGGTCCAGACCCTATTGGACTCATACCCGAATCTCTCCATTCACTTCGTTTGGTGTCCGGGTCACTCCGACATCCTGGGGAATGAATGGGCAGACCGCAAGGCGAAGTTCGCAACGAATCTCCCCCCGTCTCCCCTTGCACCCTCCACCTCCGCACTGAAAGAGGTCACTGTCAACACCCTCATGGAGCGATGGACCCTTTCTCTGGCCCACCCCCTCGCCTTGACAGCCGACAAATACCTAGCTGTCAATGGTGCCCCCTCCCATCGTCCCCGAAAGCTCAACCCCCCATGTACAGGTATTCACAGACGGCTCCCACATGGACAATAAGTCAGGCTCGGCCATTTGCGCCATGCTTGGCCATACCCGACTCTGGTCATGATGACTGGAGTCCCCCACCTGTGCCACAGCCACAGACACTGAGGAATTTTCCCTTGCCATGGCCCCGGGCTGGGTAGCATGCCGCCTCCTGGCTCAACTGCATGCCGCATTGGATATCTTCTTTCTGTCTGATTTGCTGACTGCTCTCCACCTTTTCTGCACCTGGGCCGCCACCCCCGGTGCCCACCTCCTCCACATTTGGAAAGCGGGTGTGGAGACTCTGCTAGACTCATATCCCCAACTTACCATTCACTTTGTATGGTGCCCCGGACACTCGGACATCCCCGGAAATGAATGGGCTGACAGGGAAGCTAAGCTGGCAACCAAGCTCCCTCCATCCGATCTTAAACCCTCCATATCCGCACTAAAAGAAGTCACCATCCACACTCTTATGGAAAGATGGACGCTCTCATTAGCCCGCCCCCTAGCCTTGACTGCCGACAAATACCTGGCAGTCCACGGCCTACCCTCATGCCGACCTTGAAAGCTCCTCATGCATTCAGTCGACCACCCATGCAATGAGCTATCTGCAGTCGCACAGGTCCTCTGCTGCGCCGGTCCCTATGGGGGATACTGGCTGAGTTTTGACTCAGCCTACCATCGCAGGCATGGCCTGATCTCGCATTGCAGATGGCACAACCACCCCCCCTTTTTTTTTTTTTTTTTTTTTTTAAATTTATTATTCCTGCTGTGCTATGTAATACACCTGCAGCCCCGGAGGGGCCGCCTGTAAACTACCTAACTACTGAGGCACCCGTCATCGCTCATCAAGTGAAACTGGGTGGGACGCATGCCTCCAAGGGGGCCTAGTGTACTTATGCATCCTATTAAGGATAAATATGGGGGGGAGAGGGAGGAATACATATCGTGACTACAGAAAACCAGAACTGTTTGAAATGAGGTCAGGAAGAGAGAGTCCCTTAGAAGCGAAGAGGAGTGGCTGCGATTGCCATAGAAAAAACCGAGAGGAATCTGAATGGCAGTCACAAGTCAGAGGGAAATGGGGGGAGCATACCTGAGAGCTCCAAAAGGGCCAGGTCTGCATCCTGAGTCCTGGATCCAAGCAACCTACACATGTAGCCCCGGAGGGTATCTAAGTCGAGGTTGTTATCGGTGGGGAGTTCGTCTAGGTCCATGGCCACGAAGGCAAGGCGGATCGCCCCAGCTGTACGGTTAGACATCCGATTGAGGTGGCCTGTAAGGCATAGCCAGTGCCTTAAGACCAGAATGTGGTTTTCATCCACTCTTAGAATCTACGCACGTTGTGGTAGATGATGAGGTGCAGTGGTGAGGTTGAAGCAAAGGTGGGTTATCAGCATAAACCAATGTATTTCATGGTAGAGACCAGCTCTCCTTATATACATCTATCATGAGCTACATATACTATAACTATCATAGCTCCTATTGTATGGCGTTATTGTTGCATTATCATTTACTTAGTAAGATGGATGTTCATATGATCATCTGTTATTTATATCGTTTCATTATATTTATTTAATATCCGCCCATTCGGTATGGTGGACAGGGAGGGGGTCGCTCTTGGGCCAGACACGTCGTATCCAAGGCTGAAAGGTCTCGCATCCACTGAGGATATGGGAGGTTGATTGTGCTGGCCAGGGAGGGTGGTTGTGCCACCTGCAGTGGGAGATCAGGCCGTGCCTGTGCCGGTAGGCTGAGTCGAAGCTCAGCCAGTAGCCCCTGTAGGGACTGGCATGGCAGAGGACCTGCGCCACTGCAGTGAGTTCTGTGCGAGGGTGGTCAACCGAGATTGTAATGAGCTTTCTTGGTCTTCGTGTAGGGGGCCCTGTCACTGCCAAGTATTTGTTGGTGGTGGAGGCCAGGGGGCAGGCCAGCTGAAGGGACCAATGTTCACTGAGTGTGCGTGTTGCCACTTCCTTCAGAGCAGAGATAGAGGGGGTGAGTGAAGATGGGGGAAGCTCGGTTGCTAGCTTCGCCTCAGAGTCTGCCCATTCATTCCCAGGGATGTCCTCATGCCCTGGGCACCATCGGAAATGAATGGTTAGATTCGGAAACGAGTCAAGTAGGGTCTCAACCCCTGCCTTCCAAAGGGGGAGGAGCTGGGCCCCTGAAGCGGAGGGCCAGGTGCAGAAGAGTCCGAGTGCTGTCAGGGAGTCCGAGAGGAAGAAGATCTCCTGGGCTTCTGGCAGTAGGTGGTGGAGTCGTCTAGCTGCCCAGCCTGGAGCAGTTGCCAGTGAGAAAATCTCGGCATCTGTTGCTGTGGTGCAGGTGGGGGAGGCGAGCTTGAGGGAACTAATTTGAAGCATCCCCTTCATGCCGCAGATGGCTGACCCTGAGGCGTTTCCGATGTGTGAGCCATCAGTGAAGACTTGCAGGGAGGTGTCAGTGCAGCAAATCCTGGCCTGGGCGACATAGTGGTCGCATAAGTTCGCGGAGACTGGCTGTCTTGGGACTGAAAAGATGATGCGCCCTTTACCAAAGGCAAGGGGGTCCGTCCAGGGGGGGTGCGTGTATGCTGGGATCCATTGGACTCGGGGGACGCAGACCTGCAACAAAAGGGAAAAAGGAGTGTTAGCATTAGGGTTGAACTTTTTCTGCCCTACACAGTGGGGGGTGTGCCACAGGCGCAGTGTGTGGTTGGTTTTTAAATATTCAAAATAAGCAAAGAATGGGGGGGTGGAACAAAGAAAATTTGTGGAATGAGGAGACGCACCCTTATAGACTCCCAATATCCAACGGCAAGCAGTGTTCTGCATGGCCTGTAGTTGGTTGACTAGGGTTTTTTGTCGACGTCCATGGTACCATACTGGTGCGCCCCATGCTAGAACAGTGCGCACGCAGGCAGTGTAGAGTCGGCAGAGGTGGATGGCTGATAGGCCCCTCTCAGTATTGCCGAGAATGCAGAGGGCCGCCAGTGTTGATAGCCCCTTGGAACACATGCATTCCATGTGTGGTTTGAAGGTGAGGCCTGCATCCCACCAAATCCATAGCCAGTGCAAAGGGTTGGTGGGTCGAACCAGGGTTGTGGCGTCGATTTGAATCCCCATGGTGTCCCAGCGATGGTAGCCGGTTCGCCGCCTGGGTGGGTGAAAGTGTAGGGCCTCCATCTTAGCTGGCTTGATGTTGAGACCGATTTGGCAAAAGAGGAGGTCAAGCTGTTGGTAGGCCTGTGCAAGGGATCAGCAGTTAGCTGTCACTGAGGTGCCCACACAGGCGATGAGGTGGTCATCGACATATGCTAGTAGTTGGGAGCCACGTTGTTGAAAACGCTGCATCACAATACCTGCAAAAATTGTCAATAGGATTGGTGAGACCGGTGACCCTTGTGGGGTGCCGAGGTCGGGCTTTGGTGCAGTCGGTAGGGTTGTGCCGTCGAATGAGACGGCCACTTCCCTGTTCGTCATGAAGGAGAGACACCACTCCACCATGTTCGGTGGACATCCCATCTCCAAAAGCTGGTGGTGGAGTCGTCTAGGGTGCACTGAGTCGAAAAAGCCCTGGATGTCCACCGCTAGGATAGAGCATACAAGGCCTTTTGCGTGTGTGCCTTCGACTATCTGTAATAGATGCTGGGTGGTGTCGTAGACCGAGTGGCCCTGACGTCCTCCATACTGGTTTGGTGGCAGCCAGTTCCTCGCATTTGCAAGGTACTGGAGCCGGTTAGTGATCATTTTCTCGAGTAACTTGCCCAAGGTTTCCTCAAGGGTAATGGGGTGGTAGGAACAGGGGGAAAATGGGTCCTTCTTGTTTGGCTTCCGTAGCATCACGACCTTTGCTGTCCGCCAGCAGGCTGGGTGGTGGCCCAGTCACAGGCAGTCGTTGAAAAGCGCTAGTACCTCATCTGGGTAGGCATCAACCACCCATTTCAGGGGGCAATACCCAATCCCCGAGGGGCCCAGAGCCAACAAGTTGGAGGTATCAGCCAGTGCGCCTGTAAGCTCAGTGAAGAGTAATGGCAGCGCAGCTGGGGTAGGGGGTGGCAGGGGGCCAAGGCCCATGGCTGGGAGTGGGGGGGGCGGTGGGAAGAAGGTAAATCTGAAGAGCTCACCTTTCTCGTTGTCCGTCTGGGTGAAGGTGCTGTCCCCGCATTTGAGCGAGGGTACTTGGGTCAGGCGGACGCCCAGGCCTCGTTTGGCCCATGACCAGATGTTAGAGGGGTCGGCCTCTGACACCTGTTCTGAGTAGTATGTTCGTTTAGCGGCTCGCACCCCTCGTTTGAATGAGCGTCTTGCCACCGCTTTCACAATTGGTGTTTGGGCACTGTGGATTGCATTCAGTAGATCCTGGCAGTTGGACGACCACCAGGGGACAGCTGTTTTCAACGGAGTGCGGATTTTGGTGAATGGTTGCAGCATGTCTGTCATGGCTCTCAGAATGGCACTGGCTTTCAGATCTAGGGAGTTAGTATCCACCACTGGCAGGGTGAATGCGTTTGTGAGCGCTGGGAATGCGGCCTCCGTCCAACTGTCCTTATCCTCATTGCTGAGTTTCCATGTCGTAGGTGTAGGCTGTGGTATTGAGGTTGGTATTGACCACTGAAGGACTTGGTGGTCGGATAGTGGTGAAGGGGTTGCATTGAATGAGTCCATGATGGACTCTGGATTGACTGATGGTGGTGCCCACACCATATCGATTGGGCATCTCCGACGCCCAGGGAGGGGTCGGGTGTTGCAGTCGGGTGGGTGGGCTGGTTTGTGGCTGTTTTCCCTAAAGAAGTCGTCCAGAGGTTGGGCTCTGTGATTTTCCTCTTGGGTGGTGTTGAGGGTTGACCATGAGTGGTGGTGATGGTTGAAGTCACCAGCAATTGTGAGGGTGGAGGCGAGAGCCGAGGGGAGAGAGCTGAGGAACGTCTCACCTGGGTACCCTAGTCTGGCTTCCACCCTATCCGGGGGCAACATACTGTAGTAGTTGCACACCCTGATGGGACGGTTTCCCTGGATCTCCACCATCACCACATCGGTGCCACTTGAGGCTGGGCCGATGACTGACCATGCAGATTGGGGGAGGGTCCTTGAGACATAAGTCACCACCCTAGGTCGGGTGGTCGGAGGGAGTACTGGTACAAAGCCAGGGATTGTCGGTACGTTGAGTACCACTTCCCCATCTGGGTTGGTGAGTGAGGGTTGTAGCCCGATTTGATACCACAGTGGCTCCTGGATCAAAATCAGGTGAGGGGGGGAGGGTTCATTAGTAAGGATGGGGATCAGGGAGTGAATCGCCACAAGTGAGCAGGTGGCGTTCCACTGGAGTACACGGATTTGTGCACTCATATGTCCTCTTCCATGAAGGCATCGGTGTCCTCTTCTTCCTGTATGGCAGCATCAATAACATGGAAGCACTTCTTCTTCGGGCAGGTGGGAAGGGTGGCGGGGTGGTCGCCCTGGCAGTTAGCACAGTGGCGGGGGTGGGGGCAGGCATCTCCTTCGACTGCATCATTTGCACAGTATGTGCACGACTTACGATGGTTGGCCATCAAGTGCTGTCCTGCACATTTGGCGCAATGGGCCTGGACTTGGCAGCCCTTCTTCCCATGGCCAAGTCCTTGGCAGCGCTCACACTGGGTGAGGCCGGGCCGGACTGGTGGGACTGAGAGGCGGAGGGAGGAGCCGAATAGGTAGACCCTGTTCCTTTTGAGGAGGCGTGCTCAGGTTTGCCCATCCAGGTCGACGAAGGTGAAGGATACTGGGCAGGCTGCCAGTTGAGGGAGCTTCTCCGGTATCATTGTGTAGTGTGGGGGCACCATGAAGTCGAGGTGCTTGAGGGAGGGGTTCTGGCGGACCTCCGCAAGGAGGGCCGCCTCGGTGATGGGGTGTGGGTTTTGCCCAAAGAAGACGTCCTGGCAGGGCACCATTGAGATGCATAATGTCAATCTGGGCCGTACTCTGGAAGGGGTTAGCTGGAATCGGTCCGATAAGGGCCGATCCGCTGGGAGGGCCAGGCAGCAATCACGCATATACTTCGTGAATGCGTCTGCATGGTGATCAATGATTGCCAATGTGGTTGGTGTGGAGGAGGCAGGTCTTTCTGCAAAGGTGGTCACCAGGTTGCCTTTAGCGTTAAACTTAGAGGACAACACAGTGACCGCATCAGCAGTAGGCAGGGCCCGGAAGAAACCCCGGGCCATTTTGGTGAGGGAGGCACCTGACTTATGCATGGCTGCAGGCGTGACTAGGTCCTGTGGTGTTAGTACCAAGGTGGGTTCCTTGGCATACATTTTGGAGGGGGGTGGTGGTTGCCGGGCTTTCTTTGCTTTCTTTGCTGGGGCCATCTGGGTCGCTGGGGGCTGGGGGAGGTTAGCTGTGATTGCTGCTAACTGAGTGTACGTCATTGGTGCTCCTGCAGGCACGACTTTCGCTGTGGCCTCGAGTTGAGCTGGTGTAACAGTAGTGGCTACTGTTGCCACAGTGGTGGGAGCAGTGGTGGTTCCTCCCGCGTTGGTGGGAGTCTGCTGTGGAGCTTGTTGTGGCCGTGGGGCAGGGCGTGATGCCATGGAGGAGACCTGGCAGGTGAGGTTCCCCACATCGACTGAGAGCCGCTTGACAACATCTGCTAGTGCTGTTATCTGTGAGTCAGGTGGGGTGGGTTGGGCTTGAGCCTGTGGGTTAGTCCTTGTGTTAAAGGTAAATGGGGCCCTCATGGCTGAGGAGAAGGGTGCACCGAGTGAGATTCTCACTCCCATTGTGGCTTGGGCATATTCCTGCTCTGCTGCGTGGGTGGCTACATGTTCCGGGTCATCCCTGTCTTGCATCCGGTACGTTGTCGACAGTGCTTCATGGCTGAGGGCTGTTAGTTTCCCCAGGAATGCTGCTGTCGCTTGTATGACTGCTGTGGAGTTGGGGGCCTGTTCTATTCCGGCCTTGAGGATGTCGAGGGCCCTTTCCATGTTTGGCGCGAAGTCTGTCAGGGCTCGGACGAACTCTGATGTGACTGGCCGGTTGCGAGGGGTCTCGGGGGAGAGGACGTCGGCGGTGCGTTTGCCTGTCGACTGGGGGGGTGTTTGTGGTTCGACCTGCATCTGGTTGTCTTGTTGCTGCCCTGCTGTGTTCTGGGCTCGGGCGATGTCAAGGGTGGTCTGTGTGCCCCGCTGGGGCCACTGGTTGAGGTCGCCTAACAGGGTTTCACCTGTGAGGGCGTCATAGTTGGGTGGGGTGAGTCGTGGTGGTGGGGACAGCGAGCGGCTTCGGGGGGCGGTTGGCGACTGGCGGCGGCCCGGGTTGGTCACTCCAGCTGCTGTAGAGCTGGACATAGTGAGGCCTGTAGGTCATAGAGGACGACCACCAAACCGATCTGCCATAGGGGAGTTTGAGCTGCCTGTGCTAGGGAGATGGTGGTGGTAAGAGGTCAAGAAGGGATGATCAGGCCATGTCTGTGTCGGTAGGCTGAGTCAAAGCTCAGCCAGTAACCCCTGTAGGGACCGGCTCGGCAGAGGACTTGAGCTACTGCCGATAGCTCACTCCGTGGGTGGTCGACCGAGTGCATGAGCAGCTTCCTGGGTCAGCGAGAGGGGAGGCCGTGTACCGCCAGGTATTTGTCAGCAGTTGAGGCGAGGGGATGGGCTAGCAAGAGGGTCCACCTGTCCATGAGAGTGTGGACGGCGACCTCCTTTAGCATGGAGGTGGACGGTTTCAGATCGGATGGAGGGAGCTCTGTTGCTAGTTTCGCTTCTGCATCGGCCCATTCGTTACTGGGGATGTCCGAGTGGCCAGGGCACCATACGAAGTGAATGGCAAGCTGGGGATACGAGTCCAGCAGAGTCTCAACACCTGCTTTCCAGATGTGTAGGAGGTGGGCGCCAGGGGCGGCCACCCACGTATGGAAGAGGTGGAGAGCGGTCAGCGAATCGGAGAGAAAAAAGACATCCGATGCGACACGCAGTTGAGCTGGGAGGCGGTGCGCTACCCAGCCTGGAGCCGTTGCGAGGGAGAACTCCTCGGCATCCATTGCTGTAGCACAGGTGGGGGATTCCAGTCGGTGTGACTGGAGTCAGGTGTGGCCTAGCATCGCGCAGATGGCCGAGCCCAACTTATTGTCAATGCAGGAGCTGTCTGTGAATACCTGGACATGGGGGGTGGAGCCGAGTTGGCGTGTGGCCGTTGTGAAAGACTTTCGTGTGTCCATGCTAACTGGGGTAATGGGGGTGGTGAAGCTGACTCGGCCTCACATGAAGGCTAAGGGGTCCGTCCAAGGGGGATGCATGTATGCAGGGACTTGTTGAACCCGGGGAGCTCGGACCTGCAGAGAAAGGGAGAAAGGTCTGTTAGCTATGTTTTTAAAAAGTTTATGGCCAATAGAGTGAGGGGTGCGCCATAGGCACAAAGAATGGGTCGTCTTTATGTATTCGAAAAAGAAAGAAAGAGGGGGAACAGAGCAAAGAAAATTTGTGGAATGGGGGGAGGTGCCTTTAAAGATGCCTAGGATCCAGTGACAAGCCATGTTTTGCACAGCCTGCAGGCAGTTTACCAAGGTTTTTTGGCGGCTGCTGTGGTACCAAACTGGTGCTCCCCATGAGAGGACTGAGCATACGCAGGAGGTGTAGAGGCGGTGAAGGAGGAGGGCCGAGATACCGCATTGGGTGTTGCCCAGAATGCGGAGGGCGGCAAGTGTAGAGAGCCCCTTGGAGCGCATGCACTCTACATGGGATTTGAACGAGAGGCCCGGATCCCACCATATCCCCAGCCACTGTAGTGGGATTGAGGGTCGGATTAGGGTGTTGGGGCTAAGGTCTCCTCGAGGGTGATGGGCCGGTATGATCGTGGCGAGAATGGGTCCTTCTTGTTTGGCTTCCTGAGCATTACTACTTTTGCCACCCACCAGCACTCAGGGTGGTGCCCCATGCGCAGACAGTCGTTGAAAAGGGTAAGTATCTCGTTGGGGTAGGCATCCACCACCCATTTCAGGGGGTGGTAACCTATTCCTGAGAGGCCCGGCGCTGACAAGTTGGATGTGTCAGACAGTGCCCCTGTAAGCTCCGTGAGGAGTATGGGCGGGGCAGCTAGTTGAGGTGGTGGCAGCGGGGTGTTGGCCGCTGCCTGGGGTGGGGGGGGCATGAAGAAAGTTTCGCAGAACAGCTCACCTTTCTCGTTCTCTGTTTGTGTGAATGTGCCGTCTCGCCATTTTAGCGAGGGGATGGGGGTGGGTCGGTTGCCGAGGCCGCGTTCGGCCCAGTTCCAGATGTTGGATGTGTCCGCTTCCGATGCCTGGTCTGTGTAGAACTGCCGTTTAGCTGTCCATACTTTTTTTTTTTTAATTATTATTATTATTATTATTCCTGCAGTATTACATAATTACAAGCTGCCCCCTTGAAGGGGGGGCCCTAACTACATAACAACGGAGGTGCCCGTCATCACGCATCACACCAAACTGGGCAGGGGCTCTGCTCCCCGAAGGGTGCCAACATGTGAAGAGCCCCTATTTAGTAGAGAAACTGAGAGAGGGAGGGATACATATCACTACAAACAAACCAAGTGGTTGAGGGCAGGTTAAAGTAGGAAGCTTAGAAGTGGTAAGGGAGGGCGAGAGCGCCGGCCAGGATGTATCATGTGGGATTCTGAAAGGCAGGCTTTACTCAAGCAGGAAGGGAGGGAGTGTACCTGAAAGCTCCAAAAGGGCTGGGTCCGAGTCCAGGGTTTGTGGTCCGAGCATACAATGCATGTAGTCCTGTAGGAGGTCCAAGTCCATATCCTCGTCAGTGGGGAGTCCATCCAGGTCCATCACGGCAAAAGACAGTCGGATGGCACCTGCGGCATGGTCAGAGAGGCGGTTAAGGTGCCCTGTTAGCTTAAGCCAGCGGCACAAAACCAGGAGGTGGTTTTCATCAGCCCACTCTGAGTGGTGGACTGGGAAAGGGTCCTGAGGTGGCCAAACACATCGTATCCACGAGTGGAAGGTGCTGCAGCCGCCTAGGATGTGGGCAGTTGACTGCGCTGGCCAGGGGGGGTGGTTGTGCCACCTGCAGTGCGAGATCAGGCCATGCCTGCAGCGGTAGGCCGAGTCGAAACTCAGCCAGTATCCCCCATAGGGACCGGTGTGGCAGAGGACCTGTGCGACTGCAGATAGTTCGCTGCATGGGTGGTTGACCGAATGCATGAGGAGCTTTCGAGGTCGGTGTGATGGTAGGCCATGAACTGCCAGGTATTTATCGGCAGTCGAGGCAAGGGGGCAGGCTAGTGAGAGCGTCCATTGTTCCATGAGGGTGCAGACGGCAGCTTCTTTTAGGGTGGAGGTGGAAGGTTTGAGGTCAGATGGGGGGAGCTCAGTTGCCAGCTTTGCCTCCGTGTCAGCCCATTCATTTCCAGGGATGTCCGAGTGTCTGGGGTACCATACGAAATGGATGGTGAGCTGGGGGTACAAATCCAGCAGAGTCTCCACACCCGCTTTCCAAATGTGGAAGAGGTGGGCACTGGGAGCGGCGGCCCAGGTTCGGAAAAGGTGGAGAGCAGTCAGCGAATTGGACAGAAAGAAGATATCTGATGCAACACGCAGTTGCGCTGGGAGACAGTGTGCTACCCAGCCCGGGGCCATGGCGAGTGAGAACTCCTCGGCATCTGTGGCTGTGGCACAGGTGGGGGACTCCAGTCGGCGTGACCAGAGACGGGTGTTGCCCAGCATTGTGCAGATGGCTGAGCCCGACTTATTGTCAAAGCAGGAGCCATCGGTAAAGACCTGGACATGGGGGGTGGAGCCTAGTTGGTGCGCCGCCGTTACGAATGATTTCCAGGTGTTGGCGCTAACTGGGGTGACGGGGGTGGTGAACCGGACTCGGTCCTTCGTGAAAGCCAGTGGGTCCGTCCATGGGGGATGCATGTATGCAGGGACCTGTTGAACCCGGGGGGCTTGGACCTGCAGAGAAAGGGAGAAGGGTCTGTTAGCTACGTTTTTAAATAGTTTATGGCCAATAGAGTGAGGAGTGCGCCAGAGGTGAAGGGAATGGGTAGTCTTTATATATTCGAAATAGAAAGAGAGAGGGGGAATGGAGCATAGAAAATTAGTGGAATGGGGGGAGGCGCCTTTGAAGATGCCCAAGATCCATCAGCAGGCTGTGTTTTGCACGGCCTGGAGGCCTGACTAAAGGACGCCCTTGCAGGGCCCAACATACATGTGCACCTTCCTCAGGATATGGGGCCCGACAAACCCCTCCCACTGTCCTTCACGCCGCACAGGCCTAAAGGTGAGATTAGAGCTACCTGACACACCAAAGGTGTAGTGTGAGGGTTGCAGCGCCATAGGCACTACCCCACCACCCCCAGCCGCCTGGACTCACACCCCCCCATACCTGATTGGTGATGTGAAGTGCCACTGCATGTCAAGGAATCAACTTAAGCCCAAATGGGAATTACCCCCATTAGAACCCACAGAGGATTTAGTCCTCTCAAGCCAACAGAGGGAACTATCCCCTGCCGCTACGGCCCGCTCAGTGCACTGAGTTTCCCATGCCCTGGCACGCGCTTCAGAACCCACATCAGCATCAGGTGTTACCCCAACACGCTCCGTGGGGAATACTCGGGGCCCACATTTAAGGGTTTTCCTGCTTCTGGATCTGCCGCACACCAGAATCTCCGTGTCGCAGAGGGGTGGACCCCGATGCTTTTTACAGCTGCCAGGGAGTGCCTCTTACTAACCACCTCAAGGGGGCCCGACCCACCCGAGAGGCCCATGGTGTCCCGTCGCATTTCTGCGTCGGATGGTTATTACTGCCACGCCATGTGTTATGAGACCCCTATCTCCTTTTAGCAACTAGTGCCATCATCAGAGACCCTTTCGGGAATTTGGGGAGCAGTTTTTGATATGACATGCCAGTCATCACGGCCTCAATGCAAGCGCATCAACCCCAGAAGGTTAGATCCGACTTTCGCCAAACCCGAGGTTTCCCAGTTTTCACTGACCGCTAGTGGGCAGAGGGTTTCCCGACTCCCATGGGAACATTATTGTCGTGTTCCCCCCCAACTGGCGCACTTTGCACCTTGCCCCGCTGACCAGGCCTGAGGGCACGACCAGCAGACCAGTCGAGGCACCCCACCCCGAGAGGGCATGGCATATGTGAAGAGGAATCATCCTCACCGAGTTATCCCCCCAATGCAACATTAACGACAGGTTGCATACCCTCTGGCAAGCCCTAGAGCCCCTTTCATGTCTTCAAAACTGCCATTACAGCGACTGGACAACCAATGAGCGCGCACTCTGGAGGACCGGTGTGCAGTCGGTAGCCTTCTCTCATATCAACCCAGTAGTATACCAGACCAGAGTATGGGTTGCTGCAACGAACCCCCAGACAACCCCCAGTGAAAACCAGAGATGGTGGTGGTAAGAGGACAAGAAGGATGTTAGCCATCCATACACCCCTTTTAAAGGCTCTTCTTGCTGATGCACGCTGGAGGGGGGTGGTGGCCGTTGTAATAGCGGATAGGAGGGTCTTACAGTGGGGTGACCACCATGGGACTTCTGTTTTCAACGGCTTGGAGAGGCCAGAATTAAAGAGCACCCTTGCAGGGCCCCACTACATGTACACCTTCCTTGTGACATAGATGCCTGACCAAAGGACTTATACCCGACATGCTGTCCTCTACGACACGCTGGATTGTGAAGGGCGTGCTGCGCCAGGAGGACATTCCGAGTGAGGGTCGTGGCGCCATAGGCACTACCCCACCCATTGGGTGCCCCCCCTACCCTACACATTCCCCCCCTTACCCCGCTTTCCATTGTAGAGCACCGCTAGTTTCTGGGAATCAACTTAAGCATGCAATAGGACTTACTCCTACATGCACCCACACCAGATTTAGTGCTCTGGAGCCAGTGAAGGGAACTACCCCCCACTGCTACAGCTCGCTCCATAGTGGGAGGGTTTCCTAGGCCCCCCCGGAGTTTCCTGTTCCCCAGCACATGCTTCAGAGCCCCGAGGGGGAATACTCAGGCACAAGGCCCGCTTCTGGATCTGCAATGTACCGGAGTTGACGTGTTGCCCTCACTTGGACCCCAGTGCTTGTTACAGCCGCCAGGGAGTCTGCTCAGACTAACCACCTCTCGAGGGGTACCAGCGTCCTTCCCACTTTGATGGGAGAGGGCCGGCTACCAGGGACTTCCCGCAAATGCTAGGTGAGCCCCAGTGTTGTCCCCCCAAGAGGCCCATGGTGGCCTGTCGCCTTCGCATCGGCTGGTTCTTACCGCAACGCCATGTGTTATGAAGCCCCTATCTCCTTATAGCAACTAGTGCCATCATCAGAGACCCTTTTGGGATTTGGGGTGGCAGTTTTTATGGTTTGTCATGCCAAGGACAATGCGGCCCCAGGATTTTTTAAGTCCCAACCCGAAGGTCAGATCCGAGTTTCCCCAAACCCAAGGTCTCCCAACCGAAGCCGACTGCTGAAGGGCAGAGGGTTACCCCCCCCCCCCCCCGCGCGGGTGTGGGGACATTAACATCGTGTCCCCCCCCTAACTGGCAGGCATATGCCCCTTGTGCCGCCCAAGGGCGGACCAGTGAGCACACCATCCTTGAGAAGGTCAGTGCAGATGTGAGAGAGGATCATCCTCACCGAGTCTCCCCCCCCATGAGGACGTTAATGACGGGTCCTCGTGCCAGCCGGCGAATGCAAGTGCCCATTTCCCGCCATCCAATGACACCATTACAGCGCCTCGGAAACCAGCCAGCTGCCCTCCCTATAAGGGTGGGCAGTCGGAGAGCCTTCTCTCATGTTGCCCCAGTAGTATACCAGAGTGAGACATGGGTTGCTGCAACTGACCAGAGACAACCCCAGAGCAAAGGTGAGATGGTGGTGGTAAGAGGACAAGAAGGATGAGGTACTGGAGCCGGTTAGCGATTATCTTTTCGAGGAGTTTCCCTAGGGTCTCCTTGAGGGTGATGGGCCTGTATGATCGCAGCAAGAAGGGGTCCTTCTTGTTTGGCTTCCTGAGCATTACCACTTTTGCTGCCCGCCAGCACTTGGGGTGGTGCCCCAGGCGCAGACAGTCATTGAAAAGCGTAAGTATCTCATCGGGGTAGGCATCCACCACCCATTTCAGGGGGCAGTAACCTATTCCCAAGAGGCCCGGTGCCGACAAGTTGGATGTGTCAGACAGTGCCCCCATAATCTCCATGAGGAGGATGGGCAGGGCAGCTGGTTGAGGTGGTGGTGGTGGGGCATTGGTTGCTGCCTGGGGTAGAGGGGGCATGAAGAAGGTTTCATGAAACAACTCACCTTTCTCATCTTCTGTTTGGGTGAAGGTGCTGTCTCGCCATTTCAGCGAGGGGATGGGGGTGGGTTGGTTGCTGAGGCCACACGTGGCCCAGCTCCAAATGTTGGAGGCATCTGCTTCCAATGCCTGGTCAGCATAGAACTGTCATTTGGCCGTTCTGACGCCTCTTTTAAAGGCGCATCGAGCTGCTGATCGCTGGAAGGGGGTGGTGGCCGTCGTAATGGTGGATAGAAGGTTCTTGCAGTGGGGTGACCACCATGGGACTTCCGCTTTTGATGGCTTTGTGAGGCGGGTGAACAGCTGGAGGGCAGCGACCATAGAGTCAAGGACCGCTTTGGCTTTGGTGTCCAAGGCATGGGTGTTGAGCCCTGGTAGGCGGAAGGCTGCTTCTAGGAGAGGGAAGGCGATGTCGGTCCATTCCTCCTTGTCAGCTGGTAGTAGCTGGCGAGTCTTTAGGACAGGAGGGGGGGGCCAAAAGGGCAGTGACCAGCGCAGGATAGCATGGTCGGACAGTGGTGAGGGGTCGGAGGTAGCCGAGTCTAAAATAGAATCAGGGTTGACTGCGGGTGGGGCCCAGATCATGTCAATGGGGCACCGATGACGAATGCCATTGGGCTGTGAGTCAGAGTCAGGAATGTGGGCAGGTGTCAGGCCATGCCCACAGAAAAAGTCGTCAAGGGGTTGTGCCCCCAAGTCATCTCATTGTGGGACCAGGAAGTCGGACCATGTGTGGTGGTGACGGTTGAAGTCTCCTGCCACAAATAGGGTGGTGGCTAGCACTGAGGGGAGTGAGAACAGGAAGGACTCACCTGGGTGTTAAGCTCAACGGTTACATGGTGATCAACGTCGGGGCTTCCTGATCGACGAGGCTGGTAGTGATGACAACGGGGCTTCCTAGATGTCATAAGTTGAAGGTGATCATTGGTGGGGCTTCCTGATCGACGATGTGGGCACAGTAGGCTTCTTTAGCATAGTTGGGTTACGATGAAGCGACTAGTGACACAGTGGCACACAGTAGACTGGTGGTAGCAGATAATGGGCTTGTATGAACAAAGAGCACAAGCTTAGGACTTGTGCTACTGAAGTTACATGCTTATATGCTACTCTATGTGTTTACTACTGTAGCGGCCTGTGTAGGGTGGTTTACCAGACTCTGGAAGGTCATGGAAACCCAAGGAATGCCTTGGTAATACAAGTAGGGCTATCAGTAAGCAAAGCATGTCATGATGGTGCGATAAGGCGTCATCATGGCGTCTTATGGTGCAAGGTGAATAAGGATGAGTAAGGAGGAGAAATGGGGGAGTTGCACTGACTGATGATGACAAAGAGGAAGTGCGTCAGCGCAGTAATGGGAAAGTAAAGGAAAATTGTAACACTGGGTACTGCAGGGAGGCATTCTGTCAGTCCGGGGGGTGCATGCCATAGTAGTTGCACACCCGGACGGTAAGTTGGGATTGTACCTCCACCGTCAGTATGTCGGTGCTGTGGGTTGCGGCTCTGAGGATAGACCAGGAGGTAGGTGGGAGGGCCCTGGAAACATACGTAACTACCTGGGGGCGAACCTCTGGCAGTAGTATGGGTATGTATCCTGGGATGGTAGGGATGTTGAGGACTGGGGTGCCAGTCAGTTCGGTGAGTGAGGGTTGCAGGCCTATTTGGTACCAGGGTGGTTCCTGGATAAGAATTAGGTGCGGAGGGGAGGGGTCAGTTGTGAGGACAGGTATTAAGGAATGTATCGCTGTGAGTGAGCGGGCAGCGTTCCACTGCAAGATAGAGAGTGTCTCTATCATATTTCCTCCATCTGTTCGTTGTTGGGGTTGGCGGCAAGGGCCTCTTCGATTTGGCGGTAACGCCTCTTCTTAGGGCAGGCCGGCAGGGTGGCAGGGTGGTCGCCCTTGCAGTTGTTGCAGAGGCGGGGGTGGGGACATGTGTCGCCTTCAGGCACTGCGTCGGTTGTGCAGTGGTTGCGGGTCAGGTGGGCACCCGAGCAATCAGCGCAGCAAGGTTGGGCACAGCAGCCCTTGGTTCCGTGGCTGAGGCCCTGGCACCATTCACATTGGGTGAGGGTGGGGTGGACAGGTGGGACCAAAAGTCGGAGGGCGGATCTGAACATCCATACATGTGGCCTCTTGAGGAGGCATTCCCAGATAGATCTGTTGGGGTCAATGAAGGAGAATACCACAGGGCACCTGTCAAGAGTCGGCAGGTGGTCCTCTGTGGCGGCAAAGTGGGGGGTGACTACAAAGTTGAGGTTGCGGAGTGCCGGGTTGTGCCGGATTTCGGCCATGAGGGCCTTCTCGGTAATGGTGTGTCCGTTCTGGCCGAATAGGAAGTCCTTGCATGGCACCATGGAGATGCGGAGGGCGGACCGGGGGCGGACTCTGGAGGGGGTTAGGGAGAAGGTGGTTGGGATGGTTATTCCCGCCACTATGCACTCTGTGCGCATGTGGGAGGCGTACACCACAGAGTGACGATCAATGATTGTCTCCGTGGTCAGGTTAGCTGATGAGGGTCTCGCCACGAATGTGGTCACAATGTTCCCCTTCACGTTATAGGAAGAGGACAAGACTGGGACTTGGTCTGTGGTGGGGAGGGAAGTGAAGAACTCACAGGACATTTTAGTCAGGGCCATTGCTGACTTCTGGTTTTCGGCCCGTATGCCAACTGTGGGGGTGAGGACCAAGGTTGGGTCCTTAGCATACATTGTGGGTGGTGGGGGTACCTTCCTCTGGCGCTTCTTCTTCTTCTGTGCTGGGTTGATGACCATTCCAGCAGCTGGGGCCACTGGAGCTGGGTTGGTGGCTGTTGGGGGAGCCGCTGCTGTGGCGACCTGCACATAGGAGGTGGGGGCGGCCTGGATGGCGGCCTGTTGGGCAGGTTGCTGTTGTTGTTGTTGCTGTTGTTGGGGGGTGGGCCTAGAGCTGATAGAAGCCATCTGATGTGAAATAGAGGCCACGTCAGTAGTCAGGCACTTGACTGTGTCAGTCAGCGCCCTCATTTCTGGGGTCACAGGGGTGGTGCTGGGGGGCCTGGTGGTGTCCGGGGCCCTTGTAAGGGGGCGAGCTGGGGCGAAGGGTTCCGGGAGGGCAATTTCCGCCCCCTCCCTTGCGAAGTTATAGGCCATTACCACGTTGTGGTATATGATGAGTTGGGGGTCTTTCCTGTCTTGCACTATTTTGGACAGCGTTGTTTGGACATTCCAAAGGAGGTTGCCAACAAACTGTGCTGCCTTGATGTCGATATCGGTGGTGGAGGCATCCACTGTTTCCTTGTCAAAGTCTTCCAGGGTGCATGATAGGGAGTACATGAACCCCGAGGTGTGAGGTTTGTGCTGGACTTGGGCCGGGGGTCCTCTCGGGGTGAGAGGCGACATAGCGGCTGAGGAGTGTTTCCGCCCGAGGCTTGCGCCTCCCACCTGTTGCGGGGGGGTATGGGGGTCGACAGCCATCTCTGGGGCTGTCTCTCCGAATTTGTTGGAGCCATGGATCAACCCTACCAAGGCTGCTGGGGAGCCGGCTCAGGATGCCTGCCTTGACTCTGCACGCGCTTGGGCAGTGAAATCGTAGGCCGACATCAGCCCTTCTTGTCCTCTTACCACCACCATCTCTGGTTTTCACTGGGGGTTGTCTGGGGGTTCGTTGCAGCAACCCATACTCTGGTCTGGTATACTACTGGGTTGATATGAGAGAAGGCTACCGACTGCACACCGGTCCTCCAGAGTGCGCGCTCATTGGTTGTCCAGTCGCTGTAATGGCAGTTTTGAAGACATGAAAGGGGCTCTAGGGCTTGCCAGAGGGTATGCAACCTGTCGTTAATGTTGCATTGGGGGGATAACTCGGTGAGGATGATTCCTCTTCACATATGCCATGCCCTCTCGGGGTGGGGTGCCTCGACTGGTCTGCTGGTCGTGCCCTCAGGCCTGGTCAGCAGGGCAAGGTGCAAAGTGTGCCAGTTGGGGGGGAACACGACAATAATGTTCCCATGGGAGTTGGGAAACCCTCTGCCCACTAGCGGTCAGTGAAAACTGGGAAACCTCGGGTTTGGCGAAAGTCGGATCTAACCTTCTGGGGTTGATGCGCTTGCATTGAGGCCGTGATGACTGGCATGTCATATCAAAAACTGCTCCCCAAATTCCCAAAAGGGTCTCTGATGATGGCACTAGTTGCTAAAAGGAGATAGGGGTCTCATAACACATGGTGTGGCAGTAATAACCATCCGACGCAGAAATGTGACGGGACACCATGGGCCTCTCGGGTGGGTCGGGCCCCCTTGAGGTGGTTAGTAAGAGGCACTCCCTGGCGGCTGTAAAAAGCATCGGGGTCCACCCCTCTGCGACACGGAGATTCTGGTGTGCGGCAGATCCAGAAGCAGGAAAACCCTTAAATGTGGGCCCCGAGTATTCCCCATGGAGTGTGTTGGGGTAACACCTGATGCTGATGTGGGTTCTGAAGCACGTGCCAGGGCACGGGAAACTCAGTGCACTGAGTGGGCCGTAGCGGCAGGGGATAGTTCCCTCTGTTGGCTTGAGAGGACTAAATCCTCTGTGGGTTCTAATGGGGGTAATTCCCATTTGGGCTTAAGTTGATTCCTTGACATGCAGTGGCACTTCACATCACCAATCAGGTATGGGGGGGTGTGAGTCCAGGTGGCTGGGGGTGGTGGGGTAGTGCCTATGGCGCTGCAACCCTCACACTACACCTTTGGTGTGTCAGGTAGCTCTAATCTCACCTTTAGGCCTGTGCGGCGTGAAGGACAGTGGGAGGGGTTTGTCGGGCCCCATATCCTGAGGAAGGTGCACATGTATGTTGGGCCCTGCAAGGGCGTCCTTTAGTCAGGCCTCCAGGCCGTGCAAAACACAGCCTGCTGATGGATCTTGGGCATCTTCAAAGGCGCCTCCCCCCATTCCACTAATTTTCTATGCTCCGTTCCCCCTCTCTCTTTCTATTTCGAATATTATTAAATAAATATAACGAACAATATAAATATAGTACGTGGTCATATGAACATCCACCTTACTAAGTGAACGATAACGCAACGATAACGCCATACGATACCAGGGCTAGATAGATATAGTAGTACTAGCCCACGGAACATGTATATAAGGGGAGCTGGTCTCACCCTAGAAATACATCGGTTTACGCTGATAACCCACCTTTGCCTCAACTTCACCACTGCACCTCATTGTCTACCACAACATGTGTAGATTTTAAAAGATATGGATACAGTACTGTATATGGTATGGCCATAATTGTATATTATGGATATGGTGCAGAGCCCTAGCTATAACTACTCACCTTTGTTGCTGTCAGATAGACTGAGGCAACAAAGGCGCAGAAAGCAAAAGGGAATAGTGAGGGAATTATGTAAGCATAGATCTGTACAGTCTGGAGGAAATACAATCATGTGACCATTAGCCCGGCATGTCATGTGACTGACCACCCAGTGCATCAGGTAACAGTCTGGACCTGGAGTCATAAGCCAGTCCAGTGTGTCAGGTGAGTGACAGTCCGGCACGTTGTTATGATATATACGTTTTTCAATTCATGTTTCATGTTTTATTATATAATGATGGATTAGTCATTAGGTATGCTTCGTCTGATCAGTAGTAAGCAGGCACCGATAGTTCTAGATCTATGACGTCACAGTAGAAGGTTCTAGAGCAATGACGCCATATTGCATCAGTATGGTGACATACAGTTGAACCTCCCATATTGGGCATCTCCCATAACGGATATCCTCCCATAATGGGTAGTTTGGGGTTCCCACCGAGTTGGTAGTCAGGAAATCCCTATGTCATAATGGATATATTTTATAATGGATAACAGATAGCCAAATGAAGAAAATGTATTAGAAATATCCATTATAGGAGGTCAACTTGGCTGCAAAGTTGCAAGTTTGTGTTGCCCTTTGTTTCCTTCCATCAAGTTCATAATGGTTGGGATCTATTGGACCCTTGAAAAGCCTAGCTCTGTAAGCCCAGGGCTTACTACTCCAATGCCTACACATTGGAGACCACTGGGTCCGGACGTCACCTGACGCGCCAGGTTGTCAGTCACATGATGCACCGGGCTGTCACCTGACATGCCGGACTGATGGTCACATGATTGTATTTCCTCCGGACTGTACAGATCTACAATTACATAATTCCCTCGCTATTCCTGTTCACTTTCTGCACCTTTGTTGCCTCAGTCTATCTGACAGCAACAAAGGTGAGTAGTTATAGCATGGAATGTATGTAGTCTATCTGACAGCAACAAAGACACCTTTGTCCTTTCTGTCCTAGGCTGAACTTTAGTGTTGCCAACTCCTGGTTGGCTTCCACTTTTTTTTTGAAATTGACGGAGCATTTCTACACTGTTGTATGTGCCAGGGAACCAAGTCCGAAGCCCTATGCACTACTCTGATGGTACCTGCCCTCTGATCCTGCCGATCGAACGATCCCTGGACCTGCAGGACTTGTACAGCATCCCAGCGCCTAACAGGTCTTCCCAGCTTCTCGGGCTTCGCAATTCAAAGCGATCCCGACAATCCCAGCCCAGCCCAGCCACCTTTGATCAGGTCAGAACCCTGGTCAAAATCCCAGTTACAAAATTCCCAGACCACACCCATGAACCCAAGCCCGTGACAGCCTGTACCAGTGGCACGAGTCCGCCGCTTCCCACGCCCAGCCAGTACCTCCGGAGTCTATCTTTAGCTCCCCAACACTCCCACCACTCTCCGACTCTGAGTCCGGACTTTCCAGCCCATCTACTCGATCATCTGCCTCAGACCACTCTACAGCATCGGAAAATGAGCCCATCTCAATAGTCATGACCTCACTCGTCCGGACCTCCAGACAGACTCTGGTGGTCGAATGGGCAGGTCCTACCAAGTGCCCCATACTCACTCTGGGTGATCCAAGTGTCCGGACCCTTCGCCAATGGCAGGGAGCAGCCCTCTCATACCAGATGGCGAAATTGGTGGTGGATGATAAGATTGTCACAATGGTGGCTGGAGGGTTGATGGATCCCCAATCCTGGGAATGGTATGTATTAAATAAATATAATGTAAACGAATCATGTGACATGTAGGTGAATACACCTATATTCGATGACATGGTATTTATAGTACATGGTCATATGAACAAACATCTTACTAACGACACAATAACGCAATAATAACGCCATATGATATAGGAGCTAGATAGTTATAGTAGTACTAGCTCACAGAACATGTATATAAGGGGAGCTGGTCTCGCCCTAGAAATACATCGGTTTACGCTGATAACCCCATTCTCTCTCTACTATTACCACTGCACCTCATCGTCTACCATAACGTGTGTAGATTTTAAGAGGTTATGAGCCTTGACTCTACAAACTAACGAAATGATTAACACAAATTATAAACGAAATGAAACTATGACTGACAAACATCCTAATACTTGTGAGCAAACACATTTGCAAAAATTATCAGGATTATGAATAATCGCTAATGAACTAAAAATAGTATATACACAGTCATCAACTATCGAAGAACTTGAAGAAAAAATACAAAAAGCCAAAGATAGTAAAAGGTTAGTCGACCTAATAATTCAATGTAACCTAAGACAAATACCTATACACGGAACGGAACAACAAATTCAAGATTGAATCAACAGGTATGATAATTCTACCAATGACGAAAAATTAAAAACAAAAGCTGACTATAAAACTGAATTAATGAATCATGCTAAAGATTTAGGCATTTCTGATCAAGGAAAATCATCCGAGATAAGATATCGAATAAGTACATATTTGGGTATATCTGATCCAAAAGAAAAAGAACAATTTAAAATTGATAACCCTTTTATTAAGCCAGAAGACGATAAAAAAGAAGATGATGATAAAGAAGAAAACAATAAAGAAGACGAAGAAAACACCGAAGAATCCAAAAATAAACCATCATGTGAGCCATCAGAACCTTCTGATCCTGGAGACTCAGATGCTAACGATACTGAGGAAGATGAACCGAGTATGGCAACAAAACTTGCTGAACTCCAGAAATTCTTTGATGGCATTGAGAAACTCGACAGCCACCGAAATTATAAACTCTGGAACTACAGAGTCCGCAGCACAATCGAAAGTGCAGGTTACGGTAACCTGCTCACTAACTCCCCAGGAACTGGAGAGATTGGTATATCAAGTGCTTTATATAACAGCATTATGTGCACTATGCCTGACAAAATATTGGCTTATTATCTTAATTTTAATAAAGATATACCAGTGCTACTCAAAGTGCTTGATGGACGATATAACATCCAGACAACAATTACAAAGGGCTTTAACGAGGCTGCCCTTTTTGATATCAGAGGTCATGTCAGCCATTTCGATGGAATGCTCGATAACCTCAGCAATAAATATGAGGAACTCATAGCCCAAGGGGTAAAAGTTTCAGAGTCGACATATATATCGGCTATCACACAGGCAACGCCCAAACAATATCAATACGTACTCACACAGAGTGAGTTATATATTAAAACAATTAACGAAATGAATCCAGATAAAGATGAAATTGAACTAACCCCTCAATTCTTACTAACTGCATTATGCAACGCCTTCAAGGGGTGGTGGAAAAATCATCAGAGGACAGGAGCGGCGGCTAATCACCTGCCCAAGGACAAGTGGAATCACCCTTATTTTAGGGGCCACAGACGCAGTTTCAGCCATGGTGTACAATCATGAGGTCGCGGCTATAGGGGCCGTGGCGGATATATGCGAGGACGAGGACAAGGGGGATATTCCCCTAACTAACAATCACATGTGGTAAAGTGCTACAATTGTAATAAACTAGGGCACTTTAGTCGAGACTGCTGGGCGCCAAAAATGGAATGGACGAAGGCAGCTCAGAAGAAGAAAGAGGACGTGAATGACAAAAAAGGAAAAGGGAAGGAAACGGGTGTGTCAGTGGCACCGACAATGACTGGGGCAAGTGCGGCCCAGGCTAAACATACCGCAGCAGCAGCAGAAACAAACATCACATTGAGCTCTTGAATCGAGTTAAGTGCTGTAATTGGCCAAGGCGAAACCGCCTTTATAACTGAAATCGACGACAACGACTTCAACATGGGAGAATTCCCAATTTATTCTTATAATGATTTCCTTGATGCTTTAGGAAACCACGACAGCGCCATGGAAGATGTGGATGATAATAATTTAGATGTAAGCATTAACACTATTACTACAAAAGAATTTGCTAACAACATTTATTCTTCAATGGATATAATTGATACTGGTGCAACAATACATTTAACACCATATCTAAATCGATTACGAAATACTTATAAAACTGATGCAATAACAATAATGGCCACAAATAAAACAACATTCATGGCAAATATAGTAGGGGATCTTAAGATTTACATCCCCAATGGACACTCGGTAAGTGTCATAATATTATCAAACGTATATTACAATCCTAAAATGAACATGACATTAGTCTCTCAAGGGCTTCTATGTCAAGACGGCTACAAATTTATTTATAAAGAAAATGAATGTATAATAAAGTATCCTAATGGATCTTTATGCAGAAAAATTACAAATAAAAATGGATTGTATAGTATATTTAATAACAATGTACAAGCGGCTACAAAAAATGTAACATTATTCAAACTTCACAAAAAACTCGGACACATAAGCTATTCCTACATAAAACAATTATTAAAAGAAGATCAAATTACAAACAACAAAATATCAAATTACGATGAAACTCAATGCACAATTTGCCTTGAAGCAAATACAAAAAGAATGCAAATTCCAAAATTACATGTTACCAAGTTAGCAGAAAAATTTGGCGATCATATCCATATGGATATATGGGGACCTGCATCCACACATGCTATAGGAGGATATAAATATCTTCTAACATTAGTAGATGACGCTACTAGATGGATAAAAATGATTTTATTAAAAATGAAAGATGAGGGCTTAAATGCTTATACGACTTGGGCTACAATGCTCAATACACAATTTGATATAAAAATAAAAATATTACAAAGCGATAACGATACAGTATTTTTAAGCAAACAATTTACTGAATATTTAGAAAAAAATGGAACAATACAAAAGCTGACTGTTCACAATACACCACAACAAAACGGAGTAGCAGAACGATCACATCAAACGATTTTAAATAATACATGAGTTAACCTGCTACAAGCAAAATTACCACCCAGTCTATGGGGAGAAGCTGTAAAATACAGTACTTATGTATACAATAGAACTCCAAAGAGCGCTATTGATTTTAAAACACCATATTTTAAACGATATAACGAAAATTACAACATAGACGATTTAAAAGAATTCGGCCAATATTGCATAATAAAACAAGAAGACATAAATAAATTACAACCAAAAGGAATATATGCACAATGGCTAGGATTTGACAATGAAAGTAAAGGTCATAGAACCTATCATAACAGAAAAATCACAGTCGAACGAAATCTACAATTCTTAGATTCTCCACCATCTAAAATTGAAGGGGAGAATATAACAGGAAAACAAAACAAACAAATACAAGAATTAATAAAAGAAAGACCAATAAGATCAATTAAACCAATGAAATGGTCATTAGGTCTTAACTTTGATGAACAAAATACAGTTGCTTATCTTACAGAATTCAATCAATTCAATATGGAATTAATAGGTGATCCTAATTCATATCAACAAGCAATCAATAGAATTGATGCCAATCAGTGGATCATAGCAATGAAAGATGAAATAAAAACGTTAATCAAAAGATCTACACGGACAATCATTGATCCACCAAAAAATGCAAATATAATTGGAATGAGATTTGTTTATAAAACAAAAAGATTAGCAAATGGAGAAATCAAATGGTACAAAGCAAGACTAGTAGTTCAAGGATTCACCCAAATGGAAGGTGTTGACTACTATGCAAACAATACATTCGCTCCAGTGGCATGACTAGCCACAGTAAGGTTATAGTAGTACTAGCTCACAGAACATGTATATAAGGGGAGCTGGTCTCACCCTAGAAATACATCAGTTTACGCTGATAACCCCGTTCTCTCTCTACTATTACCACTGCACCTCATCGTCTACCACAACATGCGTAGATTTTAAGAGTATGTCAATGACTACCACTGACTCAATTCCCTGACCATGCCGAAGTTCATGGATGAGCTCTATGCCGAAGCCCTTCTGGTGGACTGGGAAGCAACGGAGTGCCAGAAGCTCCTGTCCTCTCGGCAGGGGACCTCCATCTTCTGGGACTGGCAGCTGGAGGTTGCCACCCAGAATGCAATACTGCCCGACGCATCCCGGCTCTCCTCAGCCTGACTCCTTGAGTTCCTGGAGGCCAACATGCACCCGGACCTCCAGCACCAGCTCCGCTTCCACCCGCCAGTCCTCACACCCACACACTCTGAGCAGACTCGGCTGCATGATGCAGCTGTAGCAGCTGCCAAGGCCACCGGAAATACCCCTCCGACTGCCTCCATCAAGCCTGAGCCAGTCATTGACTGCACCTGGGTCTGTGAGTGGACGTTCCACGTCAAAAACCTGGATGAGCGCCGGACTTATGATGAGTCTCGCATTTGTAAGGCCTCAGAGGAAGCGGTCCAGGCTGACCGTGCCCGAAGGAGGGCAGCCGAAGGATGCCCTTCCTGTTCCGAAGGTTCCCAGTCCGGACACAAGCCAGTGAAGAGGACAGGGAACCCTGGGGGACAACCCAGTCCTTATGCCCCCAAGCTCACCAAAGCAGAGCAGACCTTGCTCCAGGAACACCAGGGATGTTTCCAGTGCCGTCGCTTTTATGCCGGACACATAGGGTCTGCTTGCCCGAATGGTCCTGTTTATGCCAAGGACTACACCCCACTCACTCTGGCCCTGGCTGCTGCTGCCCGGGCAGGCTCCTCAAATTCCCCAGGTGGAAGTAGGGCCACTGGGGACAAGCACCCGAAGGCCGAGCCCATCGCTGCGCTTGCCCGGGGGGCCTCCGGACTAGAGGAGGAGGATGAAGACTCCACCACCTCCAACACCGAGTATGTGTGCTTTTCCAAGCCCCATTTCCTTCCCCATTGTATTGTTGCCTGCTCCACTACTTCCCCCTCCACGCCAGTCCAACCCCTAATTGATCATGGCTGTGTCGCAGTTCTGATTAGACCGGACCTCGTCAAGCAGCTCGGACTCCGCCAGAGAAAGCTCCCACATCCAGAGTCCATGTCCTTGGCAATTGAAGCAGAAGGGGCAGAAATTGTGTTCACGGAGTGGGTGAAGCTAAAGGTGTGGTCGTCGGACCGGAAATGGGTTTCTAAGACTGTATGCACGAAGGTGGCGCCTAGATTGTGTACTCAGTTAATCCTTGGAATCCCATTCCTTTCCCGCAACAACCTTGTCCTGGACGCGGCGGATCGTACCCTGATAGATAAGACCTGTGGGTACAATCTATTGAGTTCCCTTCCCCATCCCGCTGGAGCAGCCAAAATTCCGGCAGAGCAAGTCCTTCGTCATGAGGGAGGGGGTACTCCCAAGTTGCCGGATTTTGCTCCCTTGCGTGGACCCCAGCTCTCCTTCAATATCCCAACACCTAAGTCAGCCCCAGCACACACCCGACCAGTTCCCAAGCCAGCCACCACCATGCTGAAGATACGTCAATGTATCCAGGTGCTTGCTTATCAGGAATCTCTTGTGCAAGAGGATGCTAAGATGAAGGAGAAGTATTGGGATTGATTCCCGGCGGATATCCCACACCTCCGGGAACTCCCCTGGGATGTGTTCCATCGCATTAAGCTCAAGGATGCCACCCTGACCATGAATGCTTGCACATACTCCTGTCCAAAGAAGTATCAGGAGGCTTGGCAAATCCTCCTGAAGCAGCATGAGGACGCCGGATGAATTCGTCGGTTGAGCAGCCCATATGCGTCACCTGCTTTCCTCATTCCAAAGGCAGACCCAACGGCATTACCCTGTCTGGTAGGGGATTTCCGGGCCCTTAATGCCAATACAGTCCGAGACCGGACTCCGCTGCCCCGGATTGACGATATCCTGAGTGATTGTGGTCAGGCCAAGATCTTCGGGAAGATAGACATGACCAATTCCTTTTTCCAGACCCGCATGCACCCAGATGACATCCAGTACACTGCCATGACCACCCCCTTCGGACTTTATGAATGGCTTGTAATGCCGATGGGGACCTGCAATGTGCCAGCTACTCACCAGCGGTGCATGTTCCGGGCTTTGGAGCACCTCATCGGAAAGGTGTGTCATGTCTACCTGGATGACATAATCATCTGGTCCGACACCATTGAAGAGCACCGGGTCCGAGTTTCGATGGTCCCGGAAGCTATGTGGGCTGCAAACCTTTACTGTTCACCCAAGAAGACCAACCTCTTCTGCTCCAAAGTGATGTTTCTGGGACATGTCATTTCGGAGCGGGGAATTGAAGTGGACCCAAGCAAAGCCCTTCGGGTCACCAAATGGCCTACCCCGACGCATACCAGGGATGTCCGGGCCTTTCTGGGAATGGTCCGGTACATTGCAGCATTCCTACCTCAGCTAGCAGAGTATACAGCAGTGCTCACCCCACTCACATGCAAGGAGTTCAATCGCAATTTTCCGGCATGGACTCCGGAGCATCAGCATGTCTTAAAATCTACGCACATTGTGGTAGACGATGAGGTACAGTGGTGAAGTTGAGGCAAAGGTGGGTTATCAGCGTAAACCGATGTATTTCTTAGGGCAAGACCAGCTCCCCTTATATACATGTTCCATGGGCTAGTACTACTATAACTATCTGGCTCCTGTATCGTATGGTGTTATTGTTGCGTTATCGTTTACTTAGTAAGGTGGTTGTTCATATGACCACGTACTATTTTTATATTGTTCGTTATATTTATTTAATACTCCCCTTCAAACTTTTACTAGGCGGAGTAGACTTGTAAAATGTTTGATTAATTCTATTGTTAGCACTTTCGTCATAATATCAGCCTTTTGCTGTCCAGTTGGAATATATGAAACTGATATGGTTTCATTTTCAATATAATCTTGTAAGAAATCTTTTCGAATATCAATATGTTTTGTTCGTTGCATATATTTTTGTTCTGTTGAGTTTACTATTGTTATGGCTGCTTGATTATCGCATAATATTTTTGTAGGTGTATCCAAGGTCTGCAGTACCTCTTCAACCAGTCTTCTTAGCCATATTGCTTCTTTTACTCCATGAGTTAAAGCTTGTAGTTCAGCTTCACATACTGATAGTGACACTAATTCTTGTTTTTTACTTGACCATGATGTCGTTGCGTTTCCTATTTGGAATATATATCCTGATATTGCTTTATGGCCTTCTTGTGTCATGCCATCAGTGTCAGTATATCCGATTAATTCGATTGGTTCTTTTCCACCGAGTATTAACCAATAATTGTTCATTCCTTTTAAATATTTAAAACAATGTTTTACTGCATTGTAATGTTCGATACTAGGTTTGTTTAGATGCCTAGCAAATTGACCTGTGGCGAATGATATATCAGGTCTCGTGCAATCTGCTGCATATTGTAATGCTCCAACCATATTCATATAAGGTATTTGGTTCATGAAGTTTAATTCTTCATTAGTTGGATTTTCAAGTGATTTTAACACTTGACCAGGTGTCATTGGTGTTCGTACCATTGCAGCGTCTTTTAATTTATATTTTTCTATAATATTATCAATATAATGTTTTTGTCTTAGTTTTATTATTCTTTCTTCTTGGTTTCTTTCGATTTCAATGCTGAGTAACCAATGTATATCGTTTCCGTCTGTAAATTTTATGTGTTTTCCTATTTCATCTTTAAAGGCTTTTATTATTGATAAATTTAAGCCACATATCATTATGTCGTCAACATGTATGAAAAGTATTAGAATTGTTTTTCCTTTTACTTTTCTTAAGAATACTGCATTGTCTTGGACTGCTCGTGTTAGTCCTATTCCAATTAATATTTCTGACAATTTTTTATACCATCATCTGCCTGCTTGCTTTAATCTGTATAAGGCTTTATTCAATTTTAAAACTTGCCCAGGTTTTATTTTGATTAGATTTCCTGGTGGTGGTTTTATGTATATGTTTTCGTCTTTTTCTAATTCACTGTATAGGTAAGCTGATTTTATATTGATTTGGTGAATTTCATAATTGTTTGTTGCACTCCAACTTAATATAGTCCTTACTGTGGCTAATCGCGCCACTGGAGCGAATGTATCGTTCGAGTAGTAGTCTATGCCTTCTTTTTGGGCAAATCCTTGAACTACTAGTCTTGCTTTGTAATGTTTGATTTCTCCATTTGCTAATCTTTTTGTTTTGTAAACGAATCTTGTTCCGATTATGTTTGCTTCTTTTGGTGGATCAATGATTTTCCATGTAGATCTTTCAATTAACATTTTTATTTCTTCTTTCATTGCCGTGATCCACTGATTTGCGTCAATTCTATTGATCGCTTGTTGATATGAATTCGGATCGCCTATTAATTCCGTATTGAATTGGTTAAATTCTGTAAGATAAGCGACTGTGTTTTGTTCATCAAAGTTAAGACCTAGTGATCATTTTGTTGGTTTATTTGTTCGTATTGGTCTTTCTTTTGTTAATTCTTGAATTTGTTCGTTATGTTTTTCTGTAATTTTCTCCCCTTCAATTTTAGATGGTGGAGAATCTAAAAATTGTAAATTTCGTTCGACTGTAATTTTTCTGTTATGATAGGTTCTATGACCTTTACTTTCTTCATCAAATCCTAACCATTGTGCATATATTCCTTTTGGTTGTAATTTATTTACGTCTTCTTGTTTTATTATGCAATATTGGCCGAATTCTTTTAAATCGTCTATGTTGTAATTTTCGTTATATCGTTTAAAATATGGTGTTTTAAAATCAATAGCGCTCTTTGGTGTTCTATTGTAAATGTAAGTGCTGTATTTTACAGCTTCTCCCCATAAACTTGGAGGTAATTTTGCTTGTAGCAGATTTACTTGTGTATTATTTAAAATTGTTTGATGTGATCGTTCTGCTACTCTGTTTTGTTGTGGTGTGTCATGAACAGTCAGCTTTCATATTGTTCCATGTTTTTCTAAATATTCAGTGAATTGTTTACTTAAAAACACTGTGTCGTTATTGCTTTGTAATATTTTTATTTTTATGTTAAATTGTGTATTGAGCATAGTAGCCCAAGTCGTATAAGCATTTAAACCCTCATCTTTTGTTTTTAATAAAATCATTTTTATCCATCTTGTAGCATCATCTACAAGTGTTAGAAGATATTTATATCCTCCAATAGCATGTGTGGATGCTGGACCCCATATGTCCATATGTATATGATCGCCGAATTTTTCGGCTAACTTTGAGATACATAATTTTGGGATTTGCATTCTTTTTATATTTGCTTCAAGACATATTGTGCACTGAACTTCGTCGTAATTTGAAATTTTGTTATTTGTAATTTGATCTTCTTTTAGTAATCGTTTTATGTAAGCATAACTTATGTGTCCGAGTTTTTTATGAAGATCGAATAATGTTAAATTTTTCGTAGCCACTTGTACATCATTGTTAAATATACTATACAATCCATTTGTGTTTTTGATTTTTCCACATAAAGATCCATTAGGATACTTTATTGTACATTCATTTGTTTTATAAATAAATTTGTAACCATCGAGACATAGAAGTCCTTGAGAGACTAATGTCATATTCATTTTGGGATTGTAATAGACGTTTGATAATGTTATGACACTTACCAAGTGTCCGTTGGGGATGTAAAGCTTAAGATCCCCTACTATGTTTGCCATAAACATTGTTTTATTTGCGGCCGTTATTGTTATTGTATCGGTTTTGAAAGTGTTTCGTAATCGGTTTAAATATGGTGTTAAATGTATTGTTGCACCAGTATCAATTATGTCCATTGAGGAATAAACATTATTAGCAAATTTTTCTGTTGTTATAACGTTAATGCTTACGTCTAAATTGTTGCCATCCACGTCTTCCATGGCGCTATCATAATTTCCTATTTTGTCAAGGAAGTCGTTATAGGAGTAAATTGGGAATTCTCCCATTTCGAAATTGTTGTCGATTTTGGTTATAAAGGCGGTTTCACCTTGGCCTATTATGGCACTTAACTCGATTCAAGAGCTCGATGCAATGTTTGTTGCTGCTGCTGCTGCAGTATGTTTAGCCTGGGCCACACTTGCCCCAGTCGATGTCGGTGCCGCTGATGCACCCGTTTCCTTCCCTTTTCCTTTGTCGTTGTTCGCATCCTCTTTTTTCTTTTGAGCTGCCTTCGTCCATTCCGTTTTTGGCGCCCAGCAGTCTCGACTAAAATGCCCTAACTTGTCACAGTTATAGCACTTAATAACATGTGATTGTTGGTTAGGGGAATATCCCCCTTGTCCTCATCCTCGCATATACCCTCCACGGCCTCTATAGCCGCGACCTTGTGGCTGTACTCCATGGCTGTTACCACATCCATGGCCCCTAAAATAGGGGTGAGTCCGCTCGTCCTTGGGCAGGTGGTTAGCCACCACTCCTGTCCTCTGATGATTTTTACGCCACCCCTCGAAGGCATTTCTCAATGCCGTTAGTAAGAATTGAGGGGTTAGTTCAATTTCATCTTTGTCTGGATTTGTTTCGTTAATCGTTTTAATATATAACTCACTCTGCGTGAGTACGTATTGGTATTGTTCGGGCATTGCCCGCGTAATAGCCGATATGTATGTCGACTCTGAAACTTTTACCCCTTGGGCTATTAGTTCCTCGTATTTATTGCTGAGGTTATCGAGCATTCCATCAAAATGGCTGACATGACCTCTGATATCAAAAAGGGCAGCCTCGTTAAAGCCCTTTGTAATTGTTGTCTGGACGTTATATCGTCCATCAAGCGCTTTGAGTAGCGCTGGAATATCTTTAGAGAAATTAAGATAATAAGCCAATATTTTGTCAGGCATAGTGCGCATAATGCCGTTATATAAAGTGCTTGATATACCAGCCTCTCCAGTTCCTGGGGAGTTAATGAGCAAGTTACCGTAACCTGCACTCTCGATTGCACTTTGGACTCTGTAGTTCCAGAGTTTGTAGTTTCTGTGCCCGTCGAGTTTCTCAATTCCGTTGAAGAATTTCTGGAGTTCCACAAGTTTAGTTGCCATACTCGGTTCATCTTCCTCGGTATCGTTAGCGTCTGAATCGTCAGGATCAGATGGTTCTGATGGCTCACGTGATGGGTTATTTTTGGATTCTTCGGAGTTTTCTTCTTCGTTATCTTCTTTTTTATCGTCATCTTCTTTTTTATTGCTTTCTTCTTCTTTTGGCTTAATATAAGGGTTATCAATTTTAAATTGTTCTTTTTCATTTGGATTTGATATGCCCAAATACGTACTTATTCAGTATCTGATTTCGGATGATTTTCCTTGATCTGATATTCCTAAATCTTTAGCATGGTTCGTTAATTCCATTTTATAGTCAGTTTTTATTTTTTATTTTTCATCTTTGGTAGAATTGTCATACCTGTTTATTCGATCTTGGATCTGTTGTTCCGTTCCGTTAATAGGTATTTGTCTGAGGTTACATTGTATTATAAGGTCGACTAACCTTTTGCTATCTTTAGCTTTTTGAATTTTTTCTTCAAGTTCTTCGATAGCAGATGACTGTGTATATGTTATTTTTAGTTCATTAGCTATTATTCGTAATCCTGATAATTTTTGCAAACATGTTTGCTCACGAGTGTTTGGTTTCTGTCTGTCAGACATAATTTTGTTATTCGAGGATGTATAATTTTGTTAATCATTTCGTTAGTTGTAGAGTCAAGGCTCATAACCTCTTAAAATCTACGCATGTTGTGGTAGACGATGAGGTACAGTGGTGAAGTTGAGGCAAAGGTGGGTTATCAGTGTAAACCGATGTATTTCTTAGGGCAAGACCAGCTCCCCTTATATACATGTTCCGTGGGCTAGTACTACTATAACTATCTAGCTCCTGTATCATATGGCATTATTGTTGCGTTATCGTTTACTTAGTAAGGTGGTTGTTCATATGACCACATACTATTTTTATATTGTTCATTATATTTATTTAATAGCATGCATTTGACAAGATTAAGGAACTCGTTACAGGCCGAGACTGCCTCACTACTGTCGACCATGAGTCCGACGAGACTATCTATGTGACGACTGATGCTAGTGACCTTCGGACTGGGGCTGTACTGAGCGTCGGGCGGACCTGGGAATCAGCCCGGCCAGTCGCCTTTGAGTCCTGCCAACTCAATAGTGCAGAGCGGAATTATCCTGTGCATGAGAAGGAGCTCCTGGCTATTGTCCGGGCTCTCAAGAAATGGCGGGTTTATCTCCTGGGAGTCCATTTCAAAGTGCACACAGACCACCAGACTCTCCAGTATTTCCAGGGACAGCGAGACCTGTCCTGGAGACAAGCCTGGTGGTCTGAGTTTCTCTCCCAGTACAATTACGCTCTCCACTATGTCAAAGGGGAGGATAATACCATGGCCGACGCTATGTCACGTTACCCTGACAGAATTAGGGCTGCGACCAAGGTTGCGGCAATTGGACTGGCACATTGCCCCATCCTGCCCAAGTCTGAGCCGGTGGGGGCCATCCTGACCATTGCTAGCGACCCGGAGCTACTGGGAAAAATCTGGGAGGGCTATGCGGAGGATGAGTGGTGCCAGAAGCTGCTCTGCAATCTGGGTAGCATAGAGGGGGCTCGCTCCGAAGGAGACCTACTCTATGTAGGTACCCGACTGGTAATCCCATGGAAGGGGGACATTCGGGAATCTCTTTATCACCTCGCCCATGATTCCCTGGGACATTTCGGACCCGAAAAAAGCTATGAATCGCTTCGGGATGCGTATTATTGGCCCGGAATGCGACAAGACCTCGAGGGAGCCTATGTACCCAGCTGTCCGGAGTGCCGGAGGCACAAGAGTGCGACCACGAAGCCGGTGGGGCCACTCCACCCTTTGCCCATGCCGGATAAGCGGTTCGACAGTGTGGCAATTGACTTCATTGGTCCACTCCCAGAGGATGAGGGATTTAATGGGATTGTCACCATGACGGACAGGATGGGGTCCGCAGACATCCGGATAGTTCCCATACACATGGACATGTCAGCAGAGGCCTTTGCAGTCATTTTCTTCAATGAATGGTACTGCAAAAATGGCCTCCCACTGGAAATCATCTCGGACTGGGACAAGCTCTTTGTGTCCCGGTTCTGGAAAGCCTTACATAAGCTCACCGGAGTTAAGCTGAAGATGTCTACCGCTTTTCACCCGGAGACCGACAGGGCCAGTGAGCGGACTAACAAGACAGTGAACCAGATACTCCGATTCCATGTTGACCGGAATCAGCAGAACTGGGTGAAGGCACTTCCAAAGGTCCACTTCGTTATTATGAACACGAAGAATGCATCCACCGGATACACCCCCTTCTACCTGAGGTCCGGACACTCCCCCCGACTCATTCCACCACTCGTACCATCCAGCGGAGACCTGCCGGAGGGGGAGGAGACTGTCCAGGCGATGGAACTGATCCAACAGCTCCACCAGGACATCCTGGATGCGCAGGACTCACTTCTGGCTGCCAAGACCCGACAGGCACACCATGCCAACCAACACCGGGCTCCGGATGACCATTTCCAAGTGGGGGACCAAGTCATGGTTTCCACCCAGAACAGGAGGCAGGAATACAAGTCCAAGGGCCAGCACTGAGTTGCAAAGTTTATGCCCCGCTATGATGGTCTGTATACTATTTCCACCGCGTTCCCAGAGAAGTCCGAGTACACCCTGGAGTTGCCGGACTCAAACCAGACTTTCCCAGGGTTCCATGCCAGCCAACTCCGGCACTTCATTCCTAATGATGATGCCTTATTTCTGGGACGAGCACTGGCTCGGCCAGGACCAGTGGATGAAGACTGGAATGTATTTGAGGTGGATTCAATTGTGGATGAACACAAGTGGGGCTGGGGGACTCAGTTCCTAGTCCGATGGAAAGGCTGGGGGAACCAAGGACAGGAGTGGAAATCCTGGACAGAACTCTGGGAATCTGCCCCACTTGTTTTAGAGGCTTGGGAGCAGCGCCAGGGGCGGACCGCTTAAATTTCCTTTCTTTCAATTTTCCTCCTCATTTCCACCCTTTAATTCCTTTCCTATTTCCTTTTCCTATTGCATCACACCCCTGAGGGGGGAACAATTTTTTAGAGGGGGGAGGGGTGTAAGCCCAGGGCTTACTACTCCGATGCCTACACGTTGGAGACCACTGGGTCCGGACGTCACCTGACGCGCCAGGTTGTCAGTCACATGATGCGCCGGGCTGTCACCTGACATGCCGGACTGATGGTCACATGATTGTATTTCCTCCGGACTGTACAGATCTACAATTACATAATTCCCTCACTATTCCTGTTTGCTTTCTGTGCCTTTGTTGCCTCAGTCTATCTGACAGCAACAAAGGTGAGTAGTTATAGCATGGAATGTATGTAGTCTATCTGACAGCAACAAAGACACCTTTGTCCTTTCTGTCCTAGGCTGAACTTTAGTGTTGCCAACTCCTGGTTGGCTTCCAAGCTCAGACCTTTCCCATCCTTCTGGAGAAATATTCCCGCTCCCCATATCCTAATTTGGAGTTGTAATCAAAGATACCAGTGCCGGGGCAGCCTGCTGAGCAATTGCAGAACTCAACCGGCTCTGCCAGCACCGCTCTGAGCTTGAATTTCAGCAGGCTTGTACGCAACTTCATTTACTCAGGATGAAGTTTCAAGTGAAGTGCAAACCACCTGTTTTTGCTCCAGTACAATTTCGAAAAATTCACTTTTCATTATTACATAATAAACTCAGAACTCTTATAGTGGAATAACCTCCTATAATGGATATTTTGGGGTTCCACCAACCTCCACCCGCTATGGGAGGTTCAACTGTATTACATAGTAAAGGCGTCATGACTGTTTCATGCTTCTGATTGGTAGTTTATTATAGATTTGACCTGCCCTTAAGTAGTCAAATGTGTATAAGTAGCAACCAATGCAGACCTGGGGAACTCAGTTGAGTTCTCTTAGGATATCCACTATCTCTGTGTGATCCCTCCTTGTCAACTTGTGTATCCCTCTTCTAAGTCGTTTCACTGGTAGAACCTGTGCACCGTGTTGGTGTATAGTGTTGCCCTAACACACGTCAGGTGACATCCGGACCTGGTGGTCTCCAACATGTAGGCATTGGAGTAGTAAGCCCTGGGCTTACAACAAGATACAGTATTATGCATACAAATTTTAATGTGATCTTGTGCAATACTTCATCCTCTGGGGGGGAAAGTGTGGCCAAAAGTACTGTTTTCTCAGAATGATGCATTTGTAATCTGCAGATTTTATTTATTCAAGGCCATATTATACAATGAAGTATACATAATAATATATGGCAGCACTCAGGCCTCAATTAAGCTTTTAGTGCTAAACATTTGAATCACAACAAGGGTCAGAGTAAATCAAAATGTCAAAAATTAGACACCTGAGTGTGACAAAGTGTGAGTCTATGTGTGGGTCACTTGTTACGGTATGCTATGGGAGGTCATGGTGTGTAAAGGACTGATTTTTATGACAAATGCCTTATTTTCATATAATACTCCTACTAATTCTTCTTGTATTTGTGACATGCTAAGGCTTTCACAAGACAATGATAGGCTGGCCTTGCTTCTTGTTACACAGTTTTTCTGATAAAAAAGTAAAATTTCCAATTTAGAGGAAGAAAAGCCAAACAGGTGTGTAAAGGTGTCATACTACACTGTATGTCATTGACTAATGCAAATGCTGACCTGACTGCACAAACTGGCAATAAACCCATGCAAATTACTAAAAGGAAAAACCAACACAAACCATGTCATATGTTACATATCCCATCCTACCTTTTTTGTTTGAGATGATTTGTAATTCTTTTTGGTGGTATATATAGCTTCTCTGGATCTAATTGGTCCCCATATACAGAAGATGTACAGAATGAAAACCTCTCAAAAAGATATGGTGAATCTGCTAAGGACACACTATGATACAACAATGCACAACCTAAGGTACTTTTCTGCCATGTCAGCATCCCTCAAAATGTTACAAATTTCCCTTACTCATTGCTTTTATCAGCATCAGTCATCTTTGCTGACTGATCTTACTTATATGCTGACTGATCCTAGCCTCATGATCAGTCAGACCCTTCTATTGGTTTCTATCTCCTTCCATGCTGACTGACCCTTGTTGCTTGCTCAGTCAGCCTTCCACCTTGTTCCATAGTGTTCTGTGCATGTATATTAGGACTCATTTTCAGAGCACTAAGCCTTAAGCTTGTGCTCTTTGTTCAATAGAGCCTTTTTATTATTATTATTATTATTATTATTATTATTCCTGCAGTATTACATAATTAAAAGCTGCCCCCCTGAAGGGGGGGCCCTAACTACATAACAATGGAGGTGCCTGTCATTGTGCATTGCACAAAAATGGGTGGGGATTCTGATCCCCAAAGGGCGCCAAAGTGTGAAGAGCCCCTATTTAGTAAGGAAAACTGGGAGAAGGAGGAATACATATTGCTATGAACAAACCAAGTGGGTGATAGCAGGTTAAGGTAAGAAGCTTAGAAGTGAGAAAGGGGAGGCGCGAGTGCCAGCTGAGACATATCCATAGGAATTTGAAAGGTGGGCACTAGTTGAGAGGAAAAGGAGGAAGCATACCTGAGAGCTCCAAAAGGGCCAGGTCCGAGTCCAGGGTTCGAGGTCCAAGCATACAATGCATGTAATCCTGTAGGAGGTCCAGGTCCATATCCTCATTGGTTGGGTGACCGTCTAGGTCCATCGCGGCAAATGATAGCCTAATGGCACCAGAGGTCCAGTCAGAAAGGCAGTTTAGGTGCCCTGTCAGCTTGAGCCAATGGCATAAAACCGGGAGGTGGTGTTCATCAGCCCATTCTGAGTGGTGGACTGGGAGAGGGTCCTGAGGTGGCCAGACACATCATATCCACGAGTGGAAGGTGCTGCAGCTGCCTAGGATGTGGGCAGTCGACTGGGCCGGCCAGGGGGGGTGGTTGTGCCACCTGCAGTGCGAGATCAGGCCATGTCTGCGCTGGTAGGCTGAGTCAAAACTCAGCCAGTATCCCCCGTAGGGACCGGCACAACAGAGGACAGGAGCGACTGCAGATAACTCACTGTGTGGGTGGTCAACCGAATGCATGAGCAGCTTTCGAGGTCGGCGGGATGGGAGGCTGTGTACTGCCAGATATTTATCGGCAGTTGAAGTGAGTGGGCAGGCAAGTGACAAAGTCCATCAGTCCATGAGGGTGCAGATGGCGACTTCCTTTAGTGCAGAGGTAGAGGGCTTGAGGTCAGATGGCAGGAGCTCTGTTGCCAGTTTCACTTCTGTGTCAGCCCATTCATTGCTGGGGATGTCTGAGTGGCTGGGACACCATATGAAGTGAATGGTGAGCTGGGGGTATGAGTCCAGCAGAGTCTCCACACCCACTTTCCAAATGTGAAGGAGATGGGCACCTGGGGCAGCGGTCCAAGTGTGAAAAAGGTGGAGGGCAGTCAGCAAATTGGACAGGAAGAAGATGTCCAATGCAACATGCAGCTGAGCCGGGAGGCGGTGCGCTACCCAACGGGGGCCATTGCGAGGGAGAATTCCTCGGCATCCGTGGCAGTGGCACAGGTGGGGGACTCCAGTCAGCATGACCAGAGATGGGTGGGGCCTAGCATTGGGCAGATGGTGGAGCCCGACTTGTTGTTGATGTGTGAGCTGTCAGTGAATACCTGGACATGTTGGGTGGCTCCAAGTTCCCATGCGGCACTCACAAAATGCTTGCAAGTGTTGGCACTAATGGGTGTGGCAGGGGTGGTGAAGTGGACTCGGCCTTTGGTGAATGCCAGGGGGTCTGTCCATGGGGGATGCATGTATGCAGGGACTTGTTGAACCTTGGGGGCTTGGACCTGCAAAGAAAGGGAGAAAGGTCTATTAGCTACATTTTTAAAAAGTTTATGGCCTATAGAGTGAGGGGTGCGCCAGAGGTGCAGAGAGTGGGTAGTCTTTATATATTCGAAATAGAAAGAAAGAGGGGGGACAGAGCAAAGAAAATTAGTGGAGTGGGGGGAGGTGCCTTTGAAGATGCCCAGAATCCAGTGACAGGCCATGTTTTGCATGGTCTGGAGGTGGTTTACCAGGATTTTTTGGCAGTGGCCATGGTACCAGACTGGCGCTCCCCATGAGAGGACAGAGCGGATGCAGGATGTGTACAGGCGGCAGAGGAGGAGGGCCGAGATGCCGCATTGGGTGTTGCCCAGGATGCGGAGGGTGGCAAGGGTCAAGAGCCCCTTAGAGCGCATGCATTCCACATGGGGCTTGAAGGAGAGGCCTGGGTCCCACCATATCCCCAACCACTGTAGTGGGATGGAGGGGCGGATCAGGGTGTTGGGGTCTACCTGGACACCGGTGGTGTCCCAGCCATCATAGCTGGTGCATCACTGAGGGGGATGGAAGTGGAGGCACTCCATCTTGGTGGCTTCAATGTTGAGACCAATGGTGCCGAAGAGGGTGTTGAGTTGGTGGTAGGCATGGGCAAGAGCTCGGCAGTTGGATGCCACTGAGGGACCTACACAAATTAGTAAATGGTCATCTACATATGCTAAGGTGGTGGTGCCGGCTTGGTGGAAGTGCCAGAGGACCACACCTGCAAATATTGTCGACAGGATGGGTGAGACCGGCAATCCTTGAGGGGTGCCAAAGTCGGGTTTCAGGGCAGTAGGGAGGGTGGTGCCATTGAAGGTGATGGTGACCTGCCGGTCCATCATGAAGGACAGACACCAGTTGGCCATGTCAGGTGTGCAACTGAGGTCCAACAGTTGTCAGTGGAGGAGTTGAGGGTGCACAGAGTCGAAGAAGCCCTGAATGTCAACTGCGAGGACCAAACAAACAAGGCCCTCCAAGTGAGTGCACTCTGCAATCTGTAGGGGTGTTGGGCGGCATCATAGACCGGATGGCCCTGATGTCCCCCATATTGATTAGGTGGCAGCCAGTCCCACGTGTTAGCAAGGTACTGGAGCTGGTTAGCTATAATCTTTTCAAGGAGTTTCCCTAGGGTCTCCTCAAGAGTGATGGGCCAGTAAGAACACAGTGAAAAAGGGTCCTTCTTGTTAGGCTTCTGGAGCATCACCACTTTTGCCACCCACCAACACTCGGGGTGGTGCCTGTTACAATTTTCCTTTACTTTCCCTATTGCACTGACTCACTTCCTCTTCATCATCACCAGTCAGCGCAACTCCCCCATTTCCCTTCCTTACTCATCCTTATTCACCTTGCACCATAAGACACCATGATGACGCCATATCACATCACCATGATGTGCTTTGCTTACTGATACTGTCACTTGTATTACCAAGACCTTCCTTGGGTTTCCATGACCTTCCATAGCCATGTAAATGACCTTATACATGACCCTACAGTAGCAAACACATAGAGTAGCATATAAGTATGTAACGTAGATTGCACAAGCCCTAAGCTTGTGCTCTTTGTTCATACAAGCCCATTATCTGCTCCTCAGTGCCTTAGTGTGCGCTCCGTGACTACCAGCCACTTCATCGTAACCCGACACCTCTAGGAAGACCTCCGCATCCACATCGCCGATCAGGAAGCCCCATTGCCGATCACCTTCGACTTATGACATCTAGGAAGCCCCATTGCCGTACTACCAGCCTCGACAATCAGGAAGCCCCGACATCGATCACCACATAACTGTTGAGCTTAACACTAGCACAAGCTTTCCCAAATTTTTTGCTGACATACCCAATGTCCAAGCACCAACCCTCTGCCCAACCTGTCGAAACTTGCCATCCTGCAGCCCACCTACCCCATTGTTGGAGGTACCTGGGACCACACCCTCAAGTGCTTTAAGAAAAAGCAGACCAACTCAAACAACTATGACTATTACTCATGGTTACAGAACCTAAACAGAGAATTTCAGTGGTCCAAAGCCAACGACACTGATGACGCATGCACCACCTTCACGCAAAACATACCTGACTACCATCTACTCTTCCCAAAGACCCAGACACCACCTCCCCAAATGTCGAACACCACCCCAGCACCCAAGGAGATCAACCTTGCACGGCCCAACACCTTTGACGGGGACCGCAAGTATGCCAGACACTTCCTCTCGAGCTGCAAAGCGTACCTCCATATCAACCGCCACATCTACACCTCTGATGAGTTGAAGATTAACTTCATCCTCTCCTATATGCAGACAGGGACTGCAGGAGATTGGGCCATCAACCGCGAGACGCTCGCCTCTGCCTTCGCTAAAGACCCAAACGGCAAGGCCCTCACCACACTCGTAGGATACAGATCGTGGGGTGACTTTAAATGCGACTTCTGCAACACCTTCATCACCACCGATGACGTCGCTGAAGCCTCTCAGGAGATCATGACGCTCCAACAGACCGGATCGGCCAATGACTACAATAGTCGCTTCCAGTCTCTCGTAACCCGAGCTGGCATGACAGGGGACAACAACCTCATCCCCATTTACGAGAAAGGCCTCAAACATGGCCTCTTGGCATGCATTCTTTCCAATGCCAAACAGCCCACCACCATCGAGGAATGGTACCGCGAGGCCTCCAAACAGGATGCCGTCTACCAATGACTCAAGGCCCTCCATGGCCCAGGACAAGCTCCCATTAAACAAGAAAACCGTTTCCACAACCTTGGAACCAACCAGCAGCGTCACCCTTACCAGCCTAACCAGCGTGTTACACAGGTTACAGCTACCAACTGTCCACCATGCCTCTTGGAGGACGAATGTGCAAAGTGCTTATGCAAAGGACATTGTCTAGCCTGCAGGGAGAAGGGCCACAATGCTCGTGACTGTACCAAGTACCAGCAGGGACCCAGCCAACAACACATGGTCCGCACCATCAATAATGCATTTCCCATCATTGAGACGCCTGAGCCCACTCCGGAGAACACCTCTCCTGAGCACATCGCTGCGAGCATCCATAACCTGCTTAGCAACTTCGACGAGACGAAGAAAGACAAGATCTTCGACATCCTGGATAAGCAGGGTTTTTAAAGAGGAAGCTTAGACAGACGTTAAGTCTTCCTGTTACCATGTCTCCAATTGTAAATTCCGATCCTTCACTCCCCACAATGAAGATCCCAATTTCTATGATTGTTTATGACAAAACCGTCCCCACCAATGTGCTCATCGACTCTGGTGCTGAAGCCAGTTTATCAATGCGAAATTCGTTATCAAGCATCGCATACCGACATGAACACTTGCCCGCCCCATTACTGTTCTTAATGCGGACAGATCCACCAACAAGCATGGAACCATCACCAAATACACATGGCAATTGGCTCGCATCGAAGGGAAATCACTCCCTTTAAAGTTACTTGTAACTTCTCTAGGCAAGGAAGACATCATCCTTGGCCTACCATGGTTAAAGAACCACAACCCGGTTATTGATTGGAATAAAGGCACTCTCACTATTGCAAAGGTCACCACCGCTACCTCGCTTGCTCAGGAACAGGTTAAAGAAACAAAACCTGTGGAAAACATGATTCCACCTGAATACCACCGGTACCTTGACATCTTCCGTAAGAAATCTGCGGAACAATTCCTGATCTCCAGACCATATGACCACGCCATCGATCTCAAACCTGATTTCGTACCTTGGGACTGTAAAGTCTACCCACTGGCACCCAAAGCACTGGCAGCCCTCGACAAATTCCTAGATGAAAATCTTTGCAAAGGATACATCCGCCCATCCAAATCACCTATGGCATCTCCTTTCTCCTTTGTCGGGAAGAAGGACACTAGCCTTCACGGATGCCAAGATTATCGAGCCCTTAATGAGGGAACCATCAAGAACGCGTACCCGTTACCCCTGATTAGCGATCTAATGGACAAACTCAAAGGAGCCAAGTACTTTATGAAACTCGACCTTCGCTCTGGCTACAATAACATTCGGATAAAAAACAGCGATCAATGGAAAGCCGCTTTTAAAACTCCTTGAGGATTATTCGAACCAACCATCATGTTCTTCGGTTTATGTAACTTGCCAGCCACATTCCAAGTGTTCATGGACAATACTTTCCATTTTGTAATTCTCAAAGATGGCACACTGATTTACATGGATGACGTCCTCATTCCAGCCAACTCAATGGAGGAACTGTATCAATGCACTTGCCGCGTACTGGATATATGTGCTGCAAATGACCTATACTGCAAACTGGAGAAATGTCTCTTTGGTGTCCAACGCATCGAGTTTCTAGGAATGATTATAACCCTGGATAATATTCACATGGATCCTGTCAAACTTGCAGGAATTGCCAATTGGCCTACCCCACGTACCGTTAAACAGCTTCGAAGCTTCATGGGATTCTGTAACTATTACAGATGATTCATCCCCAGCTTCTTGGATATCATATATCTGCTTAACGAGCTCACCTGTACCAATGAACCATGGAAATGGACACCTGAACGAGACCAAGTGTTTACAAAACTCAAAATGCTTTTCCTTGACAAACCGGCACTACTCGTACCAGACCCCACCAAGCCTTTCATTCTGGAAACTGACGCATCTAAAGTCGTGTCTGGAGCCGTCCTCTACCAGGCAAACTCCAACGGTGATCTACAACCATGTGGATATATTTTGGAAACGTTTGGACCTGCCCAACAGCACTACGAAGTTTATGATAGAGAACTCCTTGGCATAATACACAGCCTCGAAGCATGGCGCCACTATCTCCTCAGCAACCCACATACAACCACAATCTGGTGTGACCACAAAAATCTGTCTTATTTCTGTTCGGAGCACTGCTTAACTCCTGGACAATCATGATGGAACCTTTTCCTGTCCCAATTCAATTGCGTAATCACCCACCGCCTGGGGAAGTCCATCCCAGGCACCGATGCTCTATCTAGACGCCCTGATCATGGTGAAGAACCACTAGAAGAATGGATTATGCTACCAGAAACATTGTTTATCGGAACAATCAATATCAATCTCCAGAACTGTATTTGAGACACCCAGGAAAGCGACTCGTTTGCGAAGACGATCCAAGATGCACGGGCATTAAAAATCCCGTCCCCTTTCCGATTCTCGCTTGATGATTGGACCACTGATTCAGGTCTCCTTCGCTATCAGAAACGAGTATACATACCAGATAACGCCGAGATCAAACGCGAAATCTTACAGATGTTTCACAATGTTCTGTCTTTCAGCCACCCAGGGGTATTCAAAACCTCTCAATTAGTGTGACAACACTATTGGTGGCCCAGTTTAACTGTATTTGTGGGAAACTACGTCAAAGGATGCACTGCGTGTCAACAGATGAAAATCAACACGCATCCAACTAAGCCGCCAATGCTCCCGATCCCAGCAGACGCGTCCATGCTTCCTTTCCAATCGGTCTCCATGGACTTCATCACAGACCTACCCGCATCAAACGGATACGACTCAATAATGGTAGTCATGGACCATGACGCTTCAAAAGGAATAATCCTAATTCCCTGTCATAAGACAATCAACGCTCTCGGAATGGCAAAGTGTTACCACAACAATGTTTACCGACATTTTGGTCTCCCCAAACATATCATTTCGGATCACGGACCACAATTCACGTCACAAGTGTTTCAGACCCTGTGTAAACGCCTCGGGATTAAGTCTAAACTGTCAACGGCATACCATCCTCAAATGGACAGTCAAACTGAACACGCCAATCAGGAAGTAGAAGCTTATCTGCGCATCTACTGCGGCACTTCGCCACATTCCTGGGCGGACTCACTCACAGACCTGGAATTCTCACACAATATCCAGACCCATTCAGTTACCAAGACATCGCCATTCACCATCATGCTTGGGTACAACCCTATACCCATTCCCTCAGTGATAGAAGACACTGATCTCCTGTCTCTCTCACAATGCCTGCGCCTTCTTACATCAATCAGAAAAGAAGTGCTCGCCACCCATGACCTAGCCCATGCCCATATGGCACAATTTGGAGCATGAGGCTTCAAACCATTCAAACTTGGAGACAAGGTTTGGTTAGAAGCCACCAATTTGCATTTCCCCAACCGATCCCGCAAATTGTCGCCTAAACAGGAGGGACCATTTCCCATAGTTCAGGTACTATCACCCCTGAATTATCACCTCAAGTTGCCAGACACATGGCGCATCCACCCCATTTTCCATGCCTCGCTCCTTTTGGCCTACTCAGAGACCGAGGCCCACGGACCTCCATTCAGTCAACCACCACCTGACCTGATTGAAGATCAACAGGAATATGAAATCGAGGTCATTGTCTCCCACAAGGGTGCTGGTAACTGGTGGCATTTCTTAGTCAAGTGGACCGGATACCCCTCTTCCGAAAATCAGTGGTTAGCTGAAAAAGACCTTTCACATGCTTCCGACATCCTAGAAACATATAAAAACCTCAAAAAACTGAACTAAGATTCCCTCCATCTGTCCTTACACCCGTGGTACGAGAGTAAAGACACACTACCATTCCCTTCCCCCCCTCATATGATCACCACCCACATCACCCACCACAACCACCTCTGGTATCTTGCCATCATCATACCTGGAGGTATCATTGTCCTCATCTACGCCATCAACCTTGTCACCCATCCTCGCCCTACACCACCCGTCTCCCGTCTCCGCTTCCTGACCATCGCCAACCGCCGACCAGTATCCCCTCTACTTCCTCTCCAAAACCCACAACCCCAGGTCCACTGACACGAGTTTCTGGACTGCCCCAGAGTACCAACTAGGCAAGACGTCCTAGCGCAACTCCAGCGCATGTTCCCCGCCGACTTCCCTTCCGCCTCGCATGTATCCCATGTCGAGGTCAACCCTCTAGGACAGGTCCACAACATCCGTCCTTTCGAAGTACCCCTGTCTGACCTCCTCCTCACTCTCGCTGATATCCACACCTAAGCAGTTCAACACCATGAACTCCTCCAACAACAACAAGACCAACTCGGAGGTGCTACCCCCAGCCCCAGCGCCCACTTATGAGATTGCCACCCAGGACAATCCTCCAGCATATCCTGGGGGCCCCAGACATGGACACAGACGTCAATTGTCTCCTTTCCACCCACCCGAGAGCGTCCCAGGTCAACTGGATGCGCCAACGCCTCCGCATGGTGGAGGACATGCAGCGCCTAGCTTGGCACGCCCAGGAACTGATGGAGATGCTTGAGTCTCGCTTGGGTAACCTGGTTGACGATCTCCATCTATTGCACAACACAGACTACGAATCACTTGAGGAGGAGGACATTCATATGGTGCTCATTCCTCTCCATCCACAGGCTCACCTCTACTGCCCAGCTCCTCGCCCACCTCTCGTACCCACCGCTCCGCCTACACTGGTGATCACTCGTCGCAACTCCACCACTCAGACCGAAATGCGCCCTGTCCAAGTTCAGCCTCCATCTCAGTCATCATCCTCGTCATCCTTACGCACCTATTGCTCCGCATGCCGGGCTCCCAATCACCTCACCACCTACTGTGTGCAGTACATCTGCCCATGGTGCAATGAGGCCGCACCCGACCACCCCCCTGGCAACTGCCCACAGCACAGACGACAATCGACATCACCATCCCCTCCTGCACCAGAGTCCACTCCAGACGAGAATGTACCGCCCCCTCCTACTGCACCAACAAACGGTAGGCGCACGGTCAGACTCTCGGATTTAGGGGCCCACGTCCTCCTTCAATCCTACATGGATGACATCATGGCTGGTATCGACATCGACGAGATGGATATGGGGTCCAACAACGATGACCCCTCCAATTAGGGAGCCCCCTGGTCCGCAATGACAGAAAACTAGCATGAGTCTGCAATGACCCTAAACTACTACTCCTGGGTATGACCTTAAAAGGCCCACTAGTGCATTTCTTCTTCTTTTTTTTTATGCCCATTTCCCTGCTTGCTATCGTCCCTTGTTGGCAGCTTGCCTTTTCCTTATTGTTTATTGGCCTTCACTTGGCCACTATAGGCGCCTATGACTCGCAATCCGGGTTAGGGATTCTTTTTGCACTTATTTTCCACTTCTTCACCATCTCTTGACATTATACCATTAATTTTGGTGAAGGACCAGGATTAGGTACCAAAGGGCACGGTAACAAACCCTGTGGTGAACCTAGCATTACACTTAAAGACCTGCTAGGCCAGCATCTTGATACACCTGGATTTTCTTTCTTTTCCTTTGTGACTTGTTTTTTTTTTTTTCTCTCTTCCTCTACTGTATTTTGACAATTTGGTGACTTGTCAATCCTAAATGGGAGGCAATGTTACAATTTTCCTTTACTTTCCCTATTGTGCTGACTCACTTCCTCTTCGTCATCACCAGTCAGCACAACTCCCCCATTTCCCTTCCTTACTCATCCTTATTCACCTTGCACCATAAGATGCCATGATGATGCCTTCCCCGCACCATCATGATGTGCTTTGCTTACTGATACTTTCACCTGTACTACCAAGACACCCCTTGGGTTTCCATGACCTTCCATAGCCATGTAAACAACCTCCTACAATGACCCTACAGTAGCAAACACATAGCCATCGAAAACAGAAGTCCCGTGGTGGTCACCCCACTGCAAGACCCTCCTATCCGCCATTACAATGGCAACCACCCCCCTCCAGCATGCAGCAGCAAGAAGAGCCTTTAAAAGGGGCATATGGATGGCCAAACGGCAGTTCTATGCGGACCAGGCATCAGAAGCGGACACCTCCAACATCTGGAACTGGGCCAAGCGCAGCCTCGGCAACCGACCCACTCCCATCCCATTGCTGAAACGGCAAGATGGCACCTTCACCCAAATGGACAATGAGAAAGGTGAGCTTTTCCACAAAACCTTCTTTATGCCCCCCCCACCCCAGACAGTGGCCAACACCCCGCTGCCACCACCTCAACCAGCTGCCCCACCCATACTCCTTGCGGAGCTTTTGGGGGCACTGGCCAACACATCCAACTTGTCGGCTCTGGGCCTCCCAGGAATAGGTTACTGCCCTCTGAAATGGGTGGTGGACACCTACCCCAATGAGATACTTACACTTTTCAATGACTGCCTATGCTTGGGGCACCATCCCAAGTGCTGGCAGGCGGCAAAGGTGGTAATGCTCCGGAAGCCAAACAAGAAGGACCCCTTCTCGCCGTGTTCATACCGGCCCATCACCCTCGAGGAGACCCTCGGGAAACTCCTCGAAAAGATAATCACTAACTGGCTCCAGTACCTCGCAAATACAAGAAACTGGCTGACCTAACCAATATGGGGGGCATCAGGGCCATTCGGTCTATGACACTGCCCAACACCTCCTACAGATTGCAGAACATGCCCACTCAGAGGGCCTTGTGTGCTCGGTCCTTGCAGTCGACGTCCAGGGCTTCTTCGACTCGGTGCACCCACAGCTCCTCCACTGACAATTGTTGGATCTCGGTTGCGCTCCAGACATGGCCAACTGGTGTCTGTCCTTCATGATGGATCGGCAGGTCACAGTCGCCTTCAATGGCACTACCCTCCCAACTGCCCCTAAACCCGACTTCAGCACCCCCCAGGGATCGCCAGTCTCCCCCATCCTGTCAACTATATTTGCAGGGGTGGTCCTCCGGCGCTTCCACCAAGCCGGCACCACTGCCCTGGCATATGTTGACGACCACTTACTTATCTGTGTAGGACCCTCAGTAGCATCCAACTGCCACGAGCTCGCACATGCCTACCAACAACTCGACACCCTCTTCGGCACCATCAGTCTCAACATTGAAGCTGCCAAGACAGAGTGTCTCCACTTCCACCCCCCTCAGCGACGTACCGGCTATAATGGCTGGGACACGGCCAGCGTACAGGTCGACCCCAACACCCTAATCCGCCCCTCAATTCCACTCTGGTGGCTGGGGATATGGTGGGACCCAGGCCTCTCCTTCAAGCCCCATGTTGAGCGAATGCGCTCCAAGGGGCTCTCCACCCTCACCGCACTCCGCATCTTGGGCGACACCCAATGCGGCATATCGGCCCTCCTCCTCTGCCGCCTATACACCTCCTGCATCCGCTCCATCCTGTCATGGGGAGTGCCAGTTTGGTACCATGGCCGCCGCCAAAAAACACTGGTAAACCGCCTCCAGGCCGTGCAAAACACGGCCTGCCGATGGATCCTAGGCATCTTCAAAGACGCCTCCCCCCATTCCACTAACTTTCTTTGCTCTGTCCCCCCTCTCTCTTTCCATTTTGAATATATAAAGACCACCCATTCTCTGCGCCTCTGGCGCACCCCACACTCTGTTGGTCGTAAACATTTAAAAAAAAACATAACTAATAGACCCTTCTCCCTTTCTCTGCAGGTCCGAGCCCCCCAGGTTCAACAGGTCCCTGCATACACGCACCCCCCATGGACAGACCCATTGGCATTCGCAAAGGGCCGGGTCCGCTTTACCACCCCCATCACCCCGGTTAGCACCGACACCCAAAAATCATTTGTAACAGCAGCACACCAACTAGGCTCCACCCCCCATGTCCAGGTATTCATCGACGGCTCCTGCATTGACAATAAGTCAGGCTCGGCCATCTGCGCAATGCTGGGCTACACCCAACTCCGGTCATGCTGACTGGAATCCCCCACCTGCGCCACAGCCACGGACACTGAGGAGTTCTCCCTCGCAACGGCCCCCGGCTGGGTGGCACACTGCCTCCTGGCACAACTGCGTGTCGCATTGGACGTTTTCTTCCTGTCCAATTCGCTGACTGCCCTCCACCTTTTCCGCACATGGGCTGCTGCCTGTTAAGCTCAACGGTTACGTGGTGATTGATGGCAAGGCTTCCTGATTGTTGGAACTGATGGTACGGCAACAGGGCTTCCTAGATGTCATAAGTTGAAGGTTATCGTCAGTGAGGCTTCCTGATCGACGATGTGGACATGGTAGGCTTCTTATACCAAGTCGGGTTACGACAAAGTGACTAGTGGCACACTGGCGCACAGTAGACTGGTGGTAGCAGATAATGGGCTTGTATGAACAAAGAGCACAAGCTTAGGGCTTGTGCTACTGAAGTTACATGCTTATATGCTACTCTATGTGTTTGCTACTGTAGCGGCCTGTATAGGGTAGTTTACCAGACTATGGAAGGTCATGGAAACCCAAGGAATGCCTTGGTAATACAAATAGGGCTATCAGTAAGCAGAGCACGTCATGATGGTGCAATAAGGCGTCATCATGGCATCTTATGGCGCAAGGCGAATAAGGATGAATAAGGTAGAGAAATGGGGGAGTTGCGCTGACTGATGATGACGAAGAGGAAGTGAGTCAGCGCAGTAAGGAAAAGTAAGGGAAAATTGTAACACTGCCCCTGGTGCCCACCTCCTCCACATCTGGAAAGCGGGTGTGGAGACCTTGCTGGACTCGTACCCCCAGCTCATGGTTCATTTCATATGGTGCCCCGGCCACTCGGACATCCCCGGAAATGAATGGGCTGACACAGAGGCGAAACTGGCTATGGAGCTCCCCCCATCTGACCTCAAACCCTCCACCTCCACACTAAAAGAAGTTGCTGTCCACACCCTTATGGAGTGATGGACACTCTCGCTAGCCTGCCCCCTGGCCTCAACTGCCAACAAGTACCTGGCAGTCCATGGCCTCCCCTCATGCCGACCACGAAAGCTGCTCATGCATTCAGTCGACCACCCACGCAACGAGTTATCTGCAGTCACACAGGTCCTCTGTTGTGCCGGTCCCTATGGGGGATACTGGCTGAGTTTTGACTCGGCCTACCGTCACAGGCATGGCCTGATATCGCATTGCAGGTGGCACAACCACCCCCCCTGGCCCACGCAGTCGACTGCCCACATCCTAGGCGGCTGCAGTACATTCCACCCGTGGATATGATGTGTGTGGCCATCTTGGGACCCTCTCCCAACCCACCACTCAGAGTGGGCTGATGAAAACTGCCTCCCAGTTTTGCACTGATGGCTGAAGCTGATGGGGCACCTAAACCGCCTCTCTGACCACGCTGTGGGCACCATACGGCTGTCATTCACCACTATGGACCTCGATGGACACCCAACCGATGAGGATATGAACCTGGACCTCCTACAGGACTACATGCATCGTATGCTCGGACCCTGAACCCAGGACTCGGACCCAGCCCTTTTGGAGCTTTCAGGTACACTTCCTCCCTTCCCTTATGATTAGTGCCTGCCTTTCAAATTCCCCTGAATATGTCCTGGCCAGTGCTCTCGCCCTCCCTTTCCAATTCTAAGCTTCTTACTTTAACCTGCCCTTAACTGCCTGGTTTGTTCGTAGTGATATGTATTCCTCCTTCTTCCTTTCTCTTACTAAATAGGGGCTCTTCACACTTCGGCACCCCTCTAGGGAGCAGAGCCCCCGCCCAGTTTCATGTGATGCGTGATGATGGGCGCCTCCGTTGTTATGTAGTTAGGGCCCCCCCTCTGGGGGGGCAGCTTGTAATTATGTAATACTGCAGGAATAAAAAAATAAAAAAATAAAAAAAAGATGGCTTACTAGGGTTTTTTGGTGTCGGCTGTGATACCAGACCAGGGCGCCCCATGTGAGGACCAAGCGGATGCAGGCAGTATACAGTTGATGGAGGAGGAGGGCCGAGATACCGCATTTGGTGTTGCTGAGAATGCGGAGGGTGGCGAGGGTGGAGAGGCCTTTGGAGTGCATACATTCCACGTGGGCTTTGAAGGTAAGGGCTGGGTCCCACCATATTCCCAGCCAGCACAGTGGGATAGAGGGTTGGATGAGCATGGTGGGGGCAACCCAGACCCTGGTGGTGTCCCAGTTGGTGTAAGCAGCTGAGCGGCATTGGGGTGGGCCAGAATTAAGAGTATTAAATAAATATAACGAAACAATATAAATAACAGATGGTCATATGAACAACCATCTTACTAAGTGAACGATAACGCAACAATAATGCCATATGAATAGGAGCTATGATAGTTATAGTATATGTAGCTCACAGTAGATGTATATAAGGAGAGCTGGTCTCTACCATGAAATACATTGGTTTATGCTGATAACCCACCCTCGTCTCTACTCAACCACTGCACCTCATCATCTACCACAACATGCATAGATTTTAAGAGGTTATGAGCCTTGACTCTACAACTAACGAAATGATTAACAAAATTATACATCCTTGAATAACAAAATTATGTCTGACGGACAGAAACCAAACACTTGTGAGCAAACACATTTGCAAAAACTATCAGGATTATGAATAATCGCTAACGAACTAAAAATAACATATACGCAGTCATCAACTATCGAAGAACTTGAAGAAAATTTTCAAAAAGCCAAAGATAGCAAAAGGTTAGTTGACCTAATAATTCAATGTAACCTACGACAAATACCTATACATGGAACAGAACAACAAATCCAAGATCGAATTAACAGGTACGATAATTCTACCAAAGACGAAAAATTAAAAACAAAAGCTGACTATAAATTGGAATTAACAAATCACGCCAAAGATTTAGGAATATCGGATCAAGGAAAATCATCCAAAATCAGATATCAAATAAGTACATATTTGGATATATCAGACCCAACAGAAAAAGAACAATTTAAAATTGACAATCCTTATATTAAGCCAGAAGACGATAAAAAAGAAGACGACAATAAAAAAGAAGATAACAAAGAAGAAACCACTGAAGAATCCAAAAATAATCCATCACATGAGCCATCAGAACCATCTGACCCTGACGATTCAGATGCTAACGATACTGAGGAAGATGAACCGAGTATGGCAACTAAACTCACAGAACTCCAGAAATTCTTCAACAGAATTGAGAAACTCGATGGGCACAGAAACTACAAACTCTGGAATTACAGAGTCAGAAGTGCAATCGAGAGTGCAGGTTATGGTAACTTGCTCACTAACTCCCCAGGAACTGGAGAGATTGGTATATCAAGCGCTTTATATAACGGCATTATGCGCACTATGCCCAACAAAATATTGGCTTATTATCTTAATTTCTCTAAAGATATTCCAGCACTACTCAAAGTGCTTGATGGACAATATAACATCCAGACAACAATTACAAAGGGCTTTAACGAGGCTGCCCTTTTTGATATCAGAGGTCATGTCAGCCATTTCGATGGAATGCTTGATAACCTCAGCAATAAATATGAGGAACTCATAGCCCAAGGGGTAAAAGTTTCAGGGTCGACATACATATCGGCTATTACGAGGGCAACGCCCGAACAATATCAATACGTACTCATGCAGAGTGAGTTGTATATTAAAACAATTAACGAAACGAATCTAGACAAAGATGAAATTGAACTAACCCCTCAATTCTTATTAACTGCATTACGAAATGCCTTCGAGGGGTGGCGAAAAAATCACCAGAGGACAGGAGTGGTGGCTAACCACCTGCCCAAGGACGAGCAGAACCACCCTTATTTTAGGGGCTGTGGACGTGGTTTTAGCCGCGGAGTACAGCCATGAGGTCACGGCTATAGGGGCCATGGTGGATATATGCGAGGACGAGGACAAGGGGGATATTCCCCTAACCAACAATCACATGTCATTAAGTGCTATAATTGTAACAAGCTAGGGCACTTTAGTCGAGACTGCTGGGCACCTAAAACAGAATGGATGAAGGCAGCCCAGAAGAAGAAAGAGGAGGCAAATGACGAAAAAGGAAAAGGGAAGGAAACAGGTGCATCAGCAGCACCGACAACGACTGGGGCAAGTGCGGCCCAGGCTAAACATACCGCAGCAGCAGCAGCAACAAACGTTGCATCAAGCTCTCGAATTGAGTTAAGTGCCATAATAGGCCAAGGCAAAACTGCCTTTATAACCGAAATTGATGACAATGACTTTGACATGGGAGAATTCCCAATTTACTCATACAATGACTTCCTTGATGCAATAGGAAATCACGATAGTGCCATGGAAGACGTGGATGACAACAATTTAGACATAAGCATTAACGCTATAACAACAGAAAAATTTGCTAACAATGTTTACTCTTCAATGGATATAATTGATATGGGTGCAACAATACATTTAACACCATATCTAAATCGATTATGAAATACTTACAAAACTGATGCAATCACGATAACGGCCGCCAACAAAACAACATTTATGGCAAACATAGTAGGGGATCTTAAGCTTTACATCCCCAACAGACACTTGGTAAGTGTCATAATATTATCAAATGTTTATTACAATCCTAAAATGAATATGACATTAGTCTCTCAAGGACTTCTATGTCAAGACAGTTACAAATTTATTTATAAAGAAAATGAATGCACAATAAAGTATCCTAATGGATCTTTATGCGGAAAAATTAAAAACAGAAATGGATTGTATAGTATATTTAACAACAATGTACAAGCGGCTACGAAAAATGTAACATTATTTGAACTCCATAAAAAACTTGGTCATATAAGCTATGCTTATATAAAGCGATTACTAAAAGAAGATCAAATTACAAACAATAAAATTTCAAATTATGACGAAACTCAATGTACAATTTGCATTGAAGCAAATATAAAAAGAATGCAAATTCCAAAATTATGTATTTCAAAATTAGCCGAAAAATTCGGCGATCATATACATATGGACATATGGGGTCCTGCATCCACACATGCTATAGGAGGATATAAATATCTTCTAACACTTGTAGACGATGCTACAAGATGGATAAAAATGATTTTATTAAAAACAAAAGATGAGGGCTTAAACACTTATATTACTTGGACTACGATGCTCAATACACAATTTAATATAAAAATAAAAATATTACAAAGCAATAACAATACAGTGTTTTTAAGCAAACAATTCACTGAATATCTAGAAAAACATGGAACAATATGAAAGCTGACTGTTCACGATATGCCACAGCAAAATGGAGTAGCAGAACGATCACATCAAACAATTTTAAATAATACACAAGTAAATCTGCTACAAGCAAAATTACCACCCAGTTTATGGGGAGAAGCTGTAAAATACAGCACTTATGTTTACAATAGAATGCCAAAGAGTGCTATTGATTTTAAAACACCATATTTCAAAAGATATAACGAAAATTACAACATAGACGATTTAAAAGAATTTGGCCAATATTGCATTATACAACAAGAAGATGTTAACAAATTACAACCAAAAGGAATATATGCACAATGGCTAGGATTTGACGAAGAAAGTAAAGGTCATAGAACTTATCATGACCGAAAAATCACAGTTGAACGAAATCTACAATTTTTAGATTCTCCTCCATCTAAAATTGAAGGGGAGAATATAACAGAAAAACAAAACAAACAAATACAAGAATTAACAAAAGAAAGACCAATAAGAACATTAAAACCAATGAAACGATCATTAGGTCTTAACTTTGATGAACAAAATACAGTTGCTTATCTTACAGAATTTAATCAATTCAATACAGAATTAATAGGCAATCCTAATTCATATCAACAAGCGATCAATAGAATTGACACAGAACAGTGGATCACATCAATGAAAGAAGAAATAAAAACGTTAATCGAAAGATCTACATGGACAATCATTGATCCACCAAAAGATATAAATATAAATATAATCGGAACAAGATATAAATATAAATATAATCAGAACAAGATATAAATATAAATATAATCAGAACAAGATTTGTTTATAAAACAAAACGATTAGCAAATGGAGAAATTGAACGTTATAAAGCAAGATTAGTAGTACAAGGATTTGCCCAAATGGAAGGCATAGACTACTATTCAAACGACACATTCGCTCCAGTGGCATGATTAGCCACAGTAAGAACAATATTAAGCTGGAGCACAACAAACAATTACAAAATTCACCAAATTGATATTAAATCAGCATACTTATATGGTGAATTAGAAAAAGACGAAAACATATACATAAAACCACCACCAGGAAATCTAATTGAAATAAAACCTGGACAAGTTTTAAAACTAAATAAAGCCCTATACGGATTAAAGCAAGCAGGCAGAAGATGGTATAAAAAATTATCAGAAATATTAACAGGAATTGGACTAGTATGAGCAGTTCAAGACAACGCAGTATTCCTTAGAAAAGTCAAAGGGAAAACAATCCTAGTACTTTTTATACATGTTGACGACATAACGATATGTGGCTTAAACTTATTAATAATAAAAGCCTTTAAAGATGAAATAGGAAAACACATAAAATTTACTGACGGAAATGACGTACACTGGCTACTCGGAATTGAAATTGAACAAAACCGAGAAGAAAGAATAATAAAACTAAGACAAAAAAATTATATTAATAACATAATTGAAAAATACAAACTAAAAGACGCTGCAACGGTACGAACACCAATGACACCAGGACAAGTGTTAAAATCACTAGAAAATCCAACTAACGAAGAATTAAATTTTATGAGACAAATACCTTATATGAATATGGTTGGAGCATTACGATATGCAGCAGACTGTACAAGACCTGATATATCATTCACAACAGGTCAATTTGCTAGGCATTTAAATAAACCTAGTATTGAACATTACAATGCAGTAAAACACTGTTTCAAATATTTGAAAGGAATGAACGATTATTGGCTAATACTCGGAGGAAAAGAACCAATCGAGCTAATTGGATATACCGATGCTGACGGAATGACACAAGAAGGCCATAAAGCAATATCTGGATATATATTCCAAATAGGAAATGCAACAACATCATGGTCAAGTAAAAAACAAGAACTAGTGTCACTATCAGTATGTGAAGCTGAATTACAAGCTTTAACTCATGGAGTAAAAGAAGCTATATGGCTAAGAAGACTGGTTGAAGAGGTACTGCAGACCTTGGATACACCTACAAAAATATTATGTGATAATCAAGCAGCCATAACTATAGTAAACTCAACAGAACAAAAATATACACAACGAATGAAACATATTGACATACGAAAAGATTTTTTAAGAGATTATATTGAAAATGAAACTATATCAGTTTCATACATTCCAACTGGACAGCAAAAGGCTGATATAATGACGAAAGCGCTAACGATAGAATTAATCAAACATTTTACAAGTCTACTCTGCCTAGTAAAAGTTTGAAGGGGAGTATTAAATAAATATAATGAAACAATATAAATAACAGATGGTCATATGAACAACCATCTTACTAAGTGAATGATAACGCAACAATAACACCATATGAATAGGAGCTATGATAGTTATAGTATATGTAGCTCACAGTAGATGTATATAAGGAGAGCTGGTCTCTACCATGAAATACATTGGTTTATGCTGATAACCCACCTTCATCTCTACTCGACCACTGCACCTCATCATCTACCACAACGTGCATAGATTTTAAGAAAGAGTGCCCTTGCAGGACTCAACCAATGCATGTACCTTCCTCAGGATATGCAGCCAACCAAAACTGCTCTCGCTGTCCTCTACGACACATGGGTGCTATATTGGAGCACTAGGGTAAGGCGTGCTGTGCCAGGAGGCCACCCCGGGTGTAGGTCGCAGCGCAGTAGGCACTACTACCCCCATATGGAATGACCCCCCTACCCTACACATTCCCTCCCTGACCATAGAGGTCCTGTAGAGTACCGCTGTGCTTCTGGGAATCAACTTAAGCCCATAGTGGGAATTACCCCCACACAAACCGAAGGAGGATTTAGTCCTCTGGAGCCACTGGGGGGAACTCTCCCACAGCGCTACGGCCCGAGACACTACACTTCAGCATGCCGGGATGCCGACACATGCTCCATGCAGGCCCTTTCCCATGCCCTGGCATGCACTTCAGAAACAGCCATTACAGCCAGAATACTCAGGAACCAAGGTCATGGGACAAGTGCCCAGTCAACCCCCAGCCCCCGCTTCTGGATCCACAATTGTACCAGGATCTCCGTCTCACATACCCGACCCTGGTGGCAAAGCTGTTGTTAAGCTCAATGGTTATGCGGTGATCGACATCAGGGCTTCCTGATCGTTGGGGTTGGTAGTATGGCAATGGGTCTTCCTAGATGTCGTAACTCAAAGGTGATCAGCGATGGGGCTTCCTGATCGGCGATGTGGCATGGTAGGCTTCTTGGAGGAGTTGGGTTACAACGAAGCGGCTGGCGACTCAGTAGTCATGCAGTAGACTGGTGAGGGGCAGATAATGGGCTTGTATGAACAAAGAGCACAAGCTTAGGGCTTGTGCTACTGAAGTTACATGCTTATATGCTACTCTAGGTGTTTGCTACTGTAGGGTCATTGTAGGAGGTTGTTTACATGGCTATGGAAGGTCATGGAAACCCAAGGGGTGTCTTGGTAGTACAGGTGAAAGTATCAGTAAGCAAAGCATGTCATGATGGTGTGGGGAAGGCATCATCATGGCATCTTATGGTGCAAGGCGAATAAGGATGAGTAAGGAAGAGAAATGGGGGAGTTGTGCTGACTGATGATGATGAATAGGAAGTGAGTCAGCGCAGTAAGGGAACATAAAGGAAAATTGTAACATTGCCTCCCATTTAGGATTGACAAGTCACCGAATTGTCAAAATAAAACAAAAGAAGAACAAGACGAGTCAAAAGCAAAGGAGAAAAGAAAATCCAAGTGTATCAAGATGCCAGCCTAGCAGGTCTTTAAGTGTAATGCTAGGTTCACCGCAGGGTTTGTTACCGCACCCTTTGGTACCTAATCCTGGTCCTTCACCATTATTAATGGTATGATGTCAAAAGACGGTGAAGAAGCAGAGAATAGATGCAAAAAGAATCCCTAACCCGGATTGCGAGTCATATACGCCTATAGCAGCCAAGTGAAGGCCAATAAACAATAAGGGAAAGGCAAACTGCCAACAAGGACAATAACAAGCAGAGAAGTGGGCGTAAAAAAAAAGAAGAGGAAACGCACTAGTGGGCCTTTTAAGGTCATACCCAGGAGTAGTAGTTTAGGGTCATTGCAGACACACGCTAGTTTTCTGTCATTGCAGACTAGAACCTTCTAGTTTGAGAGATCGTCATTATTGGACCCCATATCCACGTCCTCGGGGTTTATGCCCACCACGATGTCATCCATGTAAGCTTGGAGGAGAGCGTGGGCCCCTATGTTTGATAAACGTACTGAGCATCCAAGGTTAGTTGGTTCGGTAGGTGGTGGGGGTACATTCTCGTCTGGAGTAGATGCTGGCGCTGGCTCTAGTGGGGGTGGTGATGCCGACTGTCGTCTGTGCTCGGGACAATTACCTGGGGGGTGTCCAGGTGCGGCCTCATTGCACCATGGGCATATGTACTGCACGCAGTAGGTGGTGAGGTGGGCAGGAGACATGCACGCCAAGCAGTGAGTGTGTGAGGAGGTTGTGGACAAAGGCTGTGATGGGGGTAGGACTTGCACAGGACGACTTTCTGTCTGTGTGGTGGAGTTGCGACGAGTGATCACTGGAGTGGGTGGTGCCGTTGGGACTAGAGGAGGGCATGGTACTGGGCGATAGAGGTGAGCTTGAGGATGGAGAGGAATGAGTACCGTATGAATGTCCTCTTCCTCGAGTGTCCTGTAGTCCGTGTTGTGCAGAAGCCTTAGATCGTTGACTAAATTACCCAAGCGAGACTCAAGCATCTCTGTTAGCTCCTGTGCATGCCAAGCCAGACGCTGCATGTCCTCCACTGTCCGGAGACGTTGCCGGATCCTGGTGATGTGGCGGACTCTTGGGTGAGTGGAGAGGAGCCAGTTGACGTCTGTGGTTAGGTCTGGGGCTGTGAGGACGTGTTGGAGGATGGTACATGGGAGGAGGGGTGCGAGTTGTCAGTTCTGGTCATGTGTTGGGAACCGTTGACAGGTCGCTAGATGGTGTCTGTGATGGTACTCGGCGTTCACACCATTGTTCCTGGAGTTGGGCTGCAAGGGTGAGTTCATGGAAGATGGTCGCCTGATCGTGTAGATTGGCGAGGTGAAGAAGGAGGTCGACGGATGGTGGATTGGTGCGACTTAGCTGGTTTTCTGCTCCTTCAATTTCGAACTCGATCTCAGTGAGGTCTGCGGGTTGGATGAAGTCGGCAGGGAAAGTACGTCTGAGCTGGTCAATTATGTCCTGGTGTGTAGGGGTGGATCTGTGCAGTTGGTATTCCTGGTGGCGGATTTCAGCTGGAGGGTTTTGAATGGGGAGTGTTGGAGAGAGAGGTCGACGATTTGCGATGGTGGGATAGTGGATATGCGGGGTGCAGTGGGTGCGAGAACAGATGGTGGTGGTGATAGTGCAGATGAAGACGAAAAGACCTCCGGGTATGACAATAGCGAGATACCAGAGGTGGTTGTTGGTGGTGATGTAGGCGGTGGGCATATGAGGAGAGGTGAAGTGAATGAAGAAAGTTAGGTGATTTTTTTGAGGTTTTTATACATTTTTAAAATGTCCAAAGCATGTGAAAGGTCTTTTTCAGCTAACCATTGGTTTTCGGAAGAGGGGTAGCCGGTCCATTTGACTAGGAAATGCCGTCTGTTCCCGGTGCCTTTGTGGGAGACAATGGCTTCGATTTCGTATTCCTGCTGATCTTCTATCAGGTCAGGTGGCGGTTGACTGAATGGAGGTCCATGTGCCTTGGTCTCCGAGTAAGCCGAAAGAAGCAAGGCATGGAAAACGGGGTGGATTTGCCATGTGTCTGGCAATTTGAGGCAATAATTCAGGGGTGATAGTACCTGAACTATGGGAAATGGTCCCTCTCGTTTAGGCGACAATTTGCAGGAGCGGTTGGGGAAATGCAAATTGGTGGCTTCTAACCAAACCTTGTCTCCAAGTTTGAATGGTTTGAAGCCTCGTGCTCCGAAATGTGCCATGTGAGCACAGGCTAGATCATGGGTGGCAAGCACTTCTTTCCTGATTGATGAAAGTAGGCACAAGCGCTGTGAGAGTGACAGGAGATCGGTATCTTCTATCACCAAGGGGATGGGTATAGGGTTGTACCCAAACATGATGGTGAACGGTAAGGTCTTGGTAACGGAATGGGTCTGGATATTGTGTGAGAATTCCAGGTCTGTGAGTGAGTCAGCCCAGGAATGAGGTGATGTGCTGCAATAAATGTGCAGATAAGCCTCTACTTCCTGATTGGTGTGTTCAGTTTGTCCGTCCGTTTGAGGGTGATAGGCTGTTGACAGTTTAGATTTAATCCCGAGGCATTTGCACAGTGTCTGGAATACCTGTGATGCAAATTGGGGTCCTGTTAAGCTCAATGGTTACGTGGTGATCGATGTCGGGGCTTCCTGATCGTCGGAACTGATGGTATGGCAACGGGGCTTCCTAGATGTCGTAAGTTGAGGGTGATCATCGATGGGGCTTCCTGATTGGCGATGTGGACGCGGTAGGCTTCTATAGCGAGTCGGGTTACGACGAAGCGACTAATGGCCAAGTGGCACACAGTGGACTGGTGGTAGCAGATAATGGGCTTGTATGAACAAAGAGCACAAGCTTAGGGCTTGTGCTACTGAAGTTACATGCTTATATGCTACTCTATGTGTTTACTACTGTAGCGGCCTGTGTAGGGTAGTTTACCAGACTATGGAAGGTCATGGAAACCCAAGGAATACCTTGGTAATACAAGTAGGGCTATCAGTAAGCAAAGCACGTCATGATGGTGCAATAAGGCGTCATCATGGCGTCTTATGGCGTAAGGTGAATAAGGATGAGTAAGGCAGAGAAATGGGGGAGTTGCGCTGACTGATGATGATGAAGAGGAAATGAGTCAGCGCATAGGGGAAAGTAAAGGAAAATTGTAACAGGTCCTTGGTCTGAAATAATGCGTTTAGGGAGTCCAAAGTGCCTGTACACATTGTCATGGTAACACTTCGCTGTTCCTAGTGCATCAATGGTTTTATGGCATGGAATAAGAACGATCCCTTTGGAAGTGTCATGGTCCACTACTACCATTATGGAGTCGTATCCATTAGATGCCGGCAGGTCAGTAATGGAGTCCATTGATACCGATTGGAATGGGAGCATAGAGGTGTCTGCTCGGGCTGGGTAGCACGCCGTCTCCCAGCCCAACTGTGCATTGCATCGGACATCTTCTTTTTGTCCGATTCGCTGACCACCCTCCACCTTTTCCGAATGTGGGCCGCCACCCCTGGCGCCCACCTCCTTCACATTTGGAAAGCAGGTGTGGAGACTCTGCTGGATTCGTACCCCCAGCTCACCATCCATTTCGTATGGTGCCCCAGACACTCGGACATCCCCGGAAATGAATGGGCTGACACGGAAGCAAAGCTGGCGACCAAGCTCCTCCCATCCGACCTTAAACCTTCCACCTCTGCCCTAAAAGAGGTCGCTGTCCGCACCCTCATGGAACGATGGACGCTCTCACTAGCCCGCCCCCTCACCTCGACCACCAACAAATACCTGGCAGTCCATGGCCTACCATCACACCGACCCTGAAAGCTCCTCATGCACTCAGTCGACCACCCACGCAACGAGCTATCCGCAGTCGCTCAGATCCTCTGCCATGCCGGTCCCTATGGGGGATACTGGCTGAGCTTCGACTCAGCCTACTGCCGCAGGCATGGCCTGATCTCGCACTGCCGATGGCACAACCACCCCCCCTGGCCCGCGCAGTCGACCGCCCACATCCTTGGCGGCTGTAGCACCTTCCATTCATGGATACGACATGTGTGGCCACTGCGAGACCCTCTCCCAGTCCACCATTCCGAGTGGACTAACGAAAACCGCCTCCTGGTTCTGCGACGTTGGCTAAAGCTGACGGGGCACCTCAACCGCCTTTCGGAATGCGCCGCAGGCACCATCTGGCTATCTTTCGCCGCGATGGACCTTGATGGGCACCCCACCGATGAGGATATGGACTTGGACCTCCTATGGGATTACATGTGTCATATGCTTGGACCCCGAACCCAGGACTTGGACCCAGCCCTTTTGGAGCTTTCAGGTATGCTCCCTCCCTTCCCACTCGAGTAAAGCCTGCCTTTCGGTATCCCCCATGATATGTCTCGACCGGCGCTCTCGCCCTCCCTTTCCACTTCTAAGCTTCCTACTTTAACCTGCCCTCAACTGCCTGGTTTGTTCATAGTGATATGTATCCCTCCTTCTCTCAGTTTCATTACTAAATAGGGGCTCTTCACACTTTGGCACCCCTCAGGGAGCAGAGCCCCCACCCAGTTTTGTGCAATGCGCAATGACGGGCGCCTCTGTTGTTATGTAGTTAGGGCCCCCCCTTCAGGGGGGCAGCTTGTAATTATGTAATACTGCAGGAATAATAATAATAATAATAATAATAATAATAAAAGTGAAACATCCGTAAGATCTCGCATTTGATTTCCGCATTGTCGGTACATATACCCGTTTCTGATAGTGGAGGAGGCTGGAATCGATTGTCCAGTCATCGAGAGAGAAGCGGAACAGAGATGGGATTTTTAGAGCCCGTGCATCCTGGATCATTTTCGCAAATGAGTCGCTTTCTTGAGCATCTCGAATATGGTTCTGGAGATCGACATTGATTGTCCTGATAAATAACGTATCTAGTAGCATAATACATTCTTCCAGTGGTTCTTCGCCATGATCAGGGCGTCTAGATAATGCATCAGCACCAGGGATAGATTTTCCCAGACAATGAGTGATTACACAGTTGAACTGGGAAAGGAACAGGTTCCATCGTGATTGTCTAGGAGTTAGGCAGCGTTCTGAATGGAAATATGACAAATTTTTGTGGTCACACCAGATCGTGGTTGTATGTGGGTTGCCAAGGAGGTAGTGTCACCACACTTCGAGGCCACGTATGATCCCGAGAAGTTCTCTGTCATAGACTTCATAGCGCTGTTGGGCAGGTCCAAAAGTTTCCGAAATATATCCACATGGTTGTAGATTACCATTGGAGTTTGCCTGGTAGAGGATGGCACCAGACGTGACTTTTGATGTGTCAGTTTCCAAAATAAACGGTTTAGTGGGATTGGGAACAAGTAGGGCCGGTTTGTCTAGAAAGAGCGTTTTAAGCTTCGTAAAGGCTTGGTCTCGTTCAGGTGTCCATTTCCATGGTTTATTGGTGCAGGTGAGCTTGTTAAGTGGGTACACAATGTCTGAGAAGCTGGGGATAAAACGTCTGTAATAATTGCAGAATCCCATGAAGCTTCGAAGCTGTTTGACAGTACATGGGGTGGGCCAATCGGCAATGCCAGCCAGTTTGACTGGATCCATGTGAATGTTATCCAGGGTGATGATCATCCCCAAAAATTCGATGCATTGTACACCAAATAGGCATTTCTCCAGTTTGCAATAAATATTGTTGGCGGCGCAGAGGTCTAGAACTCAGCAGGTGTGCTGGTAAAGTTCTTCCATTGAGTTAGCTGGGATGAGTACGTCATCCATGTAAATCATGGTTCCGTCTTCGAGTATTACGAAGTGGAAGGTATCATCCATGAACGCTTGGAAGGTGGCAGGCAAATTGCATAACCCAAAGAACATGACAGTTGGTTCAAATAATCCTCAAGGAGTTTTAAAAGCAGCTTTCCATTGATCGCCATCTTTTATCTGAATGTTATTGTAGCCTGAGTGAAGGTCAAGTTTTGTGAAGTATTTTGCTCCTTTGAGTTTATCCATGAGATCACTAATCAGGGGTAGCGGGTATGCATTCTTAATGGTTCCCTCATTAAGGGCTCGATAATCTTGGCATCCATGAAGGCTAGTATCTTTCTTCCTGACAAAGAAGAAAGGCGAGGCCATGGGAGATTTAGATGGGTGGATGTATCCTTTGTGAAGATTTTCATCTAGGAATTCGTCGAGTGCTGCTAGTTCTTTTGGTGCCAGTGGGTAGACTTTACAGTCATGTGGTATGAAATTAGGTTTGAGATCGATGGCATGGTCATAGGGTCTAGATATCAGGAAGCGTTCTGCGGACTTCTTGCGGAAGATATCAAGGTACCTGTGATATTCAGGTGGAACCATTTGTTCCACAGGTTTCGTTTCTTTGACCTGTTCTTGCACAAGCATAGTAGCAGTGGTGACCTTTGTGATAGTGAGAGTGCCTTTATTCCAGTTAATAACCAGGTTATGGTTTTTTAACCATGGTAAACTGAGGATAATATCCTCCCTTCCTAGGGATGTAACTAGGAGCTTTGAAGGGAACGATTTTCCTTCGATATGAACCAATCGCCAGGTATATTTGATGATGGTTCCATGCTCATTGGTTGATCCGTCCACATTAAGAACCGTAATGGGATGGGCAAGTGATCGAGTAGGTATGCGATGCTTGATAATGAATTTTGCATCAATAAACTGGCCTTCGGCACCAGAATCAATGAGCACATTTGTGGGGATGGTTTTGTCATAAACAATCATAGAAATTGGGATCTTCATTGCAGGGAGTGATGGATTGGAATTTACAATTGGAGACATGGTAATAGGAAGACTTAACATCCATCTAAGCTTCCTCTTTAAAAACCCTGCTTATCCAGGATATCAAAGATCTTGTCTTTCTTCGTCTCGTCGAAGTTGCTAAGCAGGTTATGGATGCTCGCAGCGATGTGCTTGGGAGAGGTGTTCTCCGGAGTTGGCTTGGGTGTCTCGACAATGGGGAATGTGTTATCAATGGTGCGGACCGTGTGCTGTTGGCTGGGGCCCTGCTGGTACTTGGTGCAGTCACGGGCGTTGTGTCCTTTTTCTCTGCAGGTGAGGCAGCGTCCTTCGCACATGCATTTAGCACACCCCTCCTCAGAGAGACATGGGGGGTGGTTGGTAGTGCTAGCCTGCATAACATGCTGGTTGGGTTGGTAAGGACGGTGCTGCTGGTTGTTTCCGAGGTTGCGGAAGTGGTTTTCATGTTTAATGGGAGCTTGTCCTGGGCCACAAAGGGCCTTGAGTCATTGGTAGACGGTGTCCTGTTTGGAGGCCTCGCGGTACCATTCCTCGATGGTGGTGGGTTGTTTCACGTTGGAAAGAACACATGCTAGGAGGCCATGTTTGAGGCCCTTCTCGTAGATGGGGATGAGGTTGTTGTCCCCCGACATACCAGCTCTGGTGACGAGAGACTGGAAACGACTGTTGTAGTCGTCAGCTGGGCCGGTCTGCTGGAGCGTCATAATCTCCTGTGAGGCTTCAGTGACGTCATCGGTGGTGATGAAGGTGTTGCGGAAGTCGCATTTAAAATCACCCCACATTCCATATCCAATGAGGGTAGTGAGGACCTTCCCGCTTTGGTCTTTAGCGAAGGCGGAGGCGAGTGTCTCACGGTTGATGGCCCAATCTCCTGCAGTCCCTGTCTGCATGTAGGAGAGGATGAAGTTGGTCTTCAACTCATCAGAGGTGTAGATGTGGCAGTTGATATGTAGGTATGCCTCGCAGCTCAAGAGGAAGTGTCTGGTGTACTTACGGTCCCCATCAAAGGTGTTGGGATGGGCAAGGTTAATTTCCTTTGGTGCTGGTGGGTTGGTCAACATTTGGGGAGGTGGGGTCTGGGTCTTGGGGAAGAGCGACCGGTAGTTGGGTACGTGTGTCAGGAAGGTGCTGTGTGCATTGTTAGCCTTGTTGGCCTTGGACCACTGGTAGTCTCCGTTGGGGTTTTGTAACCACGAATAGTAGTTGTAGTCACCTGAGTTGGTTTGCTTTTTCTTAAAGCACTTGAGGGTGTGATCCCAGGTACCTCCGACAAGGGGGTAGACGGGCTGTGGGATGGAAAGTTTCTTCGACAGGGTGGGCAAAGGGTTGGTGCTTGGACGTTGGATATGTCAGCAAAAAAATTTGGGAAAGCTTGTGCTAGTGTTAAGCTCAATGGTTACATGGTGATCGATGTCAGGGCTTCCTGATTGTCGGGGCTGGTAGTACGGCAACAGGGCTCCCTAGATGTCGTAAGTCGAAGTTGATCAGCGATGGGGCTTCCTGATCGGCGATGTGGATGTGGTAGTCTTCTTAGAGGAGTCAGGTTATGATGAAGTGCCAGATGATGAGGTAGAGCACACAGAGGGCACTGAGGTGCATATAATGGGCTTGTATGAACAAAGAGCACAAGCTTAGGGCTTGTGCGATCTATGTTACATGCTTATATGCTACTCTAAGTGTTTGCTACTGTTAGTTACCTGTATAGGTGTGTTTACATGGCTATGGAAGGTCATGGAAACCCAAGGAAGGTCTTGGTGAATACAGGAGGGTGATCAGTAAGCAAAGCATGTCATGGTGATGCGATATGGCATCATCATGGCATCTTATGGTGCAAGGTGAATGAGGACGAGTAAGGAAGAGAAATGGGAGAGTTGCACTGACTGATGATGATGAAGAGGAAGTGAGTCAGCATAATAGGGGAAAGTAAAGGAAAATTGTAACAAGGAATACATTTCGCTACGGCACAGCCAAATGGACAAGAGCAGGCAAATGGGGTAGCTTAGAATTGGAAAGGGAGGGCGAGAGCACTGGCCGGGACATACAAGGGGGAGTCCGAAGGGCAGGCGTTAAACAGAGGAAAAGGGGGGAAGCACACCTGAGAGCTCCAAAAGAGCTGGGTCTGGGTCCCAGGTGTGGGGTCCAAGCATATGACTCATGTATTCCCAGAGGAGGTCCAAGTCCATATCTTTGTCGGTCGGGTGTCCCTCCAGCTCCATTGCGGCAAAGGCCAAGCAGATGGTGGCAGAGGTGTGGTCGGAAAGGTGGTTCAAGTGTCCCGTTAGCTTCAGCCAGCAGCACAGAACCTGGAGGCGGTTTTCATCGGCCCACTCGGCATGGTGGGTTGGAAGTGGGTCTCAGGGGGGCCAGACCTTGCAGATCCACAGCCGAAATGTGTGGCAACCACCCAAGACATGAGCAGTGGACTGGGCTGGCCAGGGGGGGTGGTTGTGCCATTGGCAGTGTGAAATCAGACCATGCCTGTGCCAGTAGGCTGAGTCAAAGCTCAGCCAGTAACCCCTGAAGGGACTGGCACAACAGAGGATCTGGGCAACTGCAGCAAGCTCATGGCGAGGGTGGTCAACCAATTGCGTTAGGAGCTTTCAGGGCCAGTGGGAGGGGATGCCATTCACAGCCAAGTATTTGTCTGCTGTGGAGGCCAGGGGGCGGGCGAGTGAGATTGACCAATGGTCCATCAGGTTGTTGACGGCAGCCTCTTTCAGAGCAGAGGTGGAGGGTGTGAGGGGAGATGGGGGTAGATTCATGGCAAACTTTGCCTCGCTGTCAGCCCATTCATTACCAGGGATGTCCGAGTGTCCTGGGCACCAGACAAAATGAACGGAGAGATCCAGGTACGAGTCTACGAGAGTCTGGACCCCAGCCTTCCATTGGTGAAGGAGGTGGGCGCCTGGGACTGGCGCCCATGTGCGGATGAGGTGGAGTGCCGTCAGCAAATCAGACAGAAAGAAGATATCCGATGCGACAGGCAGAAGGTCCCATAGGTGGTGTGCGGCCCATGTTGGTGCGGAGGTAAGGGAGAAAATCTCCACATCCGTGGCGGTGGCACAGGTGGGGGAGGCCAGCCAGCGGGACTTGAGGCGGGTGAGGCCCCTCATGGTGCAAATGGCTGATCCAGACTTCATACCAATGTGAGAGCCATTGGTGAAGACCTGGAGGTGGGGGAGGGTGCTCAGGGAGTGCACAGCAGCCATGAATTCCTCGCAGGTGTCTTTGCTGACCGGAGTGATAGGAGTGGCAAACGAGACTCACCTGGTCATAAATGCCAGAGGGTCCGTCCAGGGGGGATGAGTGTATGCAGGGACCTGTTGAACCCGGGGGACCCAGGCCTGCAGAGAAGTGGAAAAGGGACGGTTAATTACATTTTTATAATAGCGTTTTCTACCAATGGAGTGCAGGGTGCACCAGAGATGCAGAGAGTGGAGGGTCTTAGCATATTCAAAATAATAGGAAAGGGGGGGAAGGGAACAAAGAAAATTTGTAGAAAAGGGGGAGGCGCCTTTATAGATGCCGAGAATCCATCTGCATGCCGTGTTTTGCACAGCCTGCAGGCGGCTTACTAATGTTTTTTGGCGCCGGCCATGATACCATACTGGTGCCCCCCATGTGAGGACAGAGCGGATGCAGGTGGTGTACAGTCGATGGAGGAGGAGGGCCGAGATTCTGCGTTCCATGTTGCCGAGGATGCGAAGGGCGGCAAGGGTGGAGAGGCCTTTGGAGCACATGTGTTCCACATGGGCCTTGAAGGTTTTTATTATTATTATTATTATTATTATTATTATTATTATTATTATTATTATTCCTGCAGTATTACATAATTACAAGCTGCCCCCCCGAAGGGGGGGCCCTAACTACATAACAACAGAGGTGCCCGTCATCGCACAATGCACGAAACTGGGCGGGGACCCTGCTCCCCAAAGGGTGCCAAGGTGGGAAGGGTCCCTATTAGTAAAGGAGAAGCGAGGGAGAGGAATACATATCACTACGATGAGACCAAGCGGGTGAAGGCAGGTAAAGGGGGTAGCTTAGAATAGGGAAGGGAGGGCAAGAGTGCCGGCTGGGACATACGAGGGAGAGTCCGAAAGGCAGTCACTGAACAGAGGAAAAGGGGGGAAGTGTACCTGAAAGCTCCAAGAGAGCCGGGTCCGGGTCCTGGGGTCGGGGTCCAAGCATACAACTCATGTATTCCCGAAGGAGGTCCAAGTCCATATCTTTGTCGGTGGGGTGCCCTTCTAGGTCCATTGCTGCAAAAGCCAGGTGGATGGTAGCAGAGGTGTGGTCGGATAGGCAGTTCAGATGCCTGGTCAGTTTCAGCCAGCAGCACAGAACCTGGAGACGGTCTTCATTGGCCCACTCTGTGTGGTGGGTTGGAAGTGGGTCATGGGGGGGCCAGACCTTATGGATCCATGGCCGGAATGTGCGGCACCCGCCCAGGACATGGGCGGTGGATTGGGCTGGCCAGGGGGGGTGGTTGTGCCATCAGCAGTGTGAGATCAGGCCGTGTCTGTGCCGGTAGACTGAGTCGAAGCTCAGCCAGTAGCCCCCATAGGGACCGGCGTGGCAGAGGACCTGGGCAACCGCCAAGAGCTCTTGGTGGGGGTGGTCGACCAACTGGTTAAGTAACTTCCGTGGTCTGTGGGAGGGGACGCCATTGACAGCCAAGTACTTGTTGGCTGTCTAGGCGAGGGGGTGGGCGAGAGAGAGGGACCATCATTCCATTAGAGTTTTGATGGCAGCCTCCTTCAGTGCAGAGGTAGAGGGGGTGAGGGAGGACAGGGGGAGATTCATCGCAAACTTGGCCTCGTGGTCGGCCCATTCGTTCCCTGGTATGTCGGAGTGACCCAGACACCATATGAAATGCACGGAAAGATCCGGGTACGAGTCCAAGAGAGTCTGGACCCCAGCCTTCCATTGGTGGAGGAGATGGGCGCCTGGGACTGGTGCCCATGTGCATATGAGGTGGAGTGCCATCAGCGAATCTGACAGAAAGAAGATGTCAGATGCGACAGGCAGGAGCTCCCGGAGGTGGTGTGCTGCCCACGTAGGCACGGAGGTGAGTGAGAAAATCTCTGCATCCGTTGCTGTGGCGCATGTGGGGGAGGCGAGTCGGTGCGCTTTTAGGTGGGTGAGGCCCATCATGGCACAGACGGCAGAACCAGACTTCGTGCCCATGTGGGAGCCATCAGTGAAGACCTGGAGGTGGGGGAGTGTGCGGCTTCCACGAATTCCTTGTGGGTGTCCTTGCTGACTGGAGTGATAGGAGAGGTGAATGAAACTCGACCATTCGTAAATGCCAGAGGATCCGTCCATGGGGGATGAGTGTATGCAGGGACCGGTTGAACCCAGGGGACCTGTTAAACTCAATGGTTACACGATGATCGACGTCAGTGCTTCCTGATCGTCGGTGCTGGTGGTTACGGCAACGGGGCTTCCTAGATGTCGTAAGTCGAAGGTGATCGTCGATGGGGCTTCCTGATTGGCGATGTGGATGCAGTAGGCTTCTATTAGCGGGTCGGGTTACGACAAAGTGACTAGTGGCACACTGGTGCACAGTAGACTGGTGGTAGCAGATAATGGGCTTGTATGAACAAAGAGCACAAGCTTAGGGCTTGTGCTACTGAAGTTACATGCTTATATGCTATTCTATGTGTTTGCTACTGTAACAACTTGGTTGGGTGTGTTTGCCAGACTATGGAAGGTCATGGAAACTCAAGGAAAGCCTTGGTAATACAAGTACGGTGATCAGTAAGCAAAGCACATCATGATGGTGCAATAAGGCATCTTCATGGCATTTTATGGTGCAAGGCGAATAAGGATGAGTAAGACAGAGAAATGGGGGAGTTGCGCTGACTGATGGTGATGAAGGGGAAGTGAGTCAGCGCAATATAGGAAAGTAAAGGAAAATTGTAACAGGACCCAGACCTGCAGAGAAGTGGAAAAGGGGTGGTTAGTTATGGTTTTATAGAAACGTTTTCTACCAACGGAGTGCGGGGTGTGCCATAGGTGCAGAGAATGGAGAGTCTTAGCATATTCGAAATAATAAGAAAGGGGGGGAAGGGAACAAAGGAAGTTTGTAGAGAAAGGGGAGGTGCCTTTGTAGACACCGAGAATCCATCTGCATGCCGTGTTTTGCACAGCCTGCAAGCGGCTTACTAAGGTTTTTTGGCGTCGGCCATGGTACCAAACCGGCGTGCCCCATGTGAGTACCAAGTGGATGCAGGCGATATATAGGCGATGTAGGAGAAGGGCCGAGATGCCGCGTTCAGTATTGCTGAGGATGCGGAGGGTGGCGAGGGTGGAGAGGCCTTTGGAGCGCATTCGCTCGACATGGGCCTTGAAGGTGAGGGCGGGATCCCACCAAATCCCCAGCCATCTGAGGGGGATTGACGGTCAGATGAGTGTGGTTGGGTTGACCTGAACCCCGGCTGAGTCCCAGTTGGTGTATGCTGAGGAGCGTGTTACAATTTTCCTTTACCTTTCATCTTTATGCGCTGACTCACTTCCCCTTCGTCATCACCAGTCAGCACAACTCCCCCATTTCTCTGCCTTACTCATCCTTATTTCGTCTTGCACCATAAGACACCATGATGACGCCTTATTGCACCATCATGATGTGCTTTGCTTACTGATAGCCCTACTTGTATTACCAAGGTATTCCTTGGGTTTCCATGACCTTCCATAGTCTGGTAAACTACCCTACACAGGCCGCTACAGTAGTAAATACATAGAGTAGCATATAAGCATGTAACTTCAGTAGCACAAGCCCTAAGCTTGTGCTCTTTGTTCATACAAGCCAATTATCTGCTACCACCAGTCTACTGTGCGCCACTTGGCCATTAGTCGCTTCGTCATAACCCGACTCCGCTAAGAAACCCCTTGCGTCCACATTGTCAATCAGGAAGCCCCACTGACGATCACCTTCGACTTACGACATCTAGGAAGCCCCATTGCTGTACCATCAGTTCCAATGATCAGGAAGCCCTGACATCGATCACCACATAACTGTTGAGCTTAACAGAGCGGCGCTGGGGTGGGTGGAAGTGTAGGCACTCTGTTTTGGTGGCTTTGATGTTGAGACCAATGTCGCCGAAGAGAGTGTCGAGTTGGTGGTAGGCAGCGGCGAGTTGCTGGCAGTTGGATGCCACGCTGGGGCCGACATGAACGAGGAGGTGATCGTCCACATATGCGAGGGCGGTGGTGCCGGTTTGATGAAATTTCCAGAGAACCATGCCTGCGAAGATGGTGGACAGGATAGGGGATATGGGCGATCCTTGAGGGGTGCCAAGGTCGGGTTTCTGGGCGGTTGGGAGGGTGGTGCCGTTGAATGCGATGGCTACCTGCCGATCCGTCATGAAGGAGAGGCACCAGTCCGCCATGTTGGGCGGGCACTGGAGGTCCAGCAGTTGTCGGTGGAGGAGTTGCGGGTGCACTGAATCGAAGAAACCCTGTATGTTGACCACAAGGACCGAGCATACAAGGCCCTCTGCATGGGCACGTTCTGCTATCTGTAGGAGGTGCTGGGCGGTGTTGTAGACTGAGTGTCCCTGACGCCCCCTGTATTGGTTAGGTGGAAGCCAGTCCCACGTGTTAGTGAGGAACTGGAGCCGGTTAGCTATGATTTTTTCGAGGAGTTTCCCTAGGGTCTCCTCAAGGGTGATGGGCCGATATGATCTCGGCAAGAACGGGTCCTTCTTGTTAGGCTTCCATAGCATTACCACCTTTGCCACCTGCCAGCACTTGGGGTGGTGCCCCATGCACAGGCAGTCGTTGAAAAGTGTAAGTATCTCTTCAGGGTAAGCGTCTACCACCCATTTTAGTGGGTGGTAGCTGATTCCTGAGAGGCCTGGGGCCGACAAGTTGGAGGTGTCAGCCAGTGCCCCCATAAGCTCCACTAGGAGTATAGGCGGGGCAGCTGGTTGGGGGGGGGGTGGGGGAGTGACGGCCTCTGCCGGTGGTGGGGGGGGCATGAAGAAGGTCATGCGGAAGAGCTCACCTTTCTCATTGTCCGATTGGGTGAAGGTGCCATCGCCCTTTTTTAATGATGGGATGGGTGTGGGTCAGTTGCCGAGGCCGTGTTTGGCCTAGCTCCAGATGTTGGTGGCATCTGCAGAGTCGGCTTGGTTGGCATAAAAATGCCGCTTGGCCGCTCATACGCCACGCTTAAATGCGCGGTGGGCTGCTGATCGCTGAAGGGGGGTGGTGGCCATTGATATTGCCTGGAGGAGCGATTTACATGTCGGGGTCCACCATGGGACCTCGGTTTTGCACGGCTTGGCGAGTCGGGTGAAGGGGGTGAGGGCAGAGGTCATGGAGGCGACTACTGCCTGCACTTTGGTGTCTAGGGTGGTGGTATCACCCGCTGGGAGGCTGAAGGTGGTTTTGAGTAATGGAAAGGCAATGTCGGTCCAGGTTTCTCTGTCGTCTGGGAGCAGCCAGCGTGTTTTCATGACAGGGGGTGGGGGTCGGGATGGCAGGGACCAGCATAGCATAGCATGGTCGGACAGTGGGGAGATGGTTGACGAGCCTGAGTCTATGATGGAGTTGGGGTTGATGGTGGGTGGGGCCCAGATCATGTCAATAGGGCACCGCCGACGATTGTTGATGGGCCGTGAGTCCGAGTCTGGGAGGTGAGCTGGCGCAAGGCCGTGCTCTCGGAAGAAGTCATCGAGGGGTTGTGCCCTCAAATCCTCCTGCTGAGCGGCAAGGAGTTTGGACCATGAGTGGTGGTGATGGTTGAAGTTGCCTGCCACTAGGAGGGTGGAGGCCAGGACTGGCGGGATCGTGTATAGGAACGACTCACCTGGGTATTGTGGGGTGGTGGTGGTGCGATCTGGTGCATGCATCCCATAGAAGTTGCACAGTCGGATCATAAGGTGGGCACAGATTTCGATAGTGAGGACATTGGTGCCTGATGAGGCAGCCCCGAGGACAGACCATGAGGTGGTGGGGATGGCACAGGAAACATACATGACCACCCTGGGCCAAGTGGCCGGGGGTAGGACTGCTATGTACCTGGGAAGGGAGGGGACGTTGAGGACCGGCGAGCCAGTGGGGTTGGTGAGGGATGGCTGGAGGCCGATTTGGTACCAGGGGGGTTCCTGAATCAGTATCACAGTAGGTGGGGATGGGTCAGTAGTGAGAATCGGGACGAGGGAATGGACCGCGGCTAGAGAGCACGTGGCATTCCACTGAAGAATAGAGATGTCTCTATTCATTGGTCCTCCATGTGGTCGTCGTCGGGTCCATCAATGGCCGCCTCGATTTGGCGGAAACGCCGTTTCTTGGGGCATTGAGGTAGGGTAGCGGGGTGGTCGCCTTTGCAGTTTGTGCAGTAGCGGGGGTGAGGGCAGTGGTCGCCCTCAATGGCTTCAGAGGCACAAGATGTGCACAACTTATGGTGGTTGTGGGTGAGATGTCCTCCCCCACAGTCGGTGCAGCAGGGCTGGGCACGGCACCCCCTCATTCCATGGCCGAGGCCCTGGCAGCACTCACATTGTGTGAGGCCGGGGCAGTATGGTGGGACCGAGAGGGAGAGGGTGGAGCCGAATAGCCATACACATGGGCGCTTGAGGAGTTGTGCCCTGATGGATCCATTGGGGTCGGAGAAGGAGAATGCCATGGGGCACTTCTGGAGGGTCGGGAGGTGCTCTTTGGTGGCGGCAAAGTGAGGGTTGACTACAAAGTCGAGGGGGCAGAGAGACGGATTATTCCATATTTCGGCCATGAGGGCCTTGGGGGATATGGTGTGGCCGTTCTGACCAAAGAGGTAGTCCATGCATGGCACCATGGAGATGCAGAGGGCGGACCGGGGGCGGACACGGATGGGGGTGAGCGTGTACTGCTCAGGGATCTTGTCGACCAGGACCGAGAGGCAGCGCTCACGCATGTGGGCTGCGAAGGCCGTGGAGTGTCGATCAATGATTGTGTCCGTGGCCGGGGAGGCAGAGGTGGGGCGCTTGGCGAAAGAGGTCACGAGGTTCCCCTTCATGTTGAAGGAGGAGGCCAGGACCATGACCTGGTCAGCAGTGGGAAGGGAGGAGAAGAACTCACGAGTGGTGGTGGTGAGGCACATGGCCGGGAGCTGGATCTCGGATTTGAGCGAAATTGCCGGGAGGAGGACCAGGGTGGGGTCCTTGGCGTACATCAGGGGCAGGGGTGGAACTTGGCGTTGCTTTTTCTTCTTCTTGTGGGTCACTGTCGTAAAGACAGTGCCTGGAGTGGGTGGAGCTGGGGCAGCCGCCACCTGGGCATAGGATATTGGTGCCGCGGTGATGGCGGCCTGGGGGGTGGTGGTAGGGGCCTGGGCCTTCTGGGCTGGTGGGGTGTGGGGGGCGGGCCAGTTGACAAGGGTTGAGACCTGTTGGGAGATGGAAGCGACCTCTGTGGAGAGCTGCTTAACAATGTTAGTCAGCGCGGCCACATCGGACGAGACGTTAGCGGTTCCGGGGGTCCTGGTCTGGGCAGAGGGTTGGGGGGTGGTGGCCGGGGTCCTTTGATGGGGGGGGGCTGGGGCGAAGGGTGCTGGGAGGGAGGCTTCTGCTCCCTTCCTGGCAAAGTTGTAGGCCATCTCCATGTTGCGGGAGACGATGTGTTGGGGGTCCTTCTCGTCCCTAATGACGCTGGCGATGGTTTGCTGAAGGTTCCAGAGGAGGTCCCCTACAAACTGGGCAGCGGCCATGTCAGTCTCAGCGATATTGGTGCAGAGGGTCTTCCGGTCGAAGTCCTCCAAAGCATGGGAGATGGAGTACATGAACCCCGCCATGTGCGGCTTGAACTGGTCTCGAGGGCGGGGGCAGGGGGTGTGTGGGGAGAGGCTCTCTGTGGAGCGCTTGTGGGTCAGTGGTGGCGAGGGCGTGTGTGGGTTCTCGAGGATGTCCTCCATCCCGCCAGGCTCATTGGAGCTGGCCAGGGGGTTGGAGCCTTCAGACGGAGGGCGGCTGATGTGCGCAAAAGACCGAGTAAACTCAGTGTTCGAGACGCCAATGACTGGGGACAGAGCGAGCCAGAGAGTGTCTGGGGACGACACTGGGAGGCCTGGGTCGATTTGGGCAGGGGTGGGGGTTGTGCCGTGCATAGCAGCAGCGACGTTGCCGGCAGCCACCCAATTGGCAGCGGCCCTGGCGGCCCTGTCGGCATCGGTGCTGGCTGATGAGGGAGGTGGGAGGGGTGGTCGAGTCGAACGTAGAGCATTTCTGTATCCACTGGGGTTCGATATGGGGGAGTTTTAGCTGCCTGCACTAGTCGATGGTGGTGGTTACTGGTCAAGAAGGCAGGGAGTAGAGGATACTAACCACCTCAAGGGGGTCCAACCCACCCAAGAGGCCCATGGTGCCCTGTCACCTTTCAGTGTTGGGTGGTTCTTACCGCCACGCCATGTGTTATGAGCCCCCTATCTCCTTTTAGCACAAGGTGCCGTCATCAGAGACCCTTTTGGGAATTTGGGGGGGCAGTTTTTGATTTGTCATGCCAGGGACAACGTGGGCCCCAAGGTACCCAGAGGGGCATTGCTCAGCACCCGAAGGCGTGATCTGAGTTGCCCCGAACCAAGATCACCCGACCAAAGTCACCCACTGCGAGGCAGGGGGTTTCCCCCCCCCCCCCTGTGAGGACGTTAACGTTGTGTCCCCCCCCCGCCGAGCCCACATACAATGCAGGCCCAGCGAGCACGCCACCCCGAGAGGACAGTGCAGATGCCAGAAGGATGCAAGCTCACTGAGAATCCAACCAGAAGCAATGTTTTCGACGGGTTGCCAAGACCGCCGGTGAGCTCCATGCCCGTTTCCCGCTGCGTTACGGTGACCGACAACCAACCCCGGCACACCAGGGTGAGTCAGAACCTTCTCTCATACGATGCCCAGTCCCAGAGAGTCCAGACAAGGTCGGGTAGCTGCGACTTCCCCCCAGCCAACCCCAGTCACAAAACCGAGATGGTGGTGGTAAGAGGACAAGAAGGATGCCTCATCAGTTGGGTGTCCATCGAGGTCCATCGCGGCAAATGCTAGCCGAATGGTGCCCACAGCACAGTCAGAGAGGCGGTTTAGGTGCCCCATTAGCTTTAGCCATCAGCGCAAAACTGGGAGGCAGTTTTCGTCAGCCCACTCGGAGTGGTGGACTGGGAGAGGGTCCCATGGTGGCCATACACGTCATATCCATGGATGGAAGGTGCTACAGCCGCCTAAAATATGGGTGGTCAACTGCGCAGGCCAAGGGGGGTGGTTGTGCCACCTGCAGTGGGAGATCAGGCCGTGTCATCACCAGTAGGCTGAGTCGAAGCTCAGCCAGTACCCCCCATAGGGACCAGTGTGGCAGAGAACCTGAGCCACTGCGGAGAGCTCACTTCGTGGGTGGTTGACCAAATGCATAAGCAGCTTTCGAGGTCGGCAGGACGGGGTGCCGTGTACTGCCAGATATTTATCGGCAGTCGAGGCTAGGGGGCGGGCAAGCAAGAAGGTCCATCAGTCCATGAGTGTGCAGATGGCGGCTTCTTTTAGGGCGGAGGTGGATGGTTTTAAGTCGGATGGGGGGAGCTCAGTCACCAGTTTCACTTCTGTGTCAGCCCATTCATTGCCGGGGATGTCCGAGTGTCCGGGGCACCACACGAAATGAACAGTGATCTGGGGGAATGAGTCCAGTAGTGTCTCCACTCCGGCTTTCCAGATGTGTAGGAGGTGGGCGCCAGGGGCAGTGGCCCAGGTTCGGAAGAGGTGGAGGGCAGTCAGCGAATCGGAGAGGAAGAAGACATCTGATGCGACACGCAGTTGCACCGGGAGGCGGCACGCTACCCAGCCTGGGGCCGTGGTGAGGGAGAACTCCTTGGCATCCATTGCTGTAGTGCAGGTGGGGGATTCCAGTCGTCATGACCAGAGTCGGGTGTGGCCTAGCATAGCGCAGATAGCCGAGCCCAACTTATTGTCAATGTGTGAGCCATCTGTAAATACCTGGACATGGGGGGTGGAGCCGAGTTGGCGTGCTGCTGTTGCGAAGGACTTTTGCATGTCAGCGCTAACGGGGGTGACGGGGGTGGTGAAGCGGACTCGGCCTTGCATGAAGGCCAGTGGATCCATCCAAGGGGGATGCATGTATGTGGGGACTTGTTGAACCTGGGGGGCTCAGACCTGCAGAGAAAGGGAAAAAGGTCTGTTAGCTATGTTTTTAAATAATTTATGGCCAATAGGGTGGGGGGTGCACCAAAGGCGAAGAGAATGGGTCATCTTTATATATTCAAAATAGAAAGAAAGAGGGGGAACTGAACAAAGAAAATTGGTGGAATGGGGAGAGGCGCCCTTAAAGACGCCTAGAGTCCAGCGACATGCCGTGTTTTGCACAGCCTGCAGGCAGTTTACCAGGGTTTTTTGGCAGCTGCCGTGGTACCACACTGGTACTCCCCAAGAGAGGATGGAGTGTACACAGGAGGTGTAAAGGCAGTGGAGGAGGAGGGTCGAGATACTGCATTGGGTGTTGCCTAGAATGCAGAGGGCGGCAAGGGTGGAGAGCCCCTTGGAGTGCATGTGCTCTACATGGGGTTTGAAGGAGAGACCCAGATCCCACCATATCCCCAGCCATCGCAGTGGGACGAAAACCGCCTCCCGGTTCTGCGACATTGGCTAAAGCTGATGGGGCACCTCAACCACCTTTCGGAATGTGCCATGGGCGCCATCCGGCTATCCCTCACCGCAATGGACCTTGACAGGCACCCCACTGATGAGGATATGGACTTGGACCTCCTACGGGATTACATGCGTCATATGCTCAGACCCCAAACCCAGGACTCGGACCCAACCCTTTTGGAGCTTTCAGGTATGCTCCCTCCCTTCCCACTCGAGTAAAGCCTGCCTTTCGGTATCCCCCATGATATGTCTCGGCCGGCACTCTCACCCTCCCTTTTCACTTCTAAGCTTCCTACTTTAACCTGCCCTCAACTGCCTGGTTTGTTCGTAGCGATATGTATCCCTCCTTCTCTCAGTTTCATTACTAAATAGGGGCTCTTCACACACCGGCACCCCTCGGGAGCAGAGCCCCCGCCCAGTTTTGTGCGATGCACAATGACAGGCACCTCCGTTGTTATGTAGTTAGGGCCCCCCCTTTGGGGGGGCAGCTTGTAATTATGTAATACTGCAGGAATAATAATTTAAAAAAAAAAAAAAAAAGCCATTGCAGTGGGATTGAGGGGCGGATTAGGGTGTTGGGGTCTACCTGAACCCCGGTGGTGTCCCAGCCTTGGTAGCCGATATGGCGTTGGGGGGGGTGAAAATGAAGGCACTCCATCTTGGTGGCTTCAATGTTGAGATTGATGGTGCCGAAGTGGGTGTCGAGTTGGAGGTAGGCACAGGTGAGGGCACGGCAGTTGGATGCCACTGAGGGTCCTACGCAGATTAGTAAGTGGTCATCGACGTAAGCTAAGGTGGTAGTGCCGGCTTGGTGAAAGCACCGGAGGACTACACCTGCAAATATCATTGACAGAATGGGGGACACCGGTGATCCTTGGGGGGTGCCGAGGTTGGGTTTGTGGGTGGTTGGGAGGGTAGTGCCATTGAAGGAGATGGCGACCTGCCGGTCTGTCATAAAGGACAGACACCAGTTGGCCATGTCAGGTGTGCAACTGAGGTCCAGCAATTGCCAGTGGAGGAGTTGGGGGTGGACCAAATCGAAAAAACCCTGTATGTCGACCACAAGGACTGAGCAGACAAGGCCTTCTGAGTGGGCCCACTCTGCAATCTGTAGAAGGTGTTGAGCAGTGTCATAGACCAAATGGCCTTGGTGCCCCCCATATTGGTTAGGTGGCAGCCAGTCCCTTGTGTTGAAACTCTGTATGTCGACCGCTAGGACCGAACATACATGACCCTCGGTGTGGGCTCACTCTGCAATCTGTAAGAGGTGCTGGGTGGCATCATAGACAGAGTGTCCTTGGTGCCCCCCATATTGGTTAGGTGGCAGCCAATCCCTCATGTTAGCAAGGAATTGGAGCTGGTTAGCGATGATCTTTTCAAGGAGTTTTCCTAGGGTCTCCTCAAGGGTAATGGGCCGATACGATCTTGGCGAGAAGGGGTCCTTCTTGTTCAGTTTCCGGAGCATCACTACTTTTGCTGCCTGCCAACACTTGGGGTGATGCCCCATGCATAGACAGTTGTTGAAAAGGGTGAGGATCTCATCAGGGTAGGCGTCCACCACCCATTTGAGTGGGTGGTAGCCGATCCCCAAGAGGCCCAGAGCTGACAAGTTTGAAGTGTCGGACAGTGCCCCCATAAGCTCTGATAGGAGTATAGGCAGGGCAGCTGGTTGGGGTGGGGGTGGCAGGGTGTGGGCCGCTTGGTGGTGTGGGGGGGGCATGAAGAATGTGGAGTGGAAGAGCTCACCTTTCTCGTTGTCCGATTGGGTAAAGGTGCCGTCTCGCTTTTGGAGTGAGGGGATCAGTGTGGGTCGGTTGCCAAGGCCTTGTTTGGCCCAGCCCCAAATGTTGGAGGCATCTGCTTGGTCGGCCTGCTCGGCATAGAAGTGCCGCTTTGCTGCCCGGATGCTGCGCTTAAATGCACGGCGGGCTGCTGACCACTGAAGGGGGGTGGAGGCCATTGAGATCGCCTGGAGGAGCGACTTGCAGGTCGGGGTCCACCAGGGGACCTTGGTTTTGGACAGTTTGATGATTCTGGTGAAGGGGGCGAGGGCAGCGATCATGGAGTCGACTACTGCCTGCGCTTTGACATCGAGGGTGTGGGTGTTGTCTGCCAGTTGAAGAAAGGCGGCTTTGAGTAGTGGGAAGGCAATGTCGGTCCACTCCTCCCTGTCGGCTGGTAGTAGCTGGCGGGTTTTGATGGTGGGAGGTGGGGGCCGGGATGGCAGGGACCAGCGTAGCATGGTGTGGTCAGACAGAGCAGAGGTGGTTGAGGTGCCCGAGTCTAGGATTGAGTCAGGATTGATCGCAGGGGGGGACCAGATCATGTCAATTGGACACCACTGACAATTGTCGATGTGCTGTGAGTCAGAGTCTGGGAGGTGAGCTGGCGCAAGGCCGTGCTCCCGGAAGAAGTCATCGAGAGGTTGTGCTCTCAAGTCCTCCTGCCACAAGGCAAGGAGTTCGGACCACAAGTGGTGGTGATGGTTGAAGTTGCCTGCCACAAGTAGAGTGGAGGCCAAGGCTGGTGGGATTGTGAAGAGAAACAACTCACTGGGGTAAAGGGGGGTAGCGGTGGTGCGGTCCGGGGTGTGCATGCCATAATAGTTGCAGAGGCAGATCGTTAGGTGGGAGCAGATTTCGATGGTGAGGACGTCAGTGCCGGAGGAGGCAGCTCCAAGGATGGACCATGTGGTTGAGGGGATGGTGTGGGATACATATGTGACGACCCTCGGCCATGTGACCAGGGGGAGCACTGCTGTGTACCAGTGGTAAGGATCGGGATAAGGGAATGGACTGCGGCTAAAGAGCAGGCGGCATTCCACTGAAGGATAGAGATGTCTCTATTCATTGGTCCTCCATATGTTCATTGTCAGGCCCTTCAACAGCTTCCATGATCTGGTGGTATTGCCATTTCTTGGGGCATTGAGGGAGGGTGGCGGGGTGGTTGCCTTTGCAGTTAGTGCAGTAGTGAGGGCGAGGGCAGTGGTTGCCCTCAATGGCTTCAGTGGTGCAGGATGTGCATGACTTATGGTGGTTGTGGGTTAGGTGGCCTCCTCTGCAGTCTGCACAGCATGGCTGGGTGCGGCAGCCCTTCGTCCTGCGGCCTAGGCCCTGGCAGCATTCACATTGGGTTAGGCTGGGGCGGTAGGGAGGGATGGAGAGGGAGAGGGTGGAGCCGAACAACCAAACACGTGGGCACTTAAGCAGCTGTGCATGGATTGATCTGTCGGGGTCAGAGAAGGAGAACACCATGGGGCATTTCTGGAGGGTCGGGAGGTGGTCCTCAGTGGCAGTAAAGTGGGGGTCAACCATGAAGTCGAGGGGGTGGAGCGCCGGGTTGTTCCGGATTTCGGCCATAAGGGCCTTTGGGGAAATGGTGTGGCCGTTGTTACAATTTTCCTTTACTTTCCCCTATGCGCTGACTCATTTCCTCTTCGTCATCATCAGTCAGCGCAACTCCCCCATTTCTCTGCCTTACTCATCCTTATTCACCTTACGCCATAAGACGCCATGATGATGCCTTATTGCACCATCATGATGTGCTTTGCTTACTGATCACCATACTTGTATTACCAAGGCCTTCCTTGCGTTTCCATGACCTTCCATAGTCTGGTAAACATACCTAACCAAGTCGCTACAGTAGCAAACACATAGAATAGCATATAAGCATGTAACTTCAGTAGCACAAGCCCTAAGCTTGTGCTCTTTGTTCATACAAGCCCATTATCTGCTACCACCAGTCTACTGTGTGCCACTTGGCCATTAGTTGCTTCATCGTAACCCGACTCGCTATAGAAGCCTACCGCGTCCACATCGCCGATCAGGAAGCCCCATCGACGATCACCCTCGACTTATGACATCTAGGAAGCCCCATTGCCGTACCATCAGTTCCAATGATCAGGAAGCCCTGACATCGATCACCGCGTAACCGTTGAGCTTAACAGCCATTCTGGCTGAAGAGGTAGTCCACACAGGGCACCATAGAGATGTGGAGTGCGGACCAGGGATGGACACAGACTGGGTTGAGGGTGTACTGGGCGGGGATCTTGTCCATCGCCACTGAGAGGCACTGGTCTCGCATGTGGGCCACAAACACTGCAGAGTGTCGATCTATGATCATGTCTGTGGCAGGAGAGGTGGAGGCAGGGCACTTAGCGAAGGAGGTCACGAGGTTGCCTTTCACATTGAAGGAGGAGGCCAGGACTGTGACCTGATCAGCAGTGGGGAGGGAGGAGAAAAACTCATGAGCTGTGGCGGTGAGGTGCATAGCTGGGAGTTGGATCTTGGCTTTAAGGGTGATGGTTGGGATAAGGACCAGGGTTGGGTCCTTGGCATACATCGGGGGCAGGGGCGGGACCTGATGCTGTTTCTTCTTCTTCTTGTGCATGATGGTGGTGAAAACGGTGCCAGCAGCTGGAGCAACCGGGTTGGGGTTGGAGGCGGTTGGTGGGGCCGGGGAAGCTGCCACCTGGGAATAGGAAGTTGGTGCTGCAGTGATGACAGCCTGGGTGGTGGTGGTGGAGGGGGCCTGGGCCTTCTGGGCCTGTGGGGCACAGGGCATGGGCCAGTTGACTAGGGTTGAGACCTGCCGGGAGATGGTGGTGACTTCTGTGGAGAGCTGCTTAACAATGTTAGTCAGCACAGCCACATCAGGTGACATGTTAGCAGTTCTGGGGGTCCTTTTATTTATTTATTTATTTATTTATTATTCCTGCAGTATTACCTAATTACAAGCTGCCCCCCCGAAGGGGGGGCCCTAACTACATAACAACGGAGGCGCCCGTCATCGCACAGCACGTGAAACTGGGTGGGGGCCCTGCTCCCCGAAGGGTGCCAAGGTGGGAAGGGCCCCTATTAATGAAAAGAGGAGGAGAAGGAGAGAGGAATACATATCGTTACGACCATCCTTCTTGTCCTCTTACCACCACCATCTCTGGTTTTCACTGGGGGTTGTCTTGGGGTTCATTGCAGCAACACATGCTCTGGTCTGGTATTCTACTGGGTTGACATGAGAGAAGGTTCCCGACTGCGCACCTTTTATAAAGGAGCGCTGGTCGCTGGTCGCTGAGGCGCTGTAGTGGCGTCGTCTGATGGCGTGAAAGGGGCTCACACCCGCCAGGGGGTATGCAACCCATCGTTAACATTGCAGTGGGGGGGGATGGCTCAGTGAGTACCAAGATCCTCTCTCACATCTGCCGTGCTCTCTTGGGGCATGGTGCTTGGCTGGTCCACCTCTCGGTGGCACAAGGGGTGCATGCCTGCCAGTCGGGGGGGGACATGACATTAACGTCCCCACACCTGTGCGGGGGGGGGTAACCCTCTGCCCTTCAGCAGTCGGCTTTGGTCGGGAGACCTCGGGTTCGGGGAGACTCGGATCTGACCTTAGGGTCGGGACTTAAAATCCTGGGGCTGCATTGTCCCTGGCAAGACAAACCATAAAAACTGCCGCCCCAAATCCCGAAAGGGTCTCTGATAACAGCACTAGTTGATATAAGGAGATAGGGGCTTCATAACACATGGCATTGCGGTAAGAACCAGCTGATGTGAAAGCGACAGGCCACCATGGGCCTTTTGGGGGGGTGTGGCTGGCCCTAGCCCTTTTGAGGGTAGGTGTTGGTGCCCCCCGAGAGGTGGTTAGTCAAGCAGACTCCCTGGCAGCCTCAGAAGAGATAGGCCGGGGTCCAAGCCTCTGGTGACACGTCAACTCCAGTATGCCGCAGATCCAGAAGCGGGCCTTGTGCCTGAGTATTCCCCTTCGGGGCTCTGAAGCGTGTGCTGGGGAACAGGAAACTCTGGGGGGCCTAGGAAACCCCTCCGTTATGGAGTGAGCTGTAGCAGTGGGGGATAGTTCCCTCCACTGGCTCCAGAGCACTAAATCTGGCGTGGGTGTGTGTAGGAGTAAGTCCTATTGCATGCTTAAGTTGATTCCCAGAAACTAGTGGCACTCTACAGTGGAAAGCGGGGTAAGGGGGGAATGTGTAGGGTAGGGGGGGCACCCAATGGGTGGGGTAGTGCCTATGGCGCCGTGACCCCCACTCGGAATGTCTCCCTGGTGCGGCATGCCCTTCCCAATCCAGTGCGTCGTAGAGGACAGTGTGTCGGGTGTAAGTCCTACCGGTCAGGCTTCTATGTCACAAGGAAGGTGCACACGTAGTGGGGCCCCGCAAGGGTGCTCTTTAATTCTGGCACCTCCACCACCATCCGCCTGGCCTTCACCTCGATGGAGCTGGAGGGACACCCGACCGATGAAGATATGGACTTGGACCTCCTCCGGGAATACATGAGTTGTATGCTTGGACCCCATTCCCAGGAACCGGACCCGGCTCTCTTGGAGCTCTCAGATGCACTTCCCCCCCTTTCCCCTAGTCTGTGACCGCCTTTTGGACTCCCCCACGTATGTCCCGGCCGGTGCTCTCGCCCTCCCTTTCCTATTCTAAGTTACCCCCTTTGCCTGCCCTCATCCGCTTGGTTTAGTTGTAACAATATGTATTCCTCTCTCCTTCTCCTCCTCTTTTCATTAATAGGGGCCCTTCCCACCTTGGCACCCTTCGGGGAGCAGGGCCCCCACCCAGTTTTGCACGTTGTGCGATGACGGGCGCCTCCGTTGTTATGTAGTTAGGGCCCCCCCTTTGGGGGGGCAGCTTGTAATTAGGTAATACTGCAGGAATAATTAATTAATTAAAAAAAAAAAAAGAATCAGACAGAAAGAAGATGTCTGATGCGACAGGCAGTAGTTCCCAGAGGTGGTGTGTGGCCCATGTTGGAGCAGAGGTGAGGGAGAATATCTCTGCGTCTGTGGCAGTGGCACAGGTGGGGGAGGTTCCGGGGGTCCTGGTCAGGGCAGAGGGTTGGTTAGTGGTGGCCAGGGTCCTTTGCAGGGGGGGAGCTGGGGCAAAGGGCACTGGCAGGGAGGCTTCTGCCCCCCCCTTGCAATGTTGTAGGCCATCTCCAAGTTGTGGGAGACAATGTGCTGGGGGTCCTTCTTGTCCCTAAAAATGCCAGTGATTGTCTGTTGGACCATCCTTCTTGACCAGTAACCACCACCATCGACTAGTGCAGGCAGCTAAAACTCCCCCATGTCGAACCCCAGTGGATACAGAAATGCTCTACATTCGACTCGACCACCCCTCCCACCTCCCTCATTGGCCAGTGCCGATGCCAACAGGGCCACCAGGGCTGCTGCCAACTGGGTGGCCGCTGGCAATGTTGCAGCCGCTATGCATGGTACGACCCCCACCCCCGCCCAAATTGACCCAGGCCTCCCGGCGTCATCCCCAGACGCGCTCCGTCTCGCCCCATCCCCCATCATCAGAGTCTCGAACACGGAGTTCACCAGAATGTTCGAGCACATAAGCCGCCCCCCCTCTGGGGGCTCCAACCCCCCGGTCAGCGACCAGGGAGCAATGGAAGATATCCTCGAGAACCCGCACACCCTGTCGCCGCCACTCACCAACAAGAGGTCATCCAAGAACCTGTCCCCACACACCCCCCGACCCCGCCCTTGAGCCCAGTTCGAGCTGCACACTTCGGGCTTCATGTACGCAATTTCCCGAGCGCTGGAGGACTTCGATAGGAAGACCCACTGCTACAACCCTGATGAGATTGACCATGCGGCGGCCAAGTTTGTAGGCGACCTCCTCTGGAATGTCCAACAGACCATCGTCAGAGTTTTGAGAGACGAGAAGGACCCCCAATACATCATCTCATGCAACATAGAGATGGCCTACAACATTGCAAGGGGGGGGGCAGAAGCCTCCCTGCCAGCGCCCTTCACCCCAGCTTGCCCCCAACAAAGGACCCCGACCACCACTACCCAACCCTCGGCCCTTACCAGGACCCCCGGAACCACTAACATATCACCCGATGTGGCTGCGCTGACCAACATTGTCAAACAGCTGTCCACAGAGGTTGCCACCATCTCACAGCAGGTCTCAACTCTTGTAAACCGGCCCACCCCCTGGGCCCCACAGGCCCAGAAGGCCCAGGCCGCCACCACCACCACTGCCCAGACCGCTCCCACTGCAGCACCAACAAATTCCTACGCCCAGGTGGCGGCCGCCCCGGCCCCACCTACCACCTCCAACCCCAACCCCATTGCACCGACCTTGGGCACGGTCTTTACGACAGTGACCCACAAAAAGAAGAAAAAGCAACGCCAGGTCCTGTCACCACCCCCGGTTTACGCCAAGGACCCAACCCTGGTCCTAATCCCTGCTGTCATCCCCAAGACCGAGCTGCAGCTCCCCACCATGCGCCTTACTGCCACCACCCGTGAGTTCTTCTCCTCCCTCCCCACTGCTGACCAGGTCACAGTCCTCGCCTCCTCCTTCAACGTAAAGGGGAACCTTGTGACCTCCTTCGCCAAGCGCCCAGCCTCTGCCTCCCCCGCCACAGATACAATCATTGATCGCCACTCCATGGCATTTGCGGCCCACATGCACGACAGGTGTTTATCTGTGATGGCTGACCAAATCTCCACCCAGTTCACACTCACCCCCATCCGTGTCCGCCCTCGGTCCTCCCTTTGCATCTCTATGGTGCCCTGCATGGACTACCTCTTCGGCCAGAATGGCCACACCATCTCCCCGAAGGCCCTGATGGCCGAAATCCGGAACAACCCGGTGCTCCGCCCCCTCAACTTCGTAGTCAACCCCCACTTTGCCACCACAGAGGATCACCTCCCCTCCCTTCAGAAGTGCCCTGTGGCTTTCTCCTTCTCCGACCCAGATGGCTCAATCCACACGCAGCTCCTTAAGCGCCCACAAGTATGGCTGTTCGGCTCTGCCCTCTCCCTCTCTGTCCCACCCTATCGCCCCAACCTCACCCAATGTGAGCGCTGCCAGGGCTTAGGTCATGGGACGAAAGGATGCTGCGCCCAGCCCTGCTGTGCCGACTGTGGAGGAGGACACTTGTCCCACAACCACCACAAGTCGTGCACATCCTGCACCACTAGAGCCATCGAGGGCGACCAGTGCCCTCATCCTCACTACTGCACCAACTGCAAAGGTGACCACCCCACCACCCTCCCTCAATGCCCCAAGAAACGGTGATTCTGCCAGATCCTCGAGGCAGTTGAAGGAACTGATGACAAAATCATGGAGGACCAATGAATAGAGACATCTCTATTCTTCAGTGGAACGCCGCCCACTCTCTAGCTGCGGTCCATTCCCTTATCCTGATCCTCACCACTGACCCATCCCTGCCCACCATTATTTTGATCCAGGAACTGCCCTGGTACCAAATAGGCCTCCAGCCCTCACTCACTGACCCCGCCAGCACGCTGGTATTCAATGTCCCGTCCCTACCCGGCTACACAGCCGTTCTTCCCCCAGCCACCCGGCCAAGGGTCGTTACGTATGTATCCTGGACCATCCCATCCACCGCCTGGTCAGTTCTCGGTGCCACATCCTCCAGCACCGACGTCCTCACCATTGAAATCCGTTCCCAGTGGACGATCCGCCTCTGCAACTACTACAGAATGCATGCCCCGCATCGTACTACGGCCACCCCACTCTATCCCGGTGAGCTTTTTCTTTTTGCAATCCCACTGGCTTTGGCCTCCACTCTCCTGGTGGCAGGCGACTTTAACTGCTGCCACCATTCGTGGTCCGAATTACTTGCTGCACGGCAGGAGGACTTGAGAGCTCAACCTCTCGACGACTTCTTCCGGGAGCATGGCCTTGCGCCAGCCCACCTCCCAGATTCGGACTCCAGGCCTGTCGACAATTGTCGGCGGTGCCCAATTGACATGATCTGGTCCCCTCCCATGATCAACCCCGACTCTATACTAGATTCGTGCACCTCAACCACCTCCGCACTATCCAACCATGCCATCCTATGCTGGTCGCTGCCGACTCGGCCCCCACCTCCCATTGTCAAAACCCACCGGCTAACACCAGACGACAAGGAGGAGTGGACCGACATCGCCTTCTCACTACTCGAAGCCGCCTTTACATTACAGGCAAATGACACCTCCACCCCCGACATTAAAGCGCAAGCCATGACGGACTCCATGATCTCGGCCCTCACCCCATTCACCTGCATCACCAAGCTGTCCAAAACCGAGGTCCCCTGGTGGACCCCGACATGCAAAACACTCCTACAGGCAATTTCAGCGGCCTCCACCCCCCTTCAACGGTCAGCAGCCCACCGCGCCTTTAAACGGGGCATACAGGTGGCAAAGCGAAATTTTTACGCCAAGCAAGCAGACCAAGCAGACGCCTCCAACATCTGGGGCTGGGCCAAACACGGCCTTGGCAACCGACCTACTCCAATACCCTCACTCAAAAAGCACGACGGCACCTTCACCCAATCAGACAATGAGAAAGGTGAGCTCTTCCGCACCACTTTTTTCATGCCCCCGCCACCACGACAAGCGGCAGACACACAGCTGCCCCCCCCCCCAACCAGCTGCCCTGCCCATCCTCCTCATGGAGCTAATGGGGGCACTGTCTGACACCTCCAACTTGTCGGCTCCAGGCCTCTCAGGAATCGGATACCGCCCTATAAAATGGGTGGTAGACGCTTACCCAGATGAGATCCTTGCCCTTTTCAATGACTGCCTGCACATGGGGCACCACCCTAAGTGCTGGTGGTCAGCAAAAGTGGTCATGCTCCAGAAGCCAAACAAGAAGGACCCTTTCTCGCCACGCTCATACCGACCCATCTCCCTTGAAGAGACCCTAGGGAAACTCCTCGAAAAGATCATTGCTAACTGGCTCCAATTCCTCGCCAACATGAGAAATTGGCTGCCACCTAACCAATACAGGGGGCATCAAGGACATTCTGTCTACAACACCGCCCAGCACCTCCTTCAGATTGCAGAATGCGCCCATGCCGAGGGCCGCATATGCTCGGTCCTTGCAGTCAACATACAAGGTTTCTTCAACTCGGTAAACCCTCAACTCCTCCACCGACAATTGCTGGACCTCCAATGCCCACCAGACATGGTGGATTGGTGTCTGTCCTTCATGACAGATCGGCAGGTAGCCATCACTTTCGACGGCACCACCCTCCCAACCGCCCAGAAACCCGACCTCGGCACCCCCCAAGGGTTGCCGGTATCCCCGATTCTCTTGACCATATTTGTGGGTGTGGTCCTCCGGAAATTTCACCAAACCGGCACCACTGCCCTAGCATATGTTGACGACCACCTCCTAGTGTGCATCGGACCCAGCATGGCATCCAACTGCCAGCAACTGTCTAATGCCTACCACCAACTCAACGCCCATTTCGGCGCCATCGGGCTCAATATCAAAGCCACTAAAACAGAGTGCCAGCACTTCCACCCACCTCGATGCCACTCAGCCGCCTACACTGACTGGGACACTGCCGGGGTTTGGGTGGCCCCCACCACACTAATCTGACCCTCCATCCTGCTTCACTGGCTGGGAATATGGTGGGATCCCGCCCTCACCTTCAAGGCCCACATAGAGCGCATGCGCTCCAAGGGCCTCTCCACCATAGCCGCCCTCCGCATCCTTGGCAACTCGGAACACGGAATCTCGGCCCTTCTCCTCTGTCGACTGTACATCGCCTGTGTCCGCTCCATTCTCACATGGGGCGCCCCAGTTTGGTACCATGGCCGGCACCAAAAAACATTAGTAAGCCATCTGCAGGCTGTGCAAAACACGGCATGTAGATAGATTCTGGGCATCTATAAAGGCACCTGCCCTTTCTCAACAAATTTTCTTTGTTCCCTTCCCCCTCTCTCTTACTATCTCAAATATGCTAAGACTCTCCATTCTCTTTGCCTCTGGTGTACCCCGGACTCCATCAGTAGAAAACAATATAACAAATCAGTAGCTAACCATCCCTTCTCCACTTCTCTGCAGGTCCGGGTCCCTTGGGTACAACCAGTCCCTGCATACACTCATCCCCCATGGACGGACCCTCTGGCATTTACGAATGGTCGAGTCTCATTTGCCACTCCTATCACTCCGGTCAGCAAAGACACCCACAAGGAATTTGTGGGTGCAGCATGCTCCCTGAGCACCCTCCCCCATCTCCAGGTTTTCACCGATGGCTCCCACATCGGCCCAAAGTCTGGGTCAGCAGTCTGCACCATGGAAGGCCTGACCTGCCTCAAGTCTCGCTGGCTTGCTTCCCCCACCTGTGCCACTGCTACGGACGCAGAAATCTTTTCTCTCACCTCCGCACCAAGCTGGGCTGCACACCACCTCTGGGAGCACCTGCCGGTCGCATCCGACATCTTCTTTTTGTTGGATTCGCTGATGGCACTCCACCTGATCCGAACATGGGCACCAGTTTCAGGTGCGCACCTCCTCCACCAGTGGAAGGCAGGGGTCCAGACTCTATTGGACTCATACCCGGATCTTTCCGTACATTTCATCTGGTGTCCGGGTCACTCCGGCATCCCGGGGAATGAATGGGCAGACCGCGAGGCGAAGTTCGCAATGAATCTCCCCCTGTCTCCCCTCACACCATCCATCTCCGCACTGAAAGAGGCCGCCATCAACACCCTCATGGAGCGATGGACCCTCTTTCTCACCTGCCCCCTTGCCTCGACAGCCGACAAATACTTAGCTGTCAATGGTGTCCCTTCCCATCATCCCCAAAAGATCATTAATCAGTCGGTTGACCACCCCCGCTGGGAGCTCTCCGCAGTCGCCCAGGTTCTATGCCGTGCCGGTCCCTATGGGGGCTACTGGCTGAGCTTCGACTCAGCCTACTGACACAGGCACGGCCTGATCTCGCACTGCTGATGGCATAACCACCCCCCCTGGCCAGCCCAGTCGACCGCCCACGTACTGGGTGGATGTTGCACTTTCTGTCCCTGGATCCATAGGGTCTGGCCCCCCTGTGACCCACTTCCGACCCACCATGCCGAATGGGCCGATGAAAACTGCCTCCAGGTTCTGTGCTGCTGGCTTAAGCTGACAGGGCATCTTAACCGCTTTTCCGACCACACCTCCACCTCCATCCGCCTGGCATTCGCCACGATGGAACTAGAGGGGCACCCGACCGACAAAGATATGGACTTGGACCTCCTCAGGGACTACATGAGTCATATGCTTGGAACCTGTACCCAGGACCCAGACCCGGCTCTCTTGGAGCTTTCAGGTGCGCTTCCCCCCTTTTCCTCTGCTCTGTGAATGCCTTTCGGACTCTCCTGTGTATGTCCTGGCTGGCGCTCTCACCCCCCCTTTCCATTTCTAAGCTACCCCCTTTTTGCCTGATGTCGTCCGTTTGGCTTGGCTGTAGTGATACGTATTCCTCCCTCTTTCTGTCACCATACTAATAGGGGCCCTTCCCACTCTGGCTCCCCTCAGGGAGCAAGGCCCCTGCCCAGTTTTGTGCATTGTGCGATGACGGGCGCCTCTGTTGTTATGTAGTTAGGGCCCCCCCTTTGGGGGGGCAGCTTGTAATTATGTAATACTGCAGGAATAATAATAAAATTAAAATTAAAATTAAAAAAAAGGCCACCATGGGCCTCTTGGGGGAGTAACGCTGGGGCTCACCCTGCAGTCACAGGAGGTTCTTGGTAGCTGGCCCCACACCATCAAAGTGGTTGGGTGCTGGTACCCCTCGAGAGGTGGTTAGTCTGAGCAGACTCCCTGGCGGCTGTAACAAGCACCGGGATCCAAGCGAGGGCGACATGTCAACTCCAGTACATTGCGGATCCAGAAGCGGGCCTTGTGCCTGAGTATTCCCCTTCGGGGCTCTGAAGCATGTGCTGGGGAACAGGAAACTCCGGGGGGGCCTAGGAAACCCCTCCATTATGGAGTGAGCTGTAGCAGTGGGGGATAGTTCCCTCCACTGGCTCCAGAGCACTAAATCTGGCGTGGGTGTGTGTAGGAGTAAGTCCTATTGCATGCTTAAGTTGATTCCCAGAAACTAGCAGCACTCTACAGTGGAAAGCGGGGTAAGGGGGGGAATGTGTAGGGTAGGGGGAGCACCCAATGGGTGGGGTAGTGCCTACAGCACTGCAACCCCCACTCGGAATGTCTCCCTGGCACGGCACACCCTTCCCAATCCAGCACACTGTAGAGGACAGTGTGTCGGGTATAAGTCCTACCGGTCAGGCATCTATGTCACAAGGAAGGTGCACGCATAGTGGGGTCCCACAAGGGTGCCCTTTAATTCTGGCCTTTCAAATTCCTATGGATATGTCTCGGCTGGTGCCCTCGCCCTCCCCTTTCCTTTTCTAAGCTTTCTACTTTAACCTGCCCTTACCCGCATGGTTTGTTCATAGTGATATGTATCCCTCCTTCTTGTGTTTCTTCTTACTAAATAGGGGCTCTTCACACTTCGGCACCCCTCGGGGAGCAGAACCCCTGCCCAGTTTTGTGCGATGCACAATGATGGGTGCCTCCGTTTTTTATGTAGTTAGGGCCCCCCCTTCGGGGGGGCGGCTTGTAATTATGTAATACTGCAAGAATAATGAAATTAGGAAAAAAAAAAAAAAGGGGGGGGCCGAGATGGCAGTGACCACCACAGGATGGCATGGTCGGACAGCAGGGAGGGGTCAGAGGTAGCCGAATCTAAAATAGAGTCGGGATTGACTGCGGGTGGGGCCCAGATCATGTCAATGGGACACTGATGATGATGGCTGTTGGGCCATGAGTCAGAGTCAGGGAGGTGGGCAGGCGCCAGGCCATGCCCACAGAAAAAGTCATTGAGGGGTTGCACCCCCAAGTCGTCTCTCCATGTGGCTGGGAGTTCAGACCACGTGTGGTGGCAACGGTTGAAGTCGCCCACCACGAGTAGGGTGGTGGCTAGCACTGAGGGGAGTGAGAATAGAGAGGACTCACCTGGGTACTGGGGGGAGGCATTCTCTCTGTCTGGGGGGTGCATGCTGTAGTAGTTGCACACCCAGAGGGTGAGTTGGGATTGTACCTCCACCGTCAGTATGTCAGTGCCATAGGATGCGGCTCTGTGGATTGACCAGGAGGTGGGGGGGAGGGCTCTGGATACATACGTGACTACCCAAGGACGAACCTCTGGTGGTAGGACAGGTACGTAGCCCAGGATGGTGGGGACGTTGAGGACCAGGTTGCTGGTTGGGTTGATGAGTGATGGTTGCAGGCCTATTTGGTACCAGGGCAGTTCCTGGATAAGAATTAGGTGCAGGGGGGAGGGGTCAGCTGTAAGGACTGGAATTAGGGAATGTATTGCCGCAAGTGAGTGGGCGGCATTCCACTGTAAGATAGAGAGTTTCTCTGTCATATCTCCTCCATCTGATCATTGGTGGGGTCAGTGGCGAGGGCTTCTTCGATTTGGCAGTAGCGCCTCTTCTTAGGGCAGGCCGGCAGGGTGGCAGGGTGGTCGCCTTTGCAGTTGTTGCAGAGGTGGGGGTGGGGACATGTGTCGCCTTTGGGCACTGCGTCAGTTGCGCAGCCTATGGGGGCTACTGGCTGAGCTTTGACTCAGCCTACCAGCACAGGCACGGCCTGATTTTGCACTGCAGATGGCACAACCACCCCCCCTGGCCAGCCCAGTCAACCACCCATGTATTAGGCAGGTGTCGCACATTCCATCCCTGGGTCTGCAAGGTCTGGCCCCCCCATGACCCACTTCCGACCCACCATACAGAGTGGGCTGATGAAAACCGTCTCCAGGTTCTGTGCTGCTGGCTTTTTTTAATTTTAATTTAATTAATTAATTATTCCTGCAGTATTACATAATTACAAGCTGCCCCCCTGAAGGGGGGGCCCTAACTACATAACAATGGAGGCACCTGTCATTGTGCATCACACAAAACTGGGTGGGGGCTCTGCTCCCCTAAGGGTGCCGCAGTGTGGAGAGCCCCTATTTAGTAGAAAGAGGGAAGCCGAGAGGGAGGAATACATATCGCTATGAACAAACCAAGTGGATGAGGGCAGGTTAAAGTAGGAAGCTTGGAAGTTTATTTTTATTTTTATTTTTAATTATTATTATTCCTGCAGTATTACATAATTACAAGCTGCCCCCCCGAAGGGGGGGCCCTAACTACATAACAACAGAGGCGCCCATCATCGCACAACGCACAAAACTGGGTGGGGGCCCTGCTCCCCAAGGGGTGCCAGAGTGGGAAGGGCCCCCATTAGTAAGGTGAACTTCAGAAGGAGGGAGGAATACATATCACTATGGCCAAGCCAAACGGACGACATCAGGCAAAAGGGGGTAGCTTAGAATTGGAAAGGGAGGGCGAGAGCGCTGGCTGGGACATCCAAGGGGGAGTCCGAAGGGCAGTCATAGATCAGAGGAAAAGGGAGGAAGCGTACCTGAAAGCTCCAAAAGAGCCGGGTCCGGGTCCTGGGTATGGGGTCCAAGCATATGACTCATGTAGTCCCGAAGGAGGTCCAGGTCCATATCTTCATCGGTCGGGTGGCTGTCCAGCTCCATCGAGGCGAAGGCCAAGCAGATGGCTGCAGAGGTGTGGTCAGAGAGGTGGTTAAGGTGCCCCATCAGCTTAAGCCAGTGGCGCAGAACCTGGAGATGGTTTTCGTCGGCCCACTCGGTGTGGTGGGTTGGGAGAGGGTCATGGGGAGGCCAGACCTTGCGGATCCAGGGTCGGAATGTGATGCACCCGCCTAGAATGTGGGCGGTCGACTGGGCCGGCCATGGAGGGTGGTTGTGCCATCTGCAATGCAAGATCAGGCCATGCCTATGCCGGTAGGCTGAGTCGAAGCTCAGCCAGTAGCCCCTGTAGGGACCAGCACAACAGAGCACCTGGGAAACTGCTGACAGTTCATGGTGAGGGTGGTCCACCGATTGCGTGAGTAGCTTTCGGGGGTGGCGGGAGGGGACCCCATTGATGGCTAAGTATTTATCGGCCATTGAGGCGAGCAGGCAGGCGAGTGAGAGGGACCAGTGCTCCATTAGAGTGGTGACTGCGGCCTCTTTCAGTGCAGAGGTGGAGGGTGCAAGTGGAGATGGGGGTAGGTTCGTTGCAAACTTCGCCTCGTGGTCTGCCCATTCATTCCTGGGGATGTCAGAGTGACCCAGGCACCAAATGAAATGAATGGAGAGATCTGGGTATGAGTCCAATAGAGTCTGGACCCCTGCCTTCCATTGGTGAAGGAGATGTGCACCTGGAGCTGGCGCCCATGTGTGGATCAGGTGGAGTGCCATCAGCAAATCCGACAAAAAGAAGATGTCAGATGCAACAGGCAAGTGCTCCCGGAGGTGGTGCGCAGCCTAGCTTGGAGTGGAGGTAAGGGAGAAAATTTCTGCATCCGTTGCTGTTGCGCAGGTAGGGGAGGCCAGCCGGTGAGATTTGAGGCAGGTGAGGCCCTTCATAGCACAGACAGCTGAACCAGATTTTGAGCCGATGCATGAGCCATCGGTGAAAACCTGGAGATGAGGAAGGGTGCTCAGGGAGCTCGCAGTGCCCACAAATTCCTTGCGGGTGTCTGCACTGACCGGAGTGATAGGAGTGGCGAACCATCCTTCTTGACCAGTAACCACCACCATTGAAATTTTTGCAGGCAGCTAAAACTCCTCAAAAATGTCGCCCCCAGTGGGTACCGGAATGCTCTACGGTCGACTCGACCACCCCTCCCGCCTCCCTCATCGGCCAGTGCCAATGCCAACAGGGCCACCAGGGCCGCTGCCAACTGGGTGGCCACTGGCAACGTTGCTGCCGCTTCAGACGGCACGACCCCCACCCCTGCCCAAATTGACCCAGGCCTCCTGGCATCGTCTCCAGATGCTCTCCGTCTCGCCCCATCCCCCATCATCGGAGTCTCGAACATGGAGTTAACCCACACATTCGAGCACGTCAGCCACCCCCCCCCTGTAAGCTCCAACCCCTTGGCCAGCATGCCGGGCAAGATGGAAGACATCCTCGAGAACCCACACACACCTTTGCTGCTGCTCACCAACAAGCACTCGTCCGAAAACCTGTCCCTGCACACCCCCCGACCTCGCCCTCGAGCCCAGTTCGAGCTGCACACATTGGGCTTTATGTACACCATCTCCCGAGCGTTAGAGGACTTCGACAGGAAGACCCACTGCTACAACCCCACAGAGATCGACCATGCAGTGGCCAAGTTTGTGGGCGACCTCCTTTGGAACGTCCAACAGACCATCGCCGGCGTTTTGAGAGATGAGAAGGACCCCCAATACATCATCTCATGCAACATAGAGATGGCCTACAACATTGCAAGGGGGGGGCAGAAGCCTCCCTGCCAGCGCCCTTTGCCCCAGATCGCCCCCAACAAAGGACCCCGAACACCGCCACCCAACCCTCTGCCCTTACCAAGACCCCCAGAACCGCTAATGTGTCACCAGATGTGGCTGCGCTGACCAATATAGTCAAACAGCTGTCCACAGAGGTTGCCTCCATCTCCTGACAGGTTTCAACCCTCATCAACTGGCCTGCGCCCCATGCCCCACAGGCCCAGACCCCCACTGCCACCACCGCCCAGACCACCAACACTGCGGCACCAATGACCTCCTCCTATGCCCAGGTGGTGGCCACCCCGGCCCCACCTACAGCCTCCAACCCTAACCCAGTCGCACTGGCTCTGGGCACGGTCTTTATGACAGTGACCCACAAGAAGAAGAAAAAGCAATGCCAGGTCCCACCCCCACCCCCGGTCTACACCAAGGATCCAACCCTGGTCCTTATCCCCACTGTTGTCCCCAAAACTGAGCTGCAGCTCCCTGCCATGTGCCTCACGGCCACAGCACATGAGTTCTTCTCTTCCCTACCCACCACTGACCAGGTCACAGTTCTCACATCCTCCTTCAATGTGAAGGGGAATCTCGTGACCTCCTTCGCCAAGCGACCTGCTTCCACCTCTCCCACCACCAACACGATCATCGATCGCCACTCAGCAGCGTTTGCGGCCCATATGCGTGACAGATGCTTAACTGTGACAGCCAACCAAATCTCCGCCTGTTTCACCCTCACCCCAGTCCATGTCCGCCCCCGGTCCGCTCTCCGCATCTCTATGGTGCCCTGCATGGACTACCTCTTCAGCCAGAACAGCCACACCATATCCCCAAAGGCCCTCATGGCTGAAATCCAGAACAACCCAGTGCTCCTCCCCCTCGACTTCATCATCAACCCCCACTTTGCCACCACAGAGGATCACCTCCCGACCCTCCAGAAGTGCCCCATGGCTTTCTCCTCCGACCTGGACAGCTCAATCTGCATGCAGCTCCTTAAGCGCCCACGAGTATGGCTGTTCGGCTCTGCCCTCTCCCTCTCAGTCCCGCCCTATCGCCCCAGCCTCACCCAATGTGAGTGCTGCCAGGGCCTAGGCCATGGAACGAAAGGCTGCCACGCCCAGCCCTGCTGCGCCGACTGCGGAGGTGGACACTTGTCCCACAACCACCGCAAGTCGTGCACATCCTGCACCACCGAAGCCATCGAGGGCGACCAGTGCCCTCATCCTCACTACTGCACCAACTGCAAAGGTGACCACCCCACCACCCTCCCTCAATGCCCCAAGAAACGGTGATTCTGCCAGATCCTCGAGGCGGTTGAAGGAACTGATGACAAAATCATGGAGGACCAATGAATAGAGACATCTCTATTCTTCAGTGGAACGCCGCCCACTCTCTAGCTGCGGTCCATTCCCTTATCCTGATCCTCACCACTGACCCATCCCTGCCCACCATTATTTTGATCCAGGAACTGCCCTGGTACCAAATAGGCCTCCAGCCCTCACTCACTGACCCCGCCGGCATGCCAGTACTCAATGTCCTGTCCCTCCCAGGATACACAGCCGTTCTCCCCCCAGCCACCTGGCCAAGGGTTGTTATGTACATATCCCGGACCATTCCATCAACCACCTGGTCTGTCCTTGGCGCCACATCCTCCAGCACTGACATCCTCACCATTGAAATCCGTTCCCAGTGGACAATCTGGCTATGCAACTACTATGGCATGCATGCCCCGGACTGCACCACCGCCACCCCCCTCTACCCTGGTGAGTCGTTTCTTTTTACCATCCCACCGGCCTTGGCCTCCACTCTCCTGGTGGCAGGCGACTTCAACCATTGCCACCACTCATGGTCCGAACTCCTCACTGCACGGCAGGAGGACTTGAGAGCGCAACCTCTCGATGACTTCTTCTGGGAGCATGGCCTCACACCAGCTCGCCTCCCAGACTCGGACTCCAGGCCCATCGACAATTGTCAGCAGTGCCCAATTGACATGATCTGGTCCCCCCCTGCGATCAACCCCGACTCTATATTAGATTTGTGCACCTCAACCACCTCCGCAATGTCTGACCATGCCATCCTACACTGGTCCCTACCGACTCGGCCCCTACCTCCTACCGTCAAAACCCGCCGGCTAACACTGGCTGACAGGGAGGAGTGGACCTACATTGCCTTCCCATTACTCGAAGCCGCCTTCCTCTTACAAGTGGACAACACCCTCACCCTCGACATCAAAGCACAGGCAGTGGTCGACTCTATGACCTCCACCCTCGCCCCCTTCACCTGAATCAGCAAGCCATCCAAAACCGAGGTCCCGTGGTGGACCCCGACATGCAAAATGCTCCTACAGGCTATTTCAACGGCCTCCACCCCCCTTCTTTTTTTTTATTTTAAATTTATTTATTTATTATTCCTGCAGTATTACCTAATTACAAGCTGCCCCCCCGAAGGGGGGGCCCTAACTACATAACAACGGAGGCGCCTGTCATCACACAACGCACAAAACTGGGCAGGGGCCCTGCTCCCCGAAGGATGCCAAGGTGGGAAGGGCCCCTATTAATGAAAAGAGGAGGAGAAGGAGAGAGGAATACATATTGTTACAACTAAACCAAGCGGATGAGGGCAGGCAAAGGGGGTAACTTAGAATAGGAAAGGGAGGGCGAGAGCGCCAGCTGGGACATACGCGGGGGAGTCCGAAAGGCAGTCACAGACTAGGGGAAAGGGGGGGAAGCGCACCTGAGAGCTCCAAGAGAGCCGGGTCCGGGTCCTGGGAATGGGGTCCAAGCATACGACTCATGTATTCCCGGAGGAGGTCCAAGTCCATATCTTCATTGGTTGGGTGTCCCTCCAGCTCCATTGAGGCGAAGGCCAGGCGGATGGTGGTGGAGGTGCAGTCGGATAGGTGGGTCATGTGTCCTGTCAGCTTTAGCCAGTGATGCAGGGCCTGGAGGTGGTTTTCGTCGGCCTATTCGGTGTGGTGGGTCAGGAGAGGGTCACGTGGTGGCCAGACCTTGCGGATCCATGGCCGGAAGGTACGGCAGCTGCCCAGGACGTGGGCGGTGGATTGAGCAGGCCAGGGGGGGTGGTTGTGCCATCAGCAGTGGGAAATCAGACCATGTCTGCATCAGTAGGCTGAGTCAAAGCTCAGCCAGTAACCCCCATAGGGACCGGCATGACAGAGGATCTGGGCCACTGCCGAGAGCTCTTTGCATGGGTGGTTGACCGCTTGCGTTAGAAGCTTGCAGGGTCGGTGGGAGGGGGCCCCGTTGACGGCGAGATACTTGTCGGCCGTCGAGGCCAGCGGGCGGGCGAGTGAGAGTGACCAGCATTCCATCATTGTGCTAACAGCAGCCTCTTTCAGTGCGGAGGTGGAGGGTGCAAGGGAAGACGGGGGTAGGTTTGTGGCAAACTTGGCCTCACTGTCGGCCCATTCATTCCCAGGGATGTCCGAGTGACCCGGGCACCATACGAAGTGAATGGAAAGATCCGGATATGAGTCCAAGAGGGTCTGGACCCCAGCCTTCCATTGATGAAGGAGGTGGGTGCCTGGGGCTGGCGCCCATGTGCAGATAAGGTGCTCCATCCCCCTTCAACGGTCAGCAGCCTGCCGTGCTTTTAAATGGGGCATCTGGGTGGCAAAGCGACATTTCTATGCCAAGCAAGCAGACCAAGCAGATGCCTCCAACATCTGGGGCTGGGCCAAACAAGGCCTTGGCAACCGACCTACACCGATCCCCTCGCTCAAAAAGCAAGACGGCACCTTCACCCAATCTGACAATGAGAAAAGTGAGCTCTTCTGCACCACATTTTTCACATCCCCACCACCCCGACAAGCGGCCGACATGCTGCCGCCCCCCCCCCAACCAGCTGCCCTGCCCATCCTCCTCACGGAGCTTACAGGGGCACTAGCCGATACCTCCAACTTGTCGGCTCCGGGCCTCTCGGGGATCGGATACCGCCCTCTAAAATGGGTAGTAGACGCTTACCCCGAGGAGATCCTTGCCCTTTTCAACGACTGCCTGTGCAGGGGGCACCACCCTAAGTGCTGGCGATCGGCAAAAGTGGTAATGCTCCAGAAGCCAAACAAGAAGGACCCTTTCTTGCCGCACTCATATCGGCCCATCTCCCTTGAGGAGACCCTAGGGAAACTCCTTGAAAAGATCATAGCTAACCAGCTCCAGTTCCTCGCTAACACGAGAGACTGGCTGCCACCTAACCAATATGGCAGGCATCAAGGACATTCTGTCTACAATGCTGCCCAGCACCTCCTACAGATTGCGGAAAGAGCCCATGCCGAGAACTGGGTATGTTCGGTCCTTGCGGTCGACATACAAGGTTTCTTTGACTTGGTAAACCCACAACTCCTCCACTGGCAATTGCTGGACCTCCAGTGCCTGCCAGACATGGTGGACTGGTGTCTGTCCTTCATGACGGATCGGCAAGTAGCCATCGCTTTCGATGGCACCACCCTCCCAACTGCCCAGAAACCCGACCTCGGCACCCCCCAAGGGTCGCCAGTATCCCCGATCCTCTCGACCATCTTTGCAGGCGTGGTCCTCCAGAAATTTCACCAAACCGGCACCACCGCCCTAGCATATGTCAACGACCACCTCCTTGTGTGCATAGGACCCAGCGTGGCATCCAACTGCCAGCAATTGTCTAATGCCTACCACCAACTCAATGCCCACTTCAGTGCCATCAGTCTCAACATCGAAGCCACCAAAACGGAGTGCCAACACTTCCACCCACCCTGACGCTGTTCAGCCGCCTATACCGACTGGGACACTGCCGGGGTCTGGGTCGCCCCCACCATGCTAATCCGACCCTCTATCCCGCTCCACTGGCTGGGAATATGGTGGGACCCTGCCCTCACATTCAAGGCCCACATAGAGTGCATGTGCTCCAAGGGCCTCTCCATGCTTGCTGCCCTCTGCATTCTCGGTAACATGGAACACGGAATCTCGGCCCTCCTCCTCCATCGACTGTACACTGCCTGTGTCCGATCTGTGCTTACATGGGGCGCCCCGGTCTGGTACCATGGCCAACAACAAAAAACACTAGTAAGCCGCCTGCAGGCTGTGCAAAACACGGCATGTAGATGGATTCTGGGCATCTATAAAGGCGCCTGCCCTTTCTCAACAAATTTTCTTTGTTCCTTCCCCCCACTCTCTTACTATTTTGAATATGCTAAGACACTCCATTCTCTTCACCTCTGGTGTACCCTGCACTCCATCAGTAGAAAACAATATAATAAATCAGTAGCTAACTGTCCCTTTTCCACTTCTCTGCAGGCCCGGGTCCCATGGGTACAACCGGTCCCTGCATACACTCATCCCCCATGGATGGACCCTCTGGCATTTATGAATGGACGAGTCTCATTTGCCACTCCTATCACTCCAGTCAGCAAAGACACCCGCAAGGAATTTGTTGGCACCGCACGCTCCCTGAGCACCCTCCCCCACCTCCAGGTTTTCACTGATGGCTCCCACATCGGCTCTAAGTCTGGGTCAGCAGTCTGCGCCATGGCAGGCCTCACCCACCTCAAGTCTTGCCGGCTCGCCTCCCCCACCTGTGCAACAGCTATGGATGCGGAAATCTTCTCACTCACCTCCGCACCAAGCTGGGCCGCTCACCACCTCCGGGAGCTCTTGCCTGTCACATCCAACATCTTCTTTTTGTCGGACTTGCTGACGGCACTCCACCTGATCCGCACATGGGCGCCAGTCCCAGGCGTGCACCTCCTCCACCAATGGAAGGCAGGGGTCCAGACCCTACTGGACTCATACCCAGATCTTTCCATTCACTTCGTCTGGTGCCTGGGTCACTCCGACATCCCCAGGAATGAATGGGCAGACCACAAGGCGAAGTTTGCAATGAATCTCCCCCCGTCTCCCCTAGCACCCTCCACCTCCGCACTGAAGGAGGTCACTGTCAACACCCTCATGGAGCAATGGACCCTCTCACTCACCCATCCCCTTGCCTCAACAGCCGACAAATACTTAGCTGTCAACGGTGTCCCTTCTTGCCATCCACGAAAGCTTCTAATGCAATCAGTCGACCACCCCCACCGGGAGCTCTCTGCAGTCGCCCAGGTTCTCTGCTGTGCCAGTCCCTATGGGGGTTACTGGCTGAGCTTTGACTTAGCCCACTGACACAGACATGCATCCTTCTTGACCAGTAACCACCACCATCGACTAGTGTGGGCAGCTAAAACTCCCCCATGTCGAACCCCAGTGGATACAGGAATGCTCTACGTTCGACTTGACCACCCCTCCCACCACCCTCATCGGCCAGCGCCGATGCCGACAGGGCCGCCAGAGCCGCCACCAACTGGGTGGCCGCTGGCAACATTGCCGCCACTTTGCATGGCACGACCCCCACTCCCACCCAAATCGACCCAGGCCTCCCGGCATCGTCCCCAGACGCACTCCATCTCGCCCCATCCCCCGTCTTCGGAGTCTCGAACACAGAATTCACCCATATGTTCGAACACATTAGCCACCCCCCATCTGGAGGATCCAACCCCCCCACCAGCTCCAATGAGCAAGGCGAGATGGAGGATATCCTCGAAAACCTGCACACTCCCTTGCTGCCGCTCACCAACAAGTGCTCGTCTGAAAACCTCTCCCCGCACACCCCCGACCCTGCCCTCGAGCCCAGTTCGAACAGCACACATTGGGATTTATGTACACCATCTCCAGAGTGCTAGAGGACTTCGACAGGAAGACCCACCACTACAACCCTGCAGAGATCGACCAAGCAGCAGCTAAGTTCGTGGGCGACCTCCTCTGGAACGTCCAACAGACCATCGCCGGCGTTTTGAGGGACGAGAAGGACCCCCAATACATCATCTCACGCAATATTGAGATGGCCTACAACATCGCGAGGGGGGGGGCGGAAGCCTCCCTGCCAGCGCCCTTCGCCCCAGCTTGCCCCCAACAACGGACCCCGACCACCGCTCCACAACCCTCTGCCCCGACCAGGACCCCCGGAACCGCTAACATGTCACCTGACGTGGCTGCGCTGACTAACATTGTCAAACAGCTCTCCACAGAAGTGGCCTCCATCTCCCAGCAAGTATCCACACTTGTCAACTGGCCCACACCATGTGCCCCACAGGCCCAGAAGGCCCAGGCCGCCACCACCACCACTGCCCAGCCCGCTAATACCATGGCGCCGACAAATCCTACGCACAAGTGGCAGCCGCCCCAGCCCCACCCACTGCCCCCAACCCCAACCCAGTTGCACTGACCTTGGGCACAGTCTTTACAACAGTGACCCACAAAAAGAAGAAAAAGCAATGTCAGGTCCCGCCTCCCCCCCTGGTATACGCCAAGGACCCAACTTTGGTCCTAATCCCTGCTGTCGTCCCAAAGACAGAGCTGCAACTCCCGGCCATGCACCTCACCACCACTGCCCATGAGTTCTTCTCCTCCCTTCCCACTGCTGACCAGGCCACAGTTCTTGCATCTTCCTTCAATGTGAAGGGAAACCTAGTAACCTCATTCGCCAAGCGCCCAGCCTCTGCCTCTCCCACCACAGATACAATCATTGATCGACATTCCGCAGCGTTTGCAGCCCATATGCGTGACAGGTGCTTATCTGCGATGGCCGACCAGATCTCTGCCCGGTTCACCCTCACCCCAGTCCATGTCCGCCCCCGGTCTGCCCTCCGCATCTCCATGGTGCCGTGCGTGGACTATCTATTCAGCCAGAATGGTCACACCATCTCCCCGAAGGCCCTGATGGCCGAAATACAGAATAATCCATCACTCCGCACCCTCGACTTCGTTGTCAACCTGCACTTCGCCGCCACTGAGGACCACCTCCCGACCCTTCAGAAGTGCCCCATGGCTTTCTCCTTCTCCGACCCTGACAGATCAATCCATGCGCAGCTCCTCAAGTGCCCACGAGTTTGGCTGTTTGGCGCCTCCCTCTCCCTCTCCGTCCCTCCCTACCGCCCCAGCCTCACGCAGTGTGAGCGCTGCCAGGGCTTAGGCCATGGGACGAAAGGGTGCTGAGCCCAGCCTTGTTGCGCTGACTGTGGAGGGGGCATCTCTCCCACAACCACCATAAGTTGTGCGCATCCTGTGCAACCGAAGCCATCAAGGGCGACCAGTGCCCCCACCCCCGCCACTGCACAAACTGCAAAGGCAACCACCCCACCACCCTCCCTCAATGCCCCAAGAAATGGCGATTCCGCCAGATACTCGAGGCTGTTGAAGGAACCGATGACGACATCATGGAGGATCAATGAATAAAGACATCTCTATTCTGCAGTGGAATGCCACCCGCTCTCTAGCCGCAGTCCATTCCCTTATCCCAATCCTCACCACTGACCCATCCCCACCCACCATTATTTTGATACAGGAACCACCCTGGTACCAAATAGGCCTCCAGCCCTCACTCACTGACCCTGCCGGCATGCTGGTATTCAATGTCCCATCCCTCCCCGGCTACACAGCCGTTCTTCCCCCAGCCACCTGGCCAAGGGTCGTCATGTATGTATCCTGGACCATTCCACCAACCGCCTGGTCGGTCTTCGGCGCCGCATCCTCCAGCACCGATGTCCTCACCATCAAAATCCATTCCCAGTGGACAATCTGGCTATGCAACTACTATGGAATGCATGCCCCGGACCGCACCACTTCCACCCCCCTCTATCCCGGTGAGTCGTTTCTCTTCGCAACTCCACCAGCTTTGGCCTCCACTCTCCTGGTGGCAGGTGACTTTAACCGTCGCCACCACTCATGGTCCAAACTACTCACCGCCCGGCAGGAGGATTTGAGAGCACAACCTCTCAATGACTTCTTCTGGAGCACGGCCTTACGCCAGCCCACCTCCCAGATTCGGACTCACGGCCCATCAACAATCATCAACGGTGCCCAATTGACATGATCTGGTCCCCTCCTGCGATCAACCCCAACTCTATTCTAGATTTATGCACCTCAACCACCTCCACATTATCCGACCATGCCATCCTACGCTGGTCGATGCCGACTTGACCCCCACCTCCTATGGTCAAAACCTGCTGGCTAACACCGGCTGACAAGGAGGAGTGGACCGACATTGCCTTCCCACTACTCAAAACTGCCTTCACACAACAGGCGGACAACACCCTCACCCTAGACATCAAAGCGCAGGCAGTGGTCGACTCAATGGTTGCAGCCCTCACCCCATTCACCCACATCACCAAGCCGTCCAAAACCGAGGTCCCCTGGTGGACCCCGACATGCAAAATGCTCCTATGGGCTATTTCAACGGCTCCTACCCCCCTTCAACAGTCAGCTGCCCACCGCACATTTAAGTGGGGCATCTGAGCAGCAAAGCAAAACTTTTATGCCGAGCAAGCAGACCAAGCAGATGCCTCCAACATTTGGGGCTGGGCCAAACATGGCCTTGGCAACCGTCCTACACCTATCCCCTCACTCAGAAAGAGTGATGGCACCTTCACCCAGTCCGACAATGAGAAAAGTGAGCTCTTCTGCACCACTTTCTTCTCGCCTCCGCCACCACGACAAACGGCCGACACTCCACCACCCCCCCCCAACCAGCTGCCCCACCCATCCTCCTCACGGAGCTCATGGGGGCACTGTCCGACACCTCCAACTTGTCGGCTCCAGGCCTCTCAGGAATCGGATACTGCCCTCTAAAATGGGCAGTAGATGCATTCCCTGATGAGTTTCTAGCCCTTTTCAACGACTGCCTGCACATGGGGCACCACCCTAAGTGCTGGCAGTCGGCAAAAGTGGTCATGCTCTGGAAGCCCAACAAGAAGGACCCTTTCTCACCGCGCTCTTACTGGCCCATCTCCCTCAAAGAGACCCTAGGGAAACTCCTTGAAAAGATTATTGCTAACCGGCTCCAATTCCTTGCCAACATGAGAAATTGGCTGCCACCAAACCAATATGGGGGGCGCCAAGGACACTCCATCTATGACGCCGCCCAACACCTCCTTCAGATCGTGGAACAAGCCCAGGCTGAGGGCCACGTATGTTCGGTCCTTGCGGTTGACATACAAGGTTTCTTCGACTCGGTAAATCCCCAACTCCTCCACCAGCAATTGCTGGACCTCCAGTGCCTGCCAGACATGGCGAACTGGTGTTTGTCCTTCATGATGGATCGGCAGGTAGCTATGGCTTTCGATGGCACCACCCTCCCAACTGCCCAGAAACCCAATCTCGGCACCCCCCAAGGGTCGCCGGTATCCCCGATTCTCTTGACCATATTTGTGGGTGTGGTCCTCCGGAAATTTCACCAAACCGGCACCACTGCCCTAGCATATGTTGACGACCACCTCCTAGTGTGTGTCGGACCCAGTGTGGCATCCAACTGCCAGCAATTGTCCAACGCCTACCATCAACTCAACGCCCACTTCAGCGCCATTGGCCTCAACATCGAAGCCGCCAAAATGGAATGCCAACACTTTCACCCACCCCGACGCAGATCAGCCGCCTATGCCGACTGGGATACTGCTGGAGTATGGGTCTCCCCAACCACACTAATCCGACCATCTATCCCGCTCCGCTGGCTGGGAATTTGGTGGGATCCCGCCCTCACCTTCAAGGCTCACGTAGAGCGCATGCGCTCCAAGGGCCTCTCCACCCTTGCCGCCCTCCGCATTCTCGGCAACACAGAACACGGAATCTCGGCTCTCCTCCTTCGATGACTGTACACCACTTGTGTCCACTCCATTCTCACATGGGGCGCTCCGGTATGGTATCATGGCCGTCGCCAAAAAACATTAGTAAGCCGCCTACAGGCTGTACAGAACACGGCTTGTAGATGGATTCTGGGCATCTACAAAGGCGCCTCCCCCTTCTCAACAAATTTTCTTTGTTCCCTTCCCCCTCTCTCTTATTATTTTGAATATGCTAAGACTCTCCATTCTCTGCACCTCTGGTGCACCCCACACTCCATCAGTAGAAAACAATATAATAAATCAGTAACTAACCACCCCTTTTCCACTTCTCTGCAGGCCCGGGTCCCTCAGGTACAACTGGTTACTGCATACACTCATCCCCTGTGGATGGATCCTCTGGCATTTACGAATGGTCGAGTCTTGTTTGCCACTCCAATCACTCCAGTCAGCAAAGATACCTGAAAGGAATTTGTGGGTGCAGCACGCTCCCTGAGCACCCTCCCCCACCTTCAGGTTTTCACCGATGGCTCCCGCATCGGCTCAAAGTCTGGGTCAGCAGTCTGCGCCATGGAAGGTCTTATCTGCCTCAAATCCTGCCGGCTTGCATCCCCCACCTGTGCTACAGCCACGGACGCAGAAATGTTCTCTCTCACCTCTGCGCCTAGCTGGGCCACACACCATCTCCGGGAGCATCTGCCTGTCGCATCCGACATATTCTTCCTGTCGGATTTGCTGATGGCACTCCACCTGATCTGAACCTGGGCACCAGTTTCAGGTGCGCATCTCCTCCACCAATGGAAGGCAGGGGTCCAGACTCTCTTGGACTCTTACTCAGATCTCGCCGTTCACTTCGTCTGGTGTCCGGGTCACTCCGACATCCCGGGGAATGAATGGGCAGACCAAGAGGCGAAGTTCGCAACAAATCTCCCCCCGTCTACCCTCGCACCCTCCACCTCCGCACTGAAAGAGGCCGCTGTCAACACCCTCATGGAGCGCTGGGCCCTTTCTCTCGCCCGCCCCCTCGCCTCGACAGCCGATAAATACTTGGCTATCAGTGGCGTCCCTTCCCGTCGCCCCCGAAAGCTCATGACGCAATCGGTCAACCACCCTCGCCGGGAGCTCTCAGCAGTCGCACAGGTTCTCTGTTGTGCCGGTCCCTACAGGGGATACTGGCTGAGCTTCGACTCAGCCTACCGACACAGGCACGGCCTGATTTCGCACTGCCGATGGCATAACCACCCCCCCTGGCCAGCCCAGTCGACTCCCCATGGCCTGCACAGTCGACTGCCCACATCCTTGGCGGCTGCAGTACTTTCCATCTGTGGATATGACACGTGTGGCCACCTCGGGACCCTCTCCCAGTCCACCACTCAGAGTGGGCTGACAAAACCCGCCTCCCGGTTCTGCGCTGTTGGCTCAAGCTAATGGGGCACTTGAACCGCCTCTCAGACTGCACCGCAGGCGCCATCAGGCTCTCTTTCGCCGCAATGGACCTAGACGGCCACCCTACTGATGAGGATATGGACCTGGACCTCCTATGGGATTACATGTGTCGTATGCTTGGACCTCGAACTCGGGACTCGGACCCAGCCCTTATGGAGCTATCAGGTACACTCCCTCCCTTTCTGCTCGAATAGTGACTGCCCTTCGGATTCCTCTGGATACGTCCCGGCCGGTGCTCTTGCCTCCCCTTTCCATTTCTAAGCTTCTTACTGTTACCTGCCCTTATCCGCATGGTTTGTTTGTAGTGATATGTATTCCTCCTCCTCCTGTCTATCTTACTCAATAGGGGCTCTACACATGTTGGCACCCCTCGGGGAGCAGAGCCCCTGCCCAGTTTTGTGCGATGCGCAATGACGGGCACCTCCATTGTTATGTAGTTAGGGCCCCCCCTTCGGGGGGGCGGCTTGTAATTATGTAATACTGCAGGAATAATAATTAAAAAAAAAAAAAAAGGAGGCCTAGTGGGCTTACACACCCTATTAAAGGAGAAGAGAGGGGAGGGAGGCATACATATCACGACTAATACTAACCGAACCAAGTCGAAATGAGATCAGGAAAAGACAGTCCCTCAGAAGAGGAAAGGAGTGGCTGCAGGTGCCATAGAAGAAACCGGTGGGGAATCCGAAGGGCAATCAAGAGTCAGAGGGAAATGGTGGGAGTGTACCTGAGAGCTCCAAAAGGGCCGGGTCCGTGTCCTGAGTCCTGGATCTGAGCAACCTGCACACGTAGCCCTGGAGGGTGTCCAAGTCGAGGTCGTTGTCGGTGGGGAGTCTGTCTAGTTCCATGGTCGCAAAGGCAAGGCGAATAGCCCCAGCTGTACAGTCGGATATTCGGTTGAGGTGGCCTGTGAGGTGTAGCCAGCACCTTAGTACCAGGAGGTGGTTTTCATCTGCCCATTCTGAATGGTGGACAGGGAGGGGGTTGCTTCTTGGCCATACTCGTCTTATCCAGGGCTGGAATGTTTCGCATCTGCCTAGGACATGTGAGGTTGACTGAGCTGGCCAGGGGGGGTGGTTGTGCCACCTGCAGTGGGAGATCAGGCCGTGTCTGTGTCAGTAGGCTGAGTCAAAGCTCAGTCAATAACCCCCATAGGGACCAGCTCGACAGAGGACCTGCGCCACTGCAGTGAGCTCCAAGCGGGGGTGGTCAACTGAGATAGTCAAAAGTTTCCTTGGTCGTCGAGTGGGGGGCCCCATTACTGCCAGGTATTTGTCAGTGGTAGAGGCAAGGCCCAATCCTATCTTTTTATTTTATTTTATTTTATTTTTTTATTAGTCCTGCAGTATTACATAATTACAAGCTGCCCCCCCAAAGGGGGGCCCTAACTACATAACAACAGAGGCGCCCGTCATTGTGCATCACACAAAACTGGGTGGGGGCTCTGCTCCCCAGAGGGTGCCAAAGTGTGGAGAGCCCCTATTAAGTAGGTCATGACGCAAGAGGGAGGGATACATATTGCTACGACTAAACCAAGCGGACGAGGGCAGGTTAAAGGAAGAAGCTTAGAAGTGGAAAGGGAGGATGAGAGCGCCGGCCGAGACGTTTCCATAGGAATTTGAAAGGCTAGCACTAATCTGAAGGGAAATGGGGGAGCGTACCTGATAGCTCCAAAAGGGCCAGGTCCGAGTCCTGAGTTCATGGTCCAAGCATACGATGCATGTATTCCCACAGGAGGTCCAGGTCCATATCCTCGTTGGTGGGGTGGCCGTCTAGGTCCATGGCGGCAAATGCCAGCCGGATGGCGCCTGTGGCTTGGTCTGAGAGGTGGTTAAGGTGCCCTGTTAGCTTAAGCCAATGGCACAAAACTGGGAGGTGGTTTTTGTCAGCCCACTCTGAGTGGTGGGTTGGGAGAGGGTCACAAGGAGGCCACACATGCCGTATCCATGGGTGGAAGGTGCTGCAGCCACCGAGAATGTGGGCGGTCGACTGTGCGGGCCATGGGGGGTGGTTGTGCCACCTGCAGTGCGAGATCAAGCCATGCCTGCATCAGTAGGTTGAGTCGAAGCTCAGCCAGTGGCCCCCATAGGGACCGGTGTGACAGAGGACCTGCGCTACTGCAGATAGCTCACTGCGTGGGTGGTTGACCGAATGCATCATCAGCTTTCGTGGTCGTCGTGAGGGTGTGCCATGTACTGCCAAGTATTTGTTGGCTGTGGAGGCTAGGGGGTGGGCAAGCGAGAGTGTCCATCGTTCCATGAGGGTGTGGATGGCGACTTCTTTTAGTGCTGAGGTGGATGGTTTGAGTTTGGATGGGGGGAGCTCTGTTGCCAGTTTTGCTTCCGTGTCAGCCCATTCATTGCCAGGGATGTCCGAGTGTCCGGGACACCATACAAAATGGACAGTGAGCTGGGGGTACGAGTCTAGCAGAGTTTCCACACCCGCTTTCCAGATGTGTAGGAGGTGGGCACCTGGGGTGGCGTTCCACGTGCGGAAAAGGTGCAGGGCGGTCAGAAAATCGGACAGGAAGAAGATGTCCGATGCAACCCACAGTTGCGCCGGGAGGCGGCATGCTACCCAACCTGGGGCCGTGGCGAGGGAAAACTCCTCGGCATCCATGGCTGTGGCACAGGTGGGGGACTCCAGTCAGCGAGATCGGAGTTGAGTAAGGCCAAGCATGGCACAGATGGCCAAGCCCGATTTATTGTCTATACGGGAGCCATTGGTGAAGACTTGGACATGGTGGGTGGAACCTAGGTCGTGGGCAGCCTTCACAAAGGACTTATGGGTGTCCCCGCTGACTGGGACCCTGGGTGTGGTAAACTGGACTCGGCCTTGGGTGAAAGCCAGGGGGTCCGTCCATGGGGGATGCGTGTATGCAGGGACTTATTGAACTCGTGGAGCTCGGACCTGCAGAGAAAGGGAGAAGGGTCTGTTAGCTATTTTTTTAAAAAGTTTGTGGCCAATAGAGTGAGGGGTGCACCAAAGGCGAAGAAAATGGGTAGTCTTTATATATTCAAAATAGAAAGAGAGAGGGGGAACGGAGCAGAGGAAATTGGTGGAATGGGGGGAGGCACCTTTGTAGATGCCTAGGATCCAGCGGCAGGCCGTGTTTTGCACAGCCTGGAGGCGGTTTACCAGAGTTTTTTGGCGGCGGCCATGGTACCATACTGGCACTCCCCATGCAAGGACGGAGCGGATGCAGGAGGTATAAAGGCAGCGGAGGAGGAGGGCCGAAATGCCGTGTTGGGTGTTGCCCAGGATGTGGAGGGTGGTGAGGGTGGATAGCCCTTTGGAGCACATGCACTCCATGTGGGGTTTGAAGGTGAGGCCGGATCCCACCATATCCCCAACCACCGGAGTGGGATTGAGGGGCGGATCAGGGTGTTGGTGTCGACCTGTACCCCCACCATGTCCCAGCCATTATAGCCAGTATGTTGCCGGGGGGGGTGGAAATGGAGGCACTCTGTCTTGGTGGCTTCGATGTTGAGGCTGATGTTGCCGAAGAGAGTGTCGAGTTGTTGGTAAGCGTGGGCTAGTGCATGGCAGTTGGATGCCACTGAGGGACCTATGCAAATAAGTAAGTGGTTGTCAACATATGCTAAGGCAGTGGTGCCGGCTTGGTGGAAGTGCCGGAGGACCACTCCTGCGAATATGGTTGACAGGATGGGGGAGACTGGTGAGCCCTGGGGGGTGCCGAAGTCGGGTTTGGGGGCTGTAGGGAGGGTGTTGCCATCGAAGGCGATGGCAACCTGCCGATTGGTCATGAATGACCAGCACCAGTTGGCCATGTCTGTTGTGCAGCTGAGGTCTAGCAGCTGTCGGTGGAGGAGCTGGGGGTGCACCGAGTCAAAGAAACCCTGTATGTCGATGGCTAGTATCGAGCATACTAGGCCCTTGGAGTGGGCGCATTCCGCAATCTGTAGAAGGTGTTGGGCAGCATCGTAGACCGAATGGCCTTGGCGCCCCCCATATTGGTTAGGTGGCACCAGTCCCTCGTGTTAGCGAGGTACTGGAGCCGGTTAGCGATTATCTTTTTGAGGAGTTTCCCTAAGGTCTCTTTGAGGGTGATGGGCCGGTATGAACACGGCGAAAAGGGGTCCTTCTTGTTTGGCTTCTGCAGCATTACTACTTTTGCCGCCTGCCAGCACTCAGGGTGGTGCCCCAAGCGTAGGCAGTCGTTGAAAAGTGTAAGTATCTCATTGGGGTAAGCTTCCACCACCCATTTGAGGGGGCAGTAACCTATCCCCAAGAGGCCCGGAGCTGACAGGTTGGATGTGTCGGCCAGTGCCCCCGTGAGCTCTGCAAGGAGTATAAGTGGGGCGGCTGGTTGAGGTGGTGGCAGCAGGGTGATGGCCACTGCCTGGGGCGGTGGAGGCATAAAGAAGGTTTCGCGGAACAGCTCACCTTTCTCGTTGTCCGTTTGGGTGAAGGTGCCATCTCGCCATTTCAGCAACAGGATAGGGGTAGGTTGGTTGCCAAGGCCGTGTTTGGCCCAGTTCCAGATGTTGGAGGTGTCTGCTTCCGATGCCTGGTTGGCATAGAACTGTTGTTTGGCCATTCGTATGCCCCTTTTAAAGGCTCTTCTTGCTGATGCATGCTGGAGGGGGGTGGTGGCCGTTGTAATGGCAGATAGGAGGGTCTTGCAGTGGGGTGACCACCATGGGACTTCCATTTTTGACAGCTTTGAGAGACAGGTGAATGGCTGGAGGGCGGCGACCATGGAGTCGAGGACTGCTTTGGCTTTTGTGTCCAAGGTGTAGGTGTCATGCCCTGGTAATCGGAAGGCTGCATCGAGGAGAGGGAAGGCTATGTTGGTCCATTCCTCCTTGTTGGCTGGTAGTAGTCGGCATGTCTTTAGGACCAGAGGTGGGGGCCAAAATGGCAGTGACCAGCGCAGGATGGCATGGTCGGATAATGGTGAGGGGTCAGAGGTGGCTGAATCTAGAATAGAGTCGGGGTTGATCACGGGTGGGGCCCAAATCATGTCAATGGGGCACCGATGGCTCTTGCCATCAGGCCGCAAGTCAGAGTCAGGAAGGTGGGAAGGCGCCAGGCCATGCCCACGGAAGAAATCATCTAGGGGTTGTGCCCTCAAGTCATCCCGTCGTGGGATGGAGAAATCGGACCACATGTGGTGACAATGGTTGAAGTCACCTGCCACAAGTAGAGTGGTGGCCAGCACTGAGGGGAGTGAGAATAAGAAGGACTCACCTGGGTACTGGGGGGAGGCATTCTCTCGGTCCGGGGGGTGCATGCTGTAGTAGTTGCACACCTGGAGGGTGAGTTGGGATCATACCTCCACCATCAGTATGTCGGTTCCACTAGAGGCGGCTCCGAGAATCGACCATGAGGTTGGTGGAAGGGCCCTGGATACATATGTGATGACCCGAGGTCGAACCTCTGGTGGTAGGACAGGTATGTATCCCGGGATGTTAGGGACGTTGAGGACTGGGGTACCGGTCAGGTCAGTGAGTGATGGTTGCAGTCCTATTTGGTACCAGGGGGGTTCCTGTATAAGAATTAGGTGTGGAGGGGATGGGTCAGTTGTAAGGACAGGAATGAGGGAATGTATCGCCACTAGTGAGCAGGTGGCATTCCACTGCAAGATAGAGAGCATCTCTATCATATTTCCTCCATCTGATTGTCGGAGGGGTTGGCGGCAAGGGCCACTTCGATTTGGCAGTAACGCCTCTTCTTAGGGCAGGCTGGCAGGGTGGCGGGGTGGTCGCCCTTGCAGTTGTTGCATAGGCGGGGGTGGGGACATGTGTCGCCTTCGGGCACTGCATCGGTAGCGCAGTGGGCACACGATTTGCGGTGGTTGCGGGTCAAGTGGGCACCCATGCAGTCAGCGCAGCACAGTTGGGCTCGGCAGCCCTTGGTTCCGTGGCCTAAGCCCTGGCACCACTCACATTGGGTGAGGGTGGGGCGGACCGGCAGGACCAAGAGTCGGAGGGTGGATCTGAACATCCATACATGGGACCTCTTGAGGAGGTGTTCCCGGATGGAACTGTTGGGGTCGACAAAGGAAAAGACCACTGGGCACCTGTTGAGTGTTGGCAGGTGGTCCTCAGTGGTGGCGAAGTGTGGGGTGACTACAAAGTCAAGGTTGCAGAGTGCCAGGTTGTGCCGGATTTTGGCCATGAGGGCCTTCTCGTTTATGGTGTGTCCATTTTGGCCAAACAAAAAGTCCTTGCATGGCACCATGGAGATGCACAGTGCTGACCAGGGGCGGACTCTAGAAGGGGTTAGAGAGAACATAGTTGGGACATTAATCCCCGCTGTGATGCACTCTGTACACATGTGGGAGGCATAGGCCACAGAGTGACGATCAATGATCATTTCCATGGTCGGGTTAGCTGAGGATGGGTGTGCCGCAAATGTGGTCACGATGTTCCCTTTTACGTTGTAGGAGGAGGAAAGTACTGGGACTTGGTCTGCAGTGGGGAGGGAGGTGAAGAACTCATGGGATGTTTTTGTCAGGGCCATTGCTGACTTCTGGTTTTTGGCCTGTATGCCAACTGTAGGGGTTAGGACCAAGGTTGGGTCCTTGGCATACATAGTGGGAGGCGGGGGCACCTTTCACTGATGCTTCTTCTTCTTCTGTGTTGGGTTGATGACTGCTCCGGTGGCCAGGGCCACTGGGGTTGGATTAGTGGTTGTTGGGGGGCCGCTGCTGTGGCGACTTGCACATAGGAGGTGGGGGCTGCCTGGGGGGCGGGCTGTTGCTGTTGTTGTTGTTGTTGTTGTTGTTGTTGTTGTTGGGGGGCAGGCCTAGAGCTGATGGAGGCCATCTGACATGAAATAGAAGCTACATCAGTTGTCAGGCGCTTTACTGCTTCAGTAGGTGCCCTCATTTCTGGGGTCCCAGTGGTGGCCAGGGCCTGTTGGGGGGGGGGGAGCTGGGGCAAAGGGTGCCGGGAGGGCGATAGCCGCCCCCTCCCTTGCAAAGTTGTAGGCCATTACTGTGTTGCGGTAAATGATGTGCTGGGGGTATGTCCTGTCTTGCTCATTGTTGGACAGCGTTTTCTGGACGTTCCAGAGCTCTTGACCAGTAACCACCACCATCGACTAGTGCGGGCAGCTAAAACTCCCCCATGTCGAACCCAGGCGATTACAGGAATACTCTCCATCGGACAACCCAAACCAACCCCCCACCTGCCCCACTGGCCAATGACAACCCCGATCGGGTTGCCAGGATGGCCGCCAACTGGGCCTCCACGGGTGCTGCCGCAGCCGCAAGGCACGGTACCGCTGCCCCCACCACCCCCCAACAGGCACCCCGAACGAATTCCTGCCACTGACCTCCTCCCGGACGTCCTAGCACCCTCCCCAGCCATTGGCGACTCCCAACTGATCTTGGCCTACGACTTCACCGCCCAAGTGCGTGCGGAATCTAGGGCAGTATCCTGAGCCGGCTCCCCAGCCGCCTCGGTAGGATCGATCCAGGGCTCCATTGAAACCGGTGAGACAGCCCCAGCAATGGCGGTTGACCCCCATACCCCCCCGCAACAGGTGGGAGGCGCAAGCCTCGGGCAGAAATGCTCCTCTGCCGCCATGTCACCTCTCACCCCGAGAGCACCCCCCACCCAACAAAAACATGAACAGCACACTGCAGGGTTCATGTACTCCCTCACCCGAGCCCTGGACGACTTTGACCAGCAAACCAGGATGCCACCACCAAGACAATCGACATCAAGGCTGTGCAGTTTGTGGGAGACCTCCTATGGAATGTCCAACAAATGCTGGTCAATATAGAGCAAGACAGGACATACCCACAAAACATCATCTACCACAATGCAGTGATGGCCTACAACTTCGCAAGGGAGGGGGCGGTAATCGCCCTCCCGGAACCCTTCACCCCAGCTTGCCCCCCCAAAGGGCCCCGGCCACCTCCGGGACCCCCGGCACCGCCCCCGTGACCCCAGAAATGAGGGCGCTGACAGATGCAGTCAAGCACCTGACAACTGACGTAGCTACTATTTCACGTCAGATGGCTTCCATCAGCTCTAGGCCAGCCCCCCAACAACAGCAACAACAACAACAGCAACCCTCCCCACAGGCCGCCATCCAGGCCGCCCCCACCTCCTATGCACAGGTTGCCACAGCAGCGGCCCCCCCAACAGCCACCAACCCAACTCCAGTGGCACCAGCTGCCAGAGCGGTCATCAACCCGGCACAGAAGAAGAAGAAACGCCAGAGGAAGGTGCCCCCACCACCCACTATGTACGCCAAGGACCCAACCTTGGTCCTCACCCCCACAGTCGGTATATGGGCCGAAAACCAGAAGTCAGCAATGGCCCTGACTAAAACGTCCCGTGAGTTCTTCGCCTCCCTCCCCACCACAGACCAAGTCCCGGTCCTCTCCTTTTCATACAATGTAAAGGGGAACATCATGACCACATTTGCGGCATGCCCATCCTCAGCTAACCCGACCACAGAAACGATCATTGATCGCCACTCCATGGCCTATGCCTCCCACATGTGCACAGAGTGCATCGCGGCAGGAATTAACGTCCCAACCACCTTCTCCCTAACCCCTTCCAGAGTCCGCCCCCGGTCTGCATTGCGCATCTCCATGGTGCCCTGCAAGGACTTTTTGTTTGGCCAAAACGGACACACCATCAACGAGAAGGCCCTCATGGCTGAAATCTGACACAATCCGGCTCTCCATAACCTCGACTTTGTAGTCACCCCACACTTCACTGCCACCGAGGACCACCTGCCGACACTCGACAGGTGCCCAGTGGTCTTCTCCTTTGTCGACCCTGATGGCTCCATCCACGAGTGCCTCCTCAAAAGGCCCGCGTCTGGATGTTCGGATCCGCCCTCCGACTCTCGGTCCCACCCGTCCACCCCACTCTCACCCAATGTGAGCGGTGCCAGGGCCTCGGCCATGGAACCAAGGGCTGCCGAGCCCAACCCTGCTGCACTGACTGCACAGGTGCCCACTTGACCTGCAATCACCACAAATCGTGTGCCCACTGCACAACTGACGCAGTGCCCAAAGGCGACACATGCCCCCACCCCCGCCTCTGCAACAACTGCAAGGGTGACCATCCCGCCACCCTTCCGGCCTGCCCTAAGAAGAGGCGATACCGCCAAATCGAAGAGGCCCTCGCCGCTGACCCAGCCAATGATCAGATGGAGGAAATATGATAGAGACACTCTCTATCCTACAGTGGAATGCCGCCTGCTCACTAGCAGCGATACACTCCCTAATTCCCATCCTTACAACTGACCCATCCCCCCCACACCTAATTCTTATACAGGAACCCCCCTGGTACCAAATAGGACTGCAACCCTCACTCACTGAACCAACTGGTACCCCGGTCTACAACATCCCAACCATCCTGGGATACATACCTGTCCTGCCCCCAGAGATGCACCCTTGGGTAGTCACATATGTATCCAGAGCCCTCCCTCCCACCTCCTGGTCGATCCTTGGAGCCGCATCCTACGGCACCGATGTACTGACGGTGGAGGTATGATCCCAACTCACTCTCTGGGTGTGCAACTACTACGGCATGCACCCCCCAGACAGAGAGAACGCCTCCCCCCGGTACCCAGGTGAGTCTTTCCTATTCTCACTTCCCTCGGTGCTAGCCACCACCCTACTCGTGGCGGGTGACTTCAACCATCGCCACCACATGTGGTCCGACTTCTCCATCCCATGACAGGATGACTTGGGGGCGCAACCCCTCGATGATTTCTTCTGTGGGCATGGCCTGGCGCCTGCTCACCTTCCTGACTCTGACTTGCAGCCTGACAGTAACCACCATCAGTGCCCCATTGACATGATCTGGGCCCCACCCACGGTCAACCCTGATTCTATTCTAGATTCGAGCACCTCTGAACCCTCACCACTGTCCAACCACACCATCCTACGCTGGTCCATGCCATTTCGGCCCCCCCCTCCTGTCCTAAAGACATGCCAGCTACTCCCAGCTGACAAAGAGGAATGGACCAACATAGCCTTCCCTCTCCTCGAAACAGCCCTCGGCCTTCCGGGGCACAACACCCACGCCCTGGACATCAAGGCTAAAACGGTCATCGACTCCATGGTCACCACCCTCCAGCTGTTCACCCGCCTCTCAAAGCCATCAAAAACGGAAGTCCCATGGTGGTCACCCCACTGCAAGACCCTCCTATCCGCCATTACAATGGCAACCACCCCCCTCCAGCGTGCATCAGCAAGAAGAGCCTTTAAAAGGGGTGTATGGACGGCCAAATGGCAGTTCTACACTGACCAGGCATCAGAAGCAGATGCCTCCAACATCTGGAACTGGGCCAAATGAGGCCTCGGCAACCAACCCACCCCCATCCCATCACTGAAATGGTGTGACGGCACCTTCACCCAAACAGACGAGGAGAAAGGTGAGCTTTTCCGTGAAACTTTCTTCATGCCCCCCCCACCACAGGCAGCGGCCAACATCCCGCTCCCACCACCCCAACCAGCTGCCCCGCCCATACTCCTTTCGGAGCTAACGGGGGCACTGTCCGACACATCCAACTTGTCAGCTCCGGGCCTCTCGGGAATAGGTTACCACCCCCTGAAATGGGTGGTGGATGCCTACCCCGACAAGATTCTTACACTTTTCAATGACTGCTTGTGCTTGGGGCACCACCCTGAATGCTGGCAGGCGGCAAAAGTAGTAATGCTCTGGAAGCCAAACAAGAAGGACCCCTTTTCGCTGCACTCATACCGGCCCATCACCCTCAAGGAGACCCTAGGGAAACTCCTCGAAAAGATTATCACTAACCGGCTCCAGTACCTCGCAAACACAAGGGACTGGTTGCCACCTAACCAATATGGGGGATGTCAGGGCCATTCGGTCTATGATGCTGCCCAACACCTCTTACAGATTGTGGAACGTGCCCACTCAGAGGGCCGTGTGTGCTCGGTCCTTGCGGTCGACATACAGGGTTTCTTCGATTTGGTGCACCCACAGCTCCTCCACCAACAGCTGCTGGACCTCGGTTGCGCCCCAGACATGGCCGACTGGTGTCTGTCCTTCATGACGGATCGGCAGGTAGCCGTCGCTTTTGACAGCACTACCCTCCCAACCGCCCCTAAACCCGACCTCGGCACCCCCCAGGGATTGCCGGTCTCCCCCATCCTGTCAACTATATTTGCAGGGGTGGTCCTCCGGTGCTTTCAACAAGCTGGCACCACTGCCCTGGCATATGTAGATGACCACTTACTAATCTGTGTAGGACCTTCCATAGCATCCAACTGCCGCAAGCTAGCATGCGCCTACCAACAACTCAACACCCTCTTCGGCACCATCAGTCTCAACATCGAAGCCACCAAGACAGAGTGTCTCCATTTCCGCCCCCCTCGGTGACACACCGGCTATAATGGCTGGGACACTGCCGGCATACAGGTCGACCCCAACACCCTCATACGACCCTCAATCCCACTTCGGTGGCTGGGGATATGGTGGGACCCAGGCCTCTCCTTCAAGCCCCACATGGAGCGCATGTGCTCCAAGGGGCTCTCCACCCTCGCTGCACTCCGCATATTAGGCAACACCCAATGCAGCATATCGGCCCTCCTACTTCGCTGCCTATATACCTCCTGTGTCCGCTCCGTCCTGTCATGGGGAGCGCCAGTCTGGTACCATGGCCGCCACCAAAAAACACTGGTAAACCGCCTACAGGCAGTACAAAACACGGCCTGTCATTGGATCCTGGGCGTCTTCAAAGGCGCCTCCCCCCATTCCACTAACTTCCTCTGTTCCGTTCCCCCTCTCCCTTTCTATTTTGAATATATAAAGACAACCCATTCTCTGTGTCTCTGGCACACCCCACACTCCGTTGGTTGTAAACTTTTTAAAAACGTAACTAATAGACCCTTCTCCCTTTCATTGCAGGTCCGAGCCCCCCGGGTTCAACAGGTCCCTGCATACACGCATCCCCCATGGATGGACCCATTGACATTCACAAAAGGCCGGGTTCGCTTTACCACCCCCATCACCCTGGTCAGCGCCAACACCTGGAAATCATTCGTTACAGCCCCATGCCAACTAAGCTCCACCCCCCACATCCAGGTATTCACCGACGGCTCCCGCATTGACAACAAGTCGGGCTCAGCCATCTGCGCAATGCTGGGCAACACCCAACTCCGGTCACACCGACTGGAGTCCCCCACCTGCGCCACAGCCACGGACGCCGAGGAGTTCTCCCTCGCCATGGCCCTGGGCTGGGTAGCATGCCGTCTCCCAGCCCAACTGCATGTTGCATCAGACATCTTCTTTTTGTCTGATTCGCTGACTGCCCTCCACCTTTTCCGAACGTGGGCCGCCACCCCTGGCGCCCACCTCCTTCACATCTGGAAAGCGGGTGTGGAGACTCTGCTGGATTTGTACCCCCAGCTCACCATCCATTTCATATGGTGCCCCGGACACTCAGACATCCCTGGAAATGAATGGGCTGACATGGAAGCAAAGCTGGCAACCGAGCTCCCACCATCCGACCTTAAACCTTCTACCTCCACCCTAAAAGAGGTCGCTGTCCGCACCCTCATGGAACGATGGACACTCTCACTAGCCCACCCCCTCGCCTCGACCGCCGACAAATACCTGGCGGTCCATGGCCTACCATCACGCCGACCCCGAAAGCTCCTCATGCACTCGGTCGACCACCCACGCAACAAGCTATCTGCAGTCGCTCAGGTCCTCTGCCGCGCCAGTCCCTACGGGGGATACTGGTTGAGCTTCGACTCAGCCTACCGCTGCAGGCATGGCCTGATCTCGCACTGCCGATGGCACAACCACCCCCCCTGGCCTGCACAGTCGACCGCCCACATCCTTGGTGGCTGCAGCACCTTCCATTCATGGATATGACGCATGTGGCCACCGTGAGACCCTCTCCCAGTCCACCACTCTGAGTGGACTAACGAAAACTGCCTCCTGGTTCTGCAACATTGGCTAAAGCTGATGGGGCACCTCAACCGCCTTTCGGAACGTGCCACAGGCACCATCCAGCTATCTTTTGCCGCGATGGACCTTGACGGGCACCCCACCAATGAGGATATGGACTTGGACCTCCTATGGGATTACATGCGTCATATGCTCGGACCCCAAACCCAGGACTCGGACCCAGCCCTTTTGGAGCTCTCAGGTATGCTCCCTCCCTTCCCACTCGAGTAAAGCCTGCCTTTCAGTATCCCACATGATATGTCTCAGCTGGTGCTCTTGCCCTCCCTTTTCACTTCTAAGCTTCCTACTTTAACCTGCCCTCAACCGCCTGGTTTGTTTGTAGCGATATGTATCCCTCCTTCTTTCAGTTTCACTACTAAATAGGGGCTCTTCACACGCCGGCACCCCTTGGGGAGCAGAGCCCCTGCCCAGTTTTGTGTGATGCACAATGATGGGTGCCTCTGTTGTTATGTAGTTAGGGCCCCCCCTTCGGGGGGGCAGCTTGTAATTATGTAATACTGCAGGAATAATAATAATAAAAGATAATAATAATAAAAATGGACGTTCCAGAGGAGATCGCCCACGAACTGTGCTGCCTTGATGTCGATTGTTTCAGTGGTGGCATCCCTGGTTTGCTGGTCGAAGTTGTCCAGGGCACAGGTGAGGGAGTACATGAACCCTGCTGTGTGCTGTTCATGTTGTTGGGTGGGGGGTCTTCTTGGTGTGAGAGGTGACATGGCGGCTGAGGAGCGTTTCCTCCCGAGGCTTGCGCCTCCCACCTGTTGCGGGGGGGTATGGGGGTCGACTGCCATCTCTGGAGTCGTCTCACCGAGTTCGTTGGAGCCGTGGATCGACCCTACCGAGGCGGCTGGGGAGCCGGCTCGGGATGCTGCCCTTGATTCCGCGTGCACTTGGGCGGTGGAGTCATAGGCCAAGATCAATTGGGAGTCACCGATGGCTGGGGAGGGTGCCAGGATGTCCGGGGAGGAGGTCAGTGGTGGGAAGCCGGTCAGGGGTTCATGTTGGGGGGTGGTGGGGGTGGCCGTACCATGCCTTGCGGCAGCGGCGGCACTGGCGGAGGCCCAGTTGGCGGCCATCCTTGCGACCTGGTCAGGATCAGCATTGGCCGATGGGGCGGGTGGGGGGTTGGTTCGAGTTGTTCGATGGAGTGTGTTCCTGTAATCACCTGGGTTCGACATGGGGGAGTTTTAGCTGCCCGCACTAGTCGATGGTGGTGGTTACTGGTCAAGAAGGATGGCCCAATCCTATTGACAATATTTGTGGGCATAGTGATGACGCGCTTTCAACAGCAAGGCTCACAACTGCTAGCATATGTCGACAACCACCTTATTGCTTGCGTAGGCACCTCGGTAATGGCCAACTGCAGATCCCTCACTACAGCATACCAGCAACTCGACCTCCTCTTCTGCCAAATTGGTCTCAACATTGAAACAGCAAAGACAGAGGCCCTCCACTTCCACCCGCCCAGGCGACGAACCGGCTACCACCACTGGGACACCGCTGGGATACAAATCGATGCCAACACCCTGATCCGACCCACCAACCCCCTGCACTGGCTAGGGATCTGGTGGGACTTGGGCCTCACCTTCAAACACCACATGGAGTGCATGCACTCCAAGGGCCTCTCAACACTGGCAGCCCTCCACATTCTCAGCAACACCGAGAGGGGCCTATCTGCCATCCACCTATGTCGACTCTACACCGCCTGCATATGCACCGTCTTAGCATGGGGCATGCCAGTATGGCACCATGGACACTGACAAAAAACCTTGGTAAACCGACTTCAGGCCATGCAAAACACGGCATGCCGTTGGATTTTAGGCATCTACAAGGGCGTGTCTCCCCTTTTGACAAATTTCCTTTGTTCCACTCCCCCTTTCTTCGCTTATTTCGAATTTTTAAAAACCACTCACGCTCTATGCCTCTGGCACACCCCCCACTGTGTTGGGCAGAAAAAGTTCAATCCTAATGCTAACACTCCCTTCTCACTTTCATTGCAGGTCCATGTCCCACGAGTCCAATGGATCCCAGCATACATGCACCCCCCCTGGATGGACCCCCTCGCCTTTGGTCAAGGTTGAATCGTCTTCACAGTCCCCAGACAGCCAGTATCCAAAAACATGCGCAACAATTACATTGCCCAAGCTAGGATCTGCTGCACCAACACCTCCTTGCAGGTATTCACCAATGGATCTCGCATTGGAAACACCTCAGGATCAGCCATCTGCGTCATGAAGGGAAAACTTCACATCAGCTCCCTCAAGCTTGCCTCACCCACTTGTGCCACAGCAACGGATGCTGAAATTTTCTCATTGGCAATGGCCCCAGGCTGGGCTGCAAGACACCTCCTCCACTTGCTGCCAGATGTCCAGGAGATCTTCTTCCTCTCGGACTCTCTGACGGCACTCAGCCTTTTCCGCACCTGGCCCTCTGCTTCAGGGGCCCAACTCCTCCCTCTTTGGAAAGTGGGGGTCGAGACACTACTCGACTCGTTTCCGAATCTAACCATTCATTTCCGGTGGTGCCCGGGTCATGAGGACATCCCAGGGAATGAATGGGCCGACTCCGAGGTGAAGCTAGCAACAGAGCTTCCCCCTGCTACACTTGCCCCCTCTATCTCCGCTCTGAAGGAAGTCGCCACCTGCACTCTAAGCGAATGCTGGTCCCTTCAGCTGACCTGCCCCCTTGCCTCTACTGCTGACAAATACTTGGCAGTAACAGGGCCCCCCACTCGATGACCAAGGAAACTTTTGACTATCTCAGTTGACCACCCCCGCTTGGAGCTCACCGCAGTGGCACAGGTCCTCTGTCGAGCCGGTCCCTATGGGGGTTATTGACTGAGCTTTGACTCAGCCTACTGACACAGACACGGCCTGATCTCCCACTGCAGGTGGCACAACCACCCCCCCTGGCCAGCTCAGTCAACCTCACATGTCCTAGGCAGATGTGAAACATTCCAGCCCTGGATAAGACGAGTATGGCCAAGAAGCAACCCCCTCCCTGTCCACCATTCAGAATGGGCAGATGAAAACCACCTCCTGGTACTAAGGTGCTGGCTACACCTCACAGGCCACCTCAACCGAATATCCGACTGTACAGCTGGGGCTATTCGCCTTGCCTTTGCGACCATGGAACTAGACAGACTCCCCACTGACAACGACCTCGACTTGGACACCCTCCAGGGCTACGTGTGCAGGTTGCTCAGATCCAGGACTCAGGACACGGACCCGGCCCTTTTGGAGCTCTCAGGTACGCTCCCACCATTTCCCTCTGACTCTTGATTGCCCTTCGGATTCCCCACCGGTTTCTTCTATGGCACCTGCAGCCACTCCTTTCCTCTTCTAAGGGACTGTCTTTTCCTGATCTCATTTCGACTTGGTTTGGTTAGTATTAGTTGCAATATGTATGCCTCCCTCCCCTTCCCTCTCCTCTCCTTTAATAGGGTGCATAAGCCCACTAGGCCTCCTCTGGGAGGCACACGCCCCGCCAAGTTTTGCTCAATGAACAATGACGGGCACCTCAGTAGTTAGGTAGTTTACAGGCAGCCCCTATGGGGCTGCAGGTGTATTGCATAGCTCAGTAGGAATAATAAAATAAAAAAATAAAAAAAAATGTTGAGACTGATTTGGCAGAATAGAAGGTCGAGTTGTTGGTATGCTTGGGCGAGGGATCTGCAGTTAGCCGTTACTGAGGTTCCTACACAAGCAATGAGGTGATCATCGACATATGCTAGTAGTTGTGCACCACGCTGTTGAAAGCGCTGCATCACAATGCCCGCAAAGATCGTCGAGAGGATGGGGGACACTGGCGAGCCTTGTGGGGTGCCGAGGTCGGGTTTAGGAGCAGTCAGTAGGGTCGTGCCATCGAAAGAGACAGCCACTTCCCTATTTGTCATGAAGGAGAGACACCAAGATGCCATGTCTGGCGGGCATCCTATCTCCAGCAGCTGGTGGTGGAGTTGTCCTGGGTGCACCAAGTCAAAGAAGCCCTGGATGTCCACCACTAGGATGGAACAAACAAGGCCTTTCACATGGGCGCCTTCCATGATCTGTAACAGGTGCTGGGCAGCGTCGTAGACTGAGTGGCCCTGGCGTCCTCCATACTGGTTTGGTGGCAGCCAGTTCCTTGCATTAGCAAGGTATTGGAGCCGGTTAGCGATCATTTTTTCGAGTAACTTGCCCAAGGTTTCCTGGAGATAGGGCGGTAGGAGTGGGGGGAGAATGGTCCTTCTTGTTTGGCTTCCAGAGCATTATGACTTTTGCCGTCTGCCAGCAGGCTGGGTGGTGGCCCAGTCGCAGGCAGTCATTGAAAAGTGTAAGTACCTTGTCTGGATAGGCATCGACCACCCATTTAAGGGGGCGATACCCGATTCCTGAAGGGCCTAGAGCCGACAAGTTGGAAGTATTGGCCAGTGCACCTGTGAGCTCAGAGAAGAGTAGTGGTGGTGCAGCTGGGGTAGGGGGAGGCAGGGGGCCGAGGCCCGCAGCCAGGAGTGGGGGAGGTGGAGGAAAGAATGTTGATCTGAAAAGCTCACCTTTCTCTTCGTCCAACTGGGTGAAGGTGCCGTCCCTGTGCTTGAGTGAGGGTACTTGTGATGGGTGGACACCGAGGCCCTTTTTGGCCCATGACCAAATGTTAGAGGGGTCGGCCTCTGATGCCTGTTCCAAGTAGTAGGTCCGCTTTGCCGCACGCACCCCTCGTTTGAAGGAGCATCTGGCGGCCGCTTTTGTGGTGGGTGTTGAGGCACTGTGAATTGCGTTCAGTAGATCCCGGCAGTTGGACGACCACCATGGGACCGCTGTTTTCGACAGCATCCGGGTTGTGGTGAAGGGTTGCAGTGTGTCTGTCATGGCTTTGAGGACAGCACTTGCTTTCAGGTCTAGTGAGTTAGCATCCACTACTGGGAGGGTGAATGCCTCTGAGAGGGCTGGAAATGCGGCCTCGGTCCAGCTGTCTGCCGACTTTATGGTTCAATGTGAATTATGCATGGCCTGGCAGCATGGTCCGTGCATAGGTTTCATGCAGGAGAGCGAACTGCCCCCTGGCAATTATTACTGCGAGCAGTGCAAGCCAGAGAATCATGTAGAGTTGTTAAAGTGCGTCACAGCCCTCCATACAATCCGTGATTTTGCTTAACTATATCCCAGGAAGCTGCAAAGGCGCCAATGACAGAGCTCTGAGAAGTCTCTACATGCATCCCACCAATCCCACAACTCTTGCTCACATTCTCCCACTCACTTCTTGAAAACAGCAAAGAGGTGAAACACAATGAATAGTCACAACATGGCTTACAAAGAAAGCATACAGGAACTTCTGGACGTGATGGCGGCAACAGCAGAAGTGTCGCCTAATGGTGATGTAGTGAGCAAAGACAGGGCTATGCGTGTTGCGGAAACCAAAGAAGTAGTAGAAGATGTTACCGATGCAGTATCTGGGGGGCAGAAGAAACGAAAACGAATAGATGAGGACACGTACATGTTCTTTCCTTGTTCAAATGCTAACAGTATTTGACATCATCATACAGTGTGTCTACGAAGAGGAAGTGATCGTCTTTTATCGTTTCAGAATGTGTAGCCACAACAGCATCGGGTACCAAAAAGCCGGAGAAGATTGCAGAAATCACTATGACTCTTTTACTGCCACCTCCACCCCTGGTGCATGGAAAATCACGTCAGAGGCGCTGGAGGTCGGAAGAGTGCCATTGCGCAGGATGCCTCTGTTTTGGGTGATGGTGAGGAAGGTTTGTAACTCCGACTCGCTTTTTTTTCGCCTCACAGAGAGGCACAACTGGCTGTAATGCTGTATTCTCAGCATCCGCCCTTGCCTGCTTCCAAAGTACCTCTGCACCGCGAACCGACATAGAGGTTGCTCCTCAAGCGAAGGCATCCGATGTTACAACAACCATTCTGCCAAAAGATGCGGTCACTGCAGACATCATCAGCAGCACTCCTGGTCTGTCTTCTTGTCTCAGGTATATCCATTGCAAATGATACTGAATAAGGTGAACAGGCGAGCTGCGACACAGGACTGTGAGAGTCTGCAAGCTGACACGGAGTACGATGCAGGGCAGAGGTGCATGAGGGGAAAAGTGGGGGATCAACTTTGACATTCTGCAGGGAGGCAGATGATGGGAGAACCCGCTTATGGGATGGGCAAGCTTGTAAGTAACTCAGTGTGAACTGTTTTCTGGGTCCAAGCTGAACAGATGTATGTGCACCTCGAGTGCGGATTATGTGCAAGGGGCACATATGTCGTTCCACTCAAAAGAGGATGCTATCCATTTCGCCAAAAAGCAGGGTGCGTTTTACCAGTTCTCCAACTTACTCGCTCGAAGCTGACACTGTTTGCTATCTAATCGCTAATACAAGGGTCGTTAGCCACTAAGAAGCATCCAAATCAGTACACTTATCGAGGTAAATCTGGCTCTAATACCCAGAGCCAACGTGCACTGCAGTCGACACTTGGACAAAGCCAACATAACTCGACAATGCACGACCATGGACTGAGCCGCATCCTACCTGTCTGTTTTCTCCTATCCATGGTGGATTTTTATTTTATTTTATTTTATTTTAAATTATTCCTGCAGTATTACATAATTACAGCTGCCCCCCTTCGGGGGGGCCCTAACTACATAACAATGGAGGCACCCATCATTGTGCATCGCACAAAACTGGGTGGGGGCTCTGCTCCCCAGAGGGTGCTGTAGTGTGAAGAGCCCCTATTTAGTAAGGTAGAACATGAGAAGGAGGTATACATATCGCTATGAACCAACCACATGGGTGAGGGCAGGTAAAAGTAAGAAGCTTAGAAATGAGAATGGGAGGGCGAGAGTGCCGGCTGAGACGTATCATAGGGAATTTGAAAGGCGGGCGCTTAGTCAGAGGGAAAAGGGGGGAGCATACCTGAAAGCTCCAAAAGGGCTGGGTCCGAGTCCTGGGTTCGGGGTCCGAGCATATGGCACATGTATTCCCTGAGGAGGTCCAGATTCATATCCTCATCGGTTGGGTGTCCGTCTAGGTCCATTGCGGCGAAAGACAGCCGGATGGTGCCCACAGCGCAGTCAGAAAGGCAGTTTAGGTGCCCTGTCAGCTTCAGCCAGTGGTGCAAAACCGGGAGGTGGTTTTCGTCAGCCCACTCTGAGTGGTGGACTCGGAGAGGGTCCCGAGGTGGCCACACACGTCGTATCCAAGGGTGGAAAGTGCTGCAGCTGCCGAGGATGTGGGCAGTCGACTGCGCGGGCCAGGGGGGGTGGTTGTGCCACCTGCAGTGCGAAATCAAGCCATGCCTGCACCGGTAGGCTGAGTCAAAGCTCAGCCAGTAACCCCTGTAGGGACTGGCACAGCAGAGGCTATCTATGGTGGATGCGGGAGTTGAGCATTGCCTTCACGATGAATTGACCGATAATCTCGAATACATAGGTATGCTTTTCTCCACAGTCAGCTGTGGTATCAGACGGCCCCACTGGAGTGGGGAAGAGACCGGTGGGATGCCTGCCGTGGAGAATGTCGTCACTGCGGCTTCTGCGCTTTGAGGGACAGATGCTGGCAGTGGTAGTGGGATCAGTCCGGATTTTGCGGCAGCCGGTGCAGGCACAGGGTCGACCTTCTGCGTGGACGCCTGGCTCGCCATCCAATGGATACGCAGCGGCAACACAGATGGCGTGGTATACAAGATGGTTGAAGCTCCCGAAGGCAGGTCAATGGCACTAAGCTGGAATTCACTTCCATACACTGGTGCTGAGGTTGCCGTAGCAGGCGCACCGACCGAGAATCCGAATGCACTCGGTGGTGGGAGGCTGTTTGCAACCTTCACATCAATCGCAGGCAGGCGGGAATTTGTGTGATGCGTGTCACGGTGTTTGTGTGTGCCCAAGACCACGTTGCTTGCAGTTCAGCCATGTTTCGTTTTCTGGGGGACACCACCAGTGACAGACAGTGCGTGCCGGCACGGGGGCATCGGCTGGTTGAGTAGTGGGACACCCATAGGCAGGTCTAATATGCGTCTCTTCAGGTCTGCAATCTCATCCCGCGTTCATGTGTGCGAAAGTTGCGAAGGTGTGTTCACATGTTGTGACTGAATCGGACGTGGAGGTGACGACGCAGGCATTCTACCTTGTGGCATGTTTGTCTTTACGCTATATGTATCCATACCAGGCAAGGTTGTGCACTCCGCAGGCGTTGTGCCCAAGCATCCCAAATTGCACCAGGACTCGGCGGGGCCCCACGTGCAGATGGGATGGGCATCTCTGCTGCACCAAGTGCACTCGGTCTGGGGATCACAAGCGCTGTCGGCGGAAGTGGGAAGTGTGAAAGTGAGAATGCCGATGGCACTGGCGAGACCAGCTCTTGCTCATGTCCTCGCATTGGCAAAAGCAGCTGCGGCTGTGCGGTCATCTGTGTCGGAGCGAGGGAGTTCGAATTTGGATGAGGAAGGGACCTGGCTTCATGGTCCGGCGACATGTGTGGTGTCGCAGTGGGCATGGGCAACCCGGTACCAGAGCCGATCTTGTAAACGCCAGGACAAGTAGTGTCAGCATCTCGCCAAATCTTCAAGTCCTGCCTCGCAAACTCCTTGGACACCTTTTTTTAAATTTAATTTAATTTTTATAATTTATTATTCCTACTGAGCTACACAATACACTTGCGGCCCCAAAGGGGCCACCTGTAAACTACCTAACTACTGAGGCGCCCGTCATCACTCATCGAGTGAAACTGGGCAGGGCGTGTGCCTCCCGAAGGAGGCCTGGTGAACTTATGTGCCCTATTAGGGATAGATGGAGGGGGGAAGAGGGAGGCATACATATCGAGACTACGAAAAGCCAAACCAAGCCAAAAGCGAGATCAGGAAGGAAGAGTCCCTTAGAAGAGGAATGGAGCAGCTGCAAGTGCCATAGAAGAGACCAATGTGGAATCCGAAGGGCAGTCAAGAGTCAGAGGGAAATGGTGGGAGCATACCTGAGAGCTCCAAAAGGGCTGGGTCCACGTCCTGAGTCCTGGATCCGAGCAACCTACGCACATATCCCCGGAGGGTATCCAAGTCGAGGTCATTATCGGTCAGGAGTCTGTTCAGTTCCATGGCCGCAAAGGCGAGGCGAATTGCCCCGGCTGTGTGGTTGGACATCCGGTTGAGGTGGCCTGTGAGATGCAGCCAGCATCTTAAGACCAGGAGGTGGTTTTCGTCCACCCATTCAGAGTGGTGGACCGGGAGGGGGTCGCTCTTGGGCCAAACACATTGTATCCAGGGCTGGAATGTTTCGCATCTGCCTAGGACATGGGAGGTTGACTGTGCTGGCCAGGGTGGGTGGTTGTGCCATCTGCAGTGGGAAATCAGGCCATGTCTGCATCGGTAGGCTGAGTTGAAGCTCAGCCAGTAGCCCCCATAGGGACCAGCTCGACAGAGGACCTGCACCACCACAGTGAGCTCTGAGCGAGGGTGGTTGACTGAGATAGTGATTAGCTTTCTCGGTCGTCTGGTGGGGGGCCCCGTCACTGCCAAGTATTTGTCGGTGGTGGAGGCGAGGGGGCGGGCCAGTTGGAGGGACCAGCACTCGCTGAGGGTGCAAGTTGCCACTTCCTTCAGAGCAGAGATAGAGGGAGCTAGGGTCGATGGAGGAAGCTCTGTTGCAAGCTTCGCCTCAGAGTCTGCCCATTCATTCCCAGGGATTGCCTCATGTCCCGGGCACCATTGGAAATGAATGGTCAGATTTGGGAATGAGTCGAGAAGGGTCTCGACCCTTGCCTTCCATAGGGGGAGGAGCTGGGCCCCCAATGCTCCCCCTCGCCTCGACCACTGACAAATACCTGGCGGTCCACGGCCTACCATCACACCGACCCAGAAAGCTCCTCATGCACTCAGTCGACCACCCACGCAACGAGCTATCCGCAGTCGCTCAGGTCCTCTGCTGCGCCGGTCCCTATGGGGGATACTGGTTGAGCTTCGACTCAGCCTACCACTGCAGGCATGGCCTGATCTCGCACTGCCATTGGCACAACCACCCCCCCTGGCCTGCACAGTCGACCGCCCACATCCTTGGTGGCTGCAGCACCTTCCATTCGTGGATATGATGCATGTGGCCACCGCGAGACCCTCTCTCAGTCCACCACTCCGAGTGGACTAACGAAAACCGCCTCCTGGTTCTGCGACGTTGGCTAAAGCTGACAGGGCACCTCAACCGCCTTTCGGAATGCACCGTGGGCGCCATCCGGCTATCTTTTGCTGCGATGGACCTTGACGGGCACCCCACCAACAAGGATATGGACTTGGACCTCCTATGGGATTACATGCATCATATGCTCGGACCCCGAACCCAGGACTCGGACCCAGCCCTTTTGGAGCTTTCAGGTACGCTCCCTCCCTTTCCGCTTGAGTAAAGCCTGCCTTTCGGTATCCCCCATGATATGTCTTGGCCGGTGCTCTCGCCCTCCCTTTCCACTTCTAAGCTTCCTACTTTAACCTGCCCTCAACCGCTTGGTTTGTTCATAGTGATATGTATCCCTCCTTCTCTCAGTTTCATTACTAAATAGGGGCTCTTCACACACCAGCACCCCTTGGGGAGCAGAGCCCCTGCCCAGTTTTGTGCGATGCGTGATGACGGGCACCTCCGTTGTTATGTAGTTAGGGCCCCCCCTTCGGGGGGGCAGCTTGTAATTATGTAATACTGCAGGAATAATAATAATAAAAAAAGCCCCCAATGCTGAGGGCCAGGTGCGGAATAGGCTGAGGGCTGTCAGGGAGTCGGAGAGGAAGTAGATCTCCTGGACATCCGGCAGCAGGTGTTGGAAGCACCATCCCCCACATCCAGGTTTTCATGGATGGCTCTTGCATCGGAACAGCCTCGGGATCCGCTATCTGCGCTATGCTCGGCTGAACCAAACTCTGGTCGCGCCGACTTGCCTCCCCCACCTGCGCCACAGCCATGGACGCAGAAATCTTCTCTCTCGCCACTGCCCCTGGCTGGGCTGCGCACCACCTCCACACACACCTGCCTGTCGCATCAGACCTGTTCTTTCTGTCTGATTCGCTGATGGCACTCAACCTCTTCCACAACTGGGCCGCCGCTCCGGGTGCCCATCTCCTCCACCTTTGGAAGGCAGGGGTCGAGACGCTTCTGGACTCGCACCCAGGCCTCACCATCCATTTCGTGTGGTGTCCAGGTCACTCAGACATCCCTGGAAATGAATGGGCTGATGACGAAGCGAAACTCGCCACGGAGCTCCCCCCCTCACAACTTGCACCCTCCATATCCACCCTAAAGGAAGTGGCCACCAAGACTCTGGTCGAATGGTGGATGCTATCCCTGGCCCGCCCCCTAGCCTCCACTGCCGATAAATACTTGGCTGTACACGGCATCCCCTCCCGTCACCTGCGAAAGTTGCTTACCCACTCTGTGGACCACCCCCATCACCACCTTTCTGCAGTAGCGCAAGTCCTCTGTCACGCCGGTCCCTATGGGGGCTACTGGCTGAGCTTTGACTCAGCCTACTGGCACAGGCATGGCCTGATTTCCCACTGCAGGTGGCATAACCACCCACCATGGCCAGTGCAGATGACCACCCACATTTTAGGCGGGTGTTCCACTTTCCAACCCTGGATTCGGCGCATCTGGCCAGCCAAAACCCCCCTCCCAGCCCACCACTCAGAATGGACAGAGGAAAACCTTATACCGGTTCTGCACCATTAGCTTAGGCTGATGGGCACCTGAACTGCCTCTCAGACAGAACCGCAGGCGCCATTTGCCTGGCTTTTGCCACAATGGAACTAGATGGCTACCCCACCAACAAGGACTTTTTTATTTTTATTTTTTATTATTATTATTATTATTATTCCTGCAGTATTACATAATTACAAGCTGCCCCCCTGAAGGGGGGGCCCTAACTACATAACAACAGAGGCGCCCATCATCACACAACGCACAAAACTGGGCGGGACCCTGCTCCCCAAAGGGTGCCAAGGTGGGAAGGGTCCCTATTAGTAAAGGGGAAGCCAGGGGGAGGAATACATATTGCTACAACGAGACCAAGTGGGTTAGGGCAGGTAAAGGGGGTAGCTTAGAATTGGAAAGGGAGGGCGAGAGCGCTGGCCAGGACATATGTGGGAGAGTCCGAAAGGCAGTCACTGAGTAGGGGAAAAGGGAGGAAGCGTACCTGATAGCTCCAAGAGAGCCGGGTCCGGGTCCTGGGTTCGGGGTCCAAGCATATGACTCATGTATTCCCTAAGGAGGTCCAAGTCCATATCTTCGTTGGTGGGGTGCCCCTCTAAGTCCATCCTGGCGAAGGCCAGGCGGATGGTGGCAGAGGTGTGGTCAGAGAGGCGGTTCAAGTGCCCAGTCAATTTCAGCCAGTGGCGCAGGACCTGGAGATGGTTTTCATTGGCCCACTCGGTGTGGTGGGTTGGAAGGGGGTCACGGGGGGGCCAGACCTTACGGATCCATGGCCGGAAAGTGCGGCACCCGCCCAGGACATGGGCGGTGGATTGGGCTGGCCATGGGGGGTGGTTGTGCCACCTGCAGTGCAAGATCAGGCCGTGTCTGTGCCGGTAGACTGAGTCAAAGCTCAGCCAGTAGCCCCTGTAGGGACCGGCGTGGCAGAGGACCTGGGCGACTGCCAAGAGCTCCTGGCAGGGGTGGTTGACTGACTGGTTGAGTAACTTCCATGGTCTGTGGGAGGGGGTGCCGTTGACAGCCAAGTACTTGTCAGCTGTCGAGGCAATGGGGCGGGTGAGCGAGAGAGACCATCGTTCCATTAGGGTGTTGGTGGCGGCCTCCTTCAGAGCAGAGGTAGAGGGAGCGAGGGAGGACGGGGGGAGATTCATCGCGAACTTGGCCTTGTGGTCGGCCCATTCATTCCCTGGTATGTTGGAGTGGCCCGGACACCATACAAAATGGACAGAAAGATCTGGGTATGAGTCCAAGAGAGTCTGGACCCCAGCCTTCCATTGATGAAGGAGATGTGCACCTGGGACTGGTGCCCATGTTCAGATGAGGTGGAGTGCCGTCAGCAAATCTGACAGAAAGAAGATGTCAGATGTGACAGGCAGAAGCTCCCGGAGGTGGTGTGCAGCCCACATAGGCACAGAGGTGAGGGAGAAGATCTCCGTATCCGTTGCTGTGGCACATGTGGGGGAGGCGAGTTGGCATGATTTTAGACAGGTGAGGCCCATCATGGCGCAAACGGCGGAACCAGACTTCGTGCCCATGTGGGAGCCATCAGTGAAGACCTGGAGGTGGGGGAGGGTGCTCAGGGAGTGTGTGGCTTCCACGAATTCCTCGTGGGTGTCTTTGCTGACCAGAGTGATAGGAGAGGCAAACGAAACTCGACCATTCGTGAATGCCAGAGGATCTGTCCATGGGGGATGAGTGTATGCAGGGACTGGTTGAACCCGGGGGACCCGGACCTGCAGAGAAGTGGAAAAGGGGCGATTAGTTACTGTTTTGTAAAAACATTTTCTACTGACAGAGTGCAGGGTGCGCCAGAGGCACAGAGAATGGAGAGTCTTAGCATATTCAAAATAATAAGAAAGGGGGGGAAGGGAGCAAAGAAAGTTTGTGGAGAAAGGGGAGGCGCCTTTGTAGACGCCGAGGATCCATCTGCATGCCGTGTTTTGCACAGCCTGCAGGCGGCTTACTAAGGTTTTTTGGCGTCGGCCATGGTACCAGACTGGCGCACCCCAGGTGAGTACTGAGTGGACGCAGGCGATGTATAGGCAACATAGGAGAAGGGCCGAGATTCTGCGTTCAGTGTTGCCAAGGATGCGGAGGGCAGCGAGTGTGGAGAGGCCTTTGGAGTGCATTCGCTCGACGTGGGCCTTGAAGGAGAGGGCGGGGTCCCACCAAATCCCCAGCCAGCGGAGGGGGATTGAGGGTCGGATGAGCATGGTTGGGTCGACCTGAACCCCGGCTGAGTCCCAGTTGGTGTATGCTGAGGAACGGTGCCGGGGTGGGTGGAAGTGCAGGCACTCTGTCTTGGTGGCCTCAATGTTGAGACCGATGTCACCGAAGAGAGTGTCAAGTTGGTGGTAGGTGGCGGCGAGTTGTTGGCAGTTGGATGCCACGCTGGGGCCGACATGCACTAGTAGGTGGTCATCCACATATGTGAGGGCAGTGGTGCCGGTTTGGTGAAATTTCTGGAGGACCATGCCTGCGAAGATGGTGGACAGGATAGGGGATACTGGCGATCCCTGAGGGGTGCCAAGATCAGGTTTCTGGGCAGTTGGGAGGGTGGTGCCATCAAATGCGATGGCGACCTGCCGATCTGTCATGAAGGAGAGGCACCAGTCTGCCATGTCGGGCAGGCACTGGAGGTCCAGCAGTTGTCGGTGGAGGAGTTGTGGGTGCACTGAATCGAAGAAACCCTGTATGTCGACCGCAAGGACCGAGCATACAAGGCCCTCTGCATGGGTGCGCTCTGCAATCTGTAGGAGGTGCTGGGCAGCATCATAGACTGAGTGTCCCTGACGCCCCTGCTGAAGGGGGGTGGTGGCCGTTGAAATCGCTTGGAGGAGTGACTTGCAGGTTGGGGTCCACCAGGGGACCTCGGTTTTTGATGGCTTGGGGATTCTGGTGAATGGGGCGAGGGCGGTGATCATAGAGTCGACCATGGCCTGCGCTTTGACGTCAAGGGTGGTGGGGTTGTCCGCTGGTAAGAGGAAGGTGGATTCAAGTAATGGAAAGGTGATGTCAGACCATTCCTCTCTGTTGGCTGGGAGAAGCCGGCACATTTTCATGGCTGGAGGGGGGGGCCGGGATGGCAGGGACCAGCGTAGCATCGCATGGTCGGACAGTGGGGAGGAGGTTGATGAACCTGAGTCTATAATGGTGTCAGGGTTGATTGTGGGTGGGGCCCAGATCATGTCAATGGGGCACCGTCGACGGTTGTCAATGGGCCACAAGTCAGAATCCGGGAGGTGGGCTGGCACAAGGCCATGCTCCTGGAAGAAGTCATCAAGGGGTTGTGCCCTCAAGTCCTCCTGCCGAGCGGCAGGGAGTTCGGACCACAAGCGGTGGCGACAGTTGAAGTTGCCTGCCATGAGCAGAGTGGAGGCCAAAACTGGCGGGATCATAAAAAGGAATGACTCACCAGGGTATTGTGGGGTGGCGGTAGTATGGTCCGGCATGTGCATACTATAATAGTTGCAGAGGTGGATGGTTAGTTTGGAGCAGATTTCGATAGTGAGAACATCGGTGCCGGACGAGGCAGTGCCGAGGACCGACCATGAGGTTAAGGGGATGGCGTGAGATACATAAGTGACTGCCCAAGGCTGGGTGGCTGGGGGTAGGACTGCTATGTACCCTGGGAGGGAGGGTACGTTGAGGACTGGCATGCCGGTTGGGTTGGTGAGGGATGGCTGGAGACCGATTTGGTACCAGGGTGGTTCCTGTAGCAAAATGACGGTGGGTGGGGATGGGTCAGTGGTGAGGATTGGAATGAGGGAATGGACTGTGGCTTTTTTATTTTTATTTATTTTTATTTATTATTCCTGCAGTTTTACATAATTACAAGCCGCCCCCCCGAAGGGGGGGCCCTAACTACATAAAAGACGGAGGCACCTGTCATTGTGCATTGCACAAAACTGGGCGGGGGCTCTGCTCCCCATGGGGTGCCGAAGTGTGGAGAACCCCTATTTAGTAAGAAAGACGTGGGAAGGAGGGATACATATCACTACGAACAAAACCATGCAGATAAGGGCAGGTAACAGTAAGAAGCTTAGAAGAGGAAAGGGAGGGTGAGAGTGCTGGCCGAGATGTAATGGGGGGGAGTCCGAAAGGCAGTCGCTATTCGAGCAGAAAGGGAGGAAGCATACCTGATAGCTCCATAAGGGCTGGGTCCGAGTCCAGGGTTTGGGGTCTGAGCATATGACGCATGTAATCCCATAGGAGGTCCAGGTCCATATCCTTGTTGGTAGGGTGGCCGTTGAGGTCCATCGTGGTGAAAGCTAGCCTGATGGTGCCTGTGGCACGGTCAGATAGGCGGTTCAGGTGCCCTGTCAGCTTGAGCCAACAGCGCAGAACCGGGAGGTGGTTTTCATCAGCCCACTCTGAGTGGTGGACTGGGAGAGGGTCCCGAGGTGGCCACATGCGCCATATCCATGGATGGAAGGTACTACAGCCGCCTAAGATGTGAGCGGTCGACTGCGCAGGCCAGGGGGGGTGGTTGTGCCATCTGCAGTGCGAGATCAGGCCATGCCTGTGGCGGTAGGCTGAGTCCAAGCTCAGCCAGTAACCCCCGTAGGGACCAGCGCAGCAGAGGACCTGTGCAACTGTGGATAGCTCGCTTCGAGGGTGGTCGACCGAATGCATGAGAAGCTTTCGGGGTCGGCATGATGGGAGGCCGTGAACTGCCAGGTACTTGTTGGCGGTTGATGCAAGTGGGCGGGCTAATGAGTGCATCCATCGCTCCATGAGGGTGTGGACAGCAAGTTCTTTTAGTGCAGAGGTGGATGGTTTGAGTTCAGATGGGGGGAGCTCTGTCGCCAGCTTCGCTTCCATGTCAGCCCATTCATTACCAGGGATGTCCGAGTGGCCGGGGCACCATACAAAATGAACAGTGAGCTGGGGGTACAAATCCAGCAGAGTCTCCACACCTGCTTTCCAGATGTGGAGGAGGTGAGTGCCAGGGGCAGCGGTCCATGTGCAGAAGAGGTGGAGGGTGGTCAGCGAATCAGACAGAAAGAAGATGTCCAATGCGACACGCAGTTGTGCCGGGAGGCGGCGTGCCACCCAGCCCGGTGCTGTGGCGAGAGAGAATTCCTCGGTGTCCGTGGCTGTGGCACAGGTGGGGGACTCCAATCGGTGGGATCGGAGTCGATTGTGGCTGAGCATAGCGCAGATGGCCGAGCCTGACTTATTATCAATGCGGGAGCCGTCCGTGAATACCTGGACATGGGGGGTGGACCCAAGTTGGCACGCCACCATTATGAAAGACTTTCATGTGTTGGCGCTGACCGGGGTGGTGGGGGTGGTGAAGTGGACTCGGCCGTTAGTGAAGGCCAGAGGATCTGTCCATGGGGGATGCATGTATGCAGGGACCTGTTGAACCTGGGGGGCTCGGACCTGCAGAGAAAGGGAGAAGGGTCTGTTAGCTACATTTTTAAATAATTTATGGCCAATAGAGTGAGGGGTGTGCCAAAGGTGTAGGGAATGGGTCGTCTTAATATATTCAAAATAGAAAGAAAGAGGGGGAACTGAGCAGAGGAAATTAGTGGAGTGGGGGGAGGTGCCTTTAAAGACGCCTAAGATCCACCGGCAGGCCGTATTTTGTATGGTCTGTAAGCGGTTTACCAGGGTTTTTTGGCAGTGGCTGTGGTACCACACTGGTGCCCCCCATGAAAGGATGGAGCAGACGCAGGAGGTGTAAAGGCAGCAGAGGAGGAGGGCTGAGATTCCGTGTTGGGTGTTGCCCAAAATGCGGAGGGCGGTGAGAGTGGACAGCCCTTTGGAGTGCATACGCTCGACATGGGGCTTGAAGGAGAGGCCCGGGTCCCACCATATCCCCAGCCACCGAAGTGGGATTGAGGGGCGGATCAGGGTGTTGGGGTCGACCTGTACCCTGGCCGTGTCCCAGCCATTGTAGCCAGTGTGTTGCCGAGGAGGGTGAAAGTGGAGGCACTCCGTCTTGGCTGCTTCGATGTTGAGACCAATGGTGCTGAAGAGGGTGTCCAGTTGTTGGTAGGTGCAGGCTAGGGTGCAGCAGTTGGATGCCACTGAGGGGCCTACACAAATAAGTAAGTGGTTGTCAACATATGCCAGGGTGGTGGTGCCGGCTTGGTGAAAGTGCCGGAGGACCACCCCTGCAAATATAGTTGACAGGATAGGGGAGACTGGCGATCCCTGCGGGGTGCCAAAGTCGGGTTTGGGGGCGGTAGGGAGGGTAGTGCCGTCGAAGGCAACAGCAACCTGCCAGTCCGTCATGAAGGACAAACACCAGTCGGCCATGTCTGGCACGCAACTGAGGTCCAACAATTGTTGGTGGAGGAGCTGGGGGTGCACCGAGTCGAAAAAACCCTGGATGTTGACCGTGAGGACTGAACAAACACGGCCTTCTGAGTGGGCGCGTTCCGCAATCTGTAGTAGGTGTTGGGCGGCGTCGTAGACTGAATGGCCCTGATGCCCCCCATATTGGTTAGGTGGCAACCAATCCCTCATATTTGTGAGGTATTGGAGCCGGTTAGCGATTATCTTTTCGAGGAGTTTCCCTAAGGTCTCCTCTTTTTATTATTATTATTATTATTCCTGCAGTATTACATAATTACAAGCTGCCCCCTCGAAGGGGGGGCCCTAACTACATAACAACGGAGGTGCCCGTCATCACGCATCACACCAAACTGGGCAGGGGCTCTGCTCCCCGAAGGGTGCCAATGTGTGAAGAGCCCCTATTTAGTAGAGAAACTGAGAGAGGGAGGGATACATATCACTACGAACAAACCAAGCGGTTGAGGGCAGGTTAAAGTAGGAAGCTTAGAAGTGGTAAGGGAGGGCGAGAGCGCCGGCCGGGATGTATCATGTGGGATTCCGAAAGGCAGGCTTTACTCAAGCAGGAAGGGAGGGAGTGTACCTGAAAGCTCCAAAAGGGCTGGGTCCGAGTCCAGGGTTTGTGGTCCGAGCATACAATGCATGTAGTCCTGTAGGAGGTCCAAGTCCATATCCTCGTCAGTGGGGAGTCCATCCAGGTCCATCACGGCAAAAGACAGTTGGATGGCGCCTGCGGCGTGGTCAGAGAGGTGGTTAAGGTGCCCTGTTAGCTTAAGCCAGCGGCACAAAACTGGGAGGCGGTTTTCATCAGCCCACTCTGAGTGGTGGACTGGGAAAGGGTCCTGAGGTGGCCAAACACATCATATCCATGAGTGGAAGGTGCTGCAGCCGCCTAGGATGTGGGCGGTCGACTGCGCTGGCCAGGGGGGGTGGTTGTGCCACCTGCAGTGCGAGATCAGGCCATGCCTGCAGCGGTAGGCCGAGTGGAAACTCAGCCAGTATCCCCCATAGGGACCGGTGTGGCAGAGGACCTGTGCGACTGCGGATAGTTCGCTGCATGGGTGGTCGACTGAATGCATGAGGAGCTTTCGAGGTCAGTGTGATGGTAGGCCATGGACTGCCAGGTATTTATCGGCAGTCAAGGCAAGGGGGCAGGCTAGTGAGAGTGTCCATTGTTCCATGAGGGTGCAGACGGCAGCTTCTTTTAGGGAGAGGTGGAAGGTTTGAGGTCAGATGGGGGGAGCTCGGTTGCCAGCTTTGCCTCCGTGTCAGCCCATTCATTTCCAGGGATGTCCGAGTGTCTGGGGCACCATACGAAATGGATGGTGAGCTGGGGGTACAAATCCAGCAGAGTCTCCACACCCACTTTCCAAATGTGGAAGAGGTAGGCACTGGGAGCGGCGGCCCAGGTTCGGAAAAGGTGTAGAGCAGTCAGCGAATCGGACAGAAAGAAGATATCTGATGCGACACGCAGTTGTGCTGGGAGACAGTGTGCTACCCAGCCCGGGGCCATGGCGAGTGAGAACTCCTCGGCATCTGTGGCTGTGGCACAGGTGGGGGACTCCAGTCGGCATGACCAGAGACAGGTGTTGCCCAGCATTGTGCAGATGGCTGAGCCCGACTTATTGTCAAAGCAGGAGCCATCAGTAAAGACCTGGACATGGGGGGTGGAGCCTAGTTGGCGCGCTGCCGTTACGAATGATTTCCAGGTGTCGGCGCTAACTGGGGTGACAGGGGTGGTGAACCGGACTCAGTCCTTCGTGAAAGCCAGTGGGTCCGTCCATGGGGGATGCGTGTATGCAGGGACCTGTTGAACCCAGGGGGCTTGGACCTGCAGAGAAAGGGAGAAGGGTCTGTTAGCTACGTTTTTAAATAGTTTACGGCCAATAGAGTGAGGAGTGTGCCAGAGGTGAAGGGAATGGGTAGTCTTTATATATTTCTTAAAATCTACGCACGTTGTGGTAGACAATGAGGTGCAGTGGTGAAGTTGAGGCAAAGGTGGGTTATCAGCGTAAACCAATGTATTTCTAGGGTGAGACCAGCTCCCCTTATATACACGTTCCGTGGGCTAGTACTACTATATCTATCTAGCCCTGGTATCATATGGCGTTATCGTTGTGTTATCGTTCACTTAGTAAGGTGGATGTTCATATGACCACGTACTATATTTATATCGTTCATTATATTTATTTAATACTCCCCTTCAAACTTTTACTAGGCGGAGTAGACTTGTAAAATGTTTGATTAATTCGATTGTTAGTGCTTTTCGTCATAATATCAGCCTTTTGCTGTCCAGTTGGAATATATGAAACTGATATGGTTTCATTTTCAATATAATCTTGTAAGAAATCTTTTCATATATCAATATGTTTTGTTCTTTGTGTATATTTTTGTTCTGTTGAATTTACTATAGTTATGGCTGCTTGATTATCGCATAAGATTTTCGTAGGTGTATCCAAGGTCTGCAGTACCTCTTCAACCAGTCTTCTTAGCCATATAGCTTCTTTTACTCCATGAGTTAAAGCTTGTAATTCAGCTTCGCATACTGATAGTGACACTAGTTCTTGTTTTTTACTAGACCAAGATGTCGTTGCATTTCCTATTTGGAATATATATCCTGATATGGCTTTGTGGCCTTCTTGTGTCATTCTGTCAGCATCAGTATATCCGATTAACTCGATTGGTTCCTTTCCTCCGAGTATTAACCAATAATCATTCGTTCCTTTCAAATATTTAAAACAGTGTTTTACTGCATTATAATGTTTGATACTAGGTTTATTTAAATGCCTAGCAAATTGACCTGTAGCGAATGATATATCAGGTCTCGTACAATCTGCTGCATATTGTAATGCTCCAACCATGTTCATATAAGGTATTTGATTCATGAAGTTTAATTCTTCATTAGTTGGATTTTCAAGTGATTTTAACACTTGACCAGGTGTCATTGGTGTTCGTACCGTTGCAGCATCTTTTAATTTGTATTTTTCTATAATATTATCAATATAGTGTTTTTGTCTTAGTTTTATTATTCTTTCTTCTCAGTTTCTTTCGATTTCAATGCCGAGTAACCAATGTATATCGTTTCCGTCAGTGAATTTTACATGTTTTCCTATTTCATTTTTAAAGGCTTTTATTATTAATAAATTGAAGCCACATATCGTTATATCGTCAACATGTATGAAAAGTATTAGAATTGTTTTCCCTTTTACTTTTCTTAAGAATACTGCGTTATCTTGGACTGCTCATGTCAGTCCTATTCCAATTAATATTTCTGATAATTTTTTATACCATCGTCTGCCTGCTTGTTTTAATCCGTATAAGGCTTTGTTTAATTTTAGAACTTGTCCAGGTTTTATTTCGATTAGGTTTCCTGGTGGTGGTTTTATATATATGTTTTCGTCTTTTTCTAATTCACCATATAAGTAAGCTGATTTTATGTCGATTTGGTGAATTTTGTAATTATTTGTTGCACTCCAACTTAATATAGTTCTTACTGTAGCTAATCGTGCTACTGGAGTGAATGTGTCATTTGGATAGTAGTCTATACCCTCTTTCTGGGCAAATCCTTGAACTACTAGTCTTGCTTTGTAATGTTCTATTTCTCCGTTTGCTAATCTTTTTGTTTTATAAACAAATCTTGTTCTGATTATGTTTGCTTCTTTTGGTGGATCAATGATTTTCCACGTAGATCTTTCGATTAACGTTTTTATTTCTTCTTTCATCGCTGTGATCCACTGATTTGCGTCAATTCTATTGATTGCTTGTTGATATGAATTTGGATCGCCTATTAATTCCATATTGAATTGGTTAAATTCCGTAAGATAAGTGACTGTATTTTGTTTGTCGAAATTTAGACCTAATGATCGTTTTGTTGGCTTTGTTGTTCTTATTGGTCTTTCATTTGTTAATATTTTTATTTGTTCGTTATGTTTTTCTGTTATATTCTCCCCTTCAATTTTAGATGGTGGAGAATCTAAAAATTGTAAATTTCGTTCAATTGTGATTTTTCGGTCATAATATGTTCTGTGACCTTTGCTTTCTTCGTCAAATCCTAGCCATTGTGCATATTTTCCTTTTGGTTGTAATTTATTAACGTTTTCTTGTCGTATAATGCAATATTGGCCGAATTCTTTTAGATCATCAATGTTATAATTTTCATTATATCGTTTAAAATATGGTGTTTTAAAATCAATAGCGCTTTTTGGCATTCTATTGTAAACGTAAGTACTGTATTTTACAGCTTCTCCCCATAGACTGGGTGGTAATTTTGCTTGTAGCAGATTTACTTGTGTATTATTTAAAATTGTTTGATGTGATCGTTCTGCTACTCCATTTTGTTGTGGCGTATCGTGAACAGTCAGCTTTCGTATTGTTCCATTTTTTTCTAAATAATCAGTGAATTGTTTACTTAGAAACACTGTATCATTGTCGCTTTGTAATATTTTTATTTTTATATTATGTTGTGTATTGAGCATTGTAGCCCATGTCGTATAAGCGTTTAAGCCCTCATCCTTTGTTTTTAATAAAATCATTTTTATCCATCTTGTAGCATCATCTACTGTTACATTTTTTTACTTCTCTTCTGCGCTGACTCACTTCCTCTTCGTCATCATCAGTCCCATTTCTGTCTTACTCATCTTATTCGCTTGCGCATAAGACGCCATGATACGCTTCTTGCACCATCATGACGTGCTTTGCTTATGATCACCGTACTTGTATTACAAGCATTCTTGAGTTTCCATGACTTCCATAGTCTGGTAACATACTAACCAAGTCGTACAGTAGCAAACATAGATAGCATATAAGCATGTAACTTCGTAGCACAAGCCTAAGCTTGTGCTCTTTGTTCATACAAGCCCATTATCTGCTACCACCAGTTTACTAGCCTACCGTGTCCACATTGCCGATCAGGAAGCCCCATCGACAATCACCTTCGACTTACACATCTAGAAGCCCCGTTGCCGTACCACCAGTCTCGATGATCAGAAGCCCCGACGTCGATCACCGCGTAACCGTTGAGCTTAACATCTACAAGTGTTAGAAGATATTTATATCCTCCTATAGCATGTGTGGATGCTGGACCCCATATGTCCATATGTATATGATCACCGAATTTTTCGGCTAATTTTGAAATACGTAATTTTGGAATTTGCATTCTTTTAATATTTGCTTCTATGCAGATTGTGCATTGAGTTTCGTCGTAATTTGATATTTTATTATTTGTAATTTGATCTTCTTTTAATAATCATTTTATGTAAGCATAACTTATATGCCCGAGTTTTTTGTGAAGTTCAAATAATGTTACATTTTTTGTAGCCGCTTGTACATTGTTATTAAATATACTATACAATCCATTTGTGTTTTTAATTTTTCCGCATAAAGATCCATTAGGATACTTTATTGTGCATTCGTTTTCTTTATAAATAAATTTGTAGCCATCTTGACATAGAAGTCCTTGAGAGACTAATGTCATATTCATTTTAGGATTGTAGTATATGTTTGATAATATTATGACACTTACCGAGTGTCCATTGGGGATGTAAAGCTTAAGATCCCCTACTATGTTTGCCATGAATGTTGTTTTATTTGTGGCCGTTATCGTGATTGCGTCGGTTTTGTAAGTATTTCGTAATCGGTTTAGATATGGTGTTAAGTGAATTGTTGCACCAGTATCAATTATATCCATTGAAGAATAAACATTATTAGCAAATTCTTTTGTTGTAATAGCATTAATGCTTACATCCAAATTATTATCATCCACGTCTTCCATTGCACTGTCGTGGTTTCCTATAGTGTCAAGGAAATCATTATATGAATATATTGGGAATTCTCCCATGTCGAAGTCATTGTCATCAATTTCGGTTATAAAGGCGGTTTCGCCTTGGCCTATTACGGCGCTTAGTTCGATTCGAGAGCTCGATGTGACGTTTGTTGCTGCTGCTGCTGCGGTATGTTTAGCCTGGGCCGCACTTGCCCCAGTCAATGTCGGTGCCACTGACGCACCCGTTTCCTTCCCTTTTCCTTTGTTGTCATTCGTGTCCTCTTTTTTCTTCTGAGCTGCCTTCGTCCATTCCGTTTTTGGCGCCCAGCAGTCTCGACTAAAATGCCCTAACTTGTTACAGTTATAGCATTTAATAATGTGTGATTGTTGGTTAGGGGAATATCCCCCTCATCCTCGTCCTCGCATATATCCTCCACAGCCCCTATAGCCGCGACCTCGTGGCTGTACTCCGTGGCTGTTACCGCGTCCGCAGCCCCTAAAATAGGGGTGGTTCCGCTTGTCCTTGGGCAGGTGGTTAGCCGCCGCTCCTGTCCTCTGATGATTTTTGCGCCACCCCTCGAAGGCATTTCTCAGTGCCGTTAGTAAGAATTGAGGGGTTAGTTCAATTTCATCTTTGTCTGGATTCATTTCGTTAATTGTTTTAATATATAACTCACTCTGCGTGAGTACGTATGGTATTGTTCAGGCATTGCCCGCGTAATAGCCGATATATATGTCAACTCTGAAACTTTTACCCCTTGGGCTATGAGTTCCTCATATTTATTGCTGAGGTTATCGAGCATTCCATTGAAATGGCTGACATGACCTCTGATATCAAAAAGGGCAGCCTTGTTAAAGCCCTTTGTAATTGTTGTCTGGACGTTATATCATCCGTCAAGCGCTTTGAGTAGCGCTGGAATATCTTTAGAGAAATTAAGATAATAAGCCAGTATTTTGTTGGGCATAGTGCGCATAATGCTGTTATATAGAGCACTTGATATACCAGCCTCTCCAGTTCCTGGGGAGTTAATGAGCAGGTTACCGTAACCTGCACTCTCGATTGCACTTCGGACTCTGTAGTTCCAGAGTTTGTAGTTTCGATGCCCGTCGAGTTTCTCGATTCCGTCGAAGAATTTCTGGAGTTCCACGAGTTTAGTTGCCATACTCAGTTCATCTTCCTCGGTATCGTTAGCGTCTGAATTGTCAGGGTCAGATGGTTCTGATGGCTCACATGATGGGTTATTTTTGGATTCTTCGGTATTTTCTTCTTCGTTATCTTCTTTTTTATCTTCGTCTTCTTTCTTATCATTTTCTTCTTCTGGCTTAATATAAGGGTTATCAATTTTAAATTGTTCTTTTTTGTTTGGATCTGATATACCCAAATACGTACTGATTCTGTATCTGATTTCGGATGATTTTCCTTGATCTGATATTCCTAAATCTTTAGCGTGATTCGTTAATTCCATTTTATAGTCAGTTTTTATTTTCAATTTTTCGTCATTGGTAGAATTGTCATACCTGTTTATTCGATCTTGTATTTGCTGTTCTGTTCCGTTAATAGGTATTTGTTGTAGGTTGCTTTGTATTATAAGGTCGACTAACCTTTTGCTATCTTTAGCTTTTTGAATTTTTTCTTCGAGTTCTTCAATAGTAGATGACTGTGTATACGTTATTTTTAGTTCGTTAGCAATTATTCGTAATCCTGATAATTTTTGCAAGTGTGTATGCTCACGAGTATTGGGTTTCTGTCCGTCAGACATAATTTTGTTATGTGAGGTTTTATGAATTCGTTAATCGTTTCATTAGTTATAGAGTCAAGGCTCATAACCTCTTAAAATCTACACATGTTGTGGTAGATGATGAGGTGCAGTGGTGAAGTTGAGGCAAAGGTGGGTTATCAGTGTAAACCGATGTATTTCTAGGGTGAGACCAGCTCCCCTTATATACATGTTCTGTGGGCTAGTACTACTATATCTATCTAGCCCTGGTATCATATGGCGTTATTGTTGCGTTATCGTTCACTTAGTAAGGTGGATGTTCATATGACCATGTACTATATTTATATCGTTTGTTATATTTATTTAATACAAAATGACTGAGAAAATGCAGGGTGTGTAAAGGATAGGGGGTGTGTAAAGGAGTCATACTACACTGTAGTTGTTTGAGGTTGATAAAAGGCTGGTATGGCAGAGTACAGTCTGCAGTCTGCAGACAAGTTGGAATTCTTAGTCCACATTGGAAAAATCTTGCTCCAACCCTGCCATTATTACAGATTTCATAATCTCAACTACTTGTTAGAAATCTTGAGGTGTGCCGTCACAGCACGGGTCGGTCCTCGTTGATAAATGATTTCTTTGTGGCCATTTCCAACCAAGAGCATACATGCAAGTAACTACGAGTAAAACTTCACAGAGTGTGAGATGTAAATACCATATGTAGTTTCATAGTCAAGATTACCAAATCATAATTCCAACACTACTATGTAACTATATTTGGTATCTAGGTCTCACACTCTGTGAAAGCTGATTATAATATTGAGCAGTTTCCAACTTTGACAATAAAATCAAATAGTTATGCAGCATGGATATTTGCAGTTACATAAAGCAGCAGTTCCCGGGGTCTCTCCGATGAATTTCTTGTGTGCTTATTTAATCTCTAAATGATGGTCGGCAGCTCAGAAGCGACTACACGAATGAGCTGAGCCATCCCGTCCACCATACGAAAATCACGTGAGTTTTGGCTTATGAAGACGGCAGTAATGAAAAAAAAAAACAGCAGAAAGTCTGCATAGGAGTGAGATTCACTTTCAGCACAAAAAGAAATAAAGAGACGGGTTGTCTATGGACGAAACTCCTAAAAGGAATTAGCACTGCACTGCATACGTATGACCGGGTTTGCTCTATCACCAGGGCGTCGAAAGTACATCCTCTTCCTACACCAAGGAGACGCCTGTCTACACGAGTTTGCTGACAAGCATCATTTGCTGGAAATCGACGAGTGATAGAGTCGGATTGTTCCGGGACGAAGAAGACGAAAAAAACTCTAGCATTTCCATTATCTGTGGAGAAAGCCGGGACAAAACGATCAGTATTTGAGATATGGCAAATTTTCACATCCTCTCACTTCTTCGGCCGAGATTCTCTGTTTGATTGAAGCGGAAGCCCTTGCAATGTCTTTGATCGCTATCCGTTTGCTTTTTAGAACATCTAGATCCATGTTCCCATGCCCGTCCATAGCAGTGTCTGGGAAAAAAAGTGCAAAAGTAGAAAGAATCTCCTTCATTTGACGCCCGGTAAGCCGAGCATACTGTTGGGAGATATTAGAGACATCTTTTGCATGACAACTTGGTGCGTTTTTCCCCCGGTGAACTGTCTTTAAGCCCGCGAGACGGGATTTCGTGCGTCGCACCGTCCTTTCCGGAACGTATTCTTCTCCAGAAGATGACTCTCCCTCCGAACCAGACGCCCCAGGAGTTGAGTGTGCTGGGGAAGAATCAGGTAACAGCAACCCATCCCCATCACATTGAGCGTTAATATCGGGTGGGACGAGAACGGCACATACGGCACGCCAGTCGTGCCTGCTCACCGCTTCCTCACGCGGTTCGGAATGTTCATCGAGTCTATCGTTGTGGGTCTGCCAACCGGAGGCGGCATTTGCGAAGATATCCAGCACTTCGGCATCATCAAAAGGTAAGTTGAGGAGTTGGAGAGCGCGCGGGATAAGGGACAGCGGGATATGCGTTATTTCATTATAATTTTCGTCCTCGCTATCGTGCCCAGACATGGAATCCGTCCCACCATTAGTTACATCTCGATCGTCAAGTATGAAGCCACCGCCTGACAACTCCCCTTGTAAGTCAGAGTGGATACGACGGCGTTTTTGCGGCCTCCTCTTCTCAGACGCTTCCACCCCCTCCAATGCACGATTGAAGGCACGATCAATAAGTTGAGTAGTTCGGTTTGGGAGCTTTGCCATAGTTTTGTCTGAATCCGCATCCGCACTCGCTGCCATGGTAGTGGAGGGCAGGGGCGGAGGGCTACCTGAAACGGCAATACGCTATTTTGTTTGAGGTTGACTGCGAACCATGACTAGGTCAAAGGTCAAATTTTTTAACAACGCATTTTCGCCTGCGGACTGCTGAATTATTTTGTTAGAGGAAAGGAAAGGGGAGGGACCCTAAGTGGACTAACAGGGATGAGCTGGAAATGTCCAACGAACGGTTCGAAAAATACTACAAGACGCAGCAAATTTTACCTGCCGACGAATGGGACTCGTTCATGCAGGCGTTACGCCAGTCGTTGCCATCCACCTTCCGAATTGCCGGGAATCGACAGATGAAAGATGTATTGAATAACGCCATAAAAAACACATTCGTACCTCAGCTTGAGACTGGTAGCTTCAATGGCGAACCGCTCCCAGTCCCTCGTCCCATCCCGTGGTATCCACAAGGACTCGCCTGGCATCTGAGCGTCCCTAGGAAGGAACTTCGGAGATCGCCAGAGTATAAGCGTTTTCATTCCTTCCTTGTTTATGAGACGGAAATTGGCAACATATCGAGGCAAGAAGCTGTCAGCATGCTTCCCCCGCTCTTCCTGGACGTTCGCCCAGATCACTCTGTAATCGATCTATGTGCCGCCCCAGGATCGAAAACGTCCCAACTCTTAGAGGCAATGGATCCACCATCAGGCATACTTGTGGCAAACGATGCGGACCACAAGCGTGCTCAACTCCTAGTTCACACATCGGCTAGGCTTCCTTCCCCTGCTCTCATGGTCACCAATTTAGATGCATCTGTTTTTCCTTATCTGAAATCTAGAGGCGAATATCTACGCTTCGACAGGATTCTCGCGGACGTGCCTTGCAGCGGCGATGGCACTTTGAGGAAAAATGTTGGTATATGGAGGAACTGGAGTCCAATGGAGGGAAACGGTTTACATTCGTAAGTCCTTCTCTCTCTCTCTCTCTCTCTCTCTCTCTCTCTGTCTGATCTCAATATCGCATGCTTCTATAGCCTACAACTTCGCATACTCCAGCGGGCCATGCGTATGCTTAAGAACGATACAGAACCATCTCAGGACAAACCTCGCATAGTTTATTCGACGTGTTCTTTAAATCCTGTTGAAAATGAAGCCGTCATAGCGGCGGCACTGAACAGTGTCCCAGGTGAGTCTTGCATCGTTGTCCAAACCTATCGAGTTGACTGAATATATCTCGAAAAAAAGGCTTCGAGCTTGTGGACGTGTCAGGTACCCTCCCAGCCCTCATTCGACGTCCGGGTCTCTCAACATGGCGCCCTGCAGTCGATCGCGACGTTGATGTGACCCACGCATCTTACGAAGACTACTGTACAGCGCTTAAAAAACTAGCTAACACATTTACCGTCGGTATGCCTGAAGACAGTGAAGGACAGAGGGAGATTGACGAAGACAAGAGCATCCCGAAGGGTAAACGGTCAGCTAAAGGTAAGGAAAGGGAGGGTATGGTACGGAATAGAATGCTCGCGACTCATTGGCCGCCTTCAAATGCGGACCAGTTGAGGCTGGAGCGCTGGTAAGCATGGTCGAGCTAGTTGATGTTTGGCACTAAGGCAATGTTGATCACAGCATACGGATATATCCCCACTTACAGGACTCAGGGGGGTTCTTCGTTGCTGTTCTCCAACGGTCTAGCGATACCACGCTTTGCGCAGCAAGACCGAAAATGGAGGGAAAGAGGCCTGTCCCCGTAAAGGATACAGCCGGAGCGAATGAGACTGTGGAGGTTGAAGAAGGCCCGGTTGCAAAAAAGCCAAAGTTGTTTGATGAAAAAGATAACGCAGTCGATAGCGATAGCCCAGAGTTCTCATCTCATCAGGAGGACGCAGGAGAGCCTAATGCCGAGTCGACGGGGGTGTTCAAGGAGAACCCCTTCACGTTCGTGTCCGCCGATGAACCGAGCCTTGTTTCTTGCATGTCAGTTTAGTCTCTTCTTCCTCCACTGCCCTCATGTTCATCAGCAACGCGCGTGTCTGAACAGCAAGAAGCTGAACCTATCGCCGACATTTCCTCGATCGAATTTATACGTACGCAATCCAGACGGAGCCCCACTTCGCTCTTTATATCTCGTCAATGATGCCGTCAAGGCAATTATGGAGCGTGCAGACTATACGAAGATACGTCTGGTGAGTGCAGGGGTAAAACTTTTTGGTAGATCGGAATTGGGGCACGCAAAGGGCGCGTCATCTATCGAGTCCTCTACCAAGGATTCTAAAACAGAATTTCGCGTGCTGAGCGAAGGGTTACTTGCGCTTCTCCCTTACATTGATTACGAGGCGCTGGTAAATGGTGATGCACTAGCGTTGAGGACTCTTCTCGAAACGTACTACCCGCTTTGCTCTTCATTTAAAGATCCTTTTAGATCGAACATTGAAGCAAGAGGTGCGTCGAGTTACTGAACAGTCAGAGTATCGATTGTCAATATTTGTGTTTTTAGCTTTGGGGAGTCACATAATACGATTCGTGCCAGGGGAATATGGAAGTGTCAGGTGTGCCTACTTATTGGAAACGTGCAACTACGCACAAGTTTACAGCATTACAGTCTTTCGCATGACCTTTTCCTACCGCTCTGGAAATCTGATGTTTCTGTGAGCCTGATGATTGATAAAAAAGCCAAGAGGTTGGTTACCTTTTTCTCGGAAATTTTAGGACTGCAAATTTATAAACTCGTACAGTGCACTCAGCTTGAGGCTCTTTGGTGAAGACATCACCGTGGCAGGTCGTCAGGCGCTGAAACAACAACAGGAGAAAATTTTGAGGACAGGCAGCAGCCTATTGGTAGCCGAGGATGATGAGGCGGATGATGTTACCGAAGACACTGCCGACGATGTGGCGGTTGACCTAGACTGAACCGCGTAGCATTGGATCACGATTTTATTATATGCTACATAAAATTAGTTTACTCGTCGACAAAAGTAAATAACGGTCCAATATCTACAAAGCAGACAAGAGCGATTGAATCCATGGGTTTGCGTCAATGCGCCCGCGATACGTTTCCAGACAATCTTTTAAAATAGCGATATCTGTATCGACGTCCTCGTTTCCACCGTTCATGGGGTCGTCCCCATCGTCTCCTGATTTTTCAGCGCATCGAGAGGCCCATGTATGTAGCATTTCCTCAATGAGCCTGCTGCCCTCTTCTGTCACTTCTCTTGGATGTGCGGATCTTCCCTCGCGCTCATCCCCGAAATCTTCTAATTCATCGGCCTTCCTTTTTGCTAGCTGGATGATGGATGTTATACGTGAGGATTTCGTCGAGCATCGGATGCGGGAAATTATGACCAATCTTCACTCACCTTAACGACATCTTTTGGAAAATTTGCGAGCTCAGCGACATGAATACCAAAGCTTTGGTCACATATGCCTAAGAGAATACCGTCCCATCAGCAGCAGTACTAAAAAGCCATTCAATATGATCGGACTCACCAGGTTCGACCTTATAGAGGAGTGTGATATCGCGGTCTTGAGTAGATTCGCCAGTTTTCGTAACATGAGCGACAACGTGTAGGTTCTTGACATGCGATATCTGCTGATCCAGGGCTGTGAGTTCGTGAAAATGTGTAGCGAAAAGGCAGAATGCATGAATCTGGGACGCTATGTGTCTGTCACACCAGTTAGTGCACATGTATGCAGACGATGATGGGGCGTACTCAGAGATCGCCCATGCAAGGCCAAACCCATCGTATGTCGACGTTCCTTTGTATATAAGTCAGCTCAAAATCCCTTTGGCGAATATTAAACCCTCTTTACCTCTTCCTAGCTCATCAATAATGACAAGAGAGTCCTTCGACGCGGACTGGTTCGTGTAAGTTGCGACTAAATAACTTTCCGATGAAAGCATGTGACAGTACCTTCAGTATCGTCGCAGTTTCAAGCATTTCGGCCATAAACGTGGAGACGCCCTTAAGCTGACTGTCTCCTGCACCAACGCGGCAAAGGATTGAATCGAAAATGGGAAGTTGCGCCTCTGCACAGGGCACGAAACAGCCCGTCTGGGCCATGAGAGCAATTACTCCAGCCTGACAAATGCGTATACGAACATCAACTATTGTGCATCGTATGGACCTAGCGTTGAGGCTGACCTGGCGTATATATGTGCTCTTACCGCCCATATTCGGACCAGCTACGGACGCAATCAGCATACGACTGGACCACGAAGAAGACCTGCACACTTATTAGTTGGAACTCGCTTTCTCCTAGAAAAAGTGGTCAAAGCGTTGAATTTTTTTTCAAGTTAAGCCTCCGAAATCCCTACCTTTTATCATCTCAACGTCGTTAGGGATGAAGCTGATGTCGTCTTGAACCTCAAGAAGGGGATGTCTGGCTTCTTTAAGAATTAGGCTGCCCTCGCCTTTGCAACACGTTCATTAGAAGATCCGAGGCAAACAAGGCGTTTCGTACCTTTATGCAGCACCGTAGGCCTGACGTAAGTCTCTGGAGCATTAGCAGAAACGTGGGCAAAACTGTCAAATAGGTTAGATAAACGTTTGGGTACAGTGAATAGTATGACACCGCTCGCCTTATAATAACGTCAAGGTGGGAAATTTGATCGTCAAGGGCTTCTAACACAGGAGTGTATGTCGCTGAAGACAGTCCAATTTGAGTATGCGCAGAAAATGAAGGAAAAAAGAAAATGCTCGACCAGCAATGTTAACAATCTCCTTCACCAGTCCGCTCTGGGTCTTGGTGTAAGAATCCGTGGTTTCCTGGTAGTCGGTGGCAAGGCTTTTCAACTTTTTAGTCGTAAAGTAAACACCGCTTTTGTTCGTCCCCAGTTCTGTGAACTTCTTCTCGTTGCTTATTGCTTTCGCATCCTAAAATAAGGGTAAGCTACACTCCTGCTGAGAGTGAAAGCATAAGTTGCCCACAGCTTTAGTAAGGCGGAAGCAGTATCCGTATTGCTGACTATTTTCTAGATGCAGCTTCTTGTCTAGTTCTAGTCCGATTTCACGACCGACACCTCGATGTTCGCTATCTAACCCATCTCTGATTTCCATAAGTTTGTTGGCCAGTTCGCGCAGGCGGTCGTCATAATCAGGCCTGATAACAAAATTATGCGAAGAGAGTTCATCTAAGTCAAGTGTCTGCTCGACCATTTCAGAGTACTTTTCTAAATTCTGGCTATGTTCCTTGGAAAGGTAATTCGGTAATTCAGTAATTCGGATCACTGCTTCAGAAACAAGTAAAAATGCACACCTTCAGCTTAGCGAGATAGACCTCCTCTATTAGACGCGTAAAATCAACGTTTTCCGTCTCTATGGACTCCAATGCCTCCATTAAACCGGACAGCTAAAAGAGATTTAATCAAGCTTTCTCATCAACTAATGAAGTGTGAAAACCTTCTGCGCAGCTTGGTAAACGCGTACAACGTCTTCAAGAGACGCCACGGACCTCTGAAATCGCTTGCTGATGCGGTGCATATCCGGCATCATTCTTAGGTACTCATCCTGTAATATAGGTGACACATGTCCAGAGCGTATTCAGGGCGCACAGCCCAACTCGCTCACCTGTAAGATTCGTCGAGTATTTGAATCGTCGACAAAAGCTTGCACCAGGTCTTGTCGTTTTTCTGTGCGATAGTTTGCTTATTATGGTCCTATTTCAAACCGTTTATTACTTACGGATCTCATGCAAATTCACCAGCGGTTGCTTCAACCAGCTTCCCAGTAAACGGGTCCCCTGCGCTGTCTTACATTTGTTCAATAGCCCGTGTAGGGTGGTGTTTTTTCCCGATGTGGTCTAGGAAATCAGCGGTTAGTTTGCACGACAGACTACACGTTAGATCGAAAAGCCTACACCGTCTCCAACCAGTGCAAGCGCCCGCAAGGCACTTGCATCTAGCCTCATGTATTGTGATAAATCATGCGTCCTCAGCGCGTAAGAATTATGGTTGGAAGAGTCACTAAGAAGTGACAAGTAAGACACCAATGCACTGACGGCAGAAGATGCGGCTGAAGTTGACGACGACAGTTCCGCTTTACATAGACATAAGTTAGTTCTCGAGAGCTCATGCAAATGCGAGAATGTCCTCACGAATCCTGGCGGTGACGTCCACATCTGAAGTAGTCTCGACGAGGAGTCGAGCGAGGTCTTGGTCAATATTCTTAGCCGTGAACTCGCCTGGAAAACAAATCAGTGGGTGTGTTGAACGAAAAGCTGCCTTTGCTTGCTTTGCTTCCGCTCGGTGATGACAACCCCGCATCGGTCGAGCACACCTTTGAGCTTATTTAGCTCGATATCGCGGTCGGTATTTCCCGACTTTGAGGTCATGGGGATCACCGCCTCCTTGACGGATAGTTGAATAACGAGTGACTAATCCGTGGCACAGGAAGTGAGTACGAACCACATCTTACGCCCAAGAAATCACTATAATTTGAAATACCTCAATGTTCGAGAAAAGGTCGTTGTCTACAAATTCTGAGACACCAATTTCTCGGACAGACGTGTCGGCAAACGCGACGCCAACGGACTTATTTTTGAAAGTCGAGGCCCCCGATGGACCTGAGTGTTCATCAGAGGGATACGAGTGAGCATACGTTATCATTTCCCTTAATACAGGGGTATCTAAAAAACGGACCAAGAACTGGGGACGTGCCGATCTTCACCGCCATGACTATGGGTGCAGATAACAGGTCCGTATTGACGAATAGCATGTCCTCAACAGCCTGAAGGTTTCCCGGAGAGGCCTTTGTGGTCATGATGAACGATATGTTCTACGATGGATAGATACGGCCAAAATGCTTAGAACACGTACTTCTTTCTCGAGCCTGAACTTCGCCGTCTTCTTACCCTGGCCGGGTTCAGGAGTCCAAATCTCCACGCGGAGTTGGCGAGCAGTGAGCGCGTCACGCAAAAAAGCGGTCGCAACATTATTACTCAGAGTGACGCTAGGGAGACCAGATCCTTTAGCAGTATTGCCGAGGTGTTTTAGCACAGACTGGGTGCGGAAGACGTGAGCGGCAATGTACTGGGCGTCAGCACCGTGCGCAGAAAAGAAGTCGCGTCTATCGAATAGGCGAATCGTATCTGCGCGCTTTGGAGGTAAGCGACTGAAAAATGTGAGGAAACCAACGTCGGCTTGGTCTGCGCAAAGGCACAAAAAGTTCAATATAATGCTGCCACTCCGTACCGTCCACCGATTTCGCAAGACGTACCGAAGTCGTGATCCTCGTTCTTTTCCTTTCCATACATTAGCGACATTTTATCTCTTAGGAGGTTTGTTGTAAGCTATATCTTCGCCGAGCAGACGTCGAAAGGAGAGAAACCTGAAGCTCTGGACTGACGCGCCTCGACGCGAAGCGCGTACGCGTTTCATTTGACGTAAGCTTGGGCGTCGGTACGCTGACAAAGAAATGATCGGTTCATAACCAGTCGGTCACGTGATAATGCCCGGACTTTTCGCAGGGCGCGTCGAGTCGGCGCCGCCCAGGCTCGCGACACATGGAGTCCGACTCAAGTCCCGTCCCCCTCTCCGACCGCATCAATCCACCGCTTTCCAATACCTCCGTCCCCAGAGACCGCGAACCGGATCTTTCAGAATTGGAAAAATTAAAAAAATGGCAAGAGGATCGTATAGAACGCAAGCTGAGGAGCGAGTACGAGTCTGCCGTCCTCTATCTTGGAGACCTTGTGCGTTTGCTATTTTCTCGCTTTGCACTCCCCAATGCGAACTTTTATATGCAGATCCAGGGTAACATGGAGACCCCAATGCGTATCTCGTCTGTACGCGTTCAGGGTGCTCCTCAAACACGTCCTTCTTTCCTCCATTGGCTCATCAAGCCTCACCTTGCAACTCCAAATGAAGACAATACCGCGACTCTGAAAGATGTACTTATTTCCACCAAACGCATAACCAATAAACTTCTCGAAACCGATGTCTTTTCCGCTGTCAGTCCGCGCCTTGAGGCGTCCCGCGACACCCTTGCGCGCCCAGGTGATGTCGAGCTCGTCCTTCAGGCTCGCCAGAAGGGCCGATACTTCCTGAAAACGTCTACCGAGCTCGGGGATCAAGAGGGCTCCGTTAGCATTCAGGGGCGTGCGCGCAATGCCTTTGGTGGTGCCGAGACTCTCGAAGCTACATTTTCCACCGGGTTAAAGACTCGTCTCGCTGGCCACATTGCGCTTTCCGCTCCAATATCGCCAAATTTGAAAACCCGCGGTGAAATATCTGTTTTCGGGCTGGAGAAAGACTTGACGGCCTTTGCAAGTTGTATCGAAGGTGTTCGCGGTCTGCGTGCTGTCGTCAGGGTGAGCTAGGTCAGCTCGTCTCAGGTCGCACGCGTATGGTGGTAATGATGAGCACACTGTGCAGACTGTAGGGAAACAAACAACGAGCGAGTTTGCGTATGAGGGTGCACTCAGACACGTACATGCCCTGACTCAACCAGCCTCGCTGAGGTGTGCCCTAAGTTCCTCATGTTTACATGTCTCGTACTGATGGCGGTGTTTGTGCATATAGTATCCGCGAGGCTGCAGGACATTCTATAAAATCGTCTCTTTCTCATAGCTGGTGCTTCGACTCGCGAGATGACAAGGCCATGCCCTCACGTGGGGGCTATTTCCGCTCTTACAATGTTGGCTCACCTACATTTTATTTGCCACTACGTTCTAACTACTGAATATTTCTTAGGAACTAGCCGGCCTTGGCGGGGATACTGCTTTTCTGAAGTCCCAGCTTGCCTTTCAGGTAGCGCGCAGATTCTTCGGTAATTCGATGCTCTCGTTCTCTGGAAAAGCTGGTTGCCTGCATGCTCTAGACGACCGGGCAGTGCGTTTCAACGACCGCTTTCAGCTTGGCGGTCCGCTCGACGTACGTATGTTCAAGCACAACGGACTCGGACCTCGTGATGGACGTTAGTCTTTTCCTCTTCCGATCGGCTCCTAATTTTGCTCATATATTTCTAACGTACTTTCTCAGCGGACTCGCTCGGTGGCAACCTCTTCTGGGCTGCAGGTGTCAGCCTGATTTCGGACCTTCCACTGAGACCGCAATGGCCCGTCAAGACGCACGTTTTCTTCAATGCAGGTCAACTCGATCCGCTCGATAAAGGTGCTATATTCGCGAATTTCATATTAAGGCCAAATAATTCATTTATCATTCTTTTCCGCAGGCCGCTCGCTTGTCGATAGCGTTCGAGCCAGCATCTCAAAACCGTGCGTCTCTGCCGGCGTCGGCATCCTCTATCGTCTCGACCCCGTCCGTGTCGAGCTCAATTTCGGCGTGCCACTCGTGGCAAATAAAAGTGACGCTCATCGGCGAGGATTCCAAGTCGGGATCGGACTTGATTTCCTGTAGACTCAGCAAAATGGTGGAGCAAGTAACTTGCATGTTTATTTCAAGGCCTGTTTAATGCTGTACACAGCATCCTTTTGATAATACGTATATAATGACAGCCCAAATCCGAATACTTAATGCATGGTTGTACGCTCGACTTCATATTGTAGACGGCCATCACCCCACTGTAGTACAGACTATGGCCACCCAGCCCGCCTCCCTAAATGGGAGAGTCGGCGTTCACAGAGCCGTGAGCGTCAGGACACTGAAGCTGAAGCCAGGAGCGGTATAGCCGAAGTTTTTCCCCACAGACAACGTCGTCGTCTTCGGCACGGCAGCCGATGGCGTCGCAGGCGTGTTGCTTGCAGAGCCACCCGCCGAGCCGCCATCGAGTAACTGAACGGTGGCATGCGGGGACACGTTAAAGGGGAGCTGCAAGTTGACCTGTGCGGTGTCGGAGGCGGTGTTTACGACCTTTAGACGCGTAACTCAGTATCATTGACCAGAGGATGACGTGCTGAGGAAGTGAAAAGTAGCGACGTCCGTACCTTGATGAAAACCTCGTGTGTACTGGTATCGCTCGTGACACTCCAGTAGACGGTCCCATCAACTGCGGGCAGTGTGCTCGGAAGATATTCTGTACCCTTGCTCAAGCTGAAGAGCTACGAATAACACCCAAAATAAGTTCACTTGGGTTAGATGTGGAAATGCGTGCGCATTCACCTTCTGCACGTAATAGCTAGTAGACAGGTATACAGTGCCAGCGCTAGAGAAGGACGACAATCAATCAGATAGATGAGCGTAAAATATTGCATCATGAAACGCACTCGAAACTGATCAAGTTAGGGGTCTAGAACGCCATGTTAGAGAAGGCATCAAGCTGACTAAAAGTGCACATACCCATTGGAAATCGTCGACACTCTAAATAAAGTATTGAGCTAAGCACTTAAAGGAAAAGAGTGTCGACGAACCTGGAGAAGAGGCGCGTACGAAGCAGCGAAGACAATATCGGCGTTTCTTTCAAGTCCAGTCATAAACGCTGCTTCCCCGTAGATCCTGTATAATGCGAAAAATTACTCTTCTGTACTTTTGGAATACTCTCCGCAGGAGTAGCATACCGGACATGACTGGATAGGAGAAACGACCGTCGGCGGGAGTCCCGAATATGTCGTCCGCGTTCGTCGAGACTGCTGCATATTCGCCCTGTTCGGTTGTCACTTTATTCGCTGTTCACGAGTTTTATCTGTATCATGGGAACATACCTCAAAGTATTTCGTCCCGTTGCGCTATATACAAACACGTCAGCCTCAAACATCCGCTTGCGCCCCAGGCCCTACATACCTCAAAGCCATCGTAAATGAATGAATTCTGGGCGAACCAGGCTAATTCGCCGTTAGTTGTCTGGTGGAAACTTCATTGATGATCAACGTACTAGGTGTCTGGTAGACATGAATGTCGTAAAGTTCCGGACTAGGCGTTAGAACAGGGTCAAATGTGTCAGATGTAGCGAGGAATTCTGTAACATTTTTTGTTAAACGCGTCATCGATCGATCAGGAAAAGCACTAACGGAGCTGAGGGAAGGCTGCGCTGAGGTTCCCCACGAAGTTGCTCCATCGGTAAGCTCCGTAAGTGTCGGCCGCGAAGAAGTCCTCATTTCCGATCTCAACCCATTTCAGAGGGTACGGCTCCGGATGTCCAAGTGAGGCCCGAAGCGCGGCTTCAAGAAGGTTAAATGAGTCATATGTAACATTTCCCCAGGACCACGACTTACCTGCTTTGCTAGTCGCCGGGTCTCCAATGACGAAATTGATCTGCAGACCAAACTTTAAGTTACTATGAAGAAAACTTATTTGTTCCTCCGACCTGGTCTATTGCTTCCTGTATGTAGGGAGTAATGTCGGCCTCAGCGACCGTACCACCGAAGGAGTACCCTGCGGAAGCTTTGTCTCAAAAAGACTGTAGTCCCAGGTAAAAGAAAGTAGACTTGCCAGCCCAGACAGCCATGATTGACTGCATGCCCTCATCCTCGATGAAATCCAGATATTCTTTGAGCCCAAGACCACTAGAGAGTCGTGTTAGGTTATATAAACCATGTGAGGCTGGCTTAATCGTGTTCTTACTCGGTATTGATGTAGCCCCAGTCACCCAGTCTGCCGGGGCGATCGACAAGAGGTCCAACCGTGTTGTTCCATATCCACCTCCACCTATGGATTGTCCCTAAGTAAATCGGTATATCATTAGGCACTATTTGGATCCATTCAGCCATTGTCCTACGTACTTCCTGTTCGCGGTTATCCGGTATTAGACTAGGCTCCTAATCAAATAAGAGAGGACTGCAGGTGCTCACCAAGTTGTTCCCGCCGGGGAATCGGAAGAATGCAGGCTTCATATCCGCAAGCGCCTGGAGAGCATGTGAGTCCCTATACTTGCGTGATTTGGTAGCACCATGAAATTAGACCTACCTGTGCTATATCCACGCGCATGCCATTCTCTCTGTTCTTGTACGTAGGAGGGAAGAGCGAGAACATCGAGAAGAAGACCGTCTCCCCCGAAGCACCCTCGCCATCCAGAGTAACAGTGAGCGAGTTGTTGGTGTTGGACGCGGAATGAGTCGGGATGAGCTTCGTGGAGAATTCAGTCCAACCCGTCGCACTCGCGCCCGAAACCTTCTTTGAAGACGAGGCAAACACGGTGCCGTCGAGTCCGACGAGTGAAGTCGTGAGGGCACCTTTGAACGTCGATCCCTCGGCGAACTTAAAGAAGAAGGAAGCGCTGTAGGTCCATGTATGATCCACCTTAATTCCTACACACCACGTGGCAAAACGGGTGAGCACGCTATGAATAGAAAATGAATGAGGAATACGCACCGAAATAACCGGCGTTTGCCACGCCAACAGCACCTGAACTATTCGCAGGAACTTGTACCTGTAACGAATTCGGAAGGGCGGATGACAACGGCGACGTCGAGTTCACGACGCTGATTTCGGCACCATTAACTGCAGACCATGCGTTCAGGGCGCTGGACGAGCCTATATAATAGCAAGTGACCTGAGTATTTGAAATAAAAGAAGCTGGTAATGATATATGAAAGCATACCCGGTGTAACTTGCTGGAATGCGCGGTTTTGTAGTACTGTGTAGATTGGTAAGAATGGTCACCGGATGAGAGGAAGACGTCGACTCACGCTCGGCGTAAAGGCCCCCGTCTCCACTCTGTTAATACGGGTTAAACTAAATTCCGGCTTGTTAACTTTATGAAGATATGCGTACATGCTGAAACGTGGGACGTCAGTTGGAAAGCGTAAGACCAGAAGGCAAGTACTCACACTTATATCCTATTTTCAAGGAGGCGACCAAAGTCAAACGATTGGCACTGCAACACAATACGTGATCATACCTCGAACATAAGCCCAACTATCGGTGATTCAGAAGTAGATGCAGAGGTGAGTCCAGTGCGTCAAAAAAGGCCTGACAACGAACTCACACAACGTATCTGGTATAGAATGGCTGGCCGTGCCATTTACTACGACCGTGAAGTTCGCGGCCTTGGCCACATATACGAGCCCAGTAATTAGGGCGAGAGAGCGTAACAGCATATTCCGGGTTGCTCTTGCAAGGAGGCGTTTGCGCTGCGTATCACGACTTTGGGACCACCGCGTATTTAAGCAGGCATTGGAGCGAGCATCGGTCCGTGCGCGCCAGCGGGAGAATGCATAAAAGTTACGGGAAAGGTAGGGGAGGGGGATGGCATGATCAAGAAGTGGACATGTGCTCGCAAGCAAGAAGCGTCGAAATTATGCGAGTACATAGAAGCACAAATCGGTCCCGTGATTATACGTTGCGCGGACCGTAAATCCTTTTTTTCTACTTGAAGTAGGCGATAAGAAGTATTTGTTGAAATTCCCGGTTGACAGAGAAAAGGAATAAGCATTATGCGGTACATACAACCATGTGGACTGGTTGGACCCCAAGAGATTGAAGTGTGCGTCAACTTGAAGTGCGATTTCATGCAGATTATATCAGCCAGAGCGAGGCGATCCGGACCGCCAGAGTTGCATCCGCTGTCGCGCCCAGTAAAGGAAGATTTAAAAAATCGGGTAGATATGCCCCACAGCGTCATTCCGCTCGGAAAGCTCGACAGCTGAGGGAGCGGGACGATTTGTGAACAGCGACGGCCCGGGCCCGGGAGCATACTGTAGTAAATCTGTTCGCCTGGAGGTCATGCTTCTGCTGTTTTGCCTGGCTTTTCTGATTTCCGACGTCCACTGCGCCAGCAGACGATAAACAGAGACCAGGGAAGTCGAGTTTCCGGTAGTAAGTATTGCCGCACATGGTCACACGAGTCACGTCACCACTTGATGGCGATCAATATTCCTCTTTCGTATGTTCTTTCCATCAGCTCCTTCCGCGCAAAACTGATTATATAATTACCTGACAACTGTACAGTTCCTCTTGCATATAGTCGTAGCGTAGCGTTCGAAACACCTCAGTACTTTGTCATTGTACTGAGGTGAGTAGTGATTGGCATCACAATGAGTAGTTTACATGCTAACTAATGTATTAGCGCGCATAGGTAGATACTCATCGAATCGAGTACTTTGTCATTGCACTGAGCGCGCATAGAACTTTCTACAAAGCACGGCCAGCACTGCTCTTTTAGAGGGTCGCCGAGGACTGTGCATGGGCAAGTCAACCCGGGCTGAGTAATATTTTTCTCCTCTCTTTTTGGTATTTATTTTCACACTCCGATATGTGCGTTTATTCTCGTTCACGCGCATATACCCACCTCATGCTCGATACACCGCGCGCTGAGGTGAGTGGTTCAACGTTCCACTTTATTTCACTTTTACTTATCTACTACCTAGAATATACTTGATTACTGCTGAACAGGGAATATTCTTACAGCGCTTAATTTAACTTTGCATATTTCAGTCCAATGACTCCAATCGTCTTGACCTACAGCAATTAGTGACTTCATGCCTGAACAACATTACTACCTGACTGACCGGATTAACGAATTGGACCCCAAGCTCGACGTCCTCGGTCCGTTGCAAGGCCATAGCTCGGATCGCAAGCATATAGATTCGCTTCGCCCGTCACCGTCAAGATTGCGTGACTCGACGCGGACGTTGCAACTTGAGCTCTAAACTCCATAGCATGTGCGTCAGCACGTTCCTCTCAAGGTCCCTTGTTTGGGTGTCAGAAATGCCCGCCAATTGCAACTCACCGCATCTAAGTTCTACAGTAAGAGAATTCCCTTTAGCTGTTGTTTGGAATTCCTTCTACTCGCCATAACCGAGTCAAACCGCTCATGAACGTCGATTGTATGATGTCCGATTTGCCTCCTTCCACTTGCTATGGTTTGGTGGCAACCTCACACGACGCGTCTCTTATTCGCCGAAAAACGAGTTTACCAGAAGACACGGACGTGCATTTGTGCTGGGGACCTCGGCTTTGCACTGATTGTGCGAGAGCCTTATTTAAAGTAGGATGGCGCAATTACAATGGCGCAGAGCGAAGCATCCGAGTAGATCGTACAGTATGTAACAATATTAATGTCAATATTAATTGAACATACAGGTGGATGTAAAAAGTTACGGACCGACCAAAAAAGGAAGGAGATTAGACACCCTCATTCAAATCTTTTTTATGAGCCAAAACATGACTGCAGCTTGTACATAGGTATGCCAATATATTTTAACACTAACTATAAGGACCTCCTATACTGAGTCAAGTTGTTTGCCCTGCATGAGCAGCGAAAAAAGTCTTTGATGCTCAGTGTGAACCTTCTTCCTTTTTTGGCCGGTCCGTAACTTTTTACATCCACCTGTACATAATCGGTTCTAGTCCCGCCCATTTCGGCTTACTTCATCCGGAAAGCCTATTTCCCCACACGGCAAACATCTGAGTCATTAAGTAAGGACGGCTAAGTCTGGATATATTTTTGTACTTAACACCTAAAGACTAATGTTCTTCAAAATCCTGCGCTAAAGAATATGTCCTCCTCATACCACCACGGGACGCCCTCCTCTCTTCCCTCCGATTATGCTGTCATTTCCCGCTATGCAGGCACACATGCTGCGCACCCGGCCGCAGACAACGACAACGAGTCCATTCTAGACGGAAAGCGGGCCCGACCACCGAATCCCTCCATGGCTCCCACCGCCAGCCCAAGCAGCAGTAGTAGCAGCAGCGCCGACCCGTGGAAGGTCCTATCCGAAAACACCCCCCTTCTTGGCACGTCCGTGCCGCGCATCGAAGAGGCCGTCGATGGCGAAGACATGGCACTCACTAGTGTCCGGTCCCAGTACTGGGAGGAGACTAAAATTCTGATGAAATATACCCTGCCTGTCTTCGGGTTAGTGAATATTTGCTTTACTGTCTTTCCTTCTGGTACTATCTCACTCCACCTCACAGCACTCATCTCCTCGAGTACTCGCTCGTTATTTCTTCTGTAGTGTCTATCGGACACCTCTCCACCGTTGCGCTTGCCGCAGCAACCCTCGGCTCAATGACCGCGTCCGTCACGGGCTACAGTATCCTCCAAGGCTTTGTATCCACACTTGATACCATGCTACCTTCTGCGTGGACCTCAAGTCAGCCCCAGCTCGTCGGCCTCTGGTGCCAACGTATGTCTGTCGTCATTGCCACAACTCTAATTCCCATTGCCGCCATTTGGTATGAAGCCGAAACCATCCTCCTTTATGCGCGCCAGGACCCTGAGATTGCACATCTTGCCGCTATTTATCTTCGCTGGTCACTTTTTGGTCTACCCGCATACGCCGTTAATCAGGTCGCCCGCCGATACTTCCAGTCCCAGGGCCTATTTGACCTCCCCACTCGCATTCTCGTTATTGTTGCACCAATCAACGTGCTTCTCAACTATTTGCTTGTTTGGGGACCTGCCTGGCTCCGGTTCGGTTTCATCGGGGCCCCCCTAGCTGCTGCTATCTCTGTTAACCTCGGCGCTCTCCTGTTCATATTCTACGGCATCTTCTACGCACCGCGTGTTGCCTGGCACCCGTTCTCTAAACGCGCGTTCACAAATCTAGGTGTCCTCTTCCGACTCGGCCTCGCTGGTGTTGGCCAGACTGCATCCGAATGGTGGTCCTGGGAACTCGCCGGATGTGAGTTAAGGTCCACCACTATATTCCAATGCTGACTTTGGTTTTCCCAAATTCAGTGGCTGCAAGCTTGTAAGTTTCATTCTCTTGACTTACGCTTCTTGCCCTAAAGCTGTCTCCGGCAGTATTGGTCCCGTGGCGCTGGCAACGCAGTCCGTCCTTCTTGTATCCGCTTCAACAAGTTATCAGGCACCGTTCGCGCTCAGCATAGCTGCATCCGTTCGGTAAGCTTTATCTTCACCATCGCTGATTACCCAGGCTTACTCACACGTCATTGGACCTCTGTTAGCATCGGTAATCTACTCGGCGAGGAAAACGCGCGGCGCGCAGACATTGCCGCCAAAGTGTCTCTTTTAGTCGCGTTCCTCATCGCGTGCTTCAATAGGTACGTGCATCTGGTCTTCATTAAGTGTTTGTGTATTGATGAGCCTCCTTAATACAGTACGGTGTTCTTCACGTTCCGCAGGTCGTGGGGCTACCTTTTTAATGATGATCCGGGTAAGTGATATGATTCCTTGGCATGGTGTACGTTTCCGAAAAATTACTGTCGCAGAGGTTGTTTCGCTCGTGGCTATTATCCTTCCACTCGTGGCGCTCTTCCAAATCGGTGACTGCCTCTCTGCCTGCACGGGCGGTATTCTGCGCGCGCGCGGCAGGCAGTTTACGGGAGCTCTGCTGAATCTTAGGTTTGTTTCTATTGCCATCTCGTTTTAACAGGGAAGGTGTTCTCACCTGCCTGCGTTTAGTGCTTACTATGTTATTGGTTTACCCATCGGGCTCTGGCTGGCCTTTCCGTGCGAGTGGAAACTTCCGGGCCTCTGGGCAGGACTCACCATCGCGCTCGGGTATTCCGCAGTCGTTGGGGTATGGCTCTGTCTGCGTACGGACTGGCCGCACGAGGTGCAAAAGGTGCGGACACGACTTGAGAAAGATCGCGTAGCCGACGAGCATGCGCGTGCGGAGGAGGCCAGGTTGCAGGCTTAAAAGGGGGGGAGGACCATTGTGTGGTACATCGTGCATAGGATCGTATCACGCTCCTTTCAGTGACCTTTTGTTAGGTCAAGGATTTCGTTTAGGACCCGCTCTTTGTTTCGGGGAGGATGGATCTTTTTTGTTCTGATCATGCCGGTCCACGATTTTTCAATTTTATTAATTTTAATTAATCTACGCACTCACGTTAGCACGACAATAGATGGTTTCTTCCGATTTGACATGCCTTCTTACCCAGGGTCCGCAAATGCGTCGCAATGCGGCTGCAGGTACAGCTATCTGTGCAAAGTACAATGAAGACTGACTCTTGCGCCCGGACACAAATAAAAGAAGCCCGCGAACGACAAGGAGTCCAGGGGTGGGTCGTCTCGTTCACCGACGGCGTGTTAAGTGCACACTGTGCACCCAGTCCGCCGTTTGCGCGCCCCTGGTCCTCGCATCCGCGCGTGTATCGATCAAGCGGGAGGTGTCCACGGTTCTAAGCTTCCGAGAAATTTTAGAGAAAGGGCAGGCACAGCTAGGCGAAGAACGTCAAATACGGATCGTCGGGCTTTGTGGAACCCAGTATTAAATGTGGCTTGAGGCTTGGGTGTGCAACCTGCACAATTGCGTCTAGACTTGGTATCCAGCTCTGCGGGCTCGACTCCCACGAGATGGATTCAGTTGCGGAAGCTTGTTAAGACAGGAAATGTGCAAGGACGAAACTCTCAGCTCGTAACAGGGGCCAGTGGAAGAGTCTGCGCAATTAATATTGATGGAAGAGCCTGCAGGACTCGGGTAAGTACAAACCAGTACTGGATTCCTTGTGACCATTTTATCCCTCCGTCAGTTCTTCAATCAATTTGATTATCTCGCTTTTGACATTAAGGAACGCGTGAGTCTTATTCAAGATCGAGGCACGAAGTCGAACAATGTGGAAGGATGTATGCGGGAGAGACGGTTCGGACTGGATATAAATATGCGGATTGCTTACACCAAACTATGTTTGTCCAGCTTCTTACAAGAGTAGACTGGAAGAAAGACAAGTACCGACTTCTCCTGAAGAAAATTAAGACTCGGATGCCCGGCGCCTGTGTACTGAACTCGAGCTGATTTAGAGTGGATAAGGTCCAGGGATCATAAAGTAAGCTACCGACCGACCGTCTCCTTTCACCGCCGAGGTCAGAGGGGCAGTCCTGTACTCCTAGCGGCTATAACTGCTAGTCTCAAGAACAAGGACATGACTCGCTCATGAAAGTCGGTTCATCTTCCCATTGGTCGAAGTAGGGACGGACGACCGCGAGACGCGAGATGTGTTCATGCGACTGCGTGGCATCGCGAATGTTACGTCCAAAACGCACCCGGGTTCTACAACCAGTGGAGACAACACATCGCATCAACCTTTCATCCGGGGGCTACCCGCGTCCACTCACAAGACCTGGAACAGTGGCTGCTGACCTCTTCCGCCCATTTCACCGCCCGACCAAGTATTGACAACCCCTGGTATGTTTGTCTGCATTGCGTTTATTTCTTTTCATGTATCTGGTTCCGATCTTGAGAGGGGGCAACTCCGAGTCGGGACTCGGGAGTCGAGTTATGATTAGACCTCACGTGACACGTGTATTTGGCTGCGGGCGCTCAACTTGTAGGGATAACCGAGCTGGATCAAGAATTCGAAGAGGGTTAATCAGATTAACCCACACCTTCGTTCTTCCCACATAGCTTCACGACCTTAGCTCAGTGAAGCTTCTCTTCGGCTGCTGTGTTCTCAGGAGCGGTGTGAATGTGTGAGGCTGGGTCGCTGGGTAGTATCTCAGTGGAAACTGGGGAGTTGACTCTTGTTGATTTGCAATTCGGACTCAGTAACCCGGCTAGGCAATTGCAGAACCTTCAAATAGAACTTCGTTGCATATGCGGGCGGCCGCAGTCCGGGGACGGCCAATGGAGGGTCCTCGGTACAAACTTGCGTCCTCAGGGTTCAGGATCTGATATCTAAAGATGCTGACGACGAACCCCAATCTTAACCCAATTCTGACCCGTGTGTATGTCTCCCCCATGTGAAAGCCAGTACCGGAAGCGATTTCCCAGACCCGCGCTTCACATACTTGACCAATTCAGAAGGCCAAAGTGTGTACTAGGCGCGATATAAAACAGTGGGGGACGCGTTCCCTCCCCTCTCGCTGCCCCGCGGTTGACGTTCCCCCACCCGCCTTTCACCGCCACTGTGTTGCTGCCCCGACGCTATGGCTTCCGAAAACGAGAAGATCGCCGGAGTGGACTCGGAAAAAGGCAACTCGGAGCAGGAGAGCAGTCACAGCTCCGAGATCGACCTCACGAACTATTATGAAGAAAAGTCGGGCAGTTTGGTCGTTGACCCAGAGTGAGTCTTACTACGTTCTTCGGTGATATTTCTGGACCGCTTATTTCGCCTTCCTGCGCAGAGAAGCGAAGTTGGAATTTGGCGAAGCCGTGGCGTCTCGACTGAAATTGTCGCCCGACGGGACAAAGGTCCTCTGGCCACAACCATCGGATGACCCTAGGGATCCGCAAAATGTAAGAGAACCTCTATCCACTCGCGGATGTTGCATCTCCTTACGTGTGTCATTCCTCCTGCCGCTGGTCGACCATAGTGGTCGGACACGCGGAAGTTGATACATCTCCTCATTATCACACTGGCGGCTATCGTTCCCGATTTCGACTCGGGTGTAGGTAGGCCTGATAATCTGCGCTCAAATTTTCGTAACGGGCAGTTCACCCGCTGTCGAAACAGGTATTGCGGGTATATTCGCATTAGCCGCTCAATTTGATACAACCACGGGCGAGATCAACGATCTAACTTCCAAGTAGGCTTCTCGTTTCCTTTATGAAGTTCTACGAACATTAATCAGATTTCACTTTTCATTAGCTGGAGTATATTTCTTCTAGGCACGTTCATAACCCGATAATCAGTTTTCTGTTCGGCTGACATGTTTTACTGTTAGGATGGGGTGGTCTATTCGCCGTTATGCTCATGAGAAAGCTCGGACGGCTTCCCGTGCTATTCTGGTCGCAACTCCTGGCGCTTGGCTTCATGGTCGGTTGTACTTTCGCGCCTACCCTGAAGACCTTCACAGGTGAGCTCCTTATCTTCGTCCAAATTTCCAGCATTGAATAAAACTCCACGAAGCCTTCCGCTGCCTAAATGCGTTCTTTGCGTAAGTCGATTGGCAATGTAAATCATGACGATGAACGCCTTCTGACTTTCCTCGGTTATCAGAACGTGCCCGCAAGTCACTGTGAGCATGCTTCTGACATCGCTTCGGTTCGTTTTTGGATGAACACCAATTTGACCTCGGCTTTTGGAAATATAGGGTCTTTTTGTCATAGCGGATATGTATCCTTTCCATCTGCAGGCCCGACAGGTAGCTTGTTGGTACCGTTACATTTTCTTGCAAGCGGCTGAGCTCTTGTCAGTTAAATATCTGGACCATGGGATTCATCATGTCCCCATTCATCTCGCCATTTGCGTTTGGCTTCCTTGTTGCCCGCGCAAGGTCCGTTCACTACTCTTCTAAGAAGTCTCAATTCTTCGGGTGACTAACAAAAAAAATCCAATTCAGTTGGCGTTGGGCGTACGGCATAGCAGCCATATACGGCGCTGTGGTTGTCGTACTCATCGCCTTTTTCATGGAAGAGACGTGAGTGCAATAACCCATGATATACTCTTTGGACATTCATGTAACCTCATGTGTCGCCTTTGTAAGCTTGTATGATCGAAAGATCAAGGATCTACCGCCAAGGACGTCGTCAGGCCTACGTTATAGGATCGAGACACTCCTCGGACTTACAGGGGCGCGCTTGACAAAGTACCGCGAACCATGGAGTGATGCCGTCCTGGCGCCATTCAGAATCATTTGGAGGCCGCACCTGCTGTCTATTCTCATATTCGAGGCCATGGTGTTCGGATTCAGTATTGGTATCAATGTGGGGGACTCCCCTAACACCGTCCCACTTTAAGCACAGCTAAGCATTGAATCTTTAATAGACTACGAACGCAGTGTTCCTTGGATCTCCGCCACCAGTTGGATACGGCTTCAGCCAGTTCGGCATCGCGGGAAGCTATGGGACTCCAATTGTACGTCTCATCAATTTCAATGCCGCGATCACGTTCTTCGCTGAACTTGAAACGTAGGTCGCGGTTATCATTGGAGAATTGATCGGCCGTTATGCGAATGAATGGTTCATGAACACGGGGATCAAGAGGAACAAAGGTGTCTTCGAAGCTGAGACCCGTTTATGGTACGTCCCTTATCTTTTCTTATTTAATCAGCGGTCAAACTTATGGTCTCATTTGAATTTACTATTCTTATCTGATATGCACACAGGGCCTGTTATATTGCTATGCCCCTGTATCTGTGCGGTTTCCTCGTTTTAGGTGCTGCCTTCCAGAAAAAGTTGTCCGTCGGGGCAGTCGTAATGGGCTGGGGCCTCGCTGAAGTCGCCGTCATGATCAACACTGTAGCTGTTTGTCAGTTTATTTCTCCCTATCCATGTCAGTCATATCTCTGATCACTGCCCTTATTTTAGACGCCTATTGCAATGACTGTTTCCCTCGCCACAAGGTTCGTCTTTTGAATTGTAAACTTACAACGAGCCTACATATATAATTAACGTCCTAACATAATAGGGAGAGATCTCTGCCCTCATCAATCTTGCACGCACGCTAGGGGGTTTCAGTGTTGCATTCTTCCAGGTCCCGTGGGCCACAAAGAACGGCGCCATGCAAACTTTCGGCGTCGAAGTGGCGTAAGTGACTACATACCAGCGCCTTCTGCCTACCTTGTTTGACTCAGCGGTTCTATTTTACAGTATCATTATAGGGCTATTCATACTTATCGTCCCGTATGTCCAGGTCAGAGGAAAGGCGCTCAGGGTGCGTACTGACCGATCGTGTACCGACCGTCGTTACTGACGAATATGAATAGGCACGCTTCTCGTGATGGGTTGACGCGTTCAACGATCTGTAAATTCACACACGGAGACAGACTCTGAAGCCAGAGCATGTCACATCTGTAGCTCCCCTTTTTGCTTTCATCCCTCTTTAAAATTTCCTTTTGTATATGAAATTCATTACCTTGCTAACTAGTTGTAATAGCACCTTATGAAATGGACTACGATGATTGTATTGCAGTTATGCGAAAGCAGGTTATCAGGGTCCGCAAAAGGAATTAGGCAAGAGTCATAAAACGGAAACCGCACGAATCGTAATGGCTAGAGCAGGTAACGACCTCCGACACTTACATGTAAAAATGCTCGTTCGTGATCCCTAAATGGCACTCGTGAACTCAGCGAAAGACTCATTTTACCTGAATGACGATAGCTGGAGCAGCTCGAGTCTGTTCTAGTCGAAACCGGGCTCAACGGCAGCCGGAAACCTTAATTATTCCGTCTCTGACCATCTCGTTTAGGACGATTATAACATAAAACGCTTAGGACCGCAGTAGCGGCGCTTGTGCTCTTTCCACCACCCTGCTTCTTCCAATCTTGTTGCCCTCCGCAAACCTCTCTCATGCCGTTTACGCTTCCCCCTCGTCCTGAGTTCTACAGTCCAAATTTACCCACATTGGCATGTGAAGCCGAACCAGTCATTCCCCATTCCAGACGCGCACTGTCTGCGCTCCTCACCAAGATTTCCAGACGCAAGGCCAACGCACATGCAGCTACGATGGCCACCGCGGCGAGCTCGAACTCAATTTGTAAGCGAAATTGTAAGGCCAAACGACGCGAGAAGCGTGCAGAAAAATTTAAGCGCCTGCGTCGCAACCTCAAACTAGTCAAACTCAAACTAAGTTGGAGAATGGAGAAAGCAGCGCTCAAGATACAGAAAATGGGTTGCTTACACGGCCACTCTAGCCTACACGGCCACTCTAGCCCGCCGCGGAAGAGGACTACCCGCGACATGCATCAGCTTCTGGATGTTTGCTACTCTGGGGAGAGCACAGATCGATGCATGGCAAACTTAATCTCCCTTGAGCAGGCAAGGCAGCGAGACGACATCGTGCGTCGTCCGGAGTTATTTGAAGCTTCCGAAAGTCCGGCGAAACGAGAGGCGGATAGAAGACAGCGCAGAAGACTGAAGGCAGGGACTAAAATGTAAAGCATCGTCTAATAAAGGAGCTCAAATTCGAATCGAAAACCGGAAGGCGGTTTAGGGGACTGATGCTCGGACCGACGATACCTGTTCACCATGAGAATAGTGAGAAAAGCGAACAGCCCACGTATGAAGCAAAGTTGTAGCGGAAGAGGGAGACAGCTGCCCAAGGAACGACTGAAATCGTAGTAAACAAGCCCAGACTTGAGCTTAAATGACTATGTATGCGTTTTCAAAATGGGGATATTCGTGTTTATTTTCTTAAACACCGGCTTCTCGTTTAGACTTGTACGGTTTATCTATATTGTCCAGAGATTAGCAAAGTGTGTCTGGGGACAATCAAGTGCTTGATTCAATTTTTTCTTTTGTAGTCTTTACTGCCTTTGTTGCCACAGATCTTGCTCGTATCGTATCTCTGCCTTTTCAATAATCAGGGAATATGACAGGCTGACGTACTACGCGTAAGATGTTGACATATTGGTGTCAAGAGAAGGATAAACTTACTTTGAGACGGATTCGCCGAAAACAGACCGGAATTTCGACCATTGCATTGACCGGAGGTTCCGCAGACAGTCTCCCAACACGCGAAAGCGGGAGTATCGATCATAACATTGTTGAATAGCACAGCTAGGAGGCAACGTGGAGAACTGAGGGAGTTCAGAGCGAGTTGCCAAGAGAACAAGGCAGACAGTTCAGAAAGCTCAAGACCAGAATGGAGACATCACAAATAACCAGTTTTCCTGACTGCACCGAAAAACGCTTTCCATCGCTTGGCGGAATTCAAGGACTGGGATTGTAAAAGAATTCAAAGTACGTCTATCCCGGGTAATTTAATAAAAACAGTACATTGGGGAAATGGATGAAATAACGCGCAAAAACATCACGAGCTGGACGGGACGGCTTCTTCCAAAACTGGCTCATCTGGAGTAATTTCAATATTCCCTAGTCGTGGTGGCGACTGGCGGTTGATAAACTCTGTTAAGACTGGCAATTTGTTACTTGCTTGTCGGAGCGCTATAAAAAGAACTTGAGTAACCAGACATTCAAACAAAGGTAAAAAGAACGTACTATCACGAGCGAGCTCCTCTCTTATCGGTACTCCCCCAATTTCGAAGATTACGCGTCCAGTCGGTACACTAAAGCAAATCAGCAAGTGGAAATTGAACAGGGGATGAGTGCACATACCGTGTTGCCCAGAACTCAAATGTGCCCTTGCCTTTACCCATACGCGTTTCATTTCCCTTAGACGTGGGGTTCAGCGCTTTGCCCTTAAGATATACACGCCGCACATACCTTAATGCACACCGGAATGTCGGGAAAGATGCGTAGGTAAACTTTGGCACCTTTGATGACTTTTAGCTTGCGTTTGATGAGCTCCTGGACTGTCTCAAGTTGCTTTGCCGTAAAACGCGCTCCATTTCCCTTGATGCGAATGCCCCATTCGCCATAGGCAAGCGTCGTGCCTTTCGTCGAGCCGCCAATCGGAATTGGAATTGTGCCCTTCTGACGCTTGACCCATTTCACCTTGCGGGGTGCAAGCTGAGAGCGGTGCCGGGCAAAGGTCAAAGGCGACGAGTTTGTCGTCAGCCGCGATGGCGAAGCATGCAGACGCAGCTGCGAGAAGGCCGAGGACAGCGAGAACATGGCACGACGACGGTGACCCAGAAAAGAGTAAAGAATGGCCGTCTGCGGCCATGGGAAATAATTTCTAAATGTAGCAGTCGTAGGCCCACTCAACCTCAGCACCACTGTCGCTCTGCATGTCCACAACGACGACGGCAACAATGAACAAACGTCCGCTGGATGCCAATGGCGAGAGCTCGGCGGCGAAGAAGTTTAAAAGGTTCGGTTCTTAGACTTAGGACTTGCGTATTTACTGACTGGTTTCTTTACACAGCGATTCAGTAAGTCGTTTCCTCTCACAAGGTGAATACACTCAAAACGCGTTCCTGACATCGTCTCTATAACCTTTTTTCACCTGCGCAGACTCCGTTAAAGGGCAGTGACGCAAATAAGGCGGTCAGTATAACACTACATGATGCTGGCCCATGAGTTTTTTCTCATTCTTTGTGAGTAGCTTTCGGCAGATGAGCTCATTAAACAAAAACGCGCCGAAATTGCGGCCAAAATGGCCGCGATGACGGGCAAGAAACCACTTTTTCCAACACCAGCATTGCAGGCAACTACTCCTCCTGCTGCGACGATCATAGCTGCTCCGCAACCCCTTGCTGCGGCCCCGGCGACGGACGACCTTGCCAGACGCGTTGCCGAGGCAAAGAAGAGGATCGCCGACGCACAGAGTCGCATGTCTGTGAAAGACAATCCTTACTTGGTGAGTACGCGTCTCTGTTGTCTCCGCTGCTCTGACAGGCCGTCTTCGACAGTCGGTAGCGCAAGTAGGCAAGAAAAAGGCGGCCCTTGTCGAACCGGCACCTCAGGGTGCTGGTCTCAAGATGGCAGCGCATCCTCTATTATTAGACACGTCTATACCGGCAGCACAGTCGAAGAAGGACAAGTACAAGCCCATGCAGCCTAAGTTTGCCTCCATCAAAGCAAACATTCGAAATACACCAATATCCACGCCACCACCCGTAGCGCCTTCGCCCGTACCCGAGGTGAAGACGAACCCATATGCATCAAGGGATGCTGCATCAGGCTCGTTTGAAGGCTCCGCGCCGAAGGAGCGAACGTCACGCACATTCCGGTTTAACCAGAAGGGCAAGTATGTCCAGATAGCGAGTCAGATTCGCCACGAAGCGCAGCTAGAGGCTCTTAAACAGCGTATTTCCGAAAGTGCACGGAAGGCTGGACTGGACAGTGAGTTTGAGACAGTTGAGAAGAACATTCGAGTGAGTATTGGTCTTTTTTCGCTTCGCATTCACGTGTTCTAACAACGCTCTAAGCGCGAGGTACCCCCGGATGCAGAGTGGTGGGATGTAGCACTTCTGCCCAACAGGACTTACGAAGATGTTTTCTTGGGCTTGTCGGCGCTAAACATTCGCACGCCCGAGTCACCGATCAATCTTTATATTCAACACCCAATTAAGATACCGGGGCCCGGTGACAAGGATAAGGTCGATCTTAAGCCACTTATGCTCACGAAGAAAGAGCAGAAGAAGATGCGCAAACAGCGACGGCAGGCTGAGCTGCAGGACAAGCGTGACCGCATTCGCATGGGCCTTGTCCCTCCTGATCCGCCTAAGGTTCGCCTTGCAAACCTTATGAAGGTACTCACAAGCGATGCCGTGCAAGATCCAACGCGCGTCGAGGCGCGTGTACGCCGTGAAGTTGCAATGCGTAAACACAATCATGAGAAGATGAACATTGAGCGTAAGCTTACGGATGACCAGCGTCGCGAGAAGATTGAGAATAAGAAGCTTGATGAGGAACGCAAAGGCCTCGTTGGTGCTGTTTTCAAGTGAGTCTAATCCCATCTTGTATGTTGTCAGCGCTTCTAATGCCGCTCTTTTTAGAGTTAAAACACTGTCGGATCCGTCACATCGCTTCAAAGTTCGGAAGAATGCCGAACAGCTCAATCTTACTGGTCTGGTTATCTTCCACCCCTCCCTTAGCATGGTTTACGTCGAAGGTGCCTCCAAGTTTGTTCGACAATACAAACGTCTCTTGTTGCACCGCATTCAGTGGACCGAGGCCGCTCGCGCGCGCGGAGAGGAGGAGGTTGAGCTCGAAGACGCTGAACAGGACGAGAAAGAGGAGGGGTCAAGTGGGGCTGCGGCCTCGTCCGCGCGGAAATCATCAGGACGGGATGACGAATATGGGGCGTCGTCATTAGCTGACAATCGATGCGACCTCGTATGGGAGGGCCAGCTGCGCGAACGGGCATTCAAGACGTTCCGTCCGAAGAGCTGCCCAACAGACACCGCCGCGAGAGAGGCGCTCGGCACGAAGATGGCCGGCTTCTGGGACCAGACGAAGAACTGGAAATCAGAGGAGGTAGAGTTGTTCTAAGCCCACGGATAGAGCCGGTGTTTCCCTTTAGTTTTAGGCCCTTGTGATTTACGCGTTTGCACGGAAAGAGAATGTGAATACTGTATACGGTATTTTCAGTTAACACACGCACTAGCGCCCGGTTAATATTAGCGGTGTTCGATTCTTCAGAACAACCCCCTCCCATCAAAGAGTGTGTCATCTTGTGAAAACGGTACAAATAGTGACTCTAGTGGATTGAATGAAGCCTACCTTCGTCTCTTGACCTCGTTCTACAATGGGTGCCGTCTCTTCGTTCATCAGCGAGAGTTTCCCTCCGAAGTCGCATTTCAATGTTGTGGACATCCCAGATTTAAGCGGCAAGATTGTCATTGTCACGGGTGGCTACAGCGGCGTCGGCAAGGAAACCGTCAAGGTGATGATCTACAGCCACTTTTTTTCTTCTTCATTCCTGTCTGAAGGACTGCATCCCAGGCGCTCCTTTCGAAAAATGCGACGGTCTATATCGCTGGTCGCAGCAAGGACAAGGCAGAACAGGCCATACAAGAACTCAAGGAAGCGACAGACAAGGAGGCTGTTTTCCTGCAGCTTGACCTGGCCAGTTTAGCTTCCGTTAGGAAAGCGGTTGAGGAATTCCTGAGGTCTGCTTCCGTTAATCTTCTAAAAATTGTTTCTGCAATGTTGATTGTATTGCACTCTCACTCAGCAAGGGGACGAAATTGCACATCCTGTTTAACAATGCGTTCGTCTCTTCACAACGATAGCCCGTCATCAACGCTTGTTGCTTATACCTTTATTTGTTCAGGGGTGTCATGTACTGCCCTGTGAAAGAGCTTACGGAGGATGGATATGACATGCAGTTCGGAACCAACGTGATCGGTAATAGCCATAACCTTCCTCTTCACTTCACCTTCAATTAATCTGGCTGTTTCTAGGCCACTTCTACCTCACCACGTTGCTGCTTCCTGCGCTTTTCGAAGGTGCAAAGGACTCTCCGGATGGAAAGGCACGCGTGGTGACGACGTCGTCTATCGGACACTCGCTGTTCCCAGCTGTGGATTTCGATGCGCTGACGGACACGCCCAAGCGTTCGTCTTACAGCACGCATGAGCTTTACTGCCAGACCAAGCTGGTAGGTGCATACTTGTTATTATTTCTGGATGATGATCTCATCAAGGGTCACCCAGGCAAATGTGATGTTTGCGCGTGAGTTGGCAAAGCGATACGCAGATCAGGGCATAGTCTCCACGTCATGCAACCCAGGTACCTACCACATTCATTATTTGTGTTAATTCTATCCTTACCTGTTGTCTGCTCAGGCAACCTACGCACTAACCTCCAGCGATACACAACTGGAGCACAGAAGAAAATCCTTAACTGGCTATGCCATCCGGCACCCCTTGGTGCACTCACTCAGCTGTACGCCGGCACGTCTCCGGAGACTGTCGACTTCAATGGCAAGGTTCGTCGTATAATGCTTAGAAAACACACTAGATCTCTGAACTATTCCCGCCGTCTCACCAGTACTTCATCCCGTGGGCGCGTGTCGGAACTCCCTCAAAGGCGGCCCTGAATGACGAGCAAAGCGAAAAATTGTGGAATTGGCTCGATCAGGAAGTGCAGAAGGCGCAATCTGCGTGAAGGCACCACGAAAGGTCGTATTTCTACTCCCGCTTGTTGTTTGTTGTTTCCCATCTGTGATCCTCCATCTGTCTCAGACTGTAACGTATTGTCGAAGCTGCGACGCAGGAGTGATAGCATGTCTGTCGTTATACCACGATCCTTAGTAGTAGTCCTTTTTCACTTTGAACTTTAGCCCCATCCCACTTTAACTTGGCGAAAATAAAAAATAAGCTTCGTGAGCTTGTTATTTATGTGCAATATTTGAAATAATGTCAGCTAGAGGGGCTTTGGCCTCAAACTAGCTCAGTAAGGGTTATTGCTGAAGGCCTCCAGTTATCCGGTTAGGGAATGCCGAAAGCCAGACTAGTCAGCAGTAGCGTCCCCCCCTCAAACAAGCCTTGAAAGAGGGCCGTCCCTTGCTCAACTAGGATTAAGATGATGTGGACTAGCTTCGCTTCTGTGGGCTCCTCATAGATAATAACATGGTTACCATTCGTACGGACCAATCAATTTCAAAAGGCGGGCATTCATGATCCCGATTCTTTGTATAGTACTTAATTGATTGGGAAATCGAGCCGAAAAGTAGTGGAAAAGTATAGGCCATGCGCTAAAAACGATAAGGTTTTCCGAGGACCCTTTACTCATCAACTGTGTCTTCTTTCCCTTGACAAAGAATTTGGTCACATTCTTCAGTATTGGATTTCAACGGGTACACAAAGCCTTTCACATCTTTACAATAGTATCCAATATTTTAGTACGGACAAGAATTCAGCGAGAGAATACGATTTAGAATTTATAAAAACGAAACTCCGTAAGGGCACATTAAAATGAGCTGGGGAAATTTGCGGAGGGGGGAGAGTTGGGTACGTTAAAAACAGAAGAGAGTGGGTAATGCAGGATCCGGAAGCCTACTGTGTCTGTACCTTTTCTTGTAAATTTCTTGCGGACTCAATAGCACGTATCGCAAAGGCCGTCGTCAAACCCTTGTTGCCGACGTAGATACCCGTCATACCATATCGGTAGAACCAGCCATCCTCCCAGCTCCCGTCAAGGCTCTGCCTCTCGCGCAACCTCTCGAGGTCGACGGAGTCAAGAACGTTAACAGAAGCGCACGACACGATGCGCATCGCCAGCTCAAGTGAGTCTCCTGGCGAGCCTATCCGCTCGCGCAGTCTCTCCTCAAGGAGGCCGGCGTACGCGCGGCGCAGCGTCCCGTTGGAAGCAGCATCGCCGAGCAAGAGGAGGCGCGAAAAGAAGTACAGGAACGCCTCCGCGCTTTTGTAGTAGCGTGTGCCATCGAGGTAGGCACGCGTAGAGAGGACAGAAACGACCCAGTCGAGGGTCGCGTGTAGCTCTGCGCCGCGGCCGCGCATGTAGAACAACGTGAGGACGTTCACACAAACGATCGGGTCGACCCGAGGACGATTGTGATCAAAGTAAACCTGAATCGTGCTGGTGTTATCGACCGCAGAGAATAAGATAGTTAGATGAGCGAACCTGAATTATGCCTTCGTCATTACGATAACGTAGCATCTCGTCCATTATGTGGCTGACAGCGGCCGCATTACTACCCTCATCCGTTGACCATCCAATCGCTGTCGTGTCCAAGTCGGCGGGATACGTCTCGGTTGTCAGCTGGGCTTTTTCTGGTGTTGTCAGTTTGTTGGCGACTATATTTGGTATTCGAGAAGAGCCTCACCTTTAAAGAAGTTGATGAAACCGTGCTTTTCCGTCGTTTTTATCAGCGATCTGTAAATTGATATTTGTAAGGATGATATTCGAGAGGTTTTCTGAAGGACAAACCTGTCGTTAGTAACGTCCAAGATCAAATATTGAGCGAAATTCTCGCTAATAAGAATTCCAGTATTTGTCATTGACTGGAGAGAACCAGCATTTCGTTGTAGAAAATCTCGGGCCCGTTCGACGGGGTCGCAGACAAGGTATGTGATCGCCTGTACGGCTTGGTCAACATTATAAAAGACAATGCCGTGCAGGCCGACTGATCGGGCGGCAATAACATTGTCGAGCTTGTCATCGACAAAGATAGCCCTCTGAGGGTTGGTGCCTGTTTGCGAGATGACCTTGTGAAAGAAACTGAGGTCCGGTTTGCGGAGCCCAGAGCTAAAGGAGGGGAAAAATTCATCGAAGACATCCCAGTCTGTACCCAAAGCCCGGATGTACTCGTAATCTTCGCGAGATATGTTGGACATGGCATACACCGTAAGACCGTACTGCTCTTTCAACGTTCGAATATTCTGGAATAGCTGTAGCTCTAAGCGGATCGTATTACGGGCCTCATCGAAAGTGCGCGCAATGTCTGCGGGAGCGACAGCATAGCGAGAACCCAGATTCTCGTAGCACTTCTCCTGGGATATGCGTCCGCATTCGAAATCACTCCAGGGCGACGACGACATCATCTGCTTGATAATCATCGGTGAAATCGTAGTCTGAGAGGGTGGCGACCACGACACGAGAACATCGCCGATGTCAACAATCAGAGTATTGTAGGAGGGGGGGTCAAGGGAGGCTGCAGACACGTTCTTGAACGAGTAGAAAGACATTGCCGAGCGGGGGGAGTTGTTTGTAAAACTGTAGAAACGCCCCCCTTTTATCTGTAAAATCCATTCTGCCTGATAATCCAGTCAAGCCCATAATGGGAGGATAACTGCAATTTTTGGTTTTTTGGTGAGCGACTAGTCATCTCGATCTAGCCTGCATGGAGAATATTAATCCCGAAAGAGAGCAAAGGGTCTGCATGTTTGTTAACGCTACGGCATCACTAGCAATTAAATGCATCCGTAAGAGTCAACCTGGACAGAATTAGATAAGAGTGAAAATTCCCTGCGCTGCCGCAAATTTCGGCCTCGAAGACTGCGTGCAGCGTTTTTCCTCCTGCAAGCACGGAGTTTCGTTTTATGCTTTCCCCTCCATTAATTCAAGGAACAAGCGGCAGCTCTAACTCGGAGAAGTGTGGGAATCGCGGCGTACCTGGGCGGGTGATAACGGATCCTATCTGGAGGTTCTAGCTATGATCATTGCTCGATGTCGTCGGCTCCCAGAGTCACGGTCTCGGTAGCCCGAATGTTTTCCTTTCTTTTGATAGGCAAATCCGTGAGATGCGGGATGAGCTTATGTACGCTGCTAACATTCGATACGTGAAAGTTAGGAGCGATGTGTTTCATATATGCGACCGTGCGCAGCAAAAGGCAGTGCTCCTGTGCTTACTGCTATTGTCGGTAAATGACAGATTAATGAAATAAAAAAGGCGCCCGAGTTAGCAGAAGGCAACTTTGCGACTGTTTGGTCGTTTCCCACACTCCGGCCACCTCGGTCTCGGCCAAGCTCACACTTAAACACAAGAAAACGAAAGCCTGATAAAACTGAAACGGTCCCCAAAACATCAAGCCAGCTCAACTTCTGAGCCTGAGTTGCCGACGCCGGGGCTGGCGACGATGCCCGTGAGTGTCAAAGCCTAACTACGGAAAACTGGTATAGAACGAGCTTAGCTTGGACGCGCATGTTCGGGATGCTCGACGCGTAGGACCTCGGCATAAGGCTTGAGCACAAACTTGATTCTCTCGACTCCCGTATAAATTACAGTTACTTTCATGGGTCTCCATCATCAGACATAACTTTGGGGCGTCTCGTCACTAACTGTAGCTATGGGAAAACGCTCTCCGCTTGCCTTTCTTGCCGACCAATTTGCGTCAATTCCTCCGCTGGATTCTTTCAGGGCGGATTTAACGAACAGAAACATTGTCGTTGTGGGCGCAAGCTCAGGGATAGGCCTTGAAGCAGCCAGGCACATGGCATCAATGGGTCCCGCCAAAATGATCCTTGCTTGTCGCAACATCGATAAGGCTAATGATGCACTGAAATGTAGGTATCCATATTTTTCGCCGCCAAAGTCGAGACTTAGAATATTCGCGGGGTAGCCGTTCAGAGTTCTTCTAAAGAGAACACCAAGGTCGAAGTATGGGAAATGGACCTCTTGTCTTTTGCGTCGGTGCAGGCCTTCGCCGATCGCTTCCAGGACAGCGGAGAAAACCTCGACTTGCTCGTACTCAACGCAGGGATAAACACCGAGACGTATCGGAAGACGAAGGACGGCTTTGAGAGTGTGTCAGTAAAAGGGCCTTGAATTTCTCCGACTTCAATCTTTGATTTTTTTTCTCTTTTCTCCGATAGTCTACAGACAAATCATCTGGGGGGTGCACTACTTTCCGTCCTTCTCTTGCCTCATCTCCTAAAAGCATCCCCCTCGTCCTTGCCTGCGCTTCCGAGACTGGTTGTCGTAAATACTGATGGCCACTACTGGGCAAAAACACCCCTGTCCGTAAAGGAAGGCGAAAACATTTTTCGCTCACTAAGTGAAGAGGGCTACTGCAACTCTGAGTTAGTCCCCCCGATTTAATCACTCTAAACCAGGTCTTACACTTCGATTCTCATCCGGCAGGGTTATGGCTGATAGATATAATACTTCTAAATGTCAGTGACCTTTCCAAAAACAGAGGACTCAATTTAAAGCGCTAACGGATCTTACTCCACGGAACTCCAGTGATCAGTCTCCTCTTTACCCGCGCGATAGCTACTCGCCTGTCAATCAAATCCAAGTCTTCGCTCACTGTAACATCCGTATCACCGGGTTGGTGCCGCTCCGCGCTCAATCGCGACCTTACATTCCCGCTCACGCTCATCGCTGCGCTCCTCTCACGCATATTCGGTCGCTCCGCAGAAGCAGGCGGACGCATCGTTGTACATGCCTGTATCGGATCATGCGGCGGCGGCGGCGGCAAAGAGATGCATGGGCGCTTCATGTGCAAGTGTCAAATACTTGAGGAAAGTGATTTTGCGATAAGCGAGGAAGGGAGGACCTTTGAGCGGAAGGTTTGGGTGAGTCCGACATTTTCGAATTCCGTACCACCCCCCTCCCCTTGTTGATTAATTGGTTTTACCTTCTCCCAGGATGACACCATCTCGATTTTGAGTGCTGCAAGCGAACGTGTCCCCGAGATTGTTTCGCAATGTCTCCCAGATAGCACTGATATACAACTTATTTGATTTCTGAGTACGTATAGACTACTTGTAGTTCGGTGTTCCCCATCGGCCATGCTGCGCAACGCAATAGCTGCCTGCTATGATGTTACATAGTACCCTGATACTTATTGCAGCCACGATAAGGAGTGACCAGAGTGCTTCTCGTAAAGATGTGGCTGACACTTCTGATATGAACGAGGATTGTACCGTACAGGTATTTTTGGCATTACAGGTGAGAAATGCAAGAAAACACCTAGGGCAATACTGATGCCCCCAAGTCGGAGCCCTGCGGTCTGGGTGGGGGGTCCAGATGAACACTAATGAGTCCAAAGTTACACCCCAGACGTAAGTATTGAAAACGATGTAGTCCTCCGAGTTCGTTCCTGCATGATTTACGATTTGACTAATAGCGCGAGTCGCGGCGCCGCGGACGCTTAACATCGGCAGAAGAAATGACCGCCTCCATTTACTATGATATCTAAAGACCAATTGATCGGGTATTCCTATTGAGATGAGCGTTGGCTCCGTGAGGTCAGCGACGGAATCAAGTGCACTACACGGCACAGGAAGTGCCGTTGGCCCTGTTGGGATTACCCGTTAGGTCGGCATAAATAATATCATATTAAGAAAAGTGTAATTACCGTTATGGGATTGTCAAAGGACTCCAAGTAACTGTGCACCTTTTGGCACAGTTACCCGGAGTCCTTTGACTGTCCCGTAAAGGTAGTCACATATTTTTAAATTTGATATTCTCAATCCCGATCCAATGGGTAAACCGAACAGGGCCAACAGCATTTCCTGTGCCGTGCTATGATAACAAGTTTAATATTACAAAGAGTGCCATGTGTATGGTGACCTAAATCAAGAGACGATGAGACTACGGGGATGCTAAACGATACCATCATCTACGAAGACAAGGGGGGGAAGTACCAGAGTGAAAAGAGGGGCAAAGAATACAATTAGGTCTGCGCTAGACACATTTCTAGAGGTAGGTAGGTGCTGTAACCAGAAGTAAACGGGCAAGTTATTCCGCCCGCGACAGGCAAAGTGTCGGGCTAAGGCTCTTCATCAACGACCTCCCAGCCATCTTCCTCTTCCGCAATGTAGTCCCGCCGCACACCGTCAGTTCGTCGAGGTCGAGAGCGGGCGGGAGGACCGGCAGGGTCCGCAGCGGTCGCCTGTAATAGCTGTCGAAAGTCGAGCGTGAACGAGTGTGGCGTGGGAGGCGGAAGGAGCGGATGTGTATCATGGCTGCGGCTAACGAAGGAATACGATCAGTCCAAATAAGGTAAATGATAATACTAAATACCCACCGTCCGAGTTCAGCACTACAACAGATTCCCCATAAATTGCGTAACACCGCACCGGCTGCTGCGCCGGCGAGCGGAACATCGGCGCCCTGCGTGTGCGCGAGGTACGCGACAGAATATAAGAGCATCGCAAACGCCGTCGGAAATGATGCAGGCGTGGTGCTCGTTTGCGTGGGTTGGAGGGGCGACATCGACGAGGAAAGCGAGTCTCGCCGTGAGCTGGAGGAAAGCGCGGGGGCAGGCGGATATGGTGATGCGGGTTGACGCGGTGGCAGAGTTGGGGAAGCCGGTGAGGAAGGCGGAGGGGAGTTTGACGAACTTAAAGACAATGGGAGATGTAAAGGGTTGCGGACGGTCCATCTAAAAATAAATAAATAAATCATTTCGTTATTATTAGGGGGTAAATCTAACGTACCTGGCCCAGCCACCAGACTCTGAACCTTTACCTGCTCGAATCTCGGGGATACCCACGCCCAGTTTACCACCGCTCCATGTAATTTGGAACGGGAGTCGAGTGCCGAGATAGAAAGTAAGCAAGCCGAGAAAATGTATAGTAAATGTAAGCGCAGCATTTATCTGCGCCGGGGGATAACCTGATCAAAAGTCGTATGAGTAAGCGGCTGCGACATAGGGGCAAGCGTAGATAGTACGCACGACGCATGTCCCCCGGAACTGGTAAAACAAGCCCGCCAATGGCCCATTCCCCATGCGTTGCAGCACGCACACCTGATGCAGGTCTTCCGCCGACCTCGACGACGGCGAATACATCGACGAGCTCCTGCACCAGTCCTTGACGCGCACGCGCCAATGCGTCCTGCAACACAAGGTGCGCTTGCGTGCACTCGTAAATGAGAGCCTGCATTTGATCTTTCTGGGACTTCCGGGGCGGCGTAGGTTGCCTCTTACGGGGTGGTCCACCAGGGGGTGTGGGCGTGGGGGTACGTGGCGGAGAGGTTCCAGCAGCCGTGCGATATGCGTCATCGAGCGTTTGACGGCGGGTAGTGATTGCAGCGCGGAGCGTGATGATACGTTCTCGGGCTACATCCATATAAGCACATTTTAGCAGCCGTTGATGAGTGAATTACATACTACTCTCATTGTCGCCCCGTAAAAGCTTAGTATGCGTCTGAATGTCGTCGAGTCGTGAGCGGAGAGACGCGACGTCCGCGCGCCGACCGCGTGCTTCTTCGAGCGGTCCGAGCGCTTCAACGGCCTTCGCTACTAGGGCATCGCGTTCCGTCGTCAGATGCACGAGCGCCGAGCGATGGTCGCGTAGGCTATTAGTCCAGCAATAAGTACCAGTCTCTGTAGGCCAACGGTCGCGCCTTGCTCACTCTCGGCCGAGACAGGATGCGCATACGAAATCCCGGCGCGTTTGTTCGCAGTTATTACACTCCATAACTATCAGGGGAATGCCGCACTGGCCATCGGCGTCGTGGTTATCGTATCGTCGTGGACGTTGGCAAGACCGCGGGCGGCGGACTCGCGGGCCACCAATACGCGTGCACGTGACTAAAGCGCCTTATTCCAGTGGCCTCTGGATTGCCCACCAAGTACTAGAGCACTACGAGTCCCATTTATACCGCTAACATGCTGCCGTCACCATCTCCATCGTCGCTGCAGTCTCCGCTGCCGCCGTCCTCGTCTTCAGAATCGGCGCCGGAATCATCGCTGTCGCCGCAGCCACGCCCTAACGTCGACGCGATCAAGGCACTCCTTAACCAGACGATGCGTATCTCTACATCCGACGGTCGTATTTTTATCGGCACATTCGTATGTGTTGACAAGCAGAAGAACATCGTGCTCGCCAACGCCGACGAGTATCGCGTCAACGGGCCTGCGCACGGGCGTTACGTGACAATGGTGATGGTGCCGTGGCTACTGGCCACCAAAGTCGAAGTGCAAAGTCTTTCGATGGGTTTGGGGGGGATGGCGAGAGGCGCAAGCGAGGAGGATGACGATGAGGATCTCTACACGTGAGGTGTGGTTCTCGTTATACATATACTCTCTCTGGGTCAGTCAATATCGGCTTCCCCCTCCTCAGCCTCGTAAAGTATCGTTAGAATTGGTTAAATGCTAACTGAACAACCCGAAAATAGCGACGTTCTAGTGATCGCGCCTGTTATCTTAATTGATCTCACGGGCATGCTTCCATAATATTCTGTCTGGGTTTTGAGTAGAATCGCCACGTTCAGAAAACACGCATACATGCGGTTACTTCAATCCTCCGGATTATGACGCCCCCCTCCAGATTTCTTTTTTGGAAAGATAGAAGACACACCAATAATGACAACAATCACTCAACGTTGCAATCTCGGCTCTGCAGCCGACAATCCCATGATTCTTAAGCTGTTGACACTCATATCAGGCCTTGACTACGCATCATGCCTGGATCCATCCCCAACCCTCGTCTCGTATTCTCATCAGTGCCTACGGGGCTGCCCATCCCTGGAGAAACAATCACATATGATGCTTCGCCGTCTATCAACCTTGAAGATGCTAGTCTGAACGGCGGTTTCCTCGTGCGCCTCCTTTCAGCAAGCCTGGACCCGTACATGCGCAACCGCATGCGCCCTTATGACGTCCCGGGAGACATGGAGGCGTTTCAGCTCGGTGGGACGATCACCGGTTTCGGTATCGGTGAGGTCCTGCGTTCTGAGTCTCCCATTGCCAAAGTCGGGGAACATGTGTACGGCTTCATGCGTAAGTTTAAAATCGATCGACTGTTAGCGAGATGCGCTGATTTAAATCCGGTTGCCGTCGTCCAGCGTATCAACACTACACCGTCTTCCAGAACACGGACTCGTCCGTGAGCGGCCTGCAGGCGCTCGGTCTGAGCGTTGTGACAAACGAGCACAACCTGCCCTGGCGCTACTTCGTCGGCGTTCTGGGGATGACAGGCCAGACCGCTTATTACGGTCTCAAGGATATAACGAGCCCGAAACCTGTGAGCTAGGGCGCTTTTTATCAAGCGGACTATGCACTTTAACATTGAATTAGGGCGAGACAATTTATATTTCTGCCGCTGGTGGGGCTGTAGGGAGGTGTGTTCTGGCGGAATGCTACTGATCGTCCGGAAGCATTGATCGCCCGCACATAGCATCCTAGTACAGCTTGCCAAATCCATCGGACTCAAAGTCATCGCCTCTGTGGGCTCCGATGCAAAGGTTGAGCTCGCCCTCCGGCTCGGTGCCGATCACGCGTTCAACTGGCGTACAGCCGATATAGGGGCTGAATTAAAAGCACGCGGCCCGATTGATATCTATTTCGACAACGTAGGCGGCCCAGCACTCGAGGCCGCGATCGAAAATGCAGCGCAGAGGGCGCGTTTCGCGATTTGCGGTGCGGTGAGTACGTATAACGACGACATGAGCGATGCATACGGGGTCAAAGTGGGTGGACTATCCCAAATGCGAAGTAGAATGTCAGCTGACCGGACGGTCTGATCCCATAGAATCTCTGGCTTCTGAACCGCTATCGCATAAAGTAACTTCCTATTCCACTATACACCGCTTAGTGCGGACACTGACATTGTTTCTCCTTAGAATGGAGGGTTATATCGTTGTCGATTGGCACGAGAAGTATCTTGCCGAGTTTTATGCAACGATGCCAGGAAAGCTCGCGCGCAAGGAAATAGAATATGTTGAGCACATAATTGACGGATTGGAGGCTGCCAGTCAGGGGCTTGTAGACATGCTTGTCGGCAAGACTCAGGGGAAGGCGGTGATTGTCATAGCCGATGAATAGAGGCGAGGATCCGTTACGTATGGTTTGAAGTGAAATTCCGATATCGGCTCTGTGTCAGTCAGCACGGTTGGCGTTGCTGCAGTGTTACGGTATCTTGCGAATTTACCAAGTCAAATACATGTATTCTTTCTTTCTCTGGAACACTGCTCCCTCATTCATGGCGGCCACGGCTGCTGTACCTCGTACCGTAATCATGATCTGTCCCACGGTCTGGCATCGTATGTACATATAAGAGTTGCGTGCCGCAGCGGGCAAGCAACCCCCAGAGTCAGATCCAGGCATCGATAGCATTTATGCGCGACGGTATTGCACCAATCGTCGCTGGGCTTGTCGCCGTAGCCGCAGCCTGGGTTGTGTCGACCCTTGTTCGCTTATTTTCCGTCCCTGCAGAACTGAGGCATCTGCCGTGCGTGCCTATCTGGCCACTTTTGTTGAGCTACGCGTCGGGTGAGACCGAGGAGCGCAGAATAAAACGCCTCTTCCTTCCCTGCGCAGCGAAACATGGCGAAGGACTTGTCCTCGTCTGGACATTCGGGACATGGTTCGTGCACTGTGTAGACCCAAAGGTAAGCGCGTACAGCTATCGCGCGCATAATTATTAACCCTTTTTTACTCCGCGAAAAAAAAAGCTCGGGAAGGCGTTTATGGAGAACCGCATTTTCACCAAGCAGGCCCCGCCCGAGCGCCTGCTCTTCTGGCGCTTCACCGGCCGCAAAAACATCTTCTTCATCGAGGGCGAGCAGTGGCGAAGGCAGGCCCGCATCGTGCGCGCCGCGATCACGCGCGCGGCGCCCGTGCCGCATTTCGCCGCGCTGGCAGACGCGCTCTTCGTGCAGCTCGGCTCGGGCGGGCGCATCTGCTGGAGCGACTTTGCGCACCGCTACTCACTCGACGCAATCGGCGCGACAGTGCTAGGGCACGACTTCGCGGCGCTTGCGGACCCGCACTCGCCGTTTGTTGCGCGCTACCGCGAGGTCATGCATAGCATCGCGGACCCGCTGTATCTGTTCTTGCCGTTCCTTGAGACGTGGCTTCCGCGCAAGCGGCTGATCACGGAGATGGACGGCCTCGTCGATGAGTTCCGCACGCTTATGCAGGCAAAGAAGAAGGCACCGGGGGAGGACTTGATTTCGTACATGTTGGAGGAGCCCGGTATGACGGATCAAGAGCACCGCGACAACGTCGTCGTACTCTTCATGGCCGGTCATGTAAGCATCTTCCAGTGAAACTGAATGCATGTCCCGAGTAAACTAAATTATGCTGCTCGTTAGGATACCACCGCAGGCGCCCTGTCGACACTCATATACTGCTTCGCCAAGTACCCAGAGTTCCAACAAAAAGCAAGAGAAGAAGTCCTCACCATCCTCGGGTCCGAAACTCCCACCGCCGAATCGCTACTGCGCCTGCCCTACCTCTACGCCTGCATCCGCGAAGCAATGCGCTTCAACAACCCCTCCACGACCACCATCCCACGCGTCGCAGCAGAGCCCGTCCAGCTCGGCGGCCACCTCATCCCACCCAACACGCCCGTCATGTTCAACATGTACGGCATAATGCACAACGAAGCCGTATGGAACGACGCGGAAACCTTCGACCCAGAGCGCTTCCTGCAGGGTCCGGACTCGGGGTCGGGGGACCCGGCAGGCTGGATTCCCTTCGGGATGGGCGTGCGTCAGTGTCCTGCGCGCGCCTTCTCGATGTACGAGCAGCGCACGCTCGTCGCGATGCTTCTGCGCGAGTACGAATGGTCCCTACCTGCAGATTCAATACACAAGGATGGAATACGCAATGCGTTCTCTGCGTTTGCGCTCAACCTTCCGGAAGATTTGGATATTATATTCAAGCGACGAACGTGACTCCATCCGTACGCTTGTATTTGTACCTTGATATGTTACGATTGGTCCTTTTATTCGAGGTGTACTGGTCTGGCGCCGACGGGAGATAAGGTCTAGCCTCAAGCTTAAACAAACCGCCGGTGGAGTCGCAGCAGGGATCGGGAATTGTACGGCTCGAGTCGATGGCGCTATCTACGTCACATGATAAAGCGAATGACCGAGTCCACTCGCTAAACAGGAACCGTGCAGAACTATTTTGTCCACCGATTCTGGGCTTTCAAGTTCTCTGCTATCCGCATCGAAAGCCGCTGATACTGTAGTAGTAGTGTGATGGAAGAGCAGTTTCAAGTTGCAGGGCACCGCGGCCCACGACGCCGCGTCCAGGCCGTTCCGCAGCTGATAGTTCCGTTAAATAACCCCCGTAGCGAGTCAAGGGGTAATTCTGTAGAACTAGAGTGAGAGCACACCCGGGCCTCTCGACATTCAAGTTCCATCCACCTAGTCGGCGAGTCAAATGTAATGTAGATCTTCCCCTACGTAATACCCAATTGCAAACGAAAAGACGATCGGGATCGACATGATCACCGCTGCGAACGGAGCCAAAAGTGAAGGATATCGTGTCTCATCTCATAAACTACGCCGCGATGTCTCAGCCGGACATTAATTGGCGGAATCAGATCCATCTATCCTTCACGGAGAAAGCAAAGGCGACAATTTCTGGCTCTCTTTCCTATTTTTTGTAAGTCTGCGTTAGGTCGCCCTAGCGGCCTCACAGGCAGATCCGATCAGGAGCCCGTGTTATGATGGTCGACATATACCAGCCTAAGTTTGAAAAGGTCGGAACACGTCACAGTGAGAAAGACGGGGAGGTTAGCACTCCAAAAAACTTTGAATCGGGCAGAAACGACATTTCCCGGCTTGCGGCTTGGTATACGCAGCGCAGGCCGATTAACATGAAATGATGCAAAGTGAACTACCACTCGGGCCCGAATGGTGATTCTAATAAACTTCTCCCAATTTCCACGCAACAGTTACATTTCCAGACCACAACGAGAAATTCTCGGCAACTCAAACGGTGCGACACTTGTGCTACTTTTAATCGAGTCTGGTGCAGTCTACGCCGCAGCGAAGATCACGCAGTTCATCCTCTTCAAGCTCGCCCCCGGGACATCGTTGGGAAACCACCCGTTCCAAATCGTGTATAATATGATGCCCCAGATCACGGTATGGATTCCTAGCTTTGCTTATGTTAATGCATGTCATTAATCAGGCAACCCGATGATAGGGAATGACGCCGACATTGATCATAGCGGTCGTAAATGCGGGACTGACATAGTCGGATGCCTACGGGAGTGCTCCGTGCAGTCCCACCATTCTGCATATGCCCGGTGTAATGGTTGGGCCTATGGTATTTCAGGCGCACAGCCTTGTTGCAGCCTTCGAGAGCAAAAAAACGACAATTACAGTAATAAGAAAAGCCCACCGATGATTTTGAGAACGTCGGGAATGGGCGGATATGACACAGAGTTGGAGAGTAAGACCGGAGGTCCGGTCCATTTTGAGCTACATAAACGCGCAGACAGATTAGTTAAAGAGGGCGCCCACTCGCATACAATGTGTGAGAACCGAACGGAGGAGACTTCCCGCGTATAACCGCTTGTAATTGAGAGTTTTTCTGTGGTCCCTTTTTCTTTCTACGGTATTGTATATTAATCTTTGTTATAGCATTTAGCCTAATTTCTCCCATGAAAGACCGAACCACCGGAAGACGGCAGACCTTCTGATGAACAGAAAATTTTCCCGTGTGTAGAATAATCCAAATGATAGCTGCTATCTGAGCCATATCACGGCCTAGATTATCTCCCAAATTTGGGTGGTGATGTTGGGCCCCCTCTTGAGACGCATCGAAAGTCATTAATAGCTGACAGATCTATGACATGATCTGGTTCTAGTGCTGCGGTCGACTGATATTTAACGACGCATCTCTGTAGCACTCCACGCCTTCAGATACATCATCATCATCATCATGCAGTTCTTCGTGTTGATCATAAAAACCATCTATGATGGCTACGCTCCCCGTATCTGAGCCGGTTAAATTACCTAAAGGAGCCGGCGATCAGAATCGACGTGATCGCCGCTTCAAGGATAAATTCCAAGGTGGCACTCGGACGCGCCTTGAACTCGAACGGTCTCAGCCATTTTTTAAGAGCAATAGCCCTATCTTTTATTGAAGGCAAGAAAACTAAAAGGGCTTCGTCTGTTTTTTGTACTCAGGCTTCCACGACTTGCCCATACCGCATCACCCCATCAGATTCGATCTCGATGTTACTAAAGGGCCCGTACCGCCCATGACCCTCGCGCTGACCCAAATGTGCAGAGCTGGAGTTAGAAACGGTGAGTAAAGCAAAAGAGTTTGATTTCTGTGCAGTGTATGTTCTGTGCAGTATGTTCTGATAAAAGGATAACAAAGGCAGAGTTATCCTCCCAGGAGATCCGGGTAGTGTTTTCATCCGGGTGGCGTTTTCAATTGGCAGATATGACGATTCTTATTTGATTAATATTTTCCAAATGGGTGACTTCCCGCAGGCAGTCTATGTCAAGTTGCATAGACCTAAACTTCGGTCCGAATGTCTCCGGGCAGTTTAGGTCGTTTTTCTAAACCGTAACTCAACTTTGCACAAAAAAAAGTAGTTTCCAGAGTGATCTGTAAGCGACCATTTACACCCTTTGTGGAAGTCTTACAATTACTTGGAATTTCCAATCAGAGTCTGTTCTTTTCGAATCAGAATTGTTTTGGATGACATACTCAGGGACACATCCAAAACAAGAAGTTCAGGGTCTGATCTGAGGGTTTAGGACAAGAAATATGCACGACTGTAGTCTGGGAAGGGGGGGGGACCCCCCCTCCCAGTTTATGTCGCTCTGACCAGACCGAAAATTTGGCTCGGTGTTTTTTTAAGGGTTTATGTCTATGTAACTTGACATAGACTGCCTACGGGAAGTCACCCAATATCTGATCGGGGGCTTTTTTTCTTTCTTTTTTCCCATTATGATTTTCCGTAAAATGACTGCTTCCGTATCTTACCTTCGTTGTTGGCTGATGGTATGGCTGTACAGAGAAGCAAGGAACGCAGGAGCCCGGCGGTGTTTGGGCGGTGTTATCAGTACCATATCGGGTTCAAAAGGAGCTCCCGTGCGAGAACTCCAGCAACATTCAGTGGCCGCCCCATTAATTTCTGTCGAGAATGTGTCCGTAAGCGGCTGCCTGGGTAATCCTAAAAACATGCTGCATTCTTAACTCCGAGTTCACGCATTGAACAGGTTAGCGCTTGCTCTCCTAAGGAAACGACAATTTGCAATGCGGCGACTTAGGTGGTGGAGAAAGGCGCGGCGGGCTAGAGCGGAGCGCTGAAGCTGTAGCTACATTGAAACTAATCGATGTTACAAGGGACGGGCGTCTGTGGAGCCATACAATCGCACAATATGGAAGGTCTACATACTGATTAAAAGCAGCCTTTTCTGGCAAGTGATATTGCGAATTTCCAACTTCCAGTATTGGATTCTCAAATTACGACATCGGATGATCGGCTATTTTTTTAAAAGGAGCATACAATCGAGATCGGCGTGGTCATCTTACCTTTGTACTACCACCGTTGCAACGCTCCAGGCCGTCGGCAACGCACCTTGAACGTGGAAAAAAAAACGCGAAATGCCGTATTCTGTATTTCCGAAAGTCCGCGCTGATATAACGCTCGGTCTCGGTCTCGTTTTCTCGCTAAAGATGAGCCCTTAGGCATCGACTGGGGCATTTTGCCGAGCTAGCTGAATAAGGCACCAGCGTCGAGTACGGAGCGCTCGCGGGCTCTTCAAGCTGCGCTCGCTGCTCGAGCCTTGAGGTCCCCTCGTTCCCATCGTCAATAATTCCCCCTTGGCTTCAGCGAACCGGAAACACAGACCAGTTGAACATCCTATACCTCGTTAATCAATATGGCTATCGCGATGGACGAGGCCTACCTGATAGGCGGCTGGCTTGCATCGGCCTTATGGGGTGAGTCTGCAATGCAAGTCGTTCCGACAGTTTTATTTGAGCCATTTTGGCAGGGGCATACTCGGTGTTGTTTGGCGTCTCGGCATACTTCATCTTGACAAGCCGGAAGGGGGAGATATACAGGCTCACGACGTGGATTATGGTTCTAATGTATGTCCACTCATTCCCTCTCCTGCTAAATATCTCTTAGATTTCCTGGCAAGGTATTCGCTTGCGACCGCACACATCTTCATCGCCCTCCGCCGGATAGTCATCGCCTTGATTGACCTGCAAGGCAAGAAGCCTGGACCGGTCGCATACCTCGCGGACATCGGCGACAACCTCAACCGTGTCAAGGACCTCATATACATCACGAATGTTGGTTCACCCACTCAGCCTTTCGGTGGAAACTTGCTGACCCTCCTAGCTTACAGCTCATATTGGGCGATTGCGTTATCACTTGGCGTTGCTATGTTATCTGGGCTGGTGACCTGCGCGCGGTTGGACTTCCCATTCTGATGATCATCGGGACTACAAGTGTGTGAACCTGTTGACTCGTCCCTCTTAACGTGAACCAGGCCCAACTTGAATCCCGGACAGTTGCGGGTTATGGAAGCATAGGCCAATACTTCTTATCGAAACCGAGCCTCAAGATCGCAGAAGCATGGGGAACCGCCATGTTCGCCGTATCGCTCGCGACGAATATCATTGTCACAATATTGACCGCTGGTCGTATCTGGTACGAAGCTCACCGTCTATACCGGATTTAATTTCATCTCCTTCTAACCCTATACAACAGGTATCTCACGCGCCCACGGCAGACGGTGCTCGGCTCCACTGATAGAAGATACCGTACGATCGTTCTCCTCCTGATCGAATCCGGTGCAGTCATCGCCGCAGCGAAGATCACCGAGTTCGTCCTCTTCAAGCAGTCGCCAGGGACAGCGAACGGCAACCACCCGCTTTACGTCGTATTTGAAATGATGCCGCAAATCACAGTACGCATTCCCCGCATGATCTGCACATGCATATCTCTGAACTTCCATAACTTGTGCCAGGGGATGATGCCGACGCTGATCATCGCAATCGTGAACGCCGGGCTGACATCCACAGGTGTCTACGTGAGCAACGCATCTTCGTCTACGAAGCGCACGCCCGGCGCAGAAGCAGGACACATCGCGTTCCGCGTGCGCCGCTCTCTTGCGGACTTCGGACGCACGACAGGCGGTGAGACGGGCGTGTCGACGGACGTGCGCGCGTCACGGAAAAGCGGGGGAGCAGAGGTGACCGACACTGAGTCTGAGGCCGGAACCGGCGGCGGGGTGCACCTTATGCTGCTCGGAGATGAGTTTCCCAAGCGTGGAGATACCTCATTCGGGAGCTCCGCGACAGGGCTATGGACGGGCGCAGGTGGTGACCTTGATGGGAAGCGCGAGAAACCAAGCTGAGAGAGGACTGTCGTTCTTACTTTTCGTATATATTTAAAAGAAGAATGCATGATCTGTATATGTATGGTATATATTTTCAGCTTTTCGGACTGCAACCCTTGTCTAAGTTTAAAAGTATAAATTATAAACCTGGAGGCTGAAGGCTGGCGACTAGTGCAAGCCACAGTACTACTGGGGGTACGTTTGAGGCACAGATCCTCAGGGACGGCTGCACTTGTATCTTCACGGATGTAAAATGCATCATAGTCCAGCTTGCTGGCCAATGGTAAGAGGCCGGAGGTAGATTGACGACCTGATCGACCATTGCCACCAGATACTAGATGTTGGGTGGACATGGGGCCCCTCGGCAACAGCCGATAAGTTTAATTGCATTGTATTGATGTAATGAATTATCGCTCGAGCGAGACAAATGGGTAGTCTACGCTCGGAATAAGACACTCGAACGGTCGAGTTCGACTAAAAAATTGTTACTGACATCGGCCAATTAATCTTGAGTGAGGCTCAACCGAACATGTCAGCTAAGTGGATGGTTTACCCGGGTCCCGTACGAACATATACACTGAATTTGCAACACTATATGTACACGATGCCAAGAGAAAAATAAAAAAATGACTTGATCACTATATCCCCTCGCGATCTATTAGCTCACTCCGCATTCGCCTCCTTCTTCGCCTCCGGCCACTCCCAAAGCTCAACAATGCGTTCCACACGCTGTCGCTCGAGCCCCCGCGCCGTCCGGCGCACACGCACCATAACCTCGTGTTTCCTCCCCACCTCCGCCTCCTCACCCTCGCCACTCTTTTCCGAGGGGTCCACCTCCATCTCCACATCAACGTCTCCGTTTTTCTTTTCCGTTTCCTTCTCTGCAGCACCTCCGTCCCATTCCATCCAGTCCTGCGTCCAATCTTTCCCCTCCACACCTTCGTCGATCCCTTCGGAGGGAGGTCTCCGCTTCAGCGGCGCACGCCGTCGTGCGAGCACCTGCTCGCCCCCTCGAACGGTATAGGCATCCCATCTTTTTGGCACGAAGTTCCGCATCCGACCCTCCTCCAGGCCCTCGACTCTGTCTGTGCCTCCCTGCGACGATGCCGTACCACGTTTCCTCTTCGCGCTTGAGGCATTCTTCGTATGTGCGTGTCCATCCTCCTCGTCCTCTCCATCACTTACACCATGTGCTGCAAGCCGCACCCGCCATCGTAGCTCACGCGCGAGCGCCGGTGCGTCCTTAACTCGATCCGCGGGAACACTATCCCTCGCCTCCTTTCTCCGCGCAGCACCAGCTGCAGCACCTTTCGAGTGTTCGCTTCCCTCTGTGAGGCGTGCCTCACTGACCAAAAAGCGCGCAAGTGCAGCAAGTGAGGCGAGTACTCGAGGGGGGAAGTCTTCGTGCGCCTTGAGATCGCGTAGGGACGCGTCTGCGGCGTACCAACAAAGTCTGTGAACCATGTTAGTGAGGTCTAGAGGGAGAAGAGATTGATTTACTTTGTAAAAAAAGGGAACTGAAATTTTTTGGGTACGCGAGTAGTGTTCTCGATCTCGCGGACGCGCAGTTCTATATATAGTGTTAACAAGGCTAGTTAAAAACAAATAAAAGCAGGGCTTACGCGTAGCGATGTTGTACGAATGGAGAAAGTTGCCTCCGAATACAATGGTGTCGACGGGGGTGTACTGGTATTCATCAGCGACCAGGAATCAAGTTACCAGAGACAACAGAACATACAACAGCATGTATCCAGCCGGTAGGGATGACCATAGTATTCCCTTGGGTGAGCTCAACCTTGTAGACAATGTCTACTAGATCCCCAAGCCAAGTGGTAGTCTGCAGCTCGGATCCTGACCACCTTTCATACGCAGCAAGGTTGGCGGGCGTGGGTCGGATAAAATAAAACGTCTTCGCCCCACTGTGAATATGATAATACACAGACGAACCAGCGAAGTCGATATGCCAGTCCGTCCACGCCTTGGCAACCCCCATGAGGCAGTAGAGCTGAACCTTCGGGTAGGCGTGCCCAGGACCCTTCTTGTTCGCGGGCCAGAACTTCTCTACCCAGTCGAGCTCGCGAACGAGACGCGGCGGGACAACCTGTGCGCCGAGCGGTGTATCAGAGATCTCGAGCGAGATGACGTTGCGGATGCGATCGCGGGTGGATGGCGGCGAATCAAAGTACGCAGCCCACTTGCTGAGCGTGTACCCAGGAGTGTTGGACTGCGTCGCGACGTCCATGACCTCGACAGGTGTGTCCTCGCCAACGATGCGCGCGACGTCGGAGACAGTAAGGCCCGCAGGTGGCATAGACATTCCAAGTCCCTCGGGCGCCTCGATGAGCACAGGCTCGAGTAGCGCAGTCGGGTCGTTGTCGACCCATTCGCGGGAGAGCTCGCTGCCACTCATGTGTCGGAAGGGGTCGCGCGCAAACGCGCTCGCAGCATCCTTCGCTTGAAGAAGTGCTAGCCATCTATCTGCGCCTGCGGCAGGTATACCATTGTGCAGACTGGCATAGTCGCGTGCAGGCCGCTTGCGCGACGACTTGCGGGCGGGCGGCTTGAACGTAATGATGTGCCGCGGGTCGGTGGCCTGACACGGCTTGCAGAACCATTTGTCGATGGTCTCAAGATCACCACCCTCGCCGACGCAGCGCCAGTGAAACCAGACCTTACACGCGTCGCAGCGGACCCAGTCCTCCTTGACCGGCACAGATTCATTGTCGTCGTCGTCCTTGCACTGTGGACAGCGTTCCTTGTCCGCCTTCTCATTGGTTTCAACCTGCTCAGTTTCGGGGCTCGCCTCAGCCTCCTTTTCTCTTGCCTTTCGACTCCTGCTTGAGCGCATTCAGGGCGCCGTTGATTGCGATGACACTAACCGCGGTCGGCGTCGAGCGTCGGGCGACGACGAGATCTTACCCTTACATAATGCTCTCATACTCGTGACTAAGCTGGTGACATCAGCTTGAAGTTGTGCGCGCGCATCTTTCTCTTCTCTTAGTCTCACTTTCACCTAGTGACCCGAAGTCTAATACATTCGAGTTTTGCATCAATACCTTTCCCCTCAGGAAGCTTTCTCTAGTCCTGTGCTGGATATCATACAAGAGAATCAAGCAATGATTGGTTTTATCCTCTTAGAAAACAAATCAAAGATCGAAAAGATTTCATGGATATAAACAACACAGTCTCAGCGCATCACTCGCTTCTGGTCGCAACTCACGATGATCTGGAGGGAAGATGTTCACATCACCTGCTTATGATGCACATATCTTGTATAGAGGGCTTTCTCCGTATATCAGCTTGTGCTTCAGCGCCCTGTCGCCCTGCCAGGCAGGCTGTTGTTTGATCTCCATCTTCTAGTCAACGATGCTATTCCGCACATATAAGGGCGTCTCTAATGCTCCTGACCCAGATCCTCCTTAAAGTACAAATAACTGTCTAAGAACGATGTCGTCCATTGGCTCATACAGCAACGCAACGCTTCCTATTCACTCCGGACTCGTCACTGGCAACCCTGAAGTGGCCAAGATAGTCTCTGAAATGGATACCACCCTGACCATACAGGTGGCCATAACTATGCTACTTGTTTATGACACTAGTTGAGTCCCTTACTTTCACGGTATCTTTTAATAAATCTCACCGACTGCAGTTATCACCATGGACATGGAGGTTCGTGATGGAAGTCACGGGGAGTTAGAGTTTCTTACATGTATATCTATCAGGTCAAATACTTTTGGGTTAGTATGACAACAATTCGGTTACGCATCACAAAACCTTACGACGCCATCCAAAGACCAGCCGCAATTTTGTTAGCTTGATATACTTTATGGTGGGCGAGCATGAGCCTTGGCTTGGCGTGTTGCTGACCATACACTATGCCATTGTCGTAAACCCAGAACCGGTATATCGGGATATTTTCAGCCATTACTGGAATCCCACGTAAGTAACAGTGGGTCTGGCAATTATATGTGCGAGTGCGGCGGTGATATTCACGGACTACATCATGTTTCATCTTAGTTGTCCTATTGAATACAAGCAAAATCATGTGAGTAATATGACTGGAAAATATTGATAACCCCGGCTCATAATCTGAAAGGTGTAAGATTTTACCATTATTACTGCACGCCATTTGACAAAATGGTGTAGGCACGGTATCCTTTTGGGTTTATGACATATCAAGTGAGTTACAAACTTTTCCGGTGACAGATTGTTCTCACCCGAATCAGACACAGTGGTCATCCTCCTGATTGACTGTGAGATATAAAGCCTACTTTCTGTATGAATATCTAGAAATCTTGCATTTACCCATCCACAGACATTCTTCTCCTGAGGGTTGTTGCACTTTTTCACGGAGGTGAGCCTCCTGTACATCTCCAGATACAGAAGCGGGAGGCAAATTACTTGCAGATAGGAGGATGGACATCTCCCTCAAAGTTATGTTTGGCTTGAATGCAGCCTCTGGATTTGGGATACTCATTTTTGGCAGCATCAAGGAAGCATGTGGGTAGTGATATCCAGATTTTCACACAGCTAGCCATTCATAAAGCAATGTGAACTACAGTTGGAGCAATTGATCTTTTGGGAAGTATAACAGTATGCAGCGCAAATGGACATTCGCTATTTCTTTTGGCAACTTTGTCCTGGTCAGTACGTTTCATCTTTCCCATTGGTTATCACATTTATCCCATTCCAGGACCATCCCATTGATATACGGATCCATTCTCATGGTCCTCGCCCTATACAAAGCCACAAAGTATTGGAAAGAGTCATCTAGTCTCAGTGGTTATGGCCTCATCAGGGTGCTCATCCAAGATCAAGTTTTTTATTTCCTCGTGTAAATATGTCCTTTCTTCCCTGAAATTGTCATTTAGCTGAACGTACTATGGGCAGGGTGATATTTTGCTCTGCCGGAAGAATCATAGCAACTGCCACAAATTTAGATAGCGTATTATCTATCGTTTTAAATGTCGCAACAAGCTCTTCCATTCTGTGCGTTCTTGGAAGTAGGCTACTGATACACATGAAGGAAGCGGGAGAGAGGGGAGAAAATGGAGGAACGAGCTACAGGATAAGGCCCGTGAGCGACATAGAGTTCTCGTGATCTATGACGGAAGACAAGGTGTGGACTCCAATCATCTCTGCTGTCAAACGGGGATGCCGCTCATCAGGATGGACCAACATTGTTTCATCACGGTCATGCTTTTATTAGGTCCAGATCTGTACTTAGACATTTCGCATTCTCTATGATTTTTGTGCTTTCAAACGCCGTCTGACTGTCTGCATACTACCCGCCATGATCATCATGCATATCATTCTATTATTAACGACTTTTGATGCCTTACTTGATTGTCCATTATTTGGTGCTTCCTTCCGAGCTGGCCCAGCCCATGGAAGTGATTAAACTGCACCGAACTCGTTTATATGCAACTTGAATTATACTAGTTAGTCGCCTCACTACTAACGGCGCCGGGCTGTTTCAAGCTGCCACTCGCTAGTATCCGAAAGGCACGTGCTCGCCTAGGGCAACCGAATTCTATCGTGACAAACAAGTTGTGGTTTGTCTTCCTGAACCCCCTGAGCCCTCTCTTTCAAGTTACTCCGTATTCAACCTCTCCACTTTTGCTTTCTGCATCGGGATCGGTGACCTCGTTTTCTGAGGAGCTACGGATGAGATTGGAGATGGTCCTTTTTGAGGTATGGGGCAGGTCGCCGCAGGTGTCCTTTCTTCTTTTAGGTCGCGTGTTGTGGTATTCCGAGTCAGATAAATCATCAATTAAGACTCAAAGTTACTCATGACATACCCTAAATCAACTCCCTTAAAGTAATCATGAACGTGTATCCTCAATCATTCTGTTGCTTCAAGAATTTGGTCCATGTCCAGACCACAGCATCCTAAATTAACCTCAAACGCTGGCAAAGTTGCACGCGTCTCCTGTAGGCTTCCCTCTTGGTGTGTCTTCTTCGCTGCCATGGCTGTTTGTCTTTTACAGTATCGCAAGAATTGTATACGAAGCTGGATAGTCCTACTTTCATGACGCGCTGTGGATTGTACAGTCACTTACTTTTTAATGGCTGTAACGAAAACTCATATCCTTCCTGCCGCTTCGGACGAACGTGCGTACTGTATATCTACTTAACGGGGAACAGCACTAGGATATTTTTCGGACTCCATTCACAGCTCTTGTCCCTCGAGCTCGACGGGGTCGAAAATCTTTGCATCATGATCTCTTGAAGTTCCAAAAGCTGATTATGATGGATTGATTCACGAACGACTGGATGACAACATAAGCAGTGGATCTTTTCTCCCCATATACAAGTGCCACACGAAGCTCTCGCCGGGATTGAGTGATAGGAGCTCATCTGCTGAAAGGAAGGCAGCATCTGCATAGCCTTGCGTTATGTATAAATAAGACGTTTGCAAGATGTTTCGGGGGCCTCACCCAAAGACCGCAAGGCACGCTGGTACGAACGATGTCCTTTTACAACGTCACGGTGCCTTCGATGATTCGTTCCAACGTGGATTCTGTCGATCCCTCCTTAATCCAGGGGCTCCTTTCCGAGGGGTTTAACGAATTGAACTTACAAGTGGCTCTGGCTACATTACTTATTTATGATACCAGTAAAGTCACCGCTCTATGCATCCGTCCCTGCAGTAAAAGCTTATTATTAAACTCGCAGTCACTAATATGGACAAAGAGGTTCGCAATTCCGTTAAATTTCCGAAGTTGCTTTATTTATATGACTAGGTTAAACACTTTTGGGCGAGTTCATCATCGTTCTTGCCATTCGTAAAAATATTAGACCACTGCTTTTATAAAGGTGTATCCTCGTAATTTTGTCAGCTTGGTCTACTTTTTGGTAAGTGGACACCAATCTAGATCGAGCGACCTCACTGATCGTATATTCTCATACAATCTCAGAATCGATCTATTGGACTCTTCAGCGTCATTGCATATATCCAACGTAAGTACGTCGATGGTTCTGGTGGTAATTTTATCTTCACGGGATGGCCATATTCACAATTTACTGTTCCATTATAGTATACACCGTTCATGCGAATGAATCCGTGTAAGATAATTTAAACCACGACACAAACAACGCTGAATTTCAGTTTCTAAGTTGTAGGAGGTGTCCCATGTATTTTCATGTGGCTGCTAACTTCTAGGGCATCTCGTAGGTAGATATTCCTTTTGGGCCGGCGGGATATCGAGTAAGCTTTCAGCTTCCGTAAGTGGCGATTTTACGCTCACCCGAAAGTAGACTTGACAGCTATCCTTTTGAACGATTGTGAATCATAGCTCCGCTTTATGCGTGACTCTCGGATTTTTGGTGCTCACCTCATTCGCAGACATTCTTCTTTTGAGAGTTGTCGCACTTTTTCAAGGAGGCAAGCGTCGGATCTACCTCCGAATTTACGTTTATGCTGAAAAGATCGCAGATAAGAAAGTGGATATTTCCCTCAAAGTTCTCCTCAGCTTGGATGCGGTTTCTGGGCTATCTTTACTCATACGATATCTTGCACCGGGAAGGTAAGCATGAATGATTTATTGGTTATCAGGCTAAACACTCACACAAGCCCTTATAGTTACTGTAAGGGCTATTGCGAAGGGGATATCAATCTGCTTCATGGATAGAGAACCCCAACCAGTATTGGAATCTATATCATGGTGCGTACTGGTTATATTTCCGGAATTGGTCTAAGAATTCAATTACATCAAGGGCAATTACTCCGGCGTATGAGCTTATTCTCATGATACTTGCACTTTACACGGTTGTAGTGTACTGGAAAGCATCCGTCGGACCCAGTGGTTCTATACTTGCCAAAATTCTCATCCAAGATCAGACGATTTATGTCCTTGCGTTCGTCCTTTCTTGTCCTTGCCGTGTGTTAACTGAAAACTGAAGTCCCCTGTAGAGTGGTAGCTTGTAGTGTGGGAAATATCGTCAAGGACATCGTAGACGCGAAAGGCAAGACGTCAGTCCTTGCTGATATATTAGCGAGCCCTCCCTTATTATGCGTCCTCGGAAGTAGGCTGCTGATACACTTGAAGGAGACTGGAGAGTCAGTACTCGATGTGAGGACGAGATATGATTCATAATTGTAAGGGCTCTACTTCATAGATTACGAGGTTGGAGTCTCTCGACTCCTGCTTGAGGGCATTCAGGGCGCCGTTGATTACACAGAGTCGGCGACGAGTGTCGGACAACGACGAGATTCTTACCCTTACATAATGCTATCGATATTTGTGACTAAGCTGATGGCCGGAATGATCTCTATCAAGCCGAACTAAACGGAGAGTAATGCGCTAGCATATGACGATTCTGGTAAGAGTCCAAAGACGAGTCACCGTGGCTGAGAAAAAAAATTGCAACTACTAATGAGTGAATATCGCTAATTTCGACTATACCTGTTAATTTGCTTCCTATCAAGACTCGCGACGTCATGGGCTCGAAAGGGCTCTGTGCGGCACTGTCACGGTATGCACGAAGGTCGGTATTTGCTCCGCACAGTTCGAATCTTTTGGAAGGCTTACTAGACCAAAATTAGTCGAAGGTTAGAACACACCCAACTATAAAGTCTATCTTGGGAATGCGCCCCAGAACTCTATCCAGAAAATTATCCATGTTGCCCGCTATTGTTAAGGGCTGCTTTTTGAGTTCTTAGATCCTCCTGACCTTCTGGTCGAGGAACACAGTATTTTTGGGATTCATCTACAAGTTTCATATGCAAATGTAAGTTTGATGAGGTTATATACATTACAGGGCCGGTCGGGTCTACACTCTGCAAGGCATCTCTTAGCTTACCCCTACATCCGAGTCGCTCTCTCTGTGAGATCTACAGAACAGGTTCACCAAGGTCACCACGGCCGTAGCTTGAAGTTCGTGGAGGTATTACAGTACACTTTCAAGGTAGAAATCAATCCAAAATTTATTCTTCCGAAGATATCCCTTCAGGCTTTCTGTGTCAATGATGCTCCAAGGTCTGCAACTCTTGTCCCCTTCTGCAACTGCGATATCAATCGCGCCTTGATGTGCAATTTTTGGCTGACACCCCTGTTTTGCGATTTGATCAGGCTATTACCGAAGACTCCTGTGCTCCTGTGCGTAGACTTAGTATAAAAGACATCTGTGAGTCCTGTCCGGCATACAAGTTTTCCGACAGCTGCATTTTCTGGCCACTTTTCACCTGTCCAATACGACAACACGATGATGTTAGCTCGCTCTAACGTGGAGCCTATTGATCCTAGCTTCGTTACACTATATATGTCGCAAACGGACATACAGCTAAACATCCAGATAGCCGCGACGGCGCTGCTTGTCTATGACACCAGTTGAGTTCCCTCTCTCACGTCTTTTTGCAGCAGCTCTCATCAGCTTGCAGTTACTACAATGGATAACGAGGTCTCCATTTTTATTTATGCTCAAAATTTCAATCTGATTTATACATATCCCTAGGTCAAATATTTTTGGGTAAGTAACGTACCAATTCACCAATCAGTTGAGGCCTTAAAAGATTGCAAAGGCGAATCCCCGCAATTTTGTCAGCTCGATTTACTTCCTGGTACTGCTAATCTCATATTACTATTGGTGAAGGGCATGCCGACTGACTTGCGTGCTTGTTTAATAATTTCCGAAAAAAAAAACAGAATCGCTATTTTGGAATTCTCTCGTCTATGGCGGTGATACCAGGTAAGCCATTTAATTATGTGCATGAAAGCGCTGTACTCACGGTTTTTTCACTACTGTCGATACCAGTGTACACATTCCATGTGAACGAGTTGCTGTAAGTATTAATCGCACATTGGTAGTGTTGCCGAACCTAACTTGATTCTCATGGTATTCTAGTTGTAAGGCTACTCTGGCCAGTCTCTGGTTGTACCTAACCAAATAATAAAAAATCAGGTTTATCTTCCCTTTGGATTCAAGGGATCTCAGGTTAGTTATAGGCTTTTGTTAGCGAACCACTTATTCACAATTCAAGTAGACCTCACAGTTATTATTTTGATTGACTGTAAGGCACGAGTCCTAAACTTTACGCAATGCTTACATTATTTTCATTATGGGCAAACAGATATCCTTCTAATGAGGGTTGTTGCACTTTTTCACGGAGGCGAGTTAATCGTACACTAGCCTTGCATGGATACTGATATGTGTGGACACAGATAAAAAGATAGATACGTTCCTCAAGGTTCTGTACGGCCTGAATGCAGGATCTGGACTTGGCTTACTAATATATGGAGAAGTCTACCAAGAAGGTACACAGTGCCCTCATATTTGTATGCACATTTATCCTTATAGTAGAACCCTAGTCGTTGTTGGAGGTCTTGTTAACGGGTTAACAACCTGCGCAGAAAACAGGGATGCTTCGCGATCGAGTCTAATTATATCTTGGTCAGTCTACACGCCTCCAGTGAGGACTGGGCTTACATTAAATTAGGACAATCCCATTGGTATACGGGGTCATTCTTATGGCCCTCGCCCTATACAAAGGCGCGGAGTACTGGAGAGGATCTGGAAACTTCAGTGGTTTCAATCTCGTCAATATTGTCGTTCAAGATCAAGCCAAATACTTTCTTATGTTTGTTTCAAATTTCTCTTCTGTATTTCTGGACTGAACTCGGTCATAGGGTAATATTCTGTTGCGTCGCCAAAATAATAGGAAGCGTCATATCATTAGACACCACGCTGTCCGTAATTCTAGGCGCGTTGTCAGGCCCTTCTATACTATGCATCCTCGGAAGTAGGCTGCTGGTGCATTTAAAAGAGGCCGGGGAGAAAGGCTTGAACGGAGGAACCAGTTACAGAGCGAGGACCATGAGCGACATAGAGTTCTCCTGATTTGCATTACAAAGTACTAACATGTACATAATAAAACCCGTGAAATCACTGTATATTTTCACTGGCAACACTCTGGGGAAAGATGTCAGGTTACTTCTCTGATGTGGACGCTAGGTTCAGGAAGAGCCGTAACGTAAGGAGACCCGGAACTCCATTATCCATTTGTGGCCCCCCCCCGGCAGGATCCGTAAATCACGTGCCGTTTCGAATTTTTAGATTTTCCTCTGTAACTCAGAGAACAGCCACGCCCTCCCAACGACTACAGCATTTGTCCTCGACCGCGACGACGTTTCCGCTGTTCGCCTTCTCTTCGGGATCGAATACTATAATTTATTATGCGCTGTGGATGAGATGATCTCATGGGGATCTTTTGAGAAGGATAGTTCTGTGGGCATCCTTTCCTCTGCATGTGCGTGAACAATATTTAGGTGAACCATCAATCGAAGACCCGGGCAGCAACATCACAATTTGGCTTCCATATCCGCAATTTTACAGTGATTTCTGATTCATAACGGTACGCTTGCTGTTTCAAGAATTCGATCCACATCACTGAAGCATCTACTTTGACTCTCAAACGCCGGCTGGAGTTGCGTTCATCGCATTTCTCCTCGTGCTTCCCCTCTTGACACAGCTTCTTCTTTGACATACATGTATCTGCTTGTATTCTGCGGTATCTCGAAGACCTAGTCCGAAGCTCGATAGTCTTGCTTCCGGATTGCTCTGTAGATCTCTCGGTCATGTGAGGTTTGATGACTGGAACGAGTTGCTGTAAGACAAAGCGTAAATGCATTCTGTAATTAAGGTGACTTAACCATGTTCCTACGGTTACGGGACGTCTGATAAGCTCCATACATCGCTTTTGTCCCTCGTGCTCGGCAGAATCGCGGACACTCGCATCAAAATCTATCGAAGTTCCAAAATACCCTCATGATGTTTTGCCTTTTAACGACTAAATAATAACGTAGGCAGGGAGCCTTTTTAAACCCGTATACAAAGCATCATCTAAAGCTCGCCCCGGAATTGAGCTGGATGACATAAATTGCCCTGATAAGCGAGTCTCCTGCGCTGTTGGCTCTCCTCAACTCACCGGTTGGAGGGAAGGCAGTATACGCATAGCCCCGCGCTCTATATAAAACGTCTGTTTCGGCTCCTTCAGGAGGCCTCACCCAAGGATCTCAGGTTGAACTACTACGAACGATGTTGTCTCTTAGTTCAATCAATGTCACAGCGCTTTCGATGGTTCGTTCCAATGTAGGGTCCATCGATTCTTCTTTAGTCCAAGGAATTGTCTCCGAAACATCCGCCGCGCTGAATGCACAAGTGGCTCTGGCTACAATACTTATTTATGACACCGGTAAAGTCACTGCTTTATGCATTTATCTCCTCAGTAAATCTCATTACTTGACTTGGAGTTACTACTATGGACAAGACGGTCCGTAATATCATAAGTGTCATACGTATGTGTTACTAAGGTTTTTATATATTATTAGGTCAAGCATTTTTGGGCAAGTGGGTTGTCTATTCCGCCTTTTGTAGAATCTCAGACTGCCGCTCTTATAAAGGTGTACCCTCGTAATTTTGTTAGTTTGGTCTACTTTTCGGTCAGTGGACACGAATACGGATTGAGAAATCTCGTTGACCGTTTCTTCTCACACAACTTCAGAATTTCTTCATTGGACTCTTCGGCGCCACCACAGTGATCCAACGTAAGTTAGTGCTTCTGGAATTGACACTGTTTGTACAGAGTAGCGATATTCACAACATTTTACTTGACCCATTACAGTATATACTATTCGTGCGGATAAGTTCCTGTAAGTAAATTTATGTTCACAATACAAACAACGCTCACTTTCAGTTTGTTAGTTGTAGGAGACATTCACGTGTTCTCTGTGCGGCCGCTAATGGGGGTAATTTATAGGCAAATATACCCTCTGGGCTAGCGAGGTATCGGGTAGGCTCTTGGCTTCTAGCAGCCGCAATTCTATGCTCACCTGAAATTAGGCTTGGTGACCACCCTCTTGATCGATTGTAAAGCATAACTCCGCAATTTAAACGATTTTATACCGTTCTCACTTAACTCGTTTACAGACATTCTTCTTTTAAGGGTTGTCGCTCTCTTTCAAGGAGGTAGGCCTTTGAAATTATTTAGAGGATCACTGGAACAGGCTGAATTATTCGTAGACAAGAAAGTGGCGATTTCTCTCAAGGTTCTGTTCAGCTTAGAAACAGTTTCTGAGTTTATCATTTTAATATATGGTACCCGGTCAGAAGAAAGTGTGTATAAACGCTCTATTTCCTGTTTTATTTTTTCAATGTCCGTACGAATCAATATAGTTACTACGGTTGTTCTTGGCGGAGGAATAGCAGTCTGCAGCGCTGGTAGGCCACCCTCACGAACATTATCATACATATTTTGGTGCGTACAATTTGCTCTCCAAACTTCTCTCAAACCTTATTTAGGTCAAGGACGATCACTCCGATATATGAGGTCGTTCTCATGGTCCTTGCGCTCTACACTGTGGTGGTATATTGGAAAACGTCTACTGGACCCAGAGGGTCTAGGATTGTCAAGATCCTCATTCAAGATCAGGCGCTCTATTTCCTCGCGTTCGTTCCTACTTGTTGAGCGTGTCTCTAAACTAAATTCCTTCCAGAATGGTTTTCTGTGGTATAGTAAACACCGTCGGGGAAATTATAAAACAAAACAGCACGATAATCCTCATTCTTGCAAGTATAATAGCGAGTCCTTTGCTATTGTGCATCCTCGGAAACAGGCTGCTAGTCCACTTGAAGGAGGCCGGGGAGACAACGCTAGATGGGATAGCAGGATACGACTTTAACAGTGATGAATTTATTCACTCACAGACTACAGGGTGAGATCCGTTGATATCGATCAGTTCATTATCTAACCAGGATGATTAAGCTGTTAGCAGGACTCACACATAGAACTGCTTTCCATCGGGTGTCTTTATATTATTTCTCGGTTTCTACGTCATTACACTCATCTAGGTAATCACGCAAAAATACTACGCTTGAATATAAAGTTATACCTCGCCATAGATAATAGGTACACCGGAAACTGCATTAGCGCTGCCAATAACGCCAATCTGAGGATGGCTCTCTGTTGCATACATACTTGTAATGATCAATAGTGTTCGCATGAACTGAACAGCGACTAAGAGCCTCTAATTCAGTTTCTGCGCGAGTAGATACCTTGTACCTTGCGATTAATAGTATAATATATATTCCGATAGTGCTTTAAAGTTGCTCTCCGACTTTAAAAAAATCATGTTGCAAATGGTGATGGGCACTGCGCAGGAGTTGCGACCTCACAGCAATTGACCGTCGATCATCGCTTGAGCTCAAATTTCGAGATTCCGAGTCATGTAAATCCGATATACCTGCTTTCTTTCAACAACCATGTCCTCCATTGTCATTCTCGGTGCAGGTCAGCATGCTGATGGAAATCTGAAAACTACGACTCGATAAATTAACATTATAATAAAGTCCAGGTGTAGTAGGCCTCTCTCAACGGCTTCAACAGTTCAGCAGAAAGGCTATTCTGTGGCGATCGTCGCTGAGCATTTCCCAGGTGACCCGAAGACGATTCGGTAGGCTACTCTTGCGTTCCTGCGTATGCGCCTGAGTAATATCCCTGATACCAACAAGGTCCTTCTGAAAACAGAAATGAGTGCGTTGAGTGCAGCAACGTGATTCGGCCTGCGAGATCGGCTTACAAAAAAAGTCGGACTTCAAATACAGCCCAATTTGGAATACAAACCTTGTGTAAGTTCGGCTTAAACAGTAAATTCTCGTTTCGCTGTTTCACTTGTTTCGTTGCTTAAGGGAAAAATCCGAAACTTAAACAAGGGCTTTAAACACGATCTTAAACACAGGTTTGATGACCCCTATTAGGGTTGCAACTTGTGAGTCGCATTTGTCACCGTGTCACGCAGTGACGGGCGCGACACAGTAACAGTTAACTGTGGCTTGAGATATCAGAACTTCACTTGGACACTCAATGTGAAGTAGAACTTTATATAGAGTTTTGTATTTATCAATATGGTCCCAGTTTTTATCTCTTGGTTGTACAAAAGTCATTGATCATGTCCGTCTGAAATGATTGCATCACAAATTTTTTCCAAAACTTGTACAAAATTATATGCATCAGTTACGTATTGCAAGTGCTTGCAAGGTGCTTACAAGCACCATAATACGATATTCATCCCACAACGGCTAAATACAACCGCTTACAATATTTTTCTTAATTTTGTGATGTGCCACTGAAGTACTGTATACGGAAGGTGCCGATCTTTTGTCAGCTTAAAAATCTGTCCCAAAACGTTTGCGGGCGTCGCCTCTACTCGACTCTGTAACTCGGAAAACAGCCACGCCCATGCAACGACCACTGCCGCAACGACTTTTCTGTTACTCGCCTTCTATTTGTGTTCGTGATTGAATACTACACTTTATAACGCGCTGTGGATGAGATGATCTCACGGGGATCTTTGAGAAGGATAGCTCCTCGTGAGAATGATGTGAGCATCCTTTCCTCTGCATGTGCGTGAACAATATTTAGGTGAACCATCAATCGAAGACCCGGGCGGCAACGTCACCATTTGGCTTCCATATCCGCAAAATTTCAGTGATCTCTGACTCTTAACGGTACGCTTGCTGTTTCAAGAATTCGATCCACATCACTGAAGCATTTGATTTGACACTCAAACGCCGGCTGGAATTGCGTCCATCATGCATCTCCTCGTGCTTCCCTCTTGACTCAGCATCTTCCTTGACATACATGTGTCTGTTTGTATTTTGCGGTGTCTCGGAAGGCTAGCCTGAAGCTCGATAGTTTTGCTTCCGGATTGTGCTGTAGATCTGTCGGTCATGTGGGGTTTGATGACCGGAACAGGGTTAAGTTTCTGTCAGACAAAACGTAAATGCATTCTGTCAATAAGGTGACTTACGCATGTTTCTACGGTTACGGTACGCCTGAAGAGCTCCATACACAGCTTGTGTTCCTCGTGCTCAGTGGAATCGAGAACCCTCGCATCAAAGATTTCTCAAAGTTCCGAGATGCGACCGTGATGGTTTGATTCTTCGATGACTAGATAACAACGTAGGCAGAGAGCATTTTATATCCGTATACAACACATCACCTATAGCTCATCCCGGAATAGAGCTGGTTGCTATTAACTTCCTCATAAGCGAGTCTCCTGCGCTGTTGGCTCTCCTCAGCTCACCGGTTGAAGGGAAGGCGGTATATGCATATCCCTGCGCTCTATATAAGAAACGTCTGTACTGGCTCCTACAGAGGGCCTCACCCAAGGACCTAAGGCCGAACTGCTACGAACGATGCTGTCCCTCAGTTCAACCAACGTCACAGTGCTTTCGACGATTCGTTCCAATGTGGAGTCCATCGATTCTTCTTTAGTCCAAGGAATTATCTCTGAAGCATCCGCCGCACTGAATGTACAAGTGGCTCTGGCTACTTTACTTGTTTACGACACTAGTAAAATCACCATTTTATACATCCATCCCGAAATAAATCTCATTACCTAACTCACAGTTACTAATATGGACAAAGAGGTTCGCAACTCCATGAAGCTTCTGACTATGCTTTATTAATGTTATTAGGTTAAATACTTTTGGGCGAGTGCACTGTCGATTTTACTTTTTGTGGAGACCTTACACGCGCTCTTATAAAGGCATATCCTCGCAGTTTTGTCAGCCTGGTCTACTTTTCAGTGAGTAGACATGAACCGGGATCGAGCGGCCCTGCTAACCGTGTCTCTCCACATAAATCCAGAATCGTTTCATTGGACTCTTCGGAGCCATCGCAAACATTCAATGCAAGTTTATGATTACAATAAACCCGATCGCTGCAGCGTAACAATACTCACGATTCCTTTATTGTATTTCAGTTTATACGATTCATGCGAATGAGGTCTTGTTAGTAAGATTATTTCGATTAAAATATGAACGATGCTAAACTTCGGTTTGATAGTTGTAGGGGATTTCCCCATGTTTTTCGTGCGACCATTAACTGGGTCAACTTGCAGGTAGATATTCCGTCTGGACTGGCGAAATATCAAGTAAGCTCCCAGCTTTCTCCAGCGATAATTCTATGCTCATCCGTAAGCAGACTTCATAACCATCCTTTTGATCAATTGTAAGGCATAATTCTGCTCTATATGTGACCCTCAGATCCTCCCCACTTAACTCGTTTGCAGACCTTCTTCTCTCGAGAGTTGTCGCACTCTTTCAAGGAGGCAAGCTTCGGATTCTATCCTGAAATTAAAATCATAAGTTGAATTGCTCGCAGATAGGAAAATAGACATTTTCCTGAAGGTTCTTTTCAGCTCGTATGCGATTTCCGGGCTATCTTTACTCATATACGAGACTTTGTACCAAGAAGGTGTGCATAAATTCTCCATCTTTGTCTGTTATATATTTACACGGGTCTTCGCAGTCACTGCGGGGGCACTTGCAGAAGGGGTAACAATCTGCGGAACAGATAGGTTACCCCAAACAGTATTGGTGTCTATATCATGGTAAGTACTATGTATCTTTCTTTAATTGGTTCTAAAACTCACCTTAGTAAAGGGCTATTGGTCCTATATATGAGCTTATTCTCATGATACTTACATTTTACTCGGCCGCAGTGTACTGGAAAGCATCTGTTGGACCCAGTGGGTCCAAACTTGTCAAAATTCTCATCCAAGATCAGGCTATTTACGTCATTGCGTTCGTCCTCTCTTGTCGTGTGTTAACTTAGCCGCAGACTAAAGTCCCTTTCAGAGTTGTAGCTTGTAGTGTAGGAAAGATCGTCAATGCCACCATAGAGTCAAGAGGAGGGACGTCGGTCCTTGCTAATATATTGGCAAGCCCTTCCTTACTATGCGTCCTCGGAAGTAGGCTGCTGGTCCACTTGAAGGAAGCTGGGGAGTCGGTACTGGATGAGAGAACGAGATATGATTCGTAAGAGCCCTAGTCTTTCGCTGGCTACGAGGTGAGATCCACTACAATCAATTGTTTCGTTATTTAACCAGGCGGGTCAAGGCGGTGGGAGGATCTCTCAAACCTGCTTCCCGTTGGATGTAGTCATCCAGGTATCTCATCTCTCAGGGTGTTCTTAAAATATGCGTAAAAACCATTTCCCAACATCTCCCTGGGCCACGTCGCTGTATTATTTCTTCATTTCGATATCATCCTAATCACCCAGATGATCACACAATGCTCCTATATTCAATACTGATGCACGTCCTTCTCATAAAAAGTACTAGTAGATACATCCTGTCTTCCGGTAGTACTTCTGATAACGCCACTCCGAGGTTAGTTCTCTGCTACACAACGGGTCAATAGATAAATTACATTCATATAAACCAAACAGTGACTGAAAGTGTCCGGATTGCATTCTATGAAACTGAATACTTCGCAAATAAACTTCGCAAACTACAACGAATAGTAGGATGTGTACTCTATACATAAATTCAATGGTGCACTTGGGGAATATTCTCCGACTTCAAATCTTTCTACAGTATCTTGAGAAAGTACGGGATGCCAGCTCACTGACGATCTACCGCCGATCGCGGTCGATCATCAAGTAAGCTCAAATTTCGAGTCACCAAGTCTATGCCTGCTATCTTCCAACCACCATGTCCTCCATCGTCGTTCTCGGTGCTGGTCAGCAAGCTGATGGAAATTCTGAAAAATTTACACAATACATTAACATTATAATTAAAAAACAGGTGTAGTGGGCCTCTCAACGGCCTTGAAGATCCAGGAGAAAGGTTACTCTGTGACGATCGTCGCTGAGCACTTCCCAGGCGACCCGAAGACGATTCGGTACACAAGTCCTTGGGCGGTCGGTCCATGAACTCACTCATCTCACTTAAATCTGACTTTCTCCCATTCTGAGTAGGGTGCTCACCACGTCAGCCTTGCCGGCGACGATGTTCGACAGCAAAGTAAGCCAATGTCTGTCAGATATTATTTGCCGTGCAGACGTTTGATTCATCTCCTTTCCCTCCAACTTCAGAGATAGATAGGGAGACGTTTCGCTTGATGTGGAAGATGTCGGAACCGGGAGAAGACTCAGAGAATTGCTTCCTCCGCCTCCCGCAGATTGAATATTATTGCGAAGACAGGCCCGATCCGAATCCCTTGGAGGTGATGCCCGATGTACGTACACGCATTTACACACTCATATTACCGTATACAGGTATACTCACTCTCTGCAGTTCAAAGTTCTTAACAAGTCGGAGCTCCTACCCGGTTCAATGAGTGGGGTTGCCTTCACGACCCTCACGATCGACACGCCCGTCTATCTTTCATATCTCCTTGCACTATTCCGTGAACGTGGCGGGCGCACGCAACGTGCTCCCGTTCACCACCTTTCGCAGCTCGCAGAGGGTGCATACACCGATGGCGAAAGGCCTGCAGCGCTCGTCGTATGCGCCGGCATCGGCGCACGGGCACTCGGCGGCGTCGAAGACAAAGACGTGTATCCGATACGCGGACAGGTGGTTCTGCTGCGCGCACCATGGGTGCGCTCCGGACGCACACAAAGCGGTAAAGATGGCCTGTGGACGTATATTATTCCGCGTCGCAGTGGAGACGTCATTGTCGGAGGGATTAAGGATGAGAACGACTGGTAACTAACGCTCGCTTTCCACGAAGACTTTGTTCTCTAGACGCTGAAATGGATCGCAGGGAACCGAAACCCCGTCCGGAGACGACAGTAGACATTCTGACGCGCGCTCTCGCACTTTGTCCAGAGCTTTCGCCTACGTACGCGGAGAACCCGCACCCTACAATTGAGGACGTGAAGCCTATCATCATCGAAGAGGGGTGCGGCCTCCGTCCGGCGCGCAAAGGCGGTATTCGGCTGGATACTGACGTTCTAGAAACTGCCAAGGGACTAAAGGTGCCAGTCGTGTACAATTACGGGTGCGTCTTTCAATTAAACAGACTTCGAGTGTCGCGTGAGCTGAGCGTGAATTTGACTTCCAATCCAGGCACGGTGGGTATGGATACCAATCCTCATGGGGCTCGGCGGGAATCGCAACCGAATTGTTGGAGAGCGTCTTGCGCAAAGTCTAGACCCACTTGTGGGAACTGAAGAAATATGATATTTTTTTGAGCTATCTCTAGTACTGTAACGACATTATGCTTACATGTAAAGCTTGCATCAAAGGGCTGGCGTAAAGATGGATAAACCATGTCAAGACTGTCTGTTTACTATCGTCTGTTGTGTTGACTTTTGCATAGGTGTTGGTGAGGATTTTGTTTACACGTTCCGGCAGAAACACGAATAGCCCCGTCCATGCCTCATTGTCCTTGGAAAAAACTGTTCCTCCACAGGGATAAGCCAGTATACATGTCTTCCAGACATAGCATCAATTAGAAGGCCATTTGAACCCAATTTGCGCTCTTAGTAGCACCTCTTGAGTAATAAACTATTACCATGTTAGGATAACGAGCAAACTTGAAGGCACGTATAGTCTTGTGAACGGTGCCCATGCGTAGATCTCCACGTATGAGCTTGGAGGACGGTGGGATGAAAAATCGCGGGCGACAAACTTCATAGTAATGGGGAGTGTCTGGGCTCGATACCGAGTTCAGCAACCGGCCGTTCGGAGTTAGAAATGTTTTTGTGGATTAATATTTTACTGCCTGTATGCGCGCTTAAGCTCACTCGCGCGATTATTTACCGGTTAAAACGATATACTCGGATTCGAAGTGCATTCGCCAGCGCCGCAAATGGCTGGATTTAAACATGCAATTCAGTGGATATATAAGGATGGTGGACATATGGGAGCGGGTGGGAAAACAGCCTGCAAATTTGTAGCGTGTCCGCACAAGCGCGTGAAGACATACATAACCAAAAATGGATGTGTTCTATGTACGTAACCCGAAAATATAAAATATAACATTTTCCCCATCAGAGGCAATAACATTTCCCGCGGTCGTACCAACCCTTTACAGTACAAAAAGCGGCAGGAATATCTGCTTTACTTCAACTATCATGTCCTCCGAGCCCATCGTCGTTCTCGGTGCCGGTCAGCAGGCCAATTGAAGCGATGAAAATTATCTATCGATAAAAACATTGTAATGAAAATCAGGTGTAGTGGGCCTCTCGACGGCCTTGAAAGGCTTGAAGATCCAGGAGAAAGGTTATTTTGTGACGATCGTCGCTGAGCACTTCCCAGGCGACTCAAAAACGATTCGGTACACCTGGGCTGTTAGTCTTTGAACTCACTCATAAAAGTCAAACCTGGGTTTCTCTCGTACTGAATAGGATGCTCACCGCGTCGGCATTACCGGCAACGATGTTCGTCAACAAGGTACGCCAATATTAATGTCCGATGGGTATTTGATCGTCGCGCAGAGATTTGATTCATCTCCTTTCCCCAAAATTCAGAGGTCAATAGGGAGACGCTTCGCGTGATGTGGAAGATGTCGGAACCGGGAGAAGATTCTGAGAACTGCTTCCTCCGCATCCCGCAGACTGAATATTACAGCGCAGACAGTGGTCCGAATTCCCCGGAAATGATCGTCGATGTACTCACACGCATATGACTTCTGTATACAGGTATACTCACTCTCTACAGTTCGGAGTGCTTGACAATTCGGAGATTCTACCCTGTTCAATAATTGGGGTTGCCTTCACGACTTTTACGATAGACACGCCCGTCTAACTTCTATATCTTCTTGCACTATTCAGCGAACGCGGAGGGCGTACGCAGCGTGCTTCCATAGACCACCTCGCGCAGCTCGCAGAAGGCGCATACACTGATGGAGAAAGGCCTGCAGCCGGCATTGGCGCACGGGTACTCGGCGGCGTCGAAGACAAAGATGTATATCCGATACGCGGGCAGACTGTTATGTTGCGCGCACCGTGGGTGCGCTTCGGGCGCACACAAGGCAGAAAAGACAGCCCGTCGACGTATATCATCCCTCGTCAAAGTGGGGATGTCATTGTCGGGAGGATCAAGGATGATAATGATTGGTGACTAGCGCTCGCTTGTCACAGAGTCTTTGTCCTCTATTCGCTGAAAAGAAGGATCGCAGAAATCCGAAGCCACGTTCGCAGACAACTGTAGATATTCTGACGCGCGGGCTCGCACTTTTTACGGAGCTTTCGCCTACGTACGCGGAGAACCCACACCCTACAATCGAGGGTGTGAAGTCCATTATCATTGAAGAGAGGTGCGGCCTCCGTCCAGCGCGCAAAGGCGGTCGGTATTCGGTTGGAAACTGACGTTTTGGAAACCGCCAAGGGACTAAAGGTGCCTGTTGTGCACAACTACGGGTGCGTCCTCTTAGAAGCAGGCATTCAAAGTCGCGTTGAGCTAAGCATGAATTTGACTTCCAATCTAGGCACGGTAGAAGTGGATACCAATCCTCATGGGGCTCAGCGAGAATTGCAACTGAATTGCTGGAGGGCATCTTACCCAAAGCTGCTTGAGGGGACTCAATAATCCGCTTTCTTTCGTAACATCCGGTTCAAACACCCGATCACACGGTCGATTTGTATGGCCAAGTTTTCACGTCCCTCATTTAAAATCAGCGCCCCCATGTGTAAGAAGTTGGTTCAAGTATTTACCGGGCGAGAAGGAGTTTGAGACCAGGGCACCGAATTATTTGTATTACTGCATAATCTAAAATTGATTTTATTAATTCTTCTTGAATAGAGTATTAGTCTATGTGAGATAACTTGTAGAATGGTTTTCCCTTGGGATGAACACGACACGATAAGCAGCTTATCCATGTCATTAGTTTTACGAGAATTTCATTTCCATAGGTCCATCCCGACCAAGTCGGAGTAATACTTCAATAGACCGCAGAATTGCGTTCCTGTGAGGAAGCGGTTCTGCACAAGCGTCTATGTCATATGTCAATATTATTATTCCACTTAAAAGCCAAGAGATCCAAAATTGAAATGGATGACACACCAATAAAAATATCCTTAGTGCCGAAAAGCCCGCAGCGCGATGAATCATGCGCCAATATTCGTCAATGAACATTTTCGCGCCCTTCTCGTAGTTCGCAGTGAATGCATATCGATTGAGCATAATCCACCGCCCCCACAGCGCACGCATTACTTTATCTTCGTCACACACATCGTCGAGCTCGAAGATATCTTCTTCCCTGTCGAGCACGTACCACGCCATCAGTCCGAATGACGCAAGCGGGAGCTCGTTCAGTAGGTCGTACAACCTCGGCCCGCCAGGACGCGCGGAGTACGCACCGCCCGTGAGGAATGGGTACACCGCTGCAGGGCCTTCTAGATTCGTAAGTGGCGGCGGTGTAGGATAGCGCGCGGGATTTTCTGGATCGATGGGACGGGGTGGGCGTTGTACTACGACAGAAACAGGATTGCTGGAGGGCGAAACTGACCGCTTTGTGTGTAAGACGCGTGCTCTGCCTGAGAAGGGTGGAGGTGACGGGCTGTCTCGCAGCAACTTGACAGGGGAGGGCGCGAAAGGACGTCGTCCCCCGACAACTGAGGTACGGCGTAAGAAAGGTTTCTGTTCTGGTGTCGGGGAACGATGGAATGCGGTGAGTTGGTCGACCGAATTTGGGGAAGGGATAATTTCTTTTTCCGATTCAGACGAGTTGCTTTAAGCGAAATATCAGTTACAAGCAGTTAGGGTTCCTGAAGAGGATAACCAACCTGAAATCATCCTCTTCGTCGGCCTCGCTTTCCGAGTCAGAGTCCGGTACCTCAGGAAGCTTGATATGCAAGACCAGAGAAGCCTAGAGTCTCGGAGACCGCAAGTAAGCAGCTGCGACGTCGGAATGCTCACTAATCAACTCACATCTCTAACATCGTCGGCAAACGAAAACACGCAATGTTTATGGTAACGAGTCAGATGTAACTCAAGGCCCGCACGCGTTGCGAACGGCATGGTCCTTAGCATGCGACAAACCGGACATCGCCAGCCATGTATGCTATAGCCGACAAAGGGCCTGCCCCCTACGGTGTATTCCACCCGTACCTTGGGGTACGACTCAGGAATGGCAGAAGGCGTGCTGAACCGTTCTCCCGCCTTCTGCGCCCCAAGAATATCTAACGACCTCCGCACATTTCGCCGGAGGTAAGGCAGCTGGCGTGACGCATGCAGCGCCGCTTCGTGCAGATTTAAAGGCAGTGTATTGAGTGCTTCAACGAGTTCTTGTTCGGGAGTAGTATCAGCGTGTTTGGTTGTTGTTGCCACGTTAGAGCTTGCGTCGTCTGGTTTTGCGGGGTATTCGGAGTGATTTGGGTCTGAATCTACATACAGGTCATCGTCACTGTCGCTTTGCGGGGGCAGATCTTCATTCGCCAAGTCCAAAGGGGTTTGATCGCGCCGCACCAGCTCAGGCAGTTTCCTCCAGGCTGTCTTAGCCGCAGCTTGATTAAACGCCTTTCGAGCGCGCCGCAGACCCCCGGGAGGCTCACGAACAGGGACAAGAGTAACACTGGGTGCATGTTAGCGCAAACTGAAAACACGGTAGTGATGCCAACTAACATGGGTCTGAATGACCCGTTCTCTTCAGAACCAGAATCCGCTTCAGTGCTTGACCACCTGAGCAGAGGGGGGAGAAAGAAGCTATTTCAATACAAAGACATTCCGCACTGTTCCAAAAAATTTCTCACTCAGATGCAAAAGCGAGTAAATCGTCCTCTTGACGCGTCCACGCTGGCGCTCTCACGCGCGGCATTTTTGAATGCGGACTCGCAATTGGGCCGCGGGGTATCATACGCTTACGGGTACCCGCACCCACGGAGCTTTTAGCATTGACGCTAAAAGACGGCTGTGTCTTTGACCGCGATGCGAGAGGTGCGACTTTAGTGGCATTGAGCCGTTGGTTCGCCGTGATCGGACGAATTTTGGGTGTCTGGGTTTGCGCCAAATCACGTGACCGCACAGGGGTGGCGAGCATACGGCTGGGACTGGTTGGTGTATGAGTAGAATGACTGGAAACGGGACCATTGCGCAGGGAATTTTCAGTGCGATCATCGGACGAAGTACGACTAGCTGAATCCAGCGCCGGAAAAGTTGCTATGATTGGCGAGCACAATCAATATAGAAATATCCTCGCAGGCGATAGCTAGGGAAGACTATACTTGCCTCTACTTGACGTGGGGAGGTGCGATATACCCGCACCACTCGCCGCTGCGCTCTAGTGTCCTTAGTGATCCAGCCTGGTGTGCAAGATTATAGCACATAACGTACTCCAGAAGGAAAGCCTCCTGCAATTGCTATTTTGCGCTTCTTTGGCCTTGGCGGAGTCACGTCCGAAGGGCGTCGGTTGGAATTAAGAGACATTGTCCTGGTCGAGTCTTTGTCCTCTTTATCGACGCGTGTAATGTCTAAGTCATGAGAGAAGTCAAGACGGTCCAAATGCAAGTTTTTGCAAACAAGTTATTGTTTGATCTGGGGTCCCGGTCTTTTTACACATTTTCAATGTGCGGGTTTGATAGCGATCAACTTCACGACCTTACCACGAAGGACTTGCGAGTACTCTAGTGAGTCTGGGGGTTGACTGTTCAAAAGAGAGCTAGTAAGACTCCTGGACGGTGTGGCTTGAATATCGTTACTGTAAAGGAGTCGTAGGTGAACTGGCGCCGTGATATTCTAACGAGACGTGACTCAAAGGCCGGTTTGTGACAGAGACCATAGGTAACGTGATATATTGTATCGGTCACGTGATGGGAAACAAGCAAAGTGCTCACGACGCGTGAGTCTGCCAGTGAGGTTTTCTGTCGGAGAGACACATCATTATATTACGGCAACTGATTTACGGGTAAGTGAGGATAATCATTCACACCGAGTTGACCTCTAAAGGCACATTAGTACCATGCATCCGGCCGACGCTGAGGATCCGAACAATATGGGGAACTCTAGGGACCGGAGAATCATAATGATAGGACCTAGTGCGACGGCTCACGGTGATAATGATACCCAAGTCCGGCAACAAGATATTTACCAATGGCCAGATGTTTCCCTTCCGGACAGATCGCAACAATAAAGTTCTTCGCCAACACCATAGCTGCCGCGATTTCTGGTACTTCGGATAAAGACCTCTCACGCCTGTGACCAAACGCCCCAATCTCAGTCACTTCTCCAAGCTTCCTTGAGTTCCTCCACTACTCACAGCCGCCACAATTCGGGAATACAACTACTTATACTTCAGTCCCGCTATCGCGGACGGTGTGCATCCTCTTATCTTGCTATGTTCCTCCAGTTTACTCCTCTTTTTCTGTTTCTTGCAGTGAGCAGAGCGCATCATGGGACAGACGGTGAGCAAAAGCAAACACAACTCGCACACGACAACCTTGTGGCCTCCGAGACTTGGGCTGCAAAATATGGGGAACTCATTGACCAGCCGTTCTCCGGTCCACTCTCTTTCTCTCATATCACTTATGCACGCTGTCTTGAGGACGTAGAGGTCCGTGCTCCGTACATATCGCTCTATGCGACTCAGGTTGATAACTAGGTGCACATTAGGCGGCTACTCTATTTGATATTGCCATCCTAGGCATGCCGTTCGATACCGGCGTTTCATACCGTCCCGGCGCGAGGTTCGGCCCTTATGGAATTCGCTCGGGCTCGCGCAGACAGACTCGACAGGGCCGTGGGTACACTATGGCATGGGGAGTAGATCCTTATACTCTCGGTGCAAATATTATCGACTGTGGCGATGTAAGACGCTTAAAGGATCAGCATTAAGTTTCATGGTCGTTCATTTTCTTCTGTGTAGATCCCAATATCGCCATTTGATAACGCTTTGGCTATTGACCAGATAGAGGTTGCGTATTCGACGCTGCTAGCTCGTCCCGTCTCAAATTCGTCCATCTCTGCAAGTGCTAAAACGAAGGCACTTTCTATTGACAACAAGGCGCGCCCGCGCATCGTTTCGTGAGGATTTCATCGCATCTTATTTTATTTTGTCTTCTGATATCTCCTGAAAGCCTTGGTGGTGATCATACCATTGTGCTCCCTATTCTGCGCGCTCTGCACAAGGTATATGGACCAATATCTGTCATTCACTTTGACGCCCATCTGGACACATGGCCCAGCCACACCGGCCCGGTAACGGAGCAGTCGCGCGTTACCCACGGTACATTTTTCCACATTGCTGCAGAGGAGGGACTCATGAGCAGCCGCTGCGTTCATGCGGGCATCCGATGCAAGATGTTTGTGCGTCTGTACTGTCGACGGATGTCTGTAGCTATCTCAAATTTTGTTTATAAATTAAGGGCCCAGGGGATATCGAAAACGACGGTGCCGTCGGTTTCCAGGTGATTAGCACTGAAGATATTGATGACATGGGGATTCCGGAGATCATCAAATGTATCCGGGCCAGGGTCGGAGACACCCCCGTCTACCTCAGGTAATGGTCTTTTTTTACGAGAATCTCAGTATCTGAAACGACTTTCACAGCTTAGATATTGACGTAATCGGTCCGGTTATTGCTTCTATTCTCGTCCTTAAACAACTCTCTAATGTATCCGAAACCCGCAGATCCAGGTTTTGCTCCCGCGAGTGAGTTTTGACTTGCCTAATGACCGTGTTGGTCTCTGACTTCATCGCCTAAAGCCGGGACGCCCGAAGTAGGCGGATGGACAACGCGTGAAGTGAAGCGGATCATCCGGGGACTCGCCGGTCTCAACTTCGTGTAAGCTTGATTAGCTTCTAGGTATTCACCTTTCTCGTACTATACTAACAAATTGATCGTGCCTCAGCGGCGCGGACGTCGTGGAGGTCGCTCCTAGCTACGATCACGGTGTGTAGAAGCTGATTTACTCGACGAGTAGACCTCCTCACAGGCTTACGTTCCAGCTGAGATTACAAGTATTGCTGCGGCCGAAATCGTTCACGACTTCCTCACGATGATGCTTACAGACGCGCCACCAGGCGAAAGGACCTTTCCCGCATCGGCGATGGTAAGAGACGAGCTGTAACTAGTGACCCTGCCTCAAGCTGCCATCAAGAACAAGTGCATCTCTTTGCACAGTAGAATCAACGAACGAGTACGAATAGACCGTATATAAGTACCGAGACCAGTCAGAAAGACTCAGAATCGGAGTGTCGACCAATATATTATGAAGTGTATTATTTTGAGACAAAAGTTGGCTTAAAATAGACTGTTACCTATTTTGGGACAAGCTCATCCGCTATCATGATGTCACGGGTACTGGTGCATATAAGCAGCTAGGTTACCGTCTAGTTCTCCCCTGGCACTAGTCTCACTACTATTAGTACTGCTACCACCGCCCTCAACCCAGCAAGATACCAACGATGTCCGACGACCATCACGCAGGTGCATAGGGCGTAGTTCCGGTAATCCTGGCAACTTACGTCTCCCTCGCATAGACAGAGAACTCGGATCGCAGGCTCTTACTGCTGCCGTCCAGAACTCTGGAGGCGCGGACGTTACGAACAGCATCCATGACCATGGCGATCACACAGCAGCGCATGGCCCGAAGCGTCATGCCTGGCTCGAGCATCTTGTGCCCGGCATCGAGCACCTCACCGTAAAGTACCATGTTGGCAACGAGGTCGCCCTCCGAGACCCCACCAAGCCGCCTGGCAGTGTAACGATATTCGAGAGCATGCCCATATATGCGAGGTAAGCCCGGACTCGCGCATTTTGCCATTGAACTAATTGGTTCTCCAGGATCGGAATGCATCTTTTGTTCCATGGCAAGGAGCAGGTGAAGGTACTCGAAGGCGGGAAGCTTGAAGGACTTCTACATGAACAATCAGTCAAGGTAACTCCGCTTGGGATAAAAGTACCAAAAGATCAGCACACTAACTCCGATTCAGCAAGGAGAAATATATGACTCCACTAAGAGCGCGCATTCGATCCCTTCTTTTATTCAAACATACAAGATAGACACTTCTGAGCTGCTCGAGACTGACGTCTCGAAATATCGCACATTTAACGAGTTCTTTTTCCGGTAAGTGTTATAAATCCCAGTTATTATTTCCGATTTTATACTTACATTTCCGTCTTCAGGAAGCTCAAGCCGGATGCACGGCCGATTCGGAACCCAGAACCAAACGGAATCAGCTCAGCTGCAGACTGCCGTCTGACGGTTTATCAGACCGTCGACGAGGCTCAGAAATTCTGGTGTGCTGTCCTTTTCCCGTTTCTCGCTCATTTTCACCAACTCGTGCATCAGGATCAAAGGCGATGAGTTCACTCTTGACGCACTGTTGCACGGGCCGTCAACATCGCATACGCACCATAAGACCACTGCGCCTGAGCCATCTCCGGCACCCTACACAGTTCCTTCTGCGGACGCCTCGCTTGCGATCTTCCGGCTTGCGCCTGCAGATTACCACCGCTTCCATTCCCCTATCAGCGGCACACTCTTGCATGGGCCTGTCGAAGTGCCGGGCACCTATTACACCGTCAACCCACAGGCAGTCAACGAGGACAATTTCGACGTCTTCACTGCCAATAAACGCGCTATCCTGTACATCCGCGAGGAGGTGACTGGACAGATAATCGCATTTGTCGCTATAGGCGCGCTGCTCGTCGGCAGTATCGGATGGAGCAAGAAAGCTGGCGAGCGGGTGCAACGCGGCGAAGAGCTTGGCTGGTTTGCGTACGGTGGGAGCACTGTTATTGTGGTGTTCCCCGCGGGTATCGTCCAATTTGATGAAGACCTTCGCGCGAACTCGGACAGGTCGCTCGAGACCTATGTCAAGGTGAGCTTCTCTCTTGATTCAATTCATTGTCCCCCATGCTGAATGGACCGCTGGCAGGTTGGGGACTCGCTGGGTGTATTTCCGCAGTCCTGAGGGTTTATGGGCGCTGATGTACCTGATGGAATACAATGAATGAGTTGCAATTAATCTATTTCCAAACGCCACGGACCGACCCTCGAGAAAACACGCATCTGACAATTGTATGGCAAAATGAATTTTTTATGTATGGAAGAAAGTGACGAAGTGAACCTGTGTAATTATTAAAACGAGGTCTTTGTACATTGCATATGGATCTGGTCTCACCTTGTGTGCGAAATACGTTCTTCAGTCTGGACTCTGAATGTATGCTTCAGACCGGACTTACTACATGTAGTCCTGCAGTTGAATGTGGATGCGTATTACATAATCTCGTCACGCCGTGACATAACGTTCCTAAAGATCTCGCGTAGGTGGCGCAAAGAGGGCAAGGCCCAAAGGTCTCCTCGAGGTCGTAGGAAACACTCAACACGACAGAATGGTACGTTCGAACTACTGCGCTCCGGGAAATGGCGCAAGGCTAATGGATACGAAGGCGGAAACATCGCAGATGTTGCCATCGACATCCAGTTCGTTCCCGGTATCATCACCTGTGTCGCAGAACATTGCATCTGCACCTGCACCCGCAGGCGTCAGTGGCTCATCCTCGACGACGCTCGTTACTCCCCCCGAGCTTGAACAGACATTGGCTATGCTGACGTCGCATCGTACCGTACTTGGTTACCTCCTTTTGTCACGCACGACCCCGGTCAGGATCATTCGGCATTCTGGCGTTGTGTTTGAAGGAGATCAGGGGCGGCGGTATGCCGGTGCAGTCGGTAAGATCGTTGACGCCGTGCGGGGCGGCCTGGACGATGTCGGAGCAGATGGAGCAGACTCCGTGAGTGTTGGAATAAGATCATTTCCCTGGCTATGATGACCCTAACAAACGGGGCGAATAAGGACGAAGTACGCTTCATGCGAATAAGGACGAGGAGGCACGAGTTGATGATTTCCCCAGGTGTGATTCTCGCTCCCCGCATCAATCTATCTTCCCTTCTAATAATTGGCCATCTCATTGCTCGTCAGACGAACATTATCTCCTCGCAGTACTCCACGACCCTACATCATGATAACGCCGACCTCCTTTCGTCCATCGAATTCCGTTTCCCGCTCCTTTTCATTCATGCATTGCTGTGTACGCTTCCGTTGTATTGCTACCCATACCACTGTGTTCGAATGGTTTCGATGATACCCCGCTGTCTTCTCAAGATGCAAATAGGATTGCTACCGTTGCTGATTAAGGGCGCCTCGGCGACGACGACTTCGCAACTTGTAACGGGCATATTTGGAAAGACGGATCAACACAGAATATACGTCAGCTTTCTATTTGTGATCAATCTACTCGGGCCGATCTCTCGCTCTACCACCCCTCGCGTGCCTGCGTCCACTTTCTCGCCTCTCCTTGTGATTTCGGATTCTCAAGGTGACATTTCAAAATGCTTGAATGCTTGACGGCCGCCCATTTCATTCTCTTGGCTTTCTTCGGGTGCAATCTCGCCTCATCTCAGGATTTTGACACTCCTCGGCTCTTCTATGGATTTCGCTGCACAGTTGTTTCGTTTCCAACTTTTTGCACTTGAACATCCCCCGCGCGCAAATGCGGAAACCGATCCACAGTTCCATTCCTCATCAATTCGGAAGGTCAGGTCTTCGCCGAGCTATCCAATAATGGCAGCAGTCCGTGGAGACAGGGCTTGTCGGCCAATACACACTTACCAATCCGATTCGTCATATGGACATCTTCTGCCGCAGTTGCCAATGCCGACGCTTCAATACTGTGTTTGCTTCTTCATCTCCGTTTACACCGAACTTCGCGCGCGCGTGGAGCTTGTGCGTCGCTTGCATAATCTAACGTGACTTATTTTTCCGTTATGCAAGCTAATCATGTAATAGTACCCCGGCAGTCCGGTCACCCCTAAAAGGCATTGGGAAATAGTGTATGTAATTCCTCTCTCGTTCATATTGTGCACGGAAGTTGTTATGACTCATCTACCTTTGGAAATTCATCAACTCTCCGCTGATCGCTCATTTAATTGATTTAGCTATCATTTTACTGTGAGTACACCTACAATTGCGCAAATTCGTCTACCTTTTCTAGCTCTCAGCTTATCGTGTTTGATGGCTGATAGCGACTGAGGGGTTGGATCCAGTCACGATCAACGTCAAGTAAGTTTCCGCCGGAATGTATCAAGCGTGGTGATACAAACTCGTTCGAAGGGAAGTTCTTATACTATACACGTATAAACGCTCCATTCATCCACATTCGTATGATTGTTCTAGGGCGTTTCTCGCTTGAGCTTAGTGCAGTGTTACGACGCAATATCTTCCTCCGATCGCACCCTTGACATGTTCTTATTTCAGGGGTACACGTTGCCAGCAACCTGAGCGTCATCGGAAAGCCATAGACAATCCTAGCTAGTGCTATGGTACAACTCTACGAGACGAAAGATTAATTCCCTCCGGCAAGAGCGGCGATCTACGTCTATGTATATGGATTCACCCGCTCAATGCTATATCTAATGTTCCGGTGATTGTGGCTATTGATCCCAGGTCGGATTTACCAATGCTTGTTCTGTGCACTGTCTTCGGCGGACCATTTCGGGGCACTCCTTTCATCATATTTTTTGGCGTCAAGTAGCCAGGCACTAGACTCCGTAAAGTGCGATGTCATTCAGTTTGGAACATGCTCTCACCCTTTTTCAAAAGAATGGTCCAGCTCGGAATTCGGCTATCCCGTCATTCAATCAGCTGGGCTCCATATTATCCACGCCGTACACTTCTAAAGTTCCTTACGGGACGACGCTCCAAACATGGGATCTCTCCGTAAATAATCCTACGAACCTTGCAAGTTTCGAAGTCCGAACGATGGGCTTCGAAATCCCTGCGGATATAGTCATCTCCGGACATCGAGAACCAGGCCCTGTCCGAGATTTTTTATGACACGAGGCTCGCTGTTGTCCACGGGGTAACTTCTGGCGTTAATTTTTGCACCTTGATACTTGGCGGAAGTTGAGGCTTCCATTTCACGACGCCACTGGTGTGCGTCTCGCAACGTCTAGTCTCTAGGCCACATCACGGCGAGATACGCGTACACTGTGGCGTCTAGGACACTGAAAAATTATCAATATTTCGTTTCTGATACTCAGATGGGCCGAGTCTGTCGGATACGATTTCAGGTTTCAAAGCACTTATTGACAACCGGATCCTTTCCGCCGATCCCCTTCCTGACGCAGCCACTACACTCAGGGGTCAAGCTTTCGACCTTGGGTTCGGAAGCAAATCGCCGGGTAAAGACCGCCATCCCAGCCTTTGAAGTTCCCTGAATTGAAGAGGAGCCTAAAGAAGCGTCTGCATTTGACGCCAGTTGAAAGCTTGAAGATGAGCCGGTAATTTATCCCAACTCTTGACATTCGGAAATCAAATAGTTCGATGGAAATAGTCCTTTGCAGTCGTAGCATGTACATCTAATGCAGTCTGCCATGACGAGCGAATCCGTTGCACGTTGCACCTTCGCATTCGGATTTCCTACGTATAATTCATCCGGCCTCAATCGAGCTTATCGAAGACATTTATGAAAGCATCCGAAGATGCGTTTACACATACATTCGGGCGTCGGCCCACAGCCCTGTTTCATCCCGCTTTTTCGCATTTCGCCGGAAATTCAGCGCCGAGGCTCAAGCGATACCCTCTCCGCGTTGCGGAGATCTAGACGATGACGATATTGCTAATCGTCTATGCAGGTTTTTACCTGTCCGTCCTGCGTTTGGGCTCAATTATTCTTCGGGTTTACGTCAGTCTCCCAGGACAGAATACAGTTTAATACGCCCAATCGCCCTCTCGCGATAGATACGCATGGGAAGTGCTTAACCTTGTTCTTTGGCAGCTGACTTGTATTCTGCGCTTCATAGTGATGAACTTCGGTCAGCACTGTTGAGTCCCAATGTCCGATGCAAACCAGCAATCCGGCATCCTATCGCCACGGTCCGAAGCTAAGAGAACATCGTCTTCGTACATGAAATTTGCTCGCCATTCATAGATTTCCCGAATATGGCTTCACTTGGATAGATCGTCTATGCTGACACTCGCTGTAGTCATGGCACCGGGTATGGACATACATATATCCAAAGTTATGCGTTATCGGTTCTCCGACGGTATACTTGAGTAACGGAATTTAAATCCCAGCTTTCGTGCCTGCCATTCGGGACATCCCGGACTGCCTTTAGGCTTCTGTTCATAAACACTCACACGAGCGACTTCGTCACACTTGAAATTTCCCATTCTCTTCTTCTCCTCGGACTGTGAAAGCATCTTTACGCAACACGAAGACAAGACTTTGAGTATGTAATGGCCTTGGAGGCCAAGAGACTACTTTACATTACCGGAACAAGCGTGTATTCTGATCAAGTATATCACAGATTATGCCATGCGGGCGATAATTGTGGAAGCTCGGCATCCCGCTGTATGCATTTGATGATCAGCAATCAAAGTCAATTCCAGCCGAAATAACTTTCTGTCTAGCAACTACCTCTCATTATTAACGTCCCGATGTGCCGCTTGAGCGTCCAAATAGGGTCATCACTTCCCTAACAGCGGGCCCGATGGCCATCTTCCTGTGGGAAATAATACAAAAACACAAGGGAGCTCCGATGCCGTGTTCCGTCCATTCAATTCATCTAAGCGCGAATCAGGTTGTACGGGATGTGTCCCTGGTGGCGAGGAGGGTATGGATACTGATGGCTACTATTGAATTTGTTCTCTCGGTCGCAATGCTAAGCCTCAAATTGGAGATAAGATTTGGGCCTACTAGACCTCACAGCAGGAACACATGACGCGGTAATAACTAGTTTCTGTCCATCCGCGCATTCTTTCCCCGCAGGTTTCTCCCATGTCCTTCTCCACTCCCTCATATTCCCTCAGATCCCAACCGAGATACCGGATTTTGCCAAAGTCCACCAAAAAGATGAGCAACGTTGATCCTGTTGCGGCCATTAACTCTTCGCTTTAGAAAAGCTGGGTCAGCTGTGATTGAATGCCTGAGAGAATTACCCTCCCACATGGCTCGATCTTTAACGCGCGTCTCTCCCGTCGGATCAACACACGGAGCACTCGAAGATGATCTGTATTGAAGCAATCAGCCAAGGCGAGCATTATGATTCCGGACGCCGAACAAGCTCGGAGTTCAGGAATAGGTCGCGAAGGGACACGCTCGTCGGTTACGCCCGTTCGCGGCAACAGCAGATATCAGAGAAATTCTCTGATGTAGCCGCATGTCGTTTAGCAACAACGCTTGCAATGATTGGACGCCCACCCTATGTGCCTTCGAAGAAGGCTTTGAACCGCCTCTTCCCCAAACTTAGGTTCCCAAGCTGTGTATAAGAACCGGTACTCGACGGTCAATAGCAAGTATTAACACCAGGCGACTACTCATCCCCCTCTTCCCCAGCGAAGTCTTCGGCAGTGTTTCACATCCATCCATCCTCTGGACGGACATAGATACTCCAACATCGTAATCCTTGTCGTAAGTCGAACTGCGCTCTAGTTCGACAGTCTCGGATGTGTTAATGCTATTTCTTCCTAGGTCCTCAGCCTGCTCGTGCCAATGCGTACTATGCTGGGTTTAGCAACACCGTCGGAGTATGTCCAGTCGCACGAGGTACAGGTCCCGACTTGGGGCAACATAAACATTCCTGTATTAATAAGTAAGCCCTGGTCCATTAATACTCCCTAAATCTTAAAGCATTCAATTCGAGCACACAGCGTACTCCCAAGCGTCTTCCTCCCCATCCGGTCTGAATACACAACATAATACCCGACCCTTCTTACAACGAATCGACACAGAGGCTGCGTCGCGTCCAACTGACATGCATGTACAGACAGAACGTCGAGCCACAGGTCATAGGCACTCACGCTCTCTGGAGAACCCTTCCGCGACCTGTTCCATTCCCACGGACACCATAAACAGCGCCAGCAGCGACTCATTCGTACTTTCAACGCCCAAAAGAAATACCATACCTCATAGCAGTTCCGTCATTCCCTTGCCCGGTCTTTACATATCTCAATCAAGCAGAAACGTGGCTGGCTGCAAAGGAGTGCCTATTTCACCGAGTCCTCATGCTTTACCACCTCTAACGCCTTCTCCTGGTCCATCCTCTCCTGTCAATGATCTTTCCGAGGACTCCACTTCTGTGGAGGATGAGTCCGACGCGGAAGATGTCTGGGATTTGGTTCCATATGATATTTCTTGGGGTTCTTCTTATTTCGGCTACAGGGATGGCACACTCCCCGGACCAGACGGAAAATGCATATTTTTACGCTCTCCCACACCGCTCAAATATCAGCGTACAGGCCAAGCGTGCGAGAAGTGCCGAGAACGGAAGGCAAAGGTAAGTCGTGTGATGCTAATCTGTGATTTGCCGTATAGTATGGGATTCTTATCAGTTACTTCTTTCCGATAACAGTGTAGCGGCACTCGGCCTTCCTGTTCGCGCTGCATCGCGCGGGGACATATGTGTGAGTATGCGCCAGAACCCAAACGATCTCGCGCAGATGAGTTTGCAAACGAAGAGGAAGGAGAATCCATTGCTTCCTTGACTCAAGGGCTTCCGGACTCATATATATATCCGGGTCACCTTCTCACCGCCGCTTTGCAACTTCAATCAAAGAACGACCAAGGGCTAATACTGGGTACGCAAACATTTATAAGACGCGTGCTCCATTACAAGCTAATTTTTGTCTTCTTTCTCTTGTCCTGAATTACTATCATCCTAGACGCGATCCTCCTTATCCTCACATTTCTCGTAATTCCATCCCAGCGAAGTCTGCTCTACGACGGCGGCACAGTACCATCGAGCTGCCTGTTTCATTACCCCTCCCGTTTCCTGATAAAATGGGGTCGGCGCCCCGAGATGCCCGCTTCTTATCTAAACAATCCGGGTATCTACGTTTACCGTCAGGCTTTTCCGAGGGCGATGCCAGAGGCGACGATCTTTACCTTGCTGGGTATCCGCCTACGACATCATGTTCCACGGACCTCAGCGACAAATCTTTATATACGGCTTCTGCTCATCATCAGTCTCGCCATTGGACATTCCCACGAGTACATTTTCAGAATTCCACATTTCGAGACAGGACGCGCCGCGCCAAGCTGCGTGGGTCGCATCGCTCACCGCCACCAGAGATTCAACGATGGGTCAGATGTCTTGTCCGCCCAGCGACTTCTCTGGGACAAGTCAACCCGATATTTCCGAAGAGAACCACTATGGGTCAAGTGTGTTACGATACTCGGCGTCGGCTCCCGAGCTCAGTTGGGCGTACCAGACACCCCATATCACAGACTCGAACAGCCTCACGTACTCTTTCCCGGATACAGATAGTACTGAGCTCGATTTCGAGATGGCGGATTCCGATTCTCTATGGTCATTTCCGAAGGCTAGTGCAGAGGCGAACATGTACTCATTCGATAATATCCCTCCGGATGTGGATATTGACGTAATGAAGCACTCAGGAAATTACTTCTCCTTCGACCAGTGAGTACTATCGCTTAATCTCAGGAGAAGCCCGGAAAAACTTGATACCTAACGACTTCCCTTTTGCAGACAAATGGATGCAATGGCTGCGGCACTCGGGACGTCTTCGCACTTGGCGTTCTCAATGCAGTCAGTATGACGGACCTTGTCTGGACTTTTTTGTAATTTATAACATTATAACTGTTGTCAAGCTGTACGCTTGTTCCACACACTTTTATTTTCTTGGGAGGACTTTTAACTAAATTCAGCCTCGACCCACTCCTTTCTTGTTTCCTTTACGGACAATGTTGTTATTAGTACTTATCTGCGGCTCGCTATGACCTCCGAGTCCCGGTCTGCTTTTCCAGTGTATTAAGGATTACTACTAGATTTGCTAGCCGTATCTGGCGGGATCCGATAAACCAAGGCAACGATAAATATATGCCTTAGTCGTCTATGCAACAGGTTGAACTATGAATGGCATAGACATATATAATTGTCGACTTCGAGACTCGACTAGGCTGTGAAGACCGATCATTTAGTGACTATGCAAATTGGTGTCGAAGCCCACGCAGTGAATAGAAAGAAGCCAAACAATTCTCCTGCTAGCGCCAGCTAGACGTATTACTGTAAAGAAATGTTACGAGCGCAGCACGAAGCCGACTTGTAGAATTAATCGGTAACCACTGACGGGTCCATGTGGAACATTCTCATGTATCCCCGATCGGTCGCTAGTTGAGTAAACGAGAATGAAGATTGCTATTGGTTGAGTTTGGCGTGGGTAACTATGTAACTGTATGCGATGATGAAGCTAGTATGTGTAAGTCTGTACAATAAGACAGACTTGAGAAGAAATAAAAAGAGTTTGTGCATATAGTGATGTTGGAGTGTATCTAGGTAAGACAGACCACGGTGTCGGATGTGAGAGCAGATGTGGATGGAAAAGCGGCTGTATGTGGGGGAGACGGTTTAAAGCAAAGCAATAAGGGAAGAAAACTGAAGTCGAATTAGTTGACTATGTATTATTTACCGGTATGAAATTTCTGGTCAACAAAACGGACAGACGGAAAAACGTATTTACATCACGGGAACGCGGCTTCATCAACCATAATTTAGGCTACCGCCTCCACTTTCCCCACCAGGTGGCGGGCCACCGCTGTCTGCACCGTACCGAGGGTACGGTTGACGCTCTTGGCCCTGGTAAACGCCACCGCCTGGAGGGCCGCGCGTTCCTTTCGGCGGAGGCACTCCTGTTGGACGTGGCGGGAGCCCAGCGGGACGTGGAGGAAGTTGTGAGTGGTTTGATGGTGCATCAGACCAGCGATCACCACCTGCCCGTACTGGCGGGCCACCATATGGGGGCCGTGAATTCCATGGCCCAGCACCACCAGGGCCGGGGCGTGGAGGTCCCGAAGCCCATGCCCACCTTGAGGGGGTGGTAGTTGGTGTTGACGCTGATACGGCCCTAGGGGCGGCATAGGCGGTGGTACGGCTACGGGATAAGCATTATTATTGCCATTAACGCTGCCAGTCGGCGGATACGACGGAGGACCACCGTTCCGGAAGTTTTGATGAGGCAAGTTTTGAGGAATAGGGTTCTGGGACTGGTTCGGATGTTGGTTACGAAGGCCCTGCTGTGCCTGTTGTGCAGCGGCGGGGGAAGGCCATGATGGGGTGGGCGAACATGTCCATGACCCGGGGCGGGTCTAGGCAAATCTTGCGCTATGGGTGCAGGCTGCGCGTGGCGCCGACCGCGCTGATCGAACTCGTGCGAGGATTCGTACGTCGGCAAGCTAGAACTTACTAATAAGATGCAAGTATGAATTTGACACAGGTACGAACGGACCTTTTGGGATCGGCAGGTAGTGGATCAGACCAGAAATACTCGTGGTCAAGTGCCTCTGAAGCCGAAATGCGTTCGCGCGGATCGAGTGCCAGGAGCCGGTCTAGTAGTGCGCAGGTCTCCTTCCCAAGCCTGCAATGTAATTTATAAATTGCTCGACTTCTACTTCGCCCGATATTAGCGTTTAATAAATGGACTGACGATTCATAGACTGTCTTTATACGGCGCTCTTGCGGCCGAAAGCGGATCTGGCCCTCGCAACCTGGGAGTGTGTCGTAATCGGGCCAATTCTGCTGATTTGGAGAGCCACAGATCGCCCAAATTTTGTCTAGCTGGTCCAGATCCGAGTTCCCGGGTAGTATGGGCCGCCGCATAAACATTTCGCCCAGCACACAACTAGAATTCGACATCGAAATCAGCGAATCGCATGGAATATGATCAAAAGTTTAGCGCACCCGATGCCCCAGATATCTATCTCACCACCATACTGTCGCGCACCAAGCAGCAGCTCGGGCGGGCGGTACCAGCGTGTGACGACGCAATTAGTGTACCGACGCTCGCGCCCATCGCGCACTTGCGTCGGACCAAACGCGCGCGCAAGTCCAAAATCTGCAATTTTGAGTGCACCACTGTTCGCGATGAGTAAGTTCGCAGCTTTCATATCGCGATGCAGGATGTTGTTCTGTTCATAATGAGTAAAAAGGAAGGTAGGAAACAGTGACTTGTTATAACATACGTGATGCATATACTCGGTGCCCTCGAGGAGCTGCTTCATGTACAATTTGATCTGGCTTGGCGTGAGCTTGACGCGCTCATTTTCAAGTAAGCCAGCAAGGTCATGGTCCATATAAGGGAACACCATGTACACGGACATAGGCGTGTCTTTACCCTTGCCTAGATAAAGCGAACAACAAACCTATGTGAGAAAGACCTGAAAAACAAATGAAGGAATATGCGCACTAGGGACGACAAACATGTCAAGCAAGTCAACAATGCACGGATGCCGAAGAGCTTTGAGGATCTTAATTTCACGCAGTGCGGTAACTGGCATCCCCTCCTTCTCGTTGTGCATCAAAATACGCTTCAACGCAACCGGCGCCCGCGTCTCACGATGTAGTGCCTTGTGCACTTCACTTTATACGAGAGAATGCATGTGAGAAATATGATCAGTTATAATTTAAATATGGCATACCCAAACGTGCCCTCCCCAAGCTTCGTCATGATGTCGTAATCGTCACGTCTGCCACAACCAATGAACACGCGACGGTACGCAGATTTCTCTTCATCCCGCGTACGCTTCACGGGTACACGCCTTTTCTTAACAACGACGGCGGGTGCTGACGCTTCCACCGTCGGGACTGGAGTGGTTGGTTTCGTACGCAGAGTAGGCGCGGGAGTCTTCTTTTGCAGTGGAATTGCCATTGAAGGGGGTGAGCGCGTCTCACGGGGGGCGCCAGGGCGCCGGGCCCCGAGGGAGACAGACTCATGCGTGCGAAGCGCCTCCGTTGCAAGCGACGGCTCCAGTAGGGGTGCAGGCGAGGGCACGGAGTCAGGCTGAGAGGGTGGAGGTAAACTGAGTGGTGGAGGAGGAAGGTTATCCGGGGTTTGTATAGCACTGTAAGTCCGGCGGGGCGGTGTAGTGGAGCGATACACTGGTGAACGTGAGTAACGGGGACGGCTGCGTTCACGCTCAATGTGCATATCTGCGGGGTGATAATGACGATCCCATTCATCCACCTCCTCTCGATAGTATTGCCCGCGCGGATCGCGGTCACGGTTGTGGTAATACTCCCGGCTGTAAGGCTCGTAGCGGTCCCCGCGGTCCCGCTCTCGGTCGCGGTCCCAATCGTAATCTCGCTCGCGCTCGTACCTTTGAGGGGACGCAATAATTGACGTGCTGCACGGGGTGGGCAAGCGGTGCTTCTGTCGTTCGTGGCGGCTTTGAGGGGAAGCGGAGCGCGAGAGCGGGGATGGCCCACGCGACACGGATGGCGGAGACCTGGATTTGGACGGAGAGCGCAGAGGTAAACGTGCATCGCGGCGTGGGGAAGTGTATGGCATCGGCTCATGACCCCGTTTACGTTCATTGTCGCGCTCCCAGTCCCAGTCGCGTTCTCGACCGCGGTCGCGCACCGGGTAATATGGATCCTTTGCCGCAACCGAAGGCGGCTCATAATGATCACCAGCGCCCCGCCATCTGTTAGCGACACCGGCAGTAGGACCAGTCCGTACGTATCTCTCCGGCCTGCGCATACCATCCTCTTCACGAAAGCGTCGTTCATCTTCTTCCGAACGCTCGTAGACGACAGGCGGCTTGCTGCTCCACTCTCGCTCGCGACCCCGATCCATACCTCTGGCCCCGCTCTTGTCGATATCTTCCCGAGATACTTCCATTGGACCCGCGCCCGCATTGTTTTTGCTTTTGAATGGAAACGGGATCCTGAACTTGGAGTTGGCGCCCGCAGCAGACGTCGACCCCGACGGCCCAGCGTCGCCACCGCCGACGCCATTGGCGTCGTCTAGTTCCCCTTCCTCCGGTGATGATGTTGCACGGCGTTTCAGCGGTCTACCCTCGGGCGTCCGTGGCGCGGGACGTTTTGAGGATGTCGTCGACATCGTCGGTGGTCAAGCCGCAGGTGGACCCAATTTCCAAAGTTGGACAATAGCTGATGTAAGCACATCTTTCCGCGGACCGCAGCCAAGCCAGTGCAGTGCTTTGCATCCCGAAACGTGGACAATAACTCATCGGTGGGGAACCAAAACGGAGAGAAGGTGCATGAGCCTTAGGATGCAGATTTCAGACACAGGAAGATGAGACCATGCACAACGCCGAACCTTGAACCGATAGTACGGTTCTTTACCGTCGCTTACATTTATTTACTTGAAAAAAGGACAAGTACTATGATTCGAGCCTCATACTAATAGTTATGCTTAATTTCATCGTTTGGATAGATCATTGCCTAGGCACATATCCGGTTTGAATGGAATTGAAGTCCCGGGTGCAGATTTTGAGAGCCGCCGAGTATTTCATTCAGCTCACGCAAGTAACGATAACTCGGATTTTTGAATAAAACCGTATACACTCATCGCATCCTTCCTATTCTCGTACTATCAGATCGATAAAATCTCGGAATACGTGGACAGATAGCTAAGTTTGGGACCCCTTAGTTAGCTGAGGCAGAGACGCTGAAGCTATTGATGAGAAGATCCGCATTCCCAGTGAACGGCTCCGTTCCAGTCTGTATGGATTGCAAGAACTGAAAGAAAAACGATGAGCGCGCGCGGAACATCAATTAGGCAAGTCTAAAACTGAGTCAGTCACGCCCGTACCTGGCTAGTAGAGACGCCCTGATTCTCGACAAGATAGGCTAATGCGTAATATCCAAGCTGTAAGCAAAGCGCCACAATTTCGGGTCTTTGATTTAGGTTCAACTCACTGAAGAAGTCATTCAGGTCCGCGCTGAAGTCCGTAATGTCTCCATCTGCACTGACGAATGAGAGCACTTCCCAGTTGGCGTTCGGGCCCTTCCATAGATTCCACGTGTGGCCTGCCAGACTGATTCCGGTAGTAGTCTGCGAGCCTACCGGCTGGATGCTGCCGGTTAATTAAAGAAGTGAACAACAATTAACTTAAGCATTGAGGGCGGCGAAAGCATACCCTCCTTTCCCAGACAGCCAAATCATTCTGTCAATGTAAATGTTAGACTGAGACGCTAACCTAGAGAGTTACAGTATAATGCACGTACATTTCATACGCAGATGCCGAGGACGCCGGGTCGCCGGACGAAGCGGGGCCAAGCCAGATGTCGTAACTTGAATTCCATTAGTGACTACCAGTGCCTAGTGATATCTGAAAATTCATACGAAACATCGGCACGAATGCCCTCGGACTGAGTCTTGTACGTCCAGCTCCAGCTAGTCGGAGCGCTAGCCATGTTGGAGAGCTTGTAATTTAGTTTTCAGTTGCAATCGGAGGAATAGCACGAGATGAATGATACCTGAATGCCCTTAGCAGTGGAGGATTCGACGTTCGCATCTATTGATTATTTTGGAGTACATGTTGGTTAGGGTGGGAATGCGATGTAATCGGTAGATCCCGAAGATTTAGCTCACAGCTCTTGACATTGTTCTCGTTATTCGCCCAGTTCCACACGGTCTCCCAAGAAATAGTATCACCGGATGTACTTATGAGTGTCGAGCTTTGGTTCCCGACTCCAGCGCCTAAAAACGAGGTAAGTGGGTCACAAAGGTTAATGGAGGAATACCCGTACTAGCGCCCCAAAGGTTCTGGCATAATGTAAAGACTCCCGCCGGAAGGCAGTCAAAGTCTCCAGAGACAGTCTGCCCAAGGGCAACGGATGCGACAGCCAAGAAAACTGGGAGGATTCGCAGCATGATTTCGAAAAGCTTAAGGACTAGTTAGTGGGCTGGAGGGAGCAAAGGCGACGCTGAGAGTCAAGCTTTAAAGGCGCAATCCAAGAAGTAGAAGCATGTAGACTTTCGGGAAGCGGAGAAATCCAAAGGCGCAACAAGATGTCTGTAGCCTTATAATGATAATTCTGAGATACTTTTTCGATAATCTCGGAGCGACTTTTCGCCTCGAAAAGATCTGTGGAGTCAAAACCGATTCAGCACGCTTTAGAAAGGACGCATGCCGGACAGCTGTCGTGAACAGAGTCTTTAGACAAGCATCGAGATTATCGAAAGAATAAGACGCAAGCGAGAATTTTCCGCAGCGAGGTCACTTGTTTTTCTTCAAAGAGCTCTAGAGTGACTAGACTTGAAAGAGCAGGGTTTTTTTTTGATGTATAAATTCTTTCGGCCGACAAGTTCCCGGAGACCATGATTCTGTGCGTCTTAGACTGCCGCGCTGGTCGTATGAAAATTCAGCTCGCTAGGAATTACCTCCTTGCGGCGCCAGTGTGTGGAACGAGGATGCCGCAATAACAACACGAGCAACGTGCGGCAAGTAGTAGGAAATGGTCTGCTTATGTGATGTTGTTATGCTGCATCAAGCCTATCGGAGTTCAAAATGTTTCGAATGTTGATTTTCCCACACGGCTTCCACGGGCTGCACGTTTAGACCAAAAGTATCGATATGTTCGGAAGTTGACTGGTGAATTCTGCCCAGCAAAGGTTTTTTCAGGACCAGCAGGATGCTGTTGTTCTAGTAACCACTGACGTGTGTGTGTAGCTATTTTTTCTTGGGACTGATGTCGCTGACAAGTACCAGTAGTGGCCCGGGCCCCGGGGTGTTCGGTGGTATCGGAGCTCGAAAGGCCTTCGCCGGGTACCATCCCCGAGACTCGAGTGCACGTATCTAGTCGACCATAGTGATATCTCTTTCTCACGAGTCCACCACAAAGCATGCGACATACCTGGAGTTTCCCATGACCTCCCCAGCGCCGGCGCACAGCGCTCAGGAAAACAACCACGTTCTCTTCTACGAAATCTCACCGACGATTTATGACCCTGCAGTACCAGGACGAAGAGGAAGACCGAGGCAATTGATCGTCGCCACGACTTCATTGAACATCTGAGAGGCTAGGTCGACGCTATATTTTTATGAAGAACGGTAGACCTCACCCCACGGGTACATTACCTGAAGGCCGGGTCACACGCCCCAAGAGGATCTAATCGAGGACGACGCCTCGGAATTCGCTAGTGATGACTTGCTACTGCTCATAGACAATAACGGCCTTAAAGCTAGTTGTCTCTGCATTCCCTATCCTCAGGAACCATTTAATACGACGGGTCTCATCCTGGAGTTGGTCCTGTTTGATTACTATGACGGCTATATGAAAAAATGAGGAACGTATTCGACCCAGGCCGTCTTTTTGAAATGGATGGGACCGTCCCTATGTAAGGCTGGCCAGATGACAGGGCCAACGAAAGCCACCATATCTCAAATTAGGTTCAGTCAGTACCGATGAAAGAATGTTGGGTGTTATTTTTTGTCCGGGGTACGTTTTCTACTATTATAGTGCATTTTGTCATCTGAATGGAAACGCTGGATGGCGTTAGTGGAAATGTTGACAAGATAGGTTTAGCCAACTAATCTCCCCTTTTCGGACGACGCTGCAACTGGTATTCATCGCGCCATGGCTCGAGCACGTCAAAGGACCTGTCAATACAGGATCTCTTATAATGTGGAGCCCTCATCGAATTGCGATAAATGCCGGAGCAGTTCCGATATTCGGCTGCAAGGCACGTTTCAAAAGTGCTAGCCTGAGCCTCGGCAGCGCGGTCTCGATCTGGCACACAACACGCTGTACTAGGGACAGGGTTGGACTCCCATCTCTCGTGGGTACCTCTGAATCCAGACTCGATCCGCAGTGTTTTAAGATACTCCGCTCGGTCTTCGGTCTTCAGCCACTCCGAACGCCTTTGCGCAATCTGTGCGAGGTCGCCGCCCAACATGCATAGCTTTTCTCCCCTACTGATCAGTGATGTTCTCCGGGCGTTACGGAATATGTTACGGAATATTTATTTGTCCTTTACTTCCGCTAAAAATGTAGTGGCTTCTTCTCTATTTGGCTTTTTCATAGCCTGGTTTCAAGGGTAAGGACCGGGAAATCGTTTATATAGTTCCTATCGCTAGGCTTCAATCAAAGATCCCCCGCTCTTCGCATCCTGGCTTGTACTCAGAAACTATGATTCTCCTGCTCCTTGACGTGGCTGCGTTCGTCTGTACTGTTGTCTACTTGCGTTCTTGGCTTTCATCACGCAAGAAAAATGCTCTTGGTTTGCCGTATCCTTCAGGTCCGACGGGGCTACCTCTTGTCGGAAACATCTTCGACATGCCGGGCTCGAACGAATGGGAAACAGCACGGCAGTGGGGTGAAAAATACGGTGAGACACCCGAAAGACCTTTTCTTGTGCGAAACTTACGTTCAGATTGAAAGGCGACGTCGTATTCGTTAAGAATTTTGGGTCGCCGTATCTCTTCGTGAATTCCTATGAAGCTGCTATGGAGCTGTTCGAGAAACGTGGCCATATCTATTCGGAAAGACCAAACAACACGATGCTTGAGCTGTATGTCGGTCACATTTTCGTCCGAAGTGCCGTGCTTACGAAGCGCCTATCATAAAATTATACATACAGTGAAGGATGGAGCCAGTGGTTTATGCCTTCTATGCCGTATGGAGATGAGCTCCGGAAGGCGAGACAGTACCTCCACCGTTCTTTCCAGCGGACACGCATGGAGGAATATTATCAGCTACAGACCGAGTCCTCCCACAGACTGCTATTGAATCTTCTAGAAAGACCAGATGACTTTTTCGACCACGTAAGACAGTAAGCCGCATTTCCTGTGACTTTGACTATAAGCCCCATTATGTGTGGATTTCCTGATATTTGATATCTTTTCTTCATGAAGTTCTGCAGGAGAAGTGATTCTGATGATAGTGTACGGGTACCAAGGTAGGACACCATTTAGCACGAGATCAAAGGAAAATGGATTTACGCGCTACTCCATTGTCATCAGCTGTCGAAAAGAATGATCCGTACATCAAGCTAGTGGACAAAGGCGTAGAAGCATTTGCCCAGGCACAAACTTTTTTCCTCGCCAACATCGTTCCTTCCTGTGAGCGATTACAATTTTTAATGGCGAAGCATCATGAACTAACTTGACACGTCAGTACAATATCTCCCCGCGTGGTTTCCAGGAACCGAGTTTCTCAAAATCGCTAAAGAAGGTTATACTCTTTCGCAGGCAATGCTTCATGAGCCATTCAATCTGGCCAAGGCAGCATTGGTACGTTACCATTTCCAGCAGACGACTTTTCACGATTTACGCCGTCTCAATTACTTGTATTCCAGGCAAACGGGACTGCCAACCCGTCCATGACCAGTAGTCTTATCGAAGCAAACACCCAGGAAGACGGCAGGATTGCAGAGGAACTCTTAATCGCGAAGGTAACGGGCGTAGTAGTGGCAGGTTCGTCCCGGTCGACATGATGCTCTTTGTGTTGGCTAATGACCTTGACTTTTTAGCGGGAGCGGATACTGCAAGTTCATTACTGACGTCTCTTAAACTCTGAGTGCTCAATCAATTCGATTAAACAGACTGTATCTGCCATTCTCACGTTTATTCTCGGGATGGTTTTGAATCCCGAGGCAATGATACGCGGTCAACAAGAGTTGGACAAAGTAGTAGGCAAGGACAGCCTTCCCACTTTTGAGGACAGGCCAAATCTACCATACGTTAACGCCATTTGCAGCGAGATTCTAAGGTGGGCCGAGTTCTTATCATGTCTATTTAACTACTCTCCGAAATGAATGACCAAATGTTTTTGTTATAGATGGCAGGCTGTCGGACCGTTAGGTGCACTCAATTCTTTAATCATGCTACGAAAAATGTGCTTAAAAACAAATCACAGGTGTCGCCCACTGTGTCTCCGAAGACGACGTTTACAATGGCTATTTCATCCCCGCCGGGACGACGGTTTATCCAAATATCTGGTATGCATTGCGCACCTCATCTTCCATTTACGTTCCCCCTTGAGACGAAACTCACACTCGCTCTTTTCCCTAGGGGCATGTTGAGGGATCCGAAGGTGTTCGCCGAGCCTGAAAAGTTCATCCCGGAGCGTTGGTTGTCTCCGGACGGCAAGAACCTTATTTCCGATTCCAGCAAGTTTGCATTCGGGTTCGGTAGACGGTGTGTAGTTTCTTATGTAGGATGCAGAGTGTCATGTTCATTCGGTCGTATGCAACCTGCTAGGATTTGTCCAGGAAGACACTTTGCAGAGAATTCTGTAAGTCATACCTTGCCTCGCTCATCCAACGGTAACTCAGACTCTAGTAGATCTTCATCTCCGTTGCCTCGATTCTGGCCGCTTTTAACATTCAGAAAATTCGTGACGAGAATGGTGTCCCGATTACACCGTCAGGGGAGTATACAACAAATCTTGTCAGGTATGTAAACGCGCCTAAAAGGTTGATGTAATGCCGCAAGTGATGGGCTGACTTGTTCTCAAAGGCACCCGAAACCTTTTAAATGCAAAATCACGCCACGTTCAAGCAAGATCACGTCACTAGTGCACCAGGTTGTCGAACCTGCGAAGTCATGTTAATGCTCTATAATCTTTTATCATTTCCGGTTTGATTCGTTCTCTGGTAAGGAGCCCAAGAGATGGGTGCTTTTCCAGATATGCTATATTCTGGCTCCAAGGAAATTGCGCCATGTACTCCATCTACAAGAAGTACTCAACATGTACGATAATAGATATCGTTGTCCCGGTCTTTAAAGTCCGTTGCAGCTGGCATAGAAGTATAGAGCGCCGCATGACCTCAGTCGATTTTGTGTTACTATTTCGGGGTATGCATTCCGGTCATCCCATCAATGACGTTCGTCAAATGAGTCCATGAAAGGGCAGATCTCTTGTGTACGCGGGTGTAATGATCCCTGATACATGAAGGCCTCAAATTTGTACAAGTAAGAAGGGAAGTTCACGCTACAATAAGCGAAGCGAAAAGTTCTGGTAGTTACTGTATACATATACATGCATGCAAGCCGGTGCTACGCGTCCCGAATAAAAACTTCTGTGCTGTGCACATGCTCATACCACTAGCTTGTATAGTAAAGATGCTGAGAAGCATGGCATTTGGTACTTCTGTGATCGATTCGGTTCATCAATGTAGTTACGGTCGGGGAGTTGAGGGCTCTCCTCATCATCAAGCCCACATTTTTTTGTTTAGCACGTAGCACATATTACAGCGGTGGTTTATATACTAATATTAAGCCACCAGCTACCATCTGTCCGATCATGATAGGAACCTGATCTTTTACACATACTAAGATAGTAATCATTAGGATCATGTCCGGTGATCGTCCCACTGCTAAAATGTGTCGGATCTACGGGCGGGATTCGACGCCGATATAGTCCATGCTTATGTTGGAAGATCCATCGTCCAAGTCATCCTCATCAATGCCGGTAAACAGACTCAGAAATAGGCGTGAAGAAACCGTGGTTACGATCGTCGCAGAGAAACTGACGGCGTGATTTTGAATGAACATTAGTCAGTGTATCTTTGTCAATATTAACGTGTATGTACGCACATTATGCCGATGTAAAAGAGAGATGGCTTGATGGGGGAATGTGATGGTCAGTTATAGTCACTTTGATGCAAACCAGTTGTAGCCAGCTTACGGGTGCGAAAGAATTAAATACAACGTTCAGCAACCTCATACCTGTACGCGTTGGTAGTTGTTGTGAGAGAAAATTAAGGCTGTTTTTAGCTCCGAGGATTCCAAAGAGAAGATTTGGACGAACAAACTGTGGTCTGTCAAAAGAAGATATCAGTGAGTCACGTACGAAGAGACACTTGGGACATCGTGGGATGAAATATTGCTTAGAACTCACGAGGAAGAAGAATACTCCGTCCTTGTATAATATATCCAAAAGCCGCTGGCTCTCTGCGCGTGGTCGTGATAGCGCGTTCAGAAGTAATAGTGTGAAGGCGAAAAGATCGAAAATGACCTTGGCACAAATTCTTCCTCAGTTTTTTTTGACCCTGCCATAGTATTGAAAAAAGTATACTCACAGCCGGAACCCATGCTCCGAGGCCAATGCGCGGCGCTTTTAAAATAGAACATATTCTGATATCTCCTATGCCAACGTAGATGATTTCTCCTGCGTTTTCACGGTATGGAAAAGGGTAATAGGTATGGAGGAAATATATATCGATGATACAATTGATGTATGGACACACCTGAAGATATCCGTATCATCTCAAACGCGAAGGTCAGGGAAATAACCTTAGTGAAGACGAAGCTGCAAAGAAGGATATACGTCCCCCGGGGCCCGAAATTCCAGAGCTTGTGAAGTCTATGGAAAACGACTCCTGTTGACATTCTTTGTCATGGGTCTTGTTAAAATGTATGTATGCAGGATAAAAGCTAACCTGAGCCGACTGTTTCGATAAGGACGTCAAGGTAAAAAACAGTCGGGACTACTGAACGGCACCTATGTGTAGAAATCAATAACTCGGAAGGTGCAGTAACAACCAGGCTAATAAGATGCGTGCTGATAGCGTCATGAGCTGTTAAGAATAATATGTCGCGGAAAAATGCATGCTTACCCAAGTTGAGCTCAGAGCGGCAAATGGGACTAGTCCTTCGTATTTTTCGCATGTAAGTTAATACCATATATCTCATTTTTATTAAGACAGCTTACCAACGAGGTAAATACCAGAAATTACTAGCATTGTGTATCGAGTCAAGAGAAGCAGAATTTTAGGCATTGTCCATGATAATGGCCGCCTGCCTCCGTAAAGGCCGTGTCGGAACAGCCATAAGATCTCGTGGGTGAGAGGGATCCAGACGTAGTAAACTTCGTCGGGAAGCGTGATTAGAGTATCATATGCAAGCACGGAGACGCCGGAAACTACGAGACAAACGTCAGCAACCGTGAGCACAAGGGAGAGAAATTGTGAAGAGGATATGATAGACGGTTTAGGATAGAAATGGACTCACTTGTCAAGTAACGCACGGCATTGAGATTAGTGAGCTCTTCAAGAGGATTTTCGACTGTTTCCATTATCTGAGTGAGGCGTTGGTTTGAGAGGTATTCTGTTCCAAGGGGATGTAAGGGCCAGCATGTGAGAAACGAAGAATGGTAGTCAAGAGGTTTAGAATACTTATACCGAAAGAAGACAGGACCAAGCATAGTCAGGCAGTACAGCAATGGACGAATGATGTACATCAGACTGGGAAGTCACCAGTGATGCGATGGGTGCATTGAGAAAAGAGCTTCGGGTAACTGCGTACGACGGATTGGAAAGAACATCTGACAGTTATGCAGCCTATAAGGAGAGAGATCTAAAAGACAGCTCAAGTTATCCCGCGGCACGGATCACGTGCGCTGTGCACGTAAGGATCACGGACATCTTAGAGTCCTCGGACAGACAAGCACACCAACTCGTCATTCGAAGTTTTCTAGGTTTGCCTAAGTTTCTGGATTGAGTTCAGAGTCCTTCAGGCACACGTTGGTCAATCAAAGGCACAGCACAGTTCCGAGCAAGAAGCACCAGATGACATAGCCGAAGTTTCATGGATTCTCGCAAGTAGACGCTGAGATCCTTTATTGGCGGTCACAACACTGGTGGGTTACAACTTATAAGGCCTGGACTACGCGCCGTAATGTATTGCAAGGGCCATAAGATAGGAGGACCTCGATGATCCATCATCAAGTATCTATAGCACGCTGGTCTCAGAGATGATTCAAAGAGAGTTTTCGGGTACAATAACAAAAATAAGCCTGCCGCCAGATCCTGTGCTGAGCTGATGAAAGTAGTCACGCCCAACACAGACGAGCGTGAAGTTCCTAGCCTAGTGACCTATAAATGTGTGGCTGTTTCCTGATATTAGGGATCTGTTTGCTTGTCACTTCTTGCTGTCGTACAGCCAGAAACCATCTGTGATCTGTTGCCATGCGCGTCTTGGGCGCATAGTTCTCGTGCGTTTAGAGTTTGCACAAGCTTCAGACACCATTTTGGGAAGCTTGAAGGATAACCTAAGCAGACCGATTCGAACGCTACCCGCTTATTTTCCCGGAGATACATTTTGCTCGGATTGAAGTTGTATATTTAGCGGTTGCGTACCCCTTTCCCATCTGAGTTGGGTTTTCGGGCCCGTGCAGCTGACTATCAGACAGGCGCTTCGTTGATGATGGGAGCGAGAAGCCTCCATCTACGCCCTTTACCGTGATTTACTAAAACATAACCATCTAGGTCTAATATACACTCACCTGAGTGTCCTCATTGTACCGGGCAGACGCTCCTTCAAAAAATGCAGTTTAGCGTTCTGTTGATGAAAACCGAGCCCGTCTTATCGCCTATATGATGACGGCATGAGAATCTGCTTTAGCCACCCAGCGGTGGAATTAGTACATAGAGACAAGTAGTCAGACCAAGGCGTATATTGCGATGCGACCACGTAAACGATGATGGTCAGTGATTTATTCTCGTTTGAAGGTGTTTGTGTGTTTCTCGTCCGCCAGTGAAGGCAGGAAGGGTGCCTGGGACTTGGCGCAAGCAAAGTTGACTTCATTTGGGAAGTAGTTCCCACGCAGCCTGGTGTGTACCGTTCTTCGTCGCCGTGCCGTAGGCCTCACTTCGCCAGTCGTTGTCGGCATTGGTGGCGACGACAGCGAGGACATTGTCCCGGCATTTACGAGTGTGTCAATTTTGAAAACCCTACCTGTGCAATGGTCATGCGATGCGCGCTTTGCTCGCTCACCTTCCCCTCCACAGCTGCGCGACAGGCGCACGTCGACAGCTCTCCTTTACATCCGCGGTGTAACAGTTGTAGTCGCAATTTTATCAGCTTCGAAGCCTACCGCTCGCACCTCGCGAGCTCTGTTCATAGTACTAATCACTGTGTGCAATGCTCGCGCTCCTTTGCCACCCCTGGGTCGTTGCAACAGCATCTCCAGTCGGCAGCCATCCACCGCAACGAGCGTGTCGATGGGATTTCGACCGAGTCAACACCGACTTCCCGCTTGTCATCTCAACCTGTACGCGAGGGGGGACATAATAGCCGGCAAGGGCCACCCTCACACACAGAAAGGGCCGGGGCGGCTTCGTTATTCCGGCCGACCGGCCGTCGAGCGCGGGCCTCTGGGATGGATGCAGCCGTCGCGGAGCTTTATTTTCGCAGACTGCTCGAGGACAGTATGATGGGAGGCTTTTTCGACACAACATACTTTGACGGCTCATCGTCCTACGCAGGCAGCAGTGATGAAGAAGGTATCATCAATATTGGTGACTACTACGGAAACTATGTGTACCGGAGCTCGCCTGACTCTTCCGATTCGGGAGATTCGGACGGGGAAGTTAATTCTGACTTCCTCGCTCACTCTGACGATGAGTCGAATACCAGCCTTCAGACCCCTTACGCACAGAGCACAGACTTTTCCCGGAGCACGCGCACGCCCGTTTTTCCTTCGCATACACGTCAAGTTCCACGTCCGGGTTCTGTTGCTCCAGGCATTGGATTCGCATCTTCCGCAGTACTCCCTGGTTTCGTGCGCGAGCCTGTTAGCAGAGGGCCAGGGGCATCGGCCTCAGCAGGGGCGGCGTCAACGGAGGCAGCACCAGTGAGGGCAGTCTCGTTGGGTGCCAGTACCAGTGCTGGATACATGTGTCCACTTTGTCTCGAGCAAAAAGATGAACTAAGTAGCACAAAATGCGGTCATGTTTTCTGCACACAGTAAGTCATTGCATTCCAATCCCATGTTGATTTTCATGGAAGTGTTACTTATTCGTTCGTAGATGTATCAACCGCTCTCTGGAGAAGAAACGTCAATGCCCCGTTTGCCGCTCGCGCGTGAAGATCAAGGGCCTTCGGCGAATATTTTTGACTATCTGAATACTGCACTTCCCCTGTTTGGAGGAGTCTATTTCTTGTCGTTTCTTTGCTATCAAGCTTTTTACTGTTTTAATACCTTTTTTCAGTCCGTCCATAACCGCCCCCCCCCCCACTTCAGTGACTAGATTCGGCGTCGCAAGTTTTCCTTTTCTCTCAGTGCCCTGTGTACTCGTATTTCCACCACTTACCTTCTATTATGTTGCCCGACACCCATCGCATCTCAACTCCCTTTCCTCCGTGTTTCGTCAAGGGCGCCGCGGGGTCGTGCCCGGTTCTAACTATGTAACATAATATTTAATCCTCTCTTTCCCTTATGCGAGCAGGCACTGATTCTCAATCCTGTAACATCCGATCCGAATGGACATCCAAGAGAGAAAGGCAGCTTTAAACTTGTCTGTGCGATGCCCCTTCTATCTCCGTAGTCTAAATTTGCAATCCTTCAAGCAGGTCGACATCTGGAAAAAGGGAAGATAGGGACTGCCCTCTGAAGGCGGGTGCATGTACAGTACATTTTAAGATGAATATGTTCGCCGTCTTTCGCCAATTTCTCATCTTTTTTCAGACGAGCTTCAGCCTTCACGTACAACGTGCAGTATCACATCTCACATTATAAGGTGAGGGCAATATACTATTGATCGTTTGACCGGGTACCTAGATAGACGGCGTTTTCGTCAAACTGTCTGCCTGATACGCATATCTGTTTTTATGATGGGCGTCAGAATTTGGCTGATTCATTGGTTCCTAACCAGATGGTTTCCACGCAAAGGACCCGCTCTGGTAAAATGTATTCTTCGCACGGCAGCCTACACTCCTCATGACCAATGGCCTGCGAGGTATCCTGAGGTCTAGAGCGCTCTGTGGCGCAATTGTTAGATTAATTGTCTATCTCACGTCTGGGTTCCGCGTTTGAAGGCGGGGGACGTTTCCGGCGACTTCAATCCAAACACATGGTTCGTATTCATTTTATATAAGACCGTTGACAGAGATCTTCGGATCGTCCGGTGATTGTGAGCTATTCGCGAACAAGAAGGGAAGGAACCTTTCTTTATGGGTGTTTGCTTACATGTTTTCGCGGAGGAGCGAACTCCGGAAGCAAAAGTTACGAAGTGACGGATGAGGAAGGTGATACAGTTTAGGGCGGTGCACAGTGCAGTGGGCAGATTATCTCGTAGAAGATAATCTTGGAATACTAGATTTGCTTTGCAGCTGGTTGCGTACACAACGGATCTCTCTCGGTTGGCATCCTAGAGGGTTCTTACCGGCACGTAACGGACGCCAGCAAATACTGAGCCAGTAGCTCGATCTGTCTCGGCTCATTCGCTTGGATCCGACACGTTCACGTTGTCTATCTTCCGTATTTGCAAAAGGGCAGCTGACTGTTGGACTTCTTAGGATGAACACCGGTTTACCTATTCTGGGTTTGTTTCGGATCTAAGCGTTGGCAATGTGCGAAGTGACTGTCTAAAGCTTTCAGCAATCCCTAACTGGTGAGTTGGACACGCAATGTACCGCGCTCGGCTAGTGACGTGATAGTGATAGTGATATTCTTGTCAAAACACACTTGCATCACGCGTGATAACGTGTTATATCATCTGTGATATCACGCGTGATCACGCGTTATAACACGTTATCACGCGTGATGCCTAATCCATCTCCCAAGTCATTCATTTTTGTCCAATAAAGACGCTCATACGCGCTCCTTCGATTTGGAAATCGCATATCCCTTAAGGTGGGCGTACGTCGTACGAGCGACGGTATTCAAAGACCGTTCTCGCATCAGTAACTCTCCGGAGCGGATGGAATGATACGATTTGCGTAGCGATATCCCAACGCCTCCAGGCCCTCTAACTATACTGGGAAGTCATGCAGCCCCTTCGGAAGACAGGGACGGTCCACAAGTGTTGTGGTCGGAAATGCCGTATGTCAACGTGGATCAAGGAGTAAGCGGTTTAGTTAATCATCAAATTCAACGGCTTCAAAGTGTCTTCTGCGCTGCAATAATTTACCAAAGCGGTTCCGCGACGGAAGGCTTATAACGATTTTGCATGAAGAACCCGAAGGCCTATCGCTTTCCCCCCAAAATTTCTGTTTGTTATCCTGCTTTCAAGACGCAGTATGCTTTCTCGATTTAGGCTCTTGGACGACACTGGCATTATCAGTTCTGGCGATCTTGCTTATATGGTCCACGGCAATCAAGTGCAATTTCTCACCAGAGTATCGGCCACAGCGCTCCTTGCCTACGATATTTGTTGGGTGGCCCATCCCTCTTCAATTACGTCCTGTTAACGGGGATTTCACAGTGATCACAATGGACAGGGAGGTAGAATCCTACTTCATTGATTATCCTTTGGACGAATTTGTTGCGCTGACATTAACGATCGTTTAAGGTTAAATATTTCTGGGTAAGAGCCTAGATTTTGGAGCTTGGTGTATTCCTAACATGTCGCTGCAGAAGACACCTTTCACGCCTATAAGTTTTCTGTACTTTCTGGTACCGCACTATATACCTTTCGCATCTGCAACGGCAACTCACCTCCTTGGTTTGTATTCTGCAGAACCGCTATCTGGGTCTACTAGAGGCTCTTGTGGATATCCGTTGTGCGAGCCAAGAATTAATGCTAACGGCTGGAGAAATGGCATTGAATAACTGTTGTTCACACCGCAGCGTTTACTCTCGGTGCAACCAAATCCTGGTATATTTTTCCTATCTAGTATACAGTGACTCAAAAAACCGTTGCAATGTTTTGTGAGTCTGGAGTAAACAGCCTATATCTCAACAACTAGGGCACGTAAATAAAACATAAAATTACTCCTGGAAAGCCCTATATTCCAGCTTTCCAGTGATATATAATATACAGCATAAATCGAAGAAATGGGGTAGCTATGGACTGCTCAATCGGGACATAGCATTGCAACAGTTTTTTGGCCTGCAGAAATGAAACATTAGAATACTCTATGTCTCCATTTTTTCATAAACAACTTTCTTGGAAACAAATGCCAGATGGAACAGTAGGCCATATGCATAGTTTGGAATACTTTCCATGGGCAGAAGCCATCTTCATAAAAAATAAATCCCATTCTGCTGTGTGAAAAATGCACATCCTCATCTTTCTCAACGCTGGACAATCCCCCCTCAAGATTGCATTGTTTATTGGTGTAATACATAGTATTATATCCAGGCCTTACTCTATGAGTGTCACTGACCTTAAAAATGCCACTGGTAGTTGACCATCAAGGGTGTTACCTGCAAAAGTTCAATACCATCACCACTTTAAGTATAATGTACAAGGCTATCCTGGAGTTTTTCTTCACTAACCTCACTGCAGAGCTTCCCATACATCCTACCAACATCCTTGCAAGTAGTTTCAGTCCATTCCTGTTAGTAAATTGATGAAAATCGTGATCGCCGGATTGACGGATTATCAAGATCGACATGGCAAGACCTGTAACTCTAATCAATACTAGTAATCTATGTCAATGCTGTAAAGATGCAGATCAAGTAGCATGGAAAGCATTCAATATTGCATGTGCAACAGTAGGACAGAATGCAGGATATGACAACTGTCAAATTACATTTGATCATACTACAAGGGAACAACAAGTGGCGGAAAGGCTAGAAGTAGTAATCGAACATAGAGCGACTATGTTCTCATATCAATTAAATAAATATGTAATCAGCGCTTACACAAGAACTAAGATTTATAATCAGCCACATAATGAATTATGTTATCAAAGGGCAGTTATTACATCAACCGATTATGCAGAAGTGGCACACCAAATAGTTCATACTATCAATAAACAACTATGAGAACAACTATTTGCATACAAAGCCAACTTCATAGCCAAAGGACACACAACAGTAGATCGAAAGGAACCAAACCAAAGACAGGAGTTAATACCAATAGATAAGGAAATCATAATACAATGGTTCAATGATGAACTGTCATATAGAGTCACACCAGGGTATAGCAGGATCACGAATATAAACGCTATAGGAGTAGAAGAGCTCTTTATGCCAGTAGATGATAGGACACCAGAATGAACCCCTTTTAACACAACAATGGAAATGACTCAAGACTAGTCTACAGTAATAAGTAACAAGCCACAACAAGATAAGATTAAGAAGGCTAGCATAATCGCTGAGCCACACAAGTATATCTAAGCATTCGGCTAAGAATAGCCGATGGAAGCAGGGCGATCAATTAAAGATGCAATTGATGGGAGCCAAGTATAGCACATTGCACAGCAGAACCAATTAGGAAATAAGGAGAAGCATCATAGGTATAGTAGTATCCGAGAATGGTTAACTTAGGTATTATACTGTATGACTCGATGAAAAACTCAGGGAAGGTTCTGGCATAAGATAAAGATAGCACAGTAGGCTGTAGAACGTATCGGAATCTTAAAATCTACGCACGTTGTGGTAGACGATGAGGTGCAGTGGTAGTGAAAAGGTGAAGGTGAGTTATCAGCTTAAACCAATGTATTTCTAGGGCGAGACCAGCTCCCCTTATATACATGTTCCATGGGCTAGTATTACTATAACTATCTAGCTCCTGTATTGTATGGCATTATCGTTGTGTTATCATTCACTTAGTAAGGTGGATGTTCATATGACCATGTACTATATTTATATCATTCGTTATATTTATTTAATACTCCCCTTCAAACTTTTACTAGGCGGAGTAGACTTGTAAAACATTTGATTAATTTGATCGTTAGCGCTTTCATCATAATATCAGCCTTTTGCTGTCCAGTTGGAATATATGAAACTGATATGGTTTCATTTTCAATGTAATCTCGTAAAAAATCTTTTCGTATATCAATATGTTTCGTTCGTTGCATATATTTTTGTTCTGTTGAATTTACCATAGTTATGGCTGCTTGATTATCACATAAAATTTTTGTAGGTGTATCCAAGGTCTGCAGTACCTCTTCAACCAGTCTTCTTAGCCATATTGCTTCTTTTACTCCATGAGTTAAAGCTTGTAGTTCAGCTTCACATACTGATAGTGACACTAATTCTTGTTTTTTGCTTGACCATGATGTTGTTGCATTTCCTATTTGGAATATATATCCCGATATTGCTTTATGGCCTTCTTGTGTCATTCCGTCAGCATCGGTATATCCGATTAATTCAATTGGTTCTTTACCTCCAAGTATTAACCAGTAATCGTTCATTCCTTTTAAATATTTAAAGCAGTGTTTTACTGCATTGTAATGTTCGATACTAGGTTTGTTTAGATGCCTAGCAAATTGACCTGTTGTGAATGATATATCAGGTCTTGTACAATCTGCTGCATATCGTAATGCTCCAACCATATTCATATAAGGTATTTGATTCATGAAGTTTGTTTCTTCATTAGTTGGATTTTCAAGTGATTTTAACACTTGTCCTGGTGTCATTGGTGTTCGTACCGTTGCAGTGTCTTTTAACTTATATTTTTCTATTATTTTATCGATATAATGTTTTTGTCTTAGTTTTATAATTCTTTCTTCTCGGTTTCTTTCAATTTCAATACCAAGTAACCAATGTATATCGTTTCCGTCAGTAAATTTTACATGTTTTCCTATTTCGTCTTTAAAGGCTTTTATTATTAATAAATTTAAGCCACATATGGTTATGTCGTCAACATGTATGAAAAGTATTAGAATTGTTTTTCCTTTTACTTTTCTTAGGAATACTGCGTTATCATGGACTGCTCGTGTTAGTCCTATTCCAATTAATATTTCAGATAATTTTTTATACCAACGTCTGCCTGATTGTTTTAATCCATATAAGGCTTTATTCAATTTTAAAACTTGTCCAGGTTTTATTTCGATTAGATTTCCTGGTGGTGGTTTTATGTATATGTTTTTGTCTTTTTCTAATTCACCATATAAGTAAGCTGATTTTATGTCAATTTGGTGAATTTCGTAATTGTTTGTTGCACTCCAACTTAATATAGTTCTTACTGTGGCTAATCTTGCCACTGGAGCGAATGTATCATTTGAGTAGTAATCTATGCCTTCTTTTTGGGCAAATCCTTGTACTACTAATCTTGCTTTGTAACATTCAATATTTCCATTTGCTAATCTTTTTGTTTTATAAACAAATCTTGTTCCGATTATATTTGCTTCTTTTGGTGGATCAATGATTTTCCACGTAGATCTTTTGATTAACGTTTTTATTTCTTCTTTCATTGCCGTGATCCACTGATTTGCGTCAATTCTATTGATCGCTTGTTGATATGAATTTGGATTGCCTATTAATTCCATATTGAATTGATTAAATTCTGTAAGATAGGCAACTGTATTTTGTTCGTCAAAGTTAAGACCTAATGATCGTTTTGTTGGTTTTGTTGTTCTTACTGGTCTTTCATTTGTTAATTCTTTTATTTGTTCGTTTTGTTTTTCTGTTATATTCTCCCCTTCAATTTTAGATGGTGGAGAATCTAAAAATTGTAGATTCCGTTCGACTGAGATTTTTCTATTATGATAGGTTCTATGGCCTTTACTTTCTTCGTCAAAACCTAGCCATTGTGCATATATTCCTTTTGGTTGTAATTTGTTAATGTCTTCTTGTTGTATTATGCAATATTGGCCAAATTCTTTTAAATCATTGATATTATAATTTTCATTGTATCGTTTAAAATATGGTGTTTTAAAATCAATAGCGCTTTTTGGTGTTCTATTGTAAACATAAGTGCTGTATTTTACAGCTTCTCCCCATAAACTTGGAGGTAATTTTGCTTGTAGCAGATTTACTCACGTATTATTTAAAATCGTTTGATGTGATCGTTCTGCTATTCCGTTTTGTTGTGGTGTATCATGAACAGTCAGCTTTCGTATTGTTCCATGTTTTTCTAAATATTCAGTGAATTGTTTACTTAAAAACACTGTGTTGTTATCGCTTTGTAATATTTTTATTTTTATGTTAAATTGTGTATTGAGCATAGTAGCCCAAGTCGTGTAAGCATTTAAGCCCTCGTCTTTTGTTTTTAATAAAATCATTTTTATCCATCTTGTAGCGTCATCTACAAGTGTTAGAAGGTATTTATATCCTCCTATAGCGTGTGTGGATGCTGGACCCCATATGTCCATGTGTATATGATCGCCGAATTTTTCAGCTAATTTTGAAATATGTAATTTTGGAATTTGCATTCTTTTTATGTTTGCTTCAATGCAAATTGTGCATTGAGTTTCTTCGTAATTAGAAATCTTATTATTTGTAATTTGATCTTCTTTTAATAATCGTTTTATGTAAGCATAACTTATATGCCCGAGTTTTTTGTGAAGTTCAAATAATGTTACATTTTTTTTAGCCACTTGTACATTGTTGTTAAATATACTATACAATCCATTTGTGTTTTTAATTTTTCTGCATAAAGATCCATTAGGATACTTTATTGTACATTCGTTTTCTTTATAAATAAATTCGTAACCGTCTTGACATAGAAGTCCTTGAGAGACTAATGTCATGTTCATTTTAGGATTGTAGTATATGTTTGATAATATTATGACACTTACCGAGTGTCCATTGGGGATGTAAAGCTTAAGATCCCCTACTATGTTTGCCATAAATGTTGTTTTATTTGCGGCCGTTATTGTGATTATGTCGGTTTTGTATGTGTTTCGTAATCAATTTAGATATGGTGTTAGATGTATTGTTGCACCAGTATTGATTATATCCATTGAGGAATAAACATTATTAGCAAATTTTTCTGTTGTTATAGCATTAATGCTTACGTCTAAGTTATTGTCATCCATGTCTTCCATTGCGCTGTTGTGGTTTCCTATAGCGTCAAGGAAGTCATTATATGAATATATTGGGAATTCTCCCATGTCGAAGTCGTTGTCATCGATTTCGGTTATAAAGGCGGTTTCGCCTTGGCCTATTATGGCACTTAATTTGATTCAAGAGCTCGATGCGACATTTGTTGCTGCTGCTGCTGCTGCTGCGGTATGTTTAGCCTGGGCCGCACTTGCCCCAGTTGTTGTCGGTGCCGCTGACGCACCTGTTTCCTTCCCTTTTCCTTTGTTGTCATTCGCTTCCTCTTTTTTCTTCTGGGCCGCCTTCGTCCATTCCGTTTTTGGTGCCCAGCAGTCTCGACTAAAATGCCCTAATTTGTTACAATTGTAGCACTTAATAATGTGTGATTATTGGTTAGGGGAATATCCCCCTCATCCTCGTCCTTGCATATATCCGCCATGGCCCCTATAGCTGCGACCTCGTGGCTGTACTCCGCGGCTATTACCGTGTCCGCGGCCCCTAAAGTAGGGGTGGTTCTGCTTGTCCTTGGGCAGGTGGTTAGCCACCGCTCCTGTCCTCTGATGATTTTTACGCCACCCCTCAAAGGCGTTTCTCAGTGCCGTTAGCAAGAATTGGGGGGTTAGTTCAATTTCATCTTTGTCCGGATTTGTTTCATTGATTGTTTTAATATATAACTCACTCTGTGTGAGTACGTATTGATATTGTTCGGGCGTTGCCTGCGTAATGGCCGATATGTATGTCGACTCTGAAACTTTTACCCCTTGGGCTATTAGTTCCTCGTATTTATTGCTGAGGTTATCGAGCGTTCCATCGAAATGGCTGACATGACCTCTGATATCAAAAAGGGCAGCCTCGTTAAAGCCCTTTGTAATTGTTGTCTGGACGTTATATCATCCGTCAAGCACTTTGAGTAGCGCTGGAATATCTTTAGAGAAATTAAGATAATAAGCCAATATCTTGTCGGGCATAGTGCGCATAATGCCGTTATATAAAGCACTTGATATACCAGTCTCTCCAGTTCCTGGGGAGTTAATGAGCAAGTTACCGTAACCTGCACTCTCGATTGCACTTCGGACTCTGTAGTTCCAGAGTTTGTAGTTTCGGTGCCCGTCGAGTTTCTCAATTCCGTCGAAGAATTTCTGGAGTTCCGCAAGTTTAGTTGCCATACTCGGTTCATCTTCCTCAGTATCATTAGCATCTGAATCATCAGGTTCAGATGGTTCTGACAGCTCATGTGATGGGTTATTTTTGGATTCTTCGGAGTTTTCTTCTTCGTTATCTTCTTTTTTATCGTCGTCTTCTTTTTTATCTTCTTCTTGTTCTGGCTTAATATAGGGATTATCAATTTTAAATTGTTCTTTTTCATTTGGATCTGATATGCCCAAATACGTACTTATTTGATATCGGATTTCGGATGATTTTCCTTGATCTGATATTCCTAGATCTTTAGCGTGGTTTGTTAATTCCATTTTATAGTCAGCTTTTATTTTTAATTTTTCATCACGGGTTGAATTATCATACCTGTTAAGCTCAACGGTTATGTGGTGATCGATGTTGGGGCTTCCTGATTGTTGGAACTGATGGTACGGCAACGGGGCTTCCTAGATGTCGTAAGTCGAAGGTGATCGTTGATGGGGCTTCCTGATCGGCAATGTGGACGCGGTAGGCTTGATGAGAGCGAGTCGGGTTACAACAGAGTGACTAATGGCCAAGCGGCACACAGTAGACTGGTGGTAGCAGATAATGGGCTTGTATGAACAAAGAGCACAAGCTTAGGGCTTGTGCTACTGAAGTTACATGCTTATATGCTACTCTAGGTGTTTGCTACTGTAGGGTCTTGTATGCGGTTGTTACATGACTATGGAAGGTCATGGAACTCCAAGGAATGTCTTGGTCATACAGTTGAAGGTATCAGTAAGCAAAGCACGTCATGATGGTGCAGGAAGGCATCATCATGGTGTCTTATGGTGCAAGGCGAATAAGGATGAGTAAGGCAGAGAAATGGGGGAGTTGCGCTGACTGATGATGACAAAAGGGGAGTGAGTCAGCGCATAAGGGAAAGTAAAGGAAAATTGTAACAATACCTGTTTATTCGATCTTGTATCTGTTGTTCCGTTCCATTAATAGGTATTTGTCTAAGGTTACATTGAATTATTAGATCAACTAACCTTTTGCTATCTTTAGCTTTTTGAATTTTTTCTTTGAGTTCTTCAATCATTGATGACTGAGTATATGTTATTTTTAGTTCGTTAGCGATTATTCTTAATCCTGATAATTTTTGCAAATGTGTTTGCTCACAAGTGTTGGGTTTCTGTCCATCAGACATAATTTTGTTAATTGAGGATTTATTTTTTGTTAATCGTTTCGTTAGTTGTAGAGTCAAGGCTCATAACCTCTTAAAATCTACACATGTTGTGGTAGACAATGAGGTGCAGTGGTAGTGAAAAGGCGAAGGTGAGTTATCAGCTTAAACTGATGTATTTCTAGGGCGAGACCAGCTCCCCTTATATACACGTTCCGTGGGCTAGTATTACTATAACTATCTAGCTCCTGTATCGTATGGCGTTATCGTTGCATTATCGTTCACTTAGTAAGGTGGACGTTCATATGACCACGTACTATATTTATATTGTTCGTTATATTTATTTAATACAGAATATGTAACTGACTCATAAGAAGCTAAGAATAGTAAATAGCATGTACAGGATTGTACCAGAACATTCTTATGACTTATAAAGCGAGAGTAGTATGTTGTAGTATCTACCGGAACATAGTAAATAGACTACAACATGTAGGGTATAAAAGCCCAATGTAAAATTGTGGTAAAAAGCAGTTTAATTCATCTCTTGTCTCTTACCACCATCATCAGCTCTAACACTCTAGCAAGTGAAGGGTATTAAGCCTGCCCTAAACTAACTAGTAACATTGTGTGAATCTGTTATCACTTGTTTCTAACCCTTAACTAGGGAGCGAATCTAACAATTCCCATAACATAAAGCCCTGTATTGTGGCTGATCTGCCTCCAATCTTGAGTGTTCTATCCATTGGCCTATCAGAGAAGCCTGTTCAACTCTTTTTCCAGGCCTTTTCCCCCACATCTGACCTTGGGTGACCAGTAATGGTCTATCCTGACCATGATATCTCTTCCCAGTCCTCCATGACTAGCCTTTGTGTGTTACTTCAAAGTCCAGCCACCCCTTCTGACACTGTGTAGACAGTATGGGCTTTCTCTGACTCACTGCAGCCTTCCTTTCACTGTATCTTTCTTGCAAGGATGTTGGTAGGATGTATGGGAAGCTCTGCAGTGAGGTTAGTGAAGAAAAACTCCAGGATAGCCTTGTACATTATACTTAAAGTGGTGATGGTATTGAACTTTTGCAGGTAACACCCTTGATGGTCAACTACCAGTGGCATTTTTAAGGTCAGTGACACTCATAGAGTAAGGCCTGGATATAATACTATGTATTACACCAATAAACAATGCAATCTTGAGGGGGGATTGTCCAGCGTTGAGAAAGATGAGGATGTGCATTTTTCACACAGCAGAATGGGATTTATTTTTTATGAAGATGGCTTCTGCCCATGGAAAGTATTCCAAACTATGCATATGGCCTACTGTTCCATCTGGCATTTGTTTCCAAGAAAGTTGTTTATGAAAAAATGGAGACATAGAGTATTCTAATGTTTCATTTCTGCAGGCCAAAAAACTGTTGCAATGCTATGTCCCGATTGAGCAGTCCATAGCTACCCCATTTCTTCGATTTATGCTGTATATTATATATCACTGGAAAGCTGGAATATAGGGCTTTCCAGGAGTAATTTTATGTTTTATTTACGTGCCCTAGTTGTTGAGATATAGGCTGTTTACTCCAGACTCACAAAACATTGCAACGGTTTTTTGAGTCACTGTATATGAGCTTAATAAAGATAATCTTGTTCGTCAGGTGTACATATTGCAATACGTTTATGTGGCATCAATCCTAATAACCACCCTCCGCAGGTAGTTTCTTGTCTTGGTTCTTCCATATTACTAGTACGTCCTTCTCGTCCTTCAGTCGAACCATTCTAATAGTTATTCCTAGGTTGGATTGGTATTCTTGCAATTGATGGTATTGTTCCTTGCCAAACTGCGATGTTCTCTGGATCTATGCTAAGGCGTCGATGTCTTAGCCATTCTCCTTATAAGGGTCATTGCGTTGTACGAACGAAGTGAGAGCGTCCAGTAAAGTTACCAGCCGACAATCTAATAATATCTGACTAGGTAAAAAGTTGACCGTATGCCTTTCTTTTCTATTCGTGGCTGAGGCGGCTGTTATGCTGTGGTGCATCGTGGGCAGCAAGGGAAGTGCGTACGATACAATACTTCACGGTGCGGACACTAAGTAATCGTTCGATCGCTTCAGTGCCCCTTGTAAGAATCGGGGATGCCACTGAATGTGATGTAACCATTGAAGCCCCGCAGCTGTTATTGACCTTGTACTGGTACGGAATTCTTTTGCACTCCTTATTCCACGGCTCATCTACGTACGTACGTGCTCGTAGGCTTCCGCCAACGGTTTTCGAGTTCGTCCTTCTGGTGCTCTCCGTACGCAAGGGCGTAGAGTACTGGCGGGAAATGGCAGGGCTCAAAGGCTTCAGGCTGATGCACGTGCTCGTCCGGGACCAGTTCGTCTACTTTGTCCTGTGTGTGTCGTACCTCTTCGCTGCACGCTTACGTTTACGATTTTCCCTCCATTTGAGCATCCTAGCATGCGGCGTGGTGTACGTGACCCTGTCATACGTCGACGAAGGCCTCTCGGGTGGAGAGGTGGTGTTTACGAACGCGGTCGCACCGTGCATACTCGGCAGCCGCATTTTAATCAACCTCAAGGAGGCAGCTGCACGGAACGTGTACGCGAGCGGCCAAAGTAGGGACGTCAATGAGAGCGGAACGGTTGTCCTGAGCGATGTGCGCTTTGCGTGAAGGCGTATCGCGCGGGCGATGATTCGGCATTTCGACTTCGAGCTTTGAGCTTTGGAAGGGGCATTGATGGGCGGGATGCAGTGTGAGCGACGGATGGAACTTCGTTCTTTTTTGAAACTTTCACCCGGGGCGGGCCCCGTACTATATACTTTAATCTCAAGAGCTTAGACAGGGATATATAATCAGAATTATTATAATACTGTAACTTGTCACCTCGCAATATCAATTGGATGAACGACGTCAGTAGTACTGGTCTGTATCCACGTTTTCGACCAATCCCATTTCGTTCAGAGACCGGCTGGCTAGATTTACATGTATGGTCCCCAAAATACGTCTCAAGTCATTGACGCGCTAAGTAGTGGTATCTACTCGGGCGTGGCTTGTGATAAGAGAGAAGAAAATCAATTAATATTATAACTCGACCCTCCCCACTGGTTCTACAAAATATCGGAAGTGCAAAGCCAGTGTGTAGCTTGTGCTCGAACAGCGCGCTGAGTAATAAACGAGAAATAGATAATCAGTCTAGAGTCATCGAAACAAAGAATTGCGGAAACTGATTTTTAATTTAATATCGTCATATTGCTCACCGGCTGCTATACTGGCCATGGTGCCCAGGCATACTGTATCGTATGTACTATTCCCATACTGTGATGATACGAGATGATAGTATCGGAATTCCTTTTTTGACGATACCGGAGGGGATCATTAGAAGTAGTTCGACGTCAGCAATAACGGGTATAATACTAAGATATAACTTAATTGACAGTATGACATGGTAATACAATATTAGTTGTGTCGGATTAACTCTTCATGTGCTTTAGGTGCACCGCCAATTTCTCTTTAAGTTAACAATTTCCGATATTTTCTTTTCCTTTCCTTTCCTTTTTGCCTGCACTAATGTTTGCAGATCCAGAATACAGTACCTCTTCGGTGTACCACACCAATATTACTTCTAACGTTAAGTGAGTACGTAATTTCGTGGTTTTGACTCGACTCACGGTAGGTCTGACCTGAGGCACGGTGGACCCACCTACTATCTTCTCCGAGTCAAATTATAGCACTTATTCCGTCAAAACTAGTCATTTAGTACGTCGTGATTCCATACTCGTGGCTAGCTCCTGGTGATCTGTTCTACATTAATCAGCGAGCCGTATGACTCGTATGAGCACAAGGTACGCGTTGGTTCCGCGCGTGGGGCGTCTATCATCAGCACCAGTGTGGAGAGTCGACTCAAATCGAGGATGGTACTGCTAGTACGGAGGTTACCACCGAGCCCGGAATTTTTCGAACCTCGAGCTGAGGTCGAAATTCTAAACAGAAAAGCGGGAAAAATAACCAATACCTCCCAGCTTCAGATTTTTCTGTGTTTCTAAAGTCAGATTTGCATCAAATGTTTTGAAGAAGATGAGTGAGCTCAGGCTGGCACGCCAACTCCAGCTCAATTAGTTTTCTGTCTCTTTTACCTGTCTGACTTTACCGTAGAAAGGGCTTGACTTCATGCAGACCACGTATATGGCTTGGCAATACAGCAGTCTGAATGAATGATACCGTGACGTTTTGCGACAAATACTTTACATAGGAGGTGCCCAGAGTCCAGACGTTTTTTGCAAGTACAAAAGTACTACCTGATTTAGAAAATAAAAAAATTATGTCACCTTTTTGCACACGGATCACGTGCTAGATTGTCCAGAATGGGAGTCTCTTCCAATCCCCGCGCGCCTGCGCCTGCATCCCTTTCCCTGTGGGCGATTCGCCAGTCGTTGTCGGTATTGGCGACGATGAAAACAGCGACATTGTACCGGCATTTACGGATGTGTCAATATCTATGCAGTGGTCCTGCGATGCGCGTTTTGCTCGCTCACCTAAACAGGTACGCGTCATGCACACGTCGACAGTTCCCTTTGCCTCCGCCATGCAACAGTTGTAGCCGCAATCGTATCAGCTTAGATGCCTGCCACTCGCAACTCGCTAGCTCTGTTCTTATTGGACATTGCTGCGTGCAATGCTCGCGCTCCTTCACAACCTCTGCGGCGTTGCAGCAGCATGTCCGGTCGGCGACCATCTACCGCAACGAACACGTCGATAGGATTTCAACCGAGTCAACGCTGACTCTTCGCTTGTCACTTCGGCCTGTAGGTGACATGACAGCCGGAAGGATCCATTCTCATACACAGAAAGAGCTGGGACTGCTTCGTTATTCCAGTCGATCGGTTATCGGGCACGGGCCCCTAGGATAGATGCAGTAACTATCTAGCTCAAGTCTGGGCTCCGCGTTTGAAGGCAAGGGACGCTCCAGGTGACTCCAATCCAAACTCATGATCATCAGAAAGTCTAGTAATTATGAGCTATCCGCGAGCAAGAGGAGAAAGGGGCTTTCTTTATGAGAATTTGCTTCATAAGCTTGGAATACTAGAATTGCTTCGCAACTGGCTGCGGGTGCAGCGGATTTCTCTCGGTTGGCATCCTAGAGGGTTCCTGCCGGCACTTAACGAACGACAGCAAATACCAGGCACACTAGCACGATCTGTCTCAGCTTATTCGCTTGGATCTGACACATCCACATTGTCCGTCTCTCCAATTTGACTGTTGGACTTCTTGGGGTGAACATCAACTTTATCTATTTCGGGTTTATTTCGATCTATGTGTTGGCTATTTACGAAACGACCGCCAACAGCCTAACTGCTGCGTGCTGTGAGTTAGGGGCACAATCTACCGCGCTCGGCTAGTGATACCTCCTTCGATTTGGGAGTGGGCCATCTCTTCAGGAGGACACACGAACGACGGGTATCGTGATCACAGAAATCCCCGCGGAGATAAGCAAAGGCCGTCCTCGCGTCATTGGTAACTTTCCGGAGCGGATAAAATGATTCGTTTTGCATAGCGATACCTTTAACGCCTCCGGTCCCTCTGGCTATACTGGGGAGTTATACACCCACTTTGGAAGATGAGGGCGGTCTACAATTGTTGTGGTCAGAAATGCGTGTGTTAACACGGATCAAGGAGTAAGCGGTTTAGTCGATCATCAAATCCAACAGTTTCAAAGTGTCCTCTGCACCACAATAGATTACTAATGCGGTTCCGCGACGGAGGACTTATACCGATTTTTCATGACGGATCTGAAGGCCTCTCACTTTCCCCCCAATTTTTTTTTCTGTTTGTTTCAGGACGTTGCATGCTTTCTCGATTTAGGCTCTTGGACGACACTGTCGTTATCGGTCCTGGCGATTTTGCTAATGTGGTCCACAAGAGTCAAGTACAACATCTCGCCAGAGTATCGGCCACAACGCTCCTTGCTTACGACACTTGTTGAGTGGTATTCCCCACTTCAATCGCATTTTGCTAACGATGATTTTACAGTGATCACGATGGACAAGGAGGTAGACTTTTACTCCGTTAATAATCCTTCGGACGAATTTGTTGCGCTGATATTATCGATGGTCGAAGGTTAGATATTTCTGGGTAAGGTCTCCGTCTCCGGAGCTCTGTGTACTCGTAACATGTCGCTGCAGAAGACTCCATTCACGTCTATAAGTTTTCTGTACTTTCTGGTATCGCACTATACCTCCCCGTCTGCAACGGAAGCTGATCTGCTTGTTTTATATCTTGCAGAACCGCTATCTGGGTCTACTAGAGGCTCTTGTGAATATCCGTGGTGCGAGCCAAGAATTAATACTAAGAGCTGCGGCAATAACACTGCACAACAGTTGCTACCGCGTTTACTCCGAGTCTCGGTATAACCGAATCCTTGTATATATTTCCTATCCAATAATTATGAATTTATTAATTCTGACCTTGTTCGTCAGGTGTACATATTGCGATATGTTTATATGGCACCAATCCTACTAACCATCCTCCGCAGGTAACTTCTTGTTTTGGTTCTTCCAGATTACTAGTACGTCCTTTTCGCCCGGGCCATTCAATCGAGCTGTTTTGATAGTTAGTTATTCCTAGGTTGGATCAATATTCTTGTAGTTGACGGTATTGTTCCTTGTCCAACTGTTAATTTAACTGGATCTATGCTAAAGCATCGTCGTCTTAGCTATTCTCCTCATAAGGGTCCTTGCGTTATACAAGCGAAGTGAAAATAGTCCGGTAGACTCTCCGGGCTGACAAACTAATAATATCTGAATAGGTCAAAAATTGACCGTATGCCTTTCTTTTCTATTCGTGGCTGAGGCATCTGCTATGCTGTGGTGCATCGTACGCAGCAAGGGAAGTGCGTATGATATAGTACTAATAAACGGTGCGGACACCAACTAATCGTTCGGATCACTTCAGTTGTCTTTTTTAGAATCGGGGGTGCCACTGAATGTGGGGTAAATATTAAAATCACACAGCTGTTATCGACTTTGTACTGGTACGGGATTCTCTTGCGCTACTTATTTCATAGCTCAACTGCGCCGTGAGTACATGCTCATAGGCTCCCGCCAACGATTCTCGAGCTCGTCCTTCTGATGCTCTCTGTACGCAAGGGCGCAGAGTATTGGCGGGAAACGGCAGGGCTTAAAGGCTTCAAGCTGATGCACGTGCTCGTTCGGGACCAGATCATATACTTCGTCCTGTGTGTGCCGTACTTCTTCGCTGCACACTTGCGTTTACAGTTTTCCTCTCCCTTTTAGCGTCCTAGCATGCGGCGCGCTGAACATGATCACAATCTACGCCGACGAAGGCCTCTTCGGTGGAGTGGTGGTGTTTACGGACGCGGTTGCACCATGCATACTCGGCAGCCGCATCCTGACTAACCTCAGGGAGGTAGCCACGCCAAACGTGTACGCGAGCGGCCAAAGTAGGAACGGCAGTGAGGACGGGGCGGCTGTCCTGAGAGATATGCGCTTTGAGTGAGGGAACATCGCGCGGGCGGTGACTCTGGATTTGGACTTTCAGTTTTGGAAAGGGTGCAGTGCGAGTGACAGGTGGGACTTCATTTTTTTTGAGACTTACGCCCGGGGCGGGCCCATGCCATGGACTTCAATTTAGGAGCTTAGATAGGGATATATAATCGATATTATTGTACTACTAGTACTGTGAATTATTGCTTCGCAGCTGGAGAAACGACATCTGGTCTGGTACTACAACAAAACTCTATCCGCGCTTTTGACTAATTCGTTTTCGTTTTCTGTCTTCGAGTATCTTCCTCAGTTTCGTTCCGAGACCAGCTCCTCCGACTCGGAGCCTTATTTATTTCGTTTCGCATCTACGGTCCCAAAGTACATGCACACGTCTAGAGCATCACTGAGTTATGGCTAGACGTACTAACTTGCCGTGCGTAATACGACCAATTAATGTTAGTATCTTGATATCACTTTGTTATTATGTGAATTTCCGACCTTGGATTAGACAAATCCATTTCTCGCTCAACGCGCGGTCTGAGGCTCTGTGGACAAGGTACGCATTGGTTCTGCCAGTGCAAGTCCAATATCAGTACCCAGTGGGGAGAGACGACCAAGACGAGGATAGGCTTGCTTTTCTTCACCCTTCATCTTTGTTTTTGAGAGATCCAGGCTTGGACACGCGGCTCGGACAGCAATATACTCCCGAATTTAGAACAACATTACTGTATCCGCCTCTGAGTAGCAACACCGCATAATCAGAGGCGTTGCTCTACTAGTATAGTGGTCATCATTACACCGGAACCTGAGCCGGTAGTACGACTCGGAGTACGAACTGTATTCGCTCGACTTTCACTTCGACTAGTTTTTCTTTTCTCCGAGTGCCTTTCCTCGGGTTTCCATCCAGCCTGAGAACAATCAATGCTATTCTCACTTGTGACTCAACCCTCCGAGTCCCCACCGGTAAATGTGGTAATACACAATATCGGAAGTGCAGAGCCAACTTGCAGCTTGTGCTCCGAGTCCGAGTCGAACGGCGCGCCGAGTAATAAACGAGAAATAGAGGGCCAGTTCAGAGTCATCGAAACAAAGGATCGCGGAAACGTAGTTTTAATTTCAGTATCGCCATGTTGCTCACTGGCTGCTATACTGGCCATGGTGCCTAGGCATAATGTATCGTATGTACTAGTCCTATACCGTGACGGTACGAAGGTGCCAGTATCGGAATTCCTTTTTTCGTTTTTGACGATACCGGGAGAAGATCATTAGAAGTGGTCCAACGTCAGCGATAACGCGTGTGATACTAAGATACAAACGTTAATTGGCAGCATGGCATGGTAATACAATATTAATTGTGTCAGATTAACTCTCCATGTGCTTTGGGTACACTGCCAATTTCTTTTCAAGTTAGCAATTCCTGATATTTTCTTTTCTTTTTCTTTTTCTTTTCGCCTGCATTAATGTTTGCAGTCCCAGAAAATAATGCCCCTGCACTTTATCACACCAATACTATTGCTGACGATAATCAAGTATGTACTTTCGTAGTCTTGACCCGACTCACGGTAGGTCTGACCTGAGCCACGGTGGACCCTCCCAGGCTCCCACTGGCACTATCTTCTCATACTATAGCACTCATTCCGTTAAATCCAGTCGTCTAGTACGCCGCGATTCCATATTCCTCGTGGCTAGCCCCCAGTCATCTGTTCTACATTACTCAGCGAACCGCATGAGCACAAGGTACGCGCCTTTGTTCCACACACCCAACATTAGTACCAGTACTAGTGGGGAGAGTCAACTCAAATCCGAGGACAGTACTACTAGTACAAGTTTTACTTTCGTCACGAGTCAGGCTGCAGGCCCGGAGCAGGCGCGACAAAGGTGGACCCGACTCGACTCGGAAGTCTCTTCCGATTCAACGCATGGTGGCAGCTAAAATAAACACACCGTGACGCCTGCTGCAGTGCGCCCGAGGCGCACACGCAGTTGAGCTTCTAAAGTTTATTTTAGAAGTGGGGAGTTTATGGATAATAGACGTACCTGTGTACCTGTGTACCATGCTATGCCAGATGGAAAGAGTGCTGTGTGCAGGGAGAGACTCGGACTGAGCGGAATGTTCAAAAGGTAATAATGGAACGATATAGCAGCCTGAGTGTACTTCCTTTCAATCTCTGACAACCAGCTCCTTCTAGTTAACATCACAATTACGTAGTCGTTTACCTGTGGTAAAGGATCAAAAGGAGTGCAAAAACAGATATCTAAAGTCCTGAGATGTAGTCGCTTACCCGTTGGAGTATTAAGAGGTATTAATAGTGGGAAACAGATCTAGATACTTATCCAAAAATCCTGGATGTGATTTTTTTCTTTCTTTTTATATAAAAAATGCACAAAACCCCTTAGGATCGATGCGACCCGAAGGAAGAAATACCAGGATTCAGATTCTGTGGAGGTAAAATTCAGGCAGTACTAGTTTTTAAATAAGGGTCGTAGGGTAGGACCTATACCCGGGCGCCGTCACGGTTGACCATGGGTAATCCATTTCCGCGATTAATATTCTGTACTTCTCGTCTTCTAGACCAGTCCTCTTATTTCTCGTTTATCACTCAACACGCGGGTCTGATGCTCTGTGCACAAGGTGCGCGTTGATTCCATCTTCTGCGAGCATCCAATATTGGTACCGGTGGGGAGAGCGGGCTCGAATCGAGGGTAGTAGCTTCATTTTTTGTCACGAGCCGACTCCGACTGCAAGCTAGGCGCGACAAAGGTGGATCCGAGCCAGAAGTCTTCTCGGCATGACGGTCGGGTGCAGATAATAAGCGTGGACTAGACCGAGCTTCTATGTTTATTTTTGAGGTGGAGCTTATGGCGCACGGTACTTCTGACGTGTTGGGCGCTGGAAAAGGAAGACAGATGGCGCGTCGTACAGCCGCCAGCGTGATAGGGGCCGATTCCGAGTCTACTTCGAGGGCCGGGTGCCACTGTCGTCGCGAGCTACATAGGACTTAGACGGGCGAACGGAGGAGACAAGGCACCCGAAGCGCCACGATAAGATTAAATTGATTCTGATGGTGTTATCTGATACGCAGGGCGAGCGGAGGCAATTCAGTCCGTCCGTGCTAAATCATAACCCGCGAGTTCTTCTCAGCGGCGGTGTGGGAGCGCACTCATCGTTTAGAGGAATACTCGTGCTGACGTCGTGCGCGTCGGCGAAATCGGGCGGGCGGGCTATTAATATTCTTGGCGTCCAACGTTGCCTTCGTTTTTATCTGATCTGATTTGATTAGTTTTAGCGTCAATTCAGTACGGCGCGGATCTTATCTGATTTTATTTTACATTTTACAGATGGCGCCACCGGAGCCGGGGGTACGTCCGGGGTCCTCTCTCTCCCAACGCGCTCGTCCGTCCGACTGCTCGCCAGCGTGCACGCGATAAGTACCCGGCTTCCCTCTCGCGCCACTCGTACTCCCTCCCCCACCAGCCGGGTCTCCAGAAAAAAAAGAAAAAAGAAACCACGATGGGGCGCTCCCTCTTCTCCGTCCCCATCTTCTTCATCGTCTTCCGCGAGACCCTCGAGGCCGTCATCATCGTCTCCGTCCTCCTCGGGCTCGTCGAGCAGATCGCGCGCCCCGCCGTCGCAGACCAGGAGGCGCGCGGGAGGATATTCGTCTCGGACTGGAAGCATCCTAACCACCCTGAGCACCATGCGTACTTGCGCGACAAGGCGGAGAAGGACGATGCTGTTGTTGCTGCTGGGGGCGTGCCGGAGCTTGAGCGCGAGGCTGCGAGCGCGGAGGGCAGTGGGATCGCCAGTGCTAGCGCGTTGGAAGCGGACGAGGCGACTGAGGTAGCGGCGAAGAAGCTCATTCGCAAGCTACGCATACAGGCAAGCCTCCCCCCCTCCTCACGCTCTTCCACTCACAGCTAAAACCGCATACACACACAGATCTTCGCAGGGGCGTTCCTGGGGCTCTTCATCGCCCTCGCCGTCGGCGCAGCCTTCATCGCCGTCTGGTTCACCCAAGCCGCCAACCTCTGGTCCAAAACCGAAGAGCTCTGGGAAGGGATCTTCTCCCTCGTCGCGGCGCTCATCATCATGCCCATGGGCCTCACCATGCTCAAGCTCGACCGCGCGCGCGCAAAGTGGCGCGTCAAGCTCCTGCGCGCGTTCGACCGTGCGAAGGGGGACAAGGGCGGGCGGACGGGCCGATGGGTCCTTTTTGGCTTGCCGCTGATCACGGTGTTGAGGGAGGGCATGGAGGCGGTTGTGTTTGTGGGAGGGGTGGCGCTGGGCCAGTCGGCGACTGCTATTCCGATAGCGGCGATTGTGGGTCTTGTGTGTGGGCTTATAGTCGGGTTCGTCATCTATGCGTTTGCGAGTCGGAGCAGTGCGTGTCCCCCTCTCCCTCCCCCCCGTACACACACACCACTAACGATCTAACAACCCCCCCCTCGCAGCACTCTCGACCTTCCTAATCGTAATGACCAACTTCATCCTCCTCATCGGCGCGGGCCTCTTCTCCAAAGCGATCGGCGACTTCCAGCTGAACGCGTTCAACGACCTCCTCGGCGTCGACGTCGACGACGCAGGCGGGGACGGGCCGGGCTCGTACGACGTGCGCGGCGCGGTGTGGCATTTGGACTGCTGTAACCCGGAGAACAACTTCGATAATGACGGGTGGGATATCTTTAATGCGCTTTTTGGGTGGACGAATACTGCTACCGGTGGGTTTTCCCTTTTTTTTTTTTTTTCGTCTTCTTGATGCACACCTGACGCTGACGGAACGTTATTATACGTACAGTGGGCACGGTACTGGCGTACGTGTTCTACTGGCTCCTCGCGATGGCGCTGCTCGTGTATATGAAGTTCTCCGAGGGCGGACGACGGTGTTTGGGTACGAGAGCGCCGCGGGGCGGAGGAGGCATGGGAAGATCCGGGTCGCTGCTGCCCAGGCTGAGGCCGAGGCTGCTGCGGAGGAGAGGGAGAAAGGGGAAGGGGAGGGGGAGGAAAAGGGTGTTGAGGAGCTTCCGCGTTGAAGAAGGAACTGGTAACGGACGGATAGGAAACGAATAAGAAATGAAGTGAGGGCTCGGGAGCGTGGCGTAGTGCTTTTCGTTGGCATTCGTTCCTCTTTTTCTTTTGGTCACATGTATCGTGCGGTGCGGTTGTGGCGTTTACTCGTTTACTGTAAATAAATAAAAAAACAACTTGAAGTCGACCCTCCAAGTCGAGTGACTAGCTTGGATAAACGTACAGTACACACACGAACACGAACACGTACTGTGTATACCGTTTTTCTTTAGCGATCACTTTACCGTGACTTTCCTTCGTCTCTCGATCTACGCATCTACGCATCCGCATCCGCATCTACGGTACCTTCTTTCTCTATCCATCGGGTCGGGCCACACCTACACTTGGAACTGGTGCTAGTGCTGTACTTAAGTTACCAAACTAGTGCTTGGCGCATCGATGAATGAATAACGATGACGATGGCGATGGACGATGGCGACGTCTGACTCGACTCGTCTACCTTGACTTTCGAGTCTCGAGTCTTGACCCTGTCACGGTTCGGGCTCGGGTTCGAGTGGGCTTCGGGCTTCAGACTTCGGGCTTCGGGGAGAGGAGAGGGTTTTTACTTGGAACTTGTAACTTGGAACTTACAACTTGTGCCTATAACTTATAATTTATTAATAGTACTCGCTTGCTTACTCGCCTGCTTACTTGCTTGCTTGTTTGCTCAGAGATAAGATAGGACTCGGATAAGCAAGGTGTCGTGAATTACTGTAAGGTTAGGCGTATAGGTGAGGTTTTTTGGGACAGTATGAAAGGGGGAGGGGAGGGGGAGCGTTCGCCTGATTTTGAGTCAGAGTCAGAGTCGGGCTTGGGACAGCCTGAGTCACGGTGGGCAGCGACTCGCGACTCGAGACTCGTAAGGCAGTCGCCGTCCGAGTCCGAGATTTCCCGGATTAGGGACTGGGAACCAGGAATTATGTTCCGAGTCACGAATCGGTACGACAGTACTTACGAGCGGGTTACCGTATTTATTTATTTATTTATTTGTCCATGACCGTGACGTGCCTCCGCCGGCTTCAAGTTGGTCCTTAAATATTTAGCCCCTAAATCCCAGCTTCAAGTTCGAGTGGGGAAAAAAAAGGGTAAGCGCGTACGTCGTACGTTGTATTAATTGCGACGGCGAGGCGATGAGCCTGAGTGCCGAGTGCCTGGCGGGAAATCAAAAGAGCCGAGGCGCCACTGTACTGTGTACTGTGTACTGCTACTGCTACTGCTGGTGTGAGACTCGGAGGAAGGACTCGGAAACGAGGCGTAGGGTTTGGTGGTGCATATGACTTTGAGGGTTCGAGAGTTGAGCTTGACAGTAGTGTATCGCTACATCGCTACATCGCTACATCGCTATATCAATAGACCGTCGAGCGCCGTGTTAGAAGCGGTGTATTTTTTGGAAAAGTGAGTTGTTTAGGCTGGTTCGGGTGGACGGCGCCCGCGTGTTGTGCGTGCAAAGGAAGAAAAGCGACGCAGCCCGATTGAAGTATACGACTCCATCGTACGACGTACGAGTGCCAAGTGCGCAAACCCGAGTCCGAGTCCGAGTCCGAGCGGCGGCCCTGAGATAAGGAACGGAACGGTATCAGATATCAAGCGTGTGGGGCGTATCAGATAACAACAATGAATTCCCGTTGCCGTCGGCGATCTTCGGGCCCGCTTCCCGGACCCTTTTTTTTTGCACAAAAACATAACACACGAGAGGTGTCCGGGGGGCTGCACGCATTTTTAAGAAGAGGATAGTTATGCGCTGTATCGCTGTATCTGATAACTGCACGCGCGAGTGCGACTCCCCCTCCGACGTCCTTGCGAGTTCCCCCCTCTCCGCCAACGCCAACGCCAACCGCCAGCTATGCGCGTCCATAACCCCCTCCCCCTCCCCGGCCTCGCCCTTAGCCTCGCAGCGCTCGCACTCGTCGCGCGCGCGGGCACGCAAGAAGTCTGGTGGAACGTCACCTTCGTCGAGGACGTCAACCCCGACGGGCTCTTTCCGCGCCGCGCCGTCGGCGTCAACGGGACATGGCCGTCAGTACTAGTCCTCTCCTCCTATCCGTTCACATTTCCTGAATAACCCCGCCCCGCCTTCGCTTGAGCCAGCCCGCCCCCGGTCGACGTGAGCACAAACGACACCCTCCTCGTGCACGCTACAAACTCCCTCGACGACGTCCTCACGATCCACCACCACGGCATGTACTTTAACGCTTCTTCCTGGTACGACGGCGCGCTCGGCGTCACACAATGGTTGGTCCCTCCCCCTACCCTACCCACCCAGGCCCCGAAGCTTACCCGCGTGTTAGCGGGATACCTCCAGGCGAGAGCTTCACCTACACCGTCGCAGTCAACGAGTTCGACCAATGGGGCACCTACTGGTGGCACGCACACTCAAAAGTCCGTACCGTATCCCTCCCTGCCCAGTCTAATCAATTACGGTAAACCTAACCTTCCCCCCCCCCCCCCCCCCCCCCACACACACACACAGGGCCAATACGTCGACGGCCTGCGCGCCCCACTGGTGCTGCACCCGCCTACGGAAGTCTACACGTACGACGACGAGTTCACAGTCGTCCTTGGCGACTGGTACCACCAGGAACACAGCGTCCTCATCAAGCAGTTCATCAATATCGCCAACCCCGGCGGCGCCGAGCCCGTCCCTGGTCCGTTCCTCCTCCCTATACGCGACGCGTCCCTGATCGCTGATACCCCCGCCTAAAAACTGCAGACGCCCCGCTGATGTACTTTGCGCAGAACGGCACGTACCTCCCTGGGTTCAACGAGAACGCGACGCTGCCGTTCGAGCCTGGAAAGACGTACCGTCTCCGCATCGTCAACACCGGCGCCTTTGCCATGTTCTACTTCTGGATCGACGGGCACGATATGCGTATCATCGAGGTCGACGGTGTGCGTCCCCCGAATATTATTTTTATTTATTTTCTTTTATGTTGAAAGATTAATTGGACTGGACTGACTATATGCGGATATGCGCGCGTAGACGGACACGCAGGAGGCTCCGGTCGATCTGATCTCGCTCTCCGTCGCACAGCGCTACTCCGTCCTCGTCACCGCGCGCAACGACACCTCCGCCAACTGGGCCGTCCACGGCAACATGGACACCACCATGTTCGACACCGTGCCCGATACGCTCAACCCCAGTGCGTCGCGTTCTCTCTCCATCCTCCTCCCTCCCTTTTTTTTGTTCCCGAAATTCCGACTCTGACCCCGACTCTGACCCTGACTTCGGACAGACGCAACGGCAAGCATCACCTACGCCTCCTCCGCCCCGCTCACGCCCGCAACGACCATCGACACCTACGTCGACACTAACGACACCGTGTTCGTCCCCGTCCCTGCAGTCGCACAGTACCCGCCGTCAACGACCACGGTCAGCCTGCTCGCTGCGTTCGACACGATGACGGACGGCACGAACCGCGCGATGTTCAACGAGATCACGTACAACGCCCCTGTCGTACCTACGATCTTTAGCGCCCTTAGTCTCGATTCGGTGCGTTTGAGTGCTGGGACTGTGTTATCAATATTGTCATTATTGGAGCTAATTAATATTGCTGGGCACGGGAATTCACAGGTAGCGGGGAACGGCTCGGCGGACGTTGCGAGCGCGTACGGGCCTGGAACTTCGTCCTCGCAGCAAACGACACGGTCGATATCTTACTCATGAACAGCGACGTCGGGAAACACCCCTTGTACGCTCCCCCCCCCTCCCCTCTTCATCTTCATCTTAATTTAAAATTTTATCCGACACTCACCCCCCCCCCTCGCATACGCTTACGCACATCATAAATTGAAAAAAGCCACCTCCACGGCCAGAAATTCCAAATCGTGAACCGCGCGCTGGACTACACCTCCTCGGACCCGACGCTCAACCCGCCGACGGCCGAGGGCCAGGCGAACCCCATCCGCCGCGACACGGTCATGGTCGAGGGCGGCTCGAGCGTCACGCTGCGCTTCGTAGCGTCCAACCCGGGCGCGTGGTTCTTCCACTGTGCGTCTACTCTCTCCATCTTCATGATATGCGTCCTGCCTGCCTTAAACGCTGACCCCTGGCTCCTACCCTCTCACCCCCGCCCCCCTCACCGCCACGCCCACGCCCGCACCCGCACCCGACACCCAACAGGCCACATCGACTGGCACCTCGAAGTAGGCCTCGCAGTCACCCTCCTCGTCTCCCCAGAATCCACACTCGCCTCCGCCGCGCAAACGCCCCTCCCGGCGTTCATGTACAATCAGTGCGCGGCGCAGGGCATCCCGACGACGGGGAACGCTGCGGGGCTGAACAGCACGACGGACCTGACGGGGCTGACGCTGGGCCCGTTCGTGCAGAATAATGGGTGGCATTCGAAGGGGATTGGGGCTATGGCTGGGTCTGTCTCGTCTCTTTTTTTCTTTTTTTTCCCTTTTCTTTTCTTTTTCTTTTCTTTTCCTTATCTCTCCCCTCTTCCCTCTTCCCCCTCTCCTTCTTCCCACCAAAAAAAATACTAACCACCCCCCCCTTCCCCCCTAGGTGCGTACTAACAGCAGTCCTGGGCATGGCGACCGTCGCGTGGTACTCGCTCGGCGAGCGCCTCTCGGACGAAGAGGTCGAGGAGGACACGCATAGGAGGCAGGACGCGAAGGCGCGCAGGGGGAGGTTTTATGGCGCTGCGCGGCTTGTTACGCGTGTGCGCGCGGGGGGGGTGCGTGAGGACTAGTTAACTAGTTTCTTTGTTTAGTCATCTTTTTTTGGCCTTTGTTTCCGTTTGTTGGATGTGCTGGCCGAGTGGGTAAAAGAAAAGGAAGAGAGGGAGGGAGAGCAGCTGGAATGGTAGTTAGTTAGGACTGCAAAAAAGGGATTCGGATTCGGATTGGAATTGGAATTGGGATACGGAATGTAAAACACGTACGTTCGGACGTACGTATGAGAAGGCGAAGTACTTACTTACGACTGCACTGCCGGAGTTTTCGACTTTTCGCGTGCGCGTGTTGACTTGGAAAGTACATACTACGTATACAGTCGGTCATATTATTACTTTCTTATTCCTAAGCGGTCATAAGCCGCAAGAGCCGCTGATGCCAAATAAGAATAAGAATGAAGAATAGATACCGTCGCCTTAACAAGCTTAAGTTCGAGTTCACTACTACTATACTGTACTGTGCTCACTACAAGTTAACACTATATTTATATACGTATGTATGCATGTACACGTATGTATGTTATGTCCACGAAGAGAACCTAGTTAAGATAAGAAAATTAATCGTTCGTGATTCGATTCATTCCCCATTCGTTTTCCATTCATCCATTCGTTTGTTTTCGTTCGTCATCACCATCCGAGTCAGCGTCCCCCGCCCACCAGACTTCAGCTCCGAGTCGGAAGCTCGTCAACCCCCGCGCATCCCTCTTCCTTTTTTCCCTCCCTCTCCTCTGCGGCAGCGGCTTCGGCAGCAGCAGCAATCCTCCTATGCCTTCTCCGCCCCGCAGCGCTCTCGTACCCAAACACCGTCGTCCGGCCCTCGGAGAACTTCATATACACGAGCAGCGCTATCGCGAGGAGCCAGTAGAACACGTACGCTAGTACCGTTCCCACTATATCCGGCGATAACATTTGTCAGCATCAGCGAACCGTCAAGAGAGACGGAAGAAGAAGAAGAAGAAGAAGGAGAAGAAGAAAAAACAACCCACCCGTAGCAGTATTCGTCCACCCAAAAAGGGCATTAAAGATATCCCACCCGTTATTATCGAAGTTATTCTCGGGGTTACAGCAGTCGAGATGCCACACTACGCCGCGGACGTCGTACGAGCCGGGCCCGTCCCCGCCCGTATCGTCGACGTCGACGCCGAGGAGGTCGTTGAATGTGTTGAGCTGGAAGTAGTTGACGGATTTGGAGAAGAGGCCCGCGCCGATTAGGAGGATGAAGTTGGTCATTACCATTAGAAACGTTGAGAGTGCTGAGAGAGAGAGAGTATTAGTGACGGAATACGATCGGAAAGAAGGGGGACTACGCACTGCTACGGCTCGCAAACGCGTAGATGATGACTCCGATTATAAGTCCACACACGAGACCCACAATCGCCGCTATAGGAATAGCCGTCGCCGACTGGCCCAGCGCCACCCCTCCAACAAACACAACCGCCTCCATGCCCTCCCTCAACACCGTGATCAACGGGAGCCCAAAAAGGACCCACCGGCCCGTCCTCCCACCTTTATCCGAGCCGCCCTTCGCACGATCAAACGCGTGGATAAGCTTGACGCGCCACTTTGCGCGCGCGCGGTCGAGCTTGAGCATGGTGAGGCCCATGGGCATGATGATGAGCGCCGCGACGAGGGAGAAGATCCCTTCCCAGAGCGCTTCGGTTTTGGCCCACAGGTTGGCGGCTTGGGTGAACCAGACGGCGATGAAGGCTGCGCCGACGGCGAGGGCGATGAAGAGCCCCAGGAACGCCCCTGCGAAGATCTGTGTGCGGTTTAGCTGTGAGTACTAGAGGGCGAGGGTGAGGGTGAGGGTGGAGGGGAACTTGCCTGTATGCGTAGCTTGCGGATGAGCTTCTTTGCCGCTACCTCACTCGCCTCGTCTGCTTCCACCGCGCTTGCACTGGCGCTACCCTCACCCTCGGCGCTAGCCTCGCGCTCAAGCACAGGTACGCCCCCAGCGGCGATAACAGCATCGTCCTTCTCCGCCTTGTCGCGCAAATACGCATGGTGCTCAGGATGGTTGGGGTGTTTCCAATCCGAGACGAATATCCGGCTACGGGCTTCCTGGTCTGCGATTGCGGGGCGTGCGATTTGCTCGACGAGACCGAGGAGGACGGAGACGATGATGACTGCCTCGAGAGTCTCGCGGAAGACGATGAAGAAGATGGGGACGGAGAAGAGGGAGCGCGCCATTGCGGCTGGGGGGAGGAGGAGGAGGAGGAGGAGGAGGAGGAGAAAAGGAGTGACGGGAGAGGGAAGTAGCGAAGGCCCCGTATCCCCGGCTCCGTTAATTTTTTTTTTCAAATGCATAATATGGATCAGATAAGATCAGCGGTAATCAGATTAAAGCGAAGCGTCTTGGCACGTCCGACGCCAAGAATAGCCTGCTCCGCCCGGGAGCAGTCCGCTCATCTCAGGATCAATATAATCTCATCGTACCGCTTCGGGTTCCTTGGGTTCCCTCCACGGCCATCCTAATCCTCCATTTCCCCGTCTAATTCCTACGGACATGGGCTCTATGTATCTTGCGACGACAGTACTAGTGATACCCACGCATTTACCTTCCTTTCTCAGCTTCCATCATATCAGAACTTAGAAGTGTCCTGTGCCATGAGCTCCTCATATCCGAAATAAACACAGAAGCTCAACTTACTTGGCTACCACATTGAGAAGACTTCTAACTCGGGTCCACCTTTGTCGCGCCTAGCTTGTAGTCGAACCCGTGATCATGACAAAAGCAAACCGAATTATCCTCGATTCGAGTCTACTCTCCCCACTGGTGTTAATATTGGACCTGCGGAACCAGCACGTACCTTGTGCACAGAGCCTCAGACCACGCGTTCAGTGATAAACCGAGAAATAAGGGGACTGGTCTGGACCACGAGAAGCATCGAATATTAATCGCAGAAATGGATTACCACGGCCGATGGCATCCGAACGATCCTTATTTTAAAAACTAGTACTGCTTGTATTTTGCTTCCAAGAAATCCAAATCCTGGTATTTCTTCTTTGGGTCTGGCACTACTTTTGATACCCCGACATGTAAGCGACTACGTCCGATATTTTGTACATCCGTTTTGCACCGAGGCTGCTTTTCATACTCCGCACAGCTAAACAACTACGTAATTGTAATGTCTATTAGAAAGAGCGTGCTGCTGGGGATTGAAAGGGAGTACAGTATGCCTGTCTACTGTGGTCAGACCAGTGGGAAATGTGACAATATTAATATTATATTACAGTAATCCGTTTCCGTGATTCTGTGCACTTGACTTGGACTGGTTCTTTTTTGCTCGTACAAGGAGGAAGGTCGACTCAAATCGAGGATAGCATGAGCTCTGAGTATACTGTATACTAACCAACGCATCAATGACCTGAGAGGTATATCGGGAACCGCAAATACTAATGGAGAAAGAAGGCTCAGACTTCCCAACTAATTTCGAATGGAAACCGGGGAAAGGCAGTCGGGGCAAGAAATGAGAAGATGAATTCAAGCGAAAGCCAGAATACAGCTTGTGCCAACGATACCAGGTTTTAGTGTAAAAACAATTAGTGCCCCGACTGTGTACCGAAGTGGCTGCTCGGAGGCGTACAGTATTGTTATTAAAACAGTCGGGAATAATGTTGTCTGAGAGTGCGTGTAAGCCTGGGTCTCCCAAAATAGGTGCAAAAACACAAGGGACATAAGGACTTCTAATCTAAATCTCTGTCACTCACACTGCATCTCTTCCGCGAAAACATCTTCCGAAGCTCAAAGTCCAGAATTAAAAGTCTAAATTACGAATCACCGCCCGCAAGATGCGCCCTCACGCAAAGCGCATATCGCTCAGAACAACAGCCCCGCTCTCACTTCCGTTCCCACTTTGGCCTCCCGCGTACACGTTCCGTGCAGCTGCCTCCTTGAGATTAACCAGAATGCGGCTGCCGAGTATACACAGTGCAGTCGCGTTCGTGAATGCCGCCCCTGCACTCGCGACGCCTTCGTCAACGTAGGTCAGGATCGCGATCACCACGCCGCATCCTAGGACGCTGAAAGGGATGGGGAAAAACGTAAGCGTAGGCGTATGCGTGGAGTGGAGTAAGGCGGAGGGGTACGGCACATACAGGACGAAGTAGAAGACCTGGTCCCGGACGAGCACGTGTATCAGCCCGAAGCCTTTGAGTCCTGCCGTTTCCCGCCAGTGCTCGACGCCCTTGCGTACAGAAAGCACCAGAAGGACGAGCTCGAAGATCGTCGGCGGAAGCCTATGAGCACATATATATGCGTGCATGCATACGTGCTTAGTTGGGCCATGGACTTAGGGAGCGGAAAAATCTCGTACCAGGACAAGGCCAATAATAGCTGCGGGATATTAATGCTTACCCCACATTCAGTGGCATTCCCGATTATAGCTTGAAGGGTTACTGAATCGATCCGAATGATCAGTTAATGTCCTTACTGTTAAGGACTGTATCGCACGCACTTCCCATGCTGAGTTGGATGCGCACGAAGAGCCACAGCATAATAGCTGCCTCGGTCACGAATAGAAAATAAAGGCACATGGCCAATCTTTGACCTGATCAGATACTATTAGATTGTCCGCCTGCTGAGTATATTGGACTCTCTCACTTCGCTCGTATAACGCAAGGACCCTTATGAGGAGAATGGCTGAGACGACGATACCTTAGCATAGATCCAGTTAACCTCACAGTTGGGCAAGGAACAATACCGTCAATTGCAAGAATACCAATCCAACCTAGGAGTAACTATCAGAACGGCTCGACCGAAGGGCGGGAAGGACGTACCAAAAATCTGATAGAACCAAGCCAAGAATTTACCTGTGGAGGGGTGTTAGTAGGATTGATGCCACATAAATATATTGCAATATTGTACACCTGACGAACAAGGTCAGAATTACTGTATTAAATTCATAATCGCCAGATAGGAAATATATACAAATCTTCGGTTACACCAAGAGTAAAGGCTGCAATGCGAACAACTGTTCAGTATTTCTTGCCGTGGTTGTTAGCATTTATTTTTGGTTCGCACTACGGATGTCCATAAGGGCCTCTAGCAGAGCCAGATAACGGTTCTGCAGGATAAAGACCAAACAGGTGAGCTGCCGTTGCAATGAAGACGGGAGAGGTATGGTGCGATACCAGAAAGTACAGAAAACTTATAGACGTGAAGGGAGTCTTCTGCAGCGACATGTTACGAATAAACCAAGCCCCCGAAGACGAAGCTCTCACCCAGAAATGTTTAATCTTCAACCATCGTTAATGTCGGCACAACAAATTCGTCCGAAGTGTAATCAAGTAGGAATTTACCTCTTTGTCCATTGTGATCACTGTAAAACCCTCCTTAACAAAATGTGATTGAAGAGATGAAGACCGCTCAACAAATGTCGTAAGCAAGGAGCGTTGTGGAGGATACTCTGCTGAGAAGTTGTACTTGATTGTTGTAGACCGCATTGGCAAGATCGCCAGGACCGATGGTGACAGTGTCGTCCAAGAGCTTTAATCGAGAAAGCATGCAGCGTCTCAAAAATCAATAGAGCAAACAGAGATTTGGGGAAAGTGATAGGCCTTCAGATTCCTCATGTGAATTCGTTATAAGCCCTCCATCGCGAACCGCTTTGGAAGTCATTGCGGCGCAGAAGACACTTTAAGACCGTTGGATTTGATGATCAACTAAACCGCTTACTCCTTGATCCACGTTGACACACGCATTTCTGACCACAACAATTGTAGACCGTCCTCGTCTTCCAAAGGGGCTGCATAACTTCCCAGTATAGTTAAGGGGCCTGGAGGCTTTGGGGAGATCGCTATACAAATCGTTTCCATTCGCTCCGGAGAGTTACTAATGACGCTCGAACGGCCTTTGAGTGCCTCTGCGGGGTTTCTGTGATCACGATTGCCGTCGTTCGTACGTCCTCCTTAAGAAACAAGGCCACTCCCAAATCGAAGGAGCGCATTGCTGACTGAGTACGGAAGATTGCGCGCCCAACCCACAGCACACAGCAGTTGGGGATTTCGCGGTCGCTTCGCACATAACTAACGCAGACATCGGAACAAATCCAGAGTGGATAAAGTTAGTGTTTCCCGAAGAAGTCCAACAGTCAGCTGCCTTTTGGCAAAAACGGAAAGACAGGCAACGTGCACGTGTCAGATCCAAACGAGTGAACCGAGACAGTTCGTACCGATGTACTCAGTAATTGCTAGAGCCCTAGAAACGCCGACAAGAACCAGATTAGATGTCAATTGATAGAAACCCGCTGAGACCCAACCAGTTGCAAAGCAGGACCAGTATTCCAAGATTATGAAGCAACCTCCCATAAAGAAAGGTTCATTCTCATTTTGCCCGCGGATAGCCCATAACTACCGGACGATTTGATATCTATGTGTTTGGGTTGAGTCGCCAGGAGCATCCCTTGCGGAACCCAGACGTGAGCTAGACAGTTAATCTAACAATCGCGCCACAGAACGTTTTTAAACCGTCGTGCGAAGAATACAGTTGACTGGAACGCCATTCGCCTGGGTCCTTTGCGTGGAAAACCATCCGGCTAGGAATCAATGAATCAGCCAAATTCTGACCCTCATCGCGAAGAACAGATATGTGTATCATGCGGACAGTTTGACACCGTCGCTAGCGCCGCCTTTATAGGGATCCGGATGAACGGTCATTATTTAGATTGGCCTCACCTTTTAGTTACGAGTCGTGATCTCGCACATTATATGTGAGGCTCACCTGGAAAAAGACGAGTTGACGAAAGACGTTGAACAAATTCATCTTGAAAAGAATTGCACATGCACCCGCCTTCAGAAGGCAAACCATCTTTTCCCTCCGTCTGAACATCGACCTGTTTGAGGGATTGCAAACCTTGACTGCGTAGATAGAAGGGGCGAAGCACAGATGACAAGTTTACAGCCGTTTATCCTCGTTGTATGCACATTTGCAGTGTTGCACGATTGACAGTCAGTACCTGCTCGCATAAGAGAAAGAAGGGATTATATAATATGTTACATTGCTAGAACTGGGCTCGGCCCCGCGGTGCTCTTGACGAAACAAGGAGGAAAGGGAATTGCGATGCGCCGAGTGTCTGATAACATAATAGAAAGCAAATGGTCGGGATACGAGTACACAGGGTACCGAGAAAAAGGAAGGACAGGCGGTGCCAGATTTAGTCAATTGCAGTGGAAAGGAGAGGTTATGGGCGAGACTGAAAAAAGGTTATTGAAACAATAGAAATACGGGTATGAAAAATACTAACTTGATAGCAAAAAAACGACAAGAATAGACTCCTCCGGACAAGTGAAGAGTCAGATATACTCGCCGAAGGCCCTGGATCTCCATGCGCGAGCGAAAAATGGGGCATTGACGTGTTTTCCTCAGAAAATGGTTAATGCGGCTAAAAACAATAGTGACACATCCGTGAAAATAAACGTAGGGTTCAGAAGGCAAGGACCTACCGCGTGCAGAGAACATAATCACGCTTTGTGCTTAAGACAAAGTGGACGTATATCCAGTGCCGGCACCCGACGACACTGCTCGCGCCAATACCGCCTCCGCTGACAAATCCTCCGATATGGTCGATGTCCTCAGTTCTCTGCTAGCAGACTCACTCGTGAGTACTGCGGAGGATACAGGTCCAATATCTGGAGCTACGTCGCCTAAACGTGAAACTTGACGTGTATACAGAGGAATATGAGTATACGCGTGCTCCGAGATAAATCGGTTCTCTGTGCGTAAGGTGTCTGAAGGCTGGTATCCAAAAAATCATTATCAGAATGAGCAAGGAGTCAGAATCAACTTCATCGTCCGATTCCTCTTAATCAGACGAGCTCCGGTACACGTAGTTTCCATGGTAGTCACTAATATTGGTGACACCATGTTCATTGCCGCTGCCTGCGTGAGACGATGAGTCGTCAAAGTATGTTGTGTCGAAATGCTTCCTATCATACTGCCCTCATGCAGTCTGCGAAAATAAAGCTTCCGCGACGGCTGCATCCATTCTAGGGGGCTTGCGGTCGACGACCGATCGACTGGAATAACGAAGCAGCCCCAGCTCTTTCTGCGCGCGAGGATTGTCCTTGCCAGCTGTCATATCGCCTCATGCCTACAGACTGAGATGACAAGCGGGGAGTCGGTGTTGACTCGGTCGAAATCCTATCGACGCGCTCGTTGCGGTGGATGGCCGCCGACCGGAGATGTTGCCGCAACGCCGCAGGGATGGTGAAAGAGCGCGAGCATTGCACGCAGTGATTTCTACCATGAACGGAGCTAGAGTGGCGCTGCGGTGCGAGGAGTAGGCATCAAAGCTGATAAAATTGCGACTATAGCTGTTACACCGCGGATGTAGTAAAGAAGAACTGTCGACGTGCACCTGACGTGCAAGTGTTGATGGGAACGTGAGTGAACAAAGCGCGCATCGCAAGACCATCGCACAGATATTGACATACTCGTAAATGCCGAGAGAATTTCGTCTTCGTTGTCGTTGCCAGTTGCCAACTGGCGAAATGAGTCACGCCGTTCTACGCCTCTTACATAAAGTTATTCAGGTTAGTAAGTACCCCATTGTGGCAAGTTATATTACTAATCAGCCCCTCCCCCCCCCCCAAACAAACACAAGGTTCTAAAAAAACCACCACTTTAAGTACTGTACTACGAAACCAATATCTGAAGGCTGTCTCCAGCCTTTCTTGGAACGAGCTATGCAGCTGCAAAAAAGAATAATCAAAATCAGGAAAACACTATACTGGAAACTGCTCACACGGCGGAGCCTATCTTATAGCTCAATTTATTAATATTGGTGCTGGTGCTTAATCAGATTCAAAGGGTCCACCTTGGTACGTCACTGTACAGAGCTACATGGTAAAAGCTTCAACATCTTAGTGCTGCGTATCAACATGATGTGAATGTATCTCGTCGGGACACATCTGGGACTCGGACTGGGAGGCCCGGAACAGCAGCCTTTAAATACAAGGCTTCTTATTTCATATTCCATTTCCAAGTTTAAGCGAGCTAGTACTGGTAGCGAAAAACGGAAGACACGAATTCGGATTAGATTGAGAGCTATCTATATGTAAGTACGTGAAATAAATAAGGAAACCCATAAAACAAAACAAAAAATTACGTACGAAAAAGGGCGGAGCGGGGGGTCCAGCACTGGCAGTACTCCGAAGGCTGCATGTCATACGATTATCATACTACTGTATAAAATCCAAATTTCACCCAAGCCTTGAGTAACCTACGTTCACTATATCGGTTGTGCAGTGTGGACTGCGTGACTCGGCAAGACGTCTTTGATCCCCTTTTATTTTTATTCTATTTCGTTGCGTTTAACAAGCCTCTGTGCGGACGATGCCTGGGTACTCGAAGGTACAGGCCGAACCTAAGTATCATATCAGAATACAGTATTTACATTGCCGTCCGACTCGAGCGGGTTTCATCACACATCCCTTCCTCCAAAATCCCTTCCGAAGCTCAAAGTCGGAGTTCAAAGTCCAATCACGAATCACTGCCCGCGCGATACGCCCTCACGTAAAGCGCATATCGCTCAGAACAACCGCACCGCTCTCACTGATATTCCTGCTCTGGCTTCCCGCGTACACGTTCCGTGCAGCCGCCTCCTTAAGGTTTATCAAAATGCGGCTGCCGAGTATGCACAATGCAGCTGTGCTCATAATTGTTGCTGCATTCTCGACGCCTTTGTCGACGTAGCTCAGGACCACGACCGCCACGCTGCATGCTAGGACGCTAAAAGGGAGGCGTGAACGTGAACGTAAGCTTAAGCATGGAGTGGGGTAAGACGAATGGGTACGGCACACACAGGACAAAGTAGACGACCTGGTCCCGGACAAGTACGTTCATCAGCATGACGCCTTTGAGCCCTGCCGTTTCTCGCCAGTACTCTGCGCCCTTGCGCACAGAGAGTACCAGAAGGACGAGCTCGAAAACCGTCGGTGGAAGCCTATAAGCACGTACGCGCACAGTTGAGCCGTAGACTAGAGGGTACGGAAGACTCCCGTACCAGTACAAGGTCAAGATCAGCTGTGGGATTTCAATACCTACGCTACATACAGCGACGTCCCTGGTTCTAACAAGGACCACTGAATTGATCCGAATGATTAGCTGATGTCCGCACCATTAAGAACCGTATCGTACGCACCTTTCGTGCTGAGTTGAGTGCGTACGATGCACCACAGCATTACAGCTGCCCCAGCCACGAATAGAGAAGAAAGACACACAGTCAATTTTTGACCTGATCAGATACCATTAGACTGTCTGTCTGGTGAGTATAATGGACGCTCTCACTTTGCCCGTATAACGCAATGACCCTTATGAGAAGAATGGCTGAGAAGACGGTGCCTTAGCATAGATCCGGTTAAGCCCACAGTTGGGAAAGAAACAATACCGTCAAGTGCAAGAATACAGACCCAATCTAGGAATAACTATCAGAACGGCTCGACTGAAGGGCGGGAGGGACGTACTAGAAATATCGTATGCCCAAGTCAAGAATTCACCTGCGGAGGGGAGTTAGTTGAATTGGTACCACATAAACATATTGCGATATGTACACCTGACGAACGAGGTCAGAATTATCAAGCCCATAACCACTAGATAGGAAATATATACAAGAATACGGTTGCTTCGGTTATGCCAGGAGTATATACTGCAATGTGAACGACTGTTGTTTAGTATTGTTGCCGCAGCTGTTAACATTAATTCTTTGCTCGAACAAATGATAGCCATAAGAGACTCTAATAGAAGCAGATAGCGGTTCTGTAGGATATAAACCCAGTAGGTCAGATACTGTTGCAGACGGGGGTGCAGGCATGGTACGATACCAGAAAGTACAGAGAACTTATAGGCGTAAAGGGAGTCTTCTGCAGTGACATGTTACGAATACACCAAGCTCCGAAAATGAAGCTCTCACCCAGAAATATTTGACCTTCAACCCATCAAAATGTCAGCGCAACAAATCCACCCGAAGGCTAAATAACGAAGTTGGAGACTACCTCCTTGTCCATTGCGATCACTGTCAAGTCCTCATTAACAAGACATGATTGAAGTTGGGAGGACCACTCAACGAATATCGTAAACAAGGAGCGCTGTGGACGGTACTCTGGCAAAAAGTTGTACTTGATTGTTGTAGACCACATTAGCAAGATTGCCAGGACCGATGGTGACAGTGTCGTCCAAGAGCTTTAATTGAGAAAGCATACAGGGTCTTATAGAGCAGGAAGGACGAACAGAAAAGCGGGTAAAGTGATAGGCCCTCAGATTCCTCATGCAAAACCGTTATAACCCCCGACGCGGAACCGCTTTGTCAAGTCATTGCGGCGCAGAGTGCACTTTGAAGCTGTTGGATTTGATGATCAACTAAACTCATTACTCTTTAATCCACGTTGACACATGCATTTCTGATCACAACAATTGTGGACAGTCCTCGTCTTCCAACGGGGCTGCATAACTTCTGGTATAGCAGAGGGACCGGAGGCGCTGCGGATATCGCTATGCAGAACGTATCATTTCATACGCTCCGGAGATTAACCAATGACGCGAAGACGGCCTTTGAGTATCTCCGGGAGGATTCCTGTGTTCGCGATTGCTGTTATTCGTGTGTCCCCCTTAAGAGACGAGTCACTCCCAAATTGAAGGAGTGCATCACCAGCCGCCGAACGCGGTGGAATCCGGGTGGATTGTGCGCCCAACCCATAGCACAGTAGTTAGAGCCTGAGATTGATGAAAGCTTTTGGTGGTCGTTTTGATAGAATTTAGGCTAATCACAGTCAGATATCAGCATATAAAGGAATGCTAAGATACTCACCTCAGTCCACAAATAAAAATGAAGGACTGAGGTGCAATGAAAAACCCCGGACGACTATACGCACTGCTCAAAATAGGAACTACTTTAGTAATCGCTTTAGTAATCTCATTCAAGCTGACAAATAACCAAATAAACATAACACGTTTCATAGCCAACGAATAGATCAAAATAAACCCAGAATGGGTAAAAACTATGAAAGGATGTGTTTTCCCTATAATATTAGTGGGAAGGCGGGCTGCGCGGGACTGGTTTCAAATTCTCACGGGGAGCCTGGGGGAGGCCAACACCATGCCGTTCTACACGATAATGGGCTCTTACATAAGGTCGTTCAAAGATGTACCCCATTGTGGCAAGTTTTATTACTAATCGGCCCTGACCCCCAAAACAAACATAAGGCTCTAAAAAAATGCCGCTCCATGTACTAGGGCAAAAGCCGCAAAACCAATATCGGAAGACTGTCTCCAGCTTTCCTTGGAACGAACTACGCAGCTACAAAAAAGAAGAATCAAAATCAGGAAAACACCATACTGGTAACTGCTCACACCGGCGGAGCCCATCTTACGGCTCGAGTTATTGATATCGGTGACTCAGGGCCTCAGGCGGCTGCGCTTAATCAGATACAAAAGGTTCACCTTGGTACATCACTGCAAAAAACTACATTACAAAAGCTTCTATATTGCAATGCTGCGTATCAACATGATGTATATGCATCTCGTCGGGCCAGACTTGGGACTCGGAGGCCCGGAGCAGCAGCCTTTTAATACAAGGCTTCTTATTTCATATTCCATTTCCAAGTTTAAGCGAATTAGTACTAGTAGCGAAAAACGGAAGACACGAATTCGGATTAGATTGAGAGCTATCTATATGTAAGTACGTGAAATAAATAAGGAAACCCATAAAACAAAACAAAAAATTACGTACGAAAAAGGGCGGAGCGGGGGGTCCAGCACTGGCAGTACTCCGAAGGCTGCATGTCATACGATTATCATACTACTGTATATAATCCAAATTTCACCTGAGCTATGATAACCTACGTTCACTATTATCGGCTATGCAGTGTAGAGTCTGTAGACTGCGTGACCCAGCAAGATGTCTTTGATCCCCCTTTCCTTTCTATCTCGTTGGGTTTAACAAGCCACTGAGCAGACGATGCTTGGGTACTCTAAGATATAGCCCGAGCATGAGTATCATATCAAAATTCAGGATTGACATTGCCGTCCGACCCGGAGCGGGCTTCATCACACATCCCTTCCGCCAAAATCCCTTCGAAGGCTCAAAGTCCAAAGTTCGAAGTCCCAATGGCAAATCACCGCCCGCACGATGCGCTCTCACGCAAAACGCACATCGCTCAGGACAGCCGTCCCACTGTCACTGTTATTCCTCCTCTGGCTTCCTGCGTACATGTTCCGTGAGGCTGCATCCTTGAGGTTAACCAAAATGCGGCTGCCGAGTATGCACGGTGCAGTCGCGTTCGTAAATACCGCTGCACCCGCAATGCTTTCGCCGACGTAAATCAGGATCACGTTTACTACGCCGCATGCTAGGACACTAAAAGGGAGGGGAAAACATAAATGTAAGCGTAAGCGTGGAGTGTGATAAAACGAAGAGGTACGGCACATACAGTACAAAGTAGACGACCTGGTCCCGAACGAGCACATGCATCAACCTGAAGCCTTTAAGCCCTGCCGTTTCCCGCCAGAACTCTACGCCCTTGCGTACAGAGAGAACCAGAAGGACGAGTTCTAAAACCGTCGACGGAAGCCTATGAGCGCATACGCACGCAGATGAGCCGTGGAATAAGGAGTACGGAAGAACCCCGTACCAGTACAAGGCCAATAGCAGCTGCGGGAGTTCAATGCTTACCCCACATTCAGTGGCATCCCCGATTTTTACGAGGGGCACTGAAGCGATCCGAACGATTAGTTGGTGGACGCACTGGTGGGTACTGTATCGTTCTCACTTCTCTTACTGCCCACGATGCACCACAGCATAACAGCTGCCTCAGCCACGAATAGAAAAGAAAGGTACATGGTCAATTTTTGACCTGATCAGATACTATTAGATTATCCGCCTGGTGAATCTACTAGACACTCTTACTTCGCTTGTATAACGCAATGACCCTCATGAGGAGAATGGCTGAGACGACGATACCTTAGCATAGGTCCGGTTAACCTCACAATTGGGCAAGGAACAGTACCGTCAATTGCAAGAATACCAACCCAACCTGGGAATAACTATCGAAACGGCTCGACTGACGGACGAGTCGGACGTACCAGAAATCTCGTAGAACCAAGACATGAAATCACCTGCTGAGGGTGGTTAGTAGGTTCGGCGCCACACAAACATATCGCAATGCGTACACCTAACGAACAAGGTCAGGAGTTGTTGAGCTCGTTATCATTAAACGGGACATACAAGGCTTCGGCTACACCGAGGGTAAACGCTGCAATGTGAATAATAGTTGTTCAATATTGTTGCCACGGCTGTTAGCATCAATTCTTGTCTCGCACAATGGATATCCACGAAAGCATCCAGTAGACCCAGATAGTGGTTCTGCAGGATATAAAGCAAGTAGATGAGCTACCATTGCAGATGGGGGCGCAGGTATAGTACGATACCAGAAAGTATAAAAACGTTATAGGCGTGAAGGGAGTCTTCTGCATCGACATGTTAAGAACGCACCAAGCTCTGGAGACGGAGCTCTTACCCAGAAATATTTGACCTTCAACCATCGTTAATGTCAGTGCAACAAATCCGTCCGAATGGTAATCGAGTAGAAGTCCACCTCCTTATCCATTGTAATCACTGTAAAGTCCTCGTTAACGGGATGCGATTAGAGAGGAAACGACCGCTCAACAAATATCGTAAGCAAGGAGTGTTGTGGCCGATACTCTGGCGAAAAGATGTGCCTGTTTGTTAAAGACCCCATTAGCAAGATGGTCAGGGCAGATGGTGATAGTGTCGTCCAAGAGCCTAAATCGAGAAAGCATGCAGCGTCTCAAAAATCAATAGAGCAAACAGGGATTTTGGGGAAAGTTGTGAACATGTGCGATTAGTAAGATATGTGTCAGCTCGCGGTGATCTTCTTCCCTATTATATAGTATACATCATAAACTGTACAGTCGGGCGCATATAGTTGCGCCCGAGGCGGCCGCGCACCTCAGTCCTTTTGACCCGGGCTGAGGTGAGCGTCTTCTATTTATTGTATAAGCGCCCGTGAATTGACGCCCGTATATTAGATCTTTGTACAGGTAGACTACTACGTTATAGAGTCCTTTTGACCCGGGCTGAGATCTTTGTACAAAAGTGATAGGCCTTCAGATTCCTCATGTGAATTCGTTATAAGCCCTCCATCGCGAACCGCTTTGGAAGTCATTGCGGCGCAGAAGACACTTTAAGACCGTTGGATTTGATGATCAACTAAACCGCTTACTCCTCGATCCACGTTGACACACGCATTTCTGACCACAACAATTGTAGACCGTCCCCATCTTCCAAAGGGGCTGCATAACTTCCCAGTATGGTTAGAGGGTCTGGAGACTTTGGGGATATTGCTATACAAGACGTTTCCATTCGCTCCGGAGAGTTACTAATGACGCTCGAACGGCCTTTGAGTGCCTCTGCGGGGTTTCTGTGATCACGATTGCCGTCGTTCGTACGTCCACCTTTAGAGATAGTGCCACTCCCAAATCGAAGGAGCGCATTGCTGACTGAGTGCGGAAGATTGCGTGCGCAATCCACAGCACGCAACAGTTAGGGATTTCTGAAAGCTTTAAGCGGTCGATTCGCACATAGCTAACGCAGAAAGAAATCCAGTGTAGATAAAGTTAGTGTTTCCCGAAGAAGTCCAACAGTCAGCTGCTTTTTTGCAAAACGGGAAGACAGGCAACCGTGGACGCGTCAGATCCAAGCGAATAGACCGAGACAGATTGTGCCGGTGTATTTAGTATTTGCTGGTGCCCTAAAAGTGCCGACAAGAACCCAATGGGATACCAAACCGAGAGAAATCCGCTGTGCCCGCAGCCCGTTACAAAGCAATTGTATAATCCAAGCTTATGAAGCAAATTCTCATAAAGAAAGCCTCTTTCTCTTCTCGCTCGCGGATAGCTCATGATTACTAGACTTTCTGACGATCATGTGTTTGGATTGGAGTCACCGGGAGCGTCCCTTGCCTACGTTTTTTTCAAGCGTGGAGCCCGGACTTGAGGTTGACAGTTAATCTAACAGTTGCGCCATAGATCATTTGAGACCAACGTGCGAAGAATACATTCTACCAGTATGCTATTCGCCCGAGTCCCTTGCATGGAAAACCATTTGCTTAAAACCGATGAATCAGCCAAATTCGGACACTCATAATGAATAATGGGTATGCGTATCAGACAGACAGTTTGACACCGCCGCCAACGCCGTCTTTTTAAGGGTCCAGACAAACGGTTAGTGATAGATTCGCCTTACCTTACATATTTAGATACCGCATGTTATACACGCAAGCTCACCCGTAAAAGATACGAAAGACGTCGGACATATTCCTTTTGAAAAGTACTGTACATGTACCCATTTTCAAAAGGCAAATCCTCCTTTATCTCTTTCTAGCCTGTTTGAAAGGCAGCGAACTTGGATTGCGTGGATAGAAAGGACCTTGCACAGACAAGCATACAGCTGCTTTTCTTCCTTGTATGTCCATTTTCGATGCTGAACGATTGAGAGTCAGTACCTTCTCGCATAAGAGAGAGAGAGAATTAAATGTTATGTTACATTGTCAGAACTGGGCAGGGCCGCGCGGCGCTCTAGACGAAATAAGGAGGAAAGGAAGCTGCGATGCGATGAACGTCGGGTAACGTGGTAGAAAGCAAGTGGAGGGGTGGTACGAATACACAGGGCACTGAAGTAAAAGTAAAGAGAGAACAAGCGACCGAAGGGAAAGGCACGCGCAAGGGGAGACTCCCATTCTGGACAATTTAACACGTAAGCCGTGCGCAAAGGTAACCTAATTTTCTAAATCAGGTTACCATGGTGAGGTTCCCACGACGCACTGTGGATTCCTAATTTCCTGCCAATTGATCCCTGCGAGATCCTGCGGGAAACGCACAACACTGAAACAAGGTTCACTGCGTGGCGACGAAAGACGGCACATGGCTCCTAACTTAAGGTCAATATTCCATTGTGATAAGATCAAATACTAAGTGAGTTGGCCCCAAAACAAACATGATGGGTTTAAAAAAAGGAAACTACTGCTCTACAGGTGGATATGACGCTCAGTAGACCCGACCGTTGGAATTATGGATTGGTAATCTCGATGCGACTACATTTGGGTCACACGCCATGTGAAGTTTATAGTTGTAGCAACTTGGATGTATGCTCTTGGTCTGAATCGTTCACGAAGAAATCCCTAATCGACAAGGACAACCCGTGCTGCGACGGCACGACTCGATATTTCTTACGTCACAATTTCGCTTGCTGGCTGCCGAATTAATATATTAGAGGTAAGGGCAAATTACAAAGTAATTAGAGGAGACAACCGAGCTTCAAGCATCGAGGTCCGAGGTTTGTCAAACGGAGGCACGGTCAATCATTATCATGTATTTGAAGAATTAATGGCTAGATTGTTCTATGGACCTGTGGCTGCATTACTCGCCATCAGCTCCTGCTTATATTACAATACCTTCCAGGATAATCATTGCCGCGATAAAAATCCAGTACTCCTCCAGCTACCAATCCACTTATCGACATTTTCCTCTCCAATGCATCTAGAGTCCCTCATCGTCTGTGACACTGCAATGGCCCTCTCGCAACTCAGCTTAGGGGCACCCATAGCCTCCACGTTATTTCCTTCAAGTTTATTCGCGAGAGTAGCGCGGAAGAGTTCCAGAAGACGCAGAGCGGGATTGTCGTGATGTGCCCTTTCCACATCCTCGGCATTTGGGTCGGCAGTGTACAGATCGGCGTGCACGTTCTCGAGCGCCGAAAACCACTCGCTATATGGTACTGCCTGCAAGTTTAACGCACGGGAGAAGGCCTGAATAACGCTATTCCAGGCCACCGGTCGTGGATGCACAAGGTTCAAGACACGTTCGGCGTCTGCATGCAACATGTCAACAACGGCACTCGCAGCATCGTATGCGGTGATCCAAGAGACGGTCTGGAACTTTTTTAGCACGCCATATTATCCAAGGTGAAACAGACCCTCACCCCTTCCACGATTGGAATCTTCCCCAGTGCGATGCTGCTCTTAATCAAGCTAGGGAACCACTCATGATCATTCCATGCACCACTCGGGCCTCCAGTCATTTGGCCGCATCGAACAACTGTCGTGCTCAGTGGTGTACTCGCTGAAGCCTTTTTCAGAATCTGCTCTGATACCCACTTGGACTCAGCATATCCTGTGCCAAGTGCACTGTCCGACTGTGCAAGATGTTCTTCAGGTCCAAGGGAGCTTCCATCGAAGTCTAAAAGTTGTGAGGTGAGCAAGCCTATAGACATGAAAGGGTATAACGGACTTTGGAAAACTCCAACTGAGCTGATGAAGAGAACACGCGCGGGCGCTGCACCACGGCCGCCAAGGGAGAAGTCAACAAAATTGCGTACGCTCCGAATATTCGACTCAAAAGAAACGACAGCAACGTTAAAGTTGACTCGCCAGGCTGATCAAAAGGACCGTTAGAATCGCAGTGTAGAGCTAACAAAGGATGACCCACCATTATGGATAACATGAGTCACGGAGGATCGCATCTTACGGAACGTCAGTTCATTAGATCATACAAATGTATCTCAACTAACCTCCTTGTACAACGCCGGGTCTATGGAAAGGTCGGCATGGCTGGGATCGCCCTGTAAAAATTCGACTTTGGGGTTGTCAAGAAGTTCGACATCCAGACCTTCCCTCGTGAATGCAGCCACGTGTCGCTCTTTGACAGAAGTATCGCTAGATGAGGGACGAGACACGGTGTAAACGTGAAGAACCCCCGCATTCTGAATGAGCTTTGCGAGGATATTTGAGCCGAGAGAGCCTGTGCTTCCGGTAAGTAGGACAACATCTCCATCCGCCTGGTTGAGCTGATGAGTGGACGAAGGTTTGAATTCTGGGAAGGCCGTGGTATACTTGGACACGAGTGCTTGTAGCTCATGTCGCATTCCCTCTGCACCGCCGGAATTCGCGGTGGTTGTGCCCGTGGCATTGGCGGAGATGAATTTTGACAGACCTAAGATGGTGGGATTGTCGTAAACGAATGTTGCGGAGATCTGACGCGCTACAGCTGGATGGGTCTCGCGCAGAGCTCTGAGGAGAGTATTACGTATCCAGGTTGCCTGCAGACTTTCAGAAAGGTTCAAGTCAGATGAAATAAGAATACACAAGGTCAACGTACCTGTCAAGTCCAAACTCAAACAAGTCTGCATCCACGGGGATATTTCCACCACTTTTCTTCAACGTCTTTTCAATGACTTTCCTGACGAAGTCTGTTGTACTCGTTACCGACCATTCCGCAGGCCCTGCGATGTCATCCTGTGCGCTCTCGTCTACTGCAGCATATATTGCATCGATCTCGGTCGCATACTGATCAAGAACCATCTGACGACGGAGTGAACCCTTTGGGGTGTACAAAAGCGGCTTTTCGGGCGAGGTAACAAGGATCATCTCCTTAAAAATGCGTGAGTGCGATGGGGCGTATGCATTCATAGCCTCAATTGTAGGCCTTGTATTATCCTCTTTATAGAGCGCCAAACTTTAGTGGAAATGGGGAAACTCACCAAATAAGGTTTCTAAATTCAGCTACCTTCCTCGTGTCGGAAGGGTCGAATGCAAATGGAACCTTCGGCTGTACGAGGATCCCGCAGTGGAAACGGCCGCGGCCAAAAATGATCGCGCCATGGATGAACGGAACACGACTCAGCATACTCTCTGTGATTACCATCAATAAATATCATTATGATTGAGAGTTGGTGGGTACCCAGTGGTCCGGGGTTAGTTTTCTCGCCTGTCGAGTGCATGATTTGATCGTCTGTTCGCCCGACAACCTTCCAATACCCCTTTTTAGTAGGATGAGGAGTGACTAAATCACTCGTTGCGTAGGCTTCCCGACCGTCCAACGTCATATTAATGGCATTTGGACGGAAGGTTTCCGTCGCCTGAGATTAGTCTGTCAACTAGGGTCCAGTGGTATACATTAAAACGGACTTACTAAAATAACGGCCTCGTACTCATTGTTCCCGTGATCGATAAAACGAGTCTCCCGGATTGGTGAAAACTGGAAGTATTCCCAGTCCTCACGAGGTGGCTCTAAGAGAAGTTTGAAAAAGTGTGATGGAAGGTATGTGTAAATTAACTAACTTTGCATGAAAACGCACATGGTTATCACTTGTGTTCTATGGTAAGCATGATTTGATCAGGAGGTTGATCCTAACCTAGGAGTGAATTGTTTCTTTCACTCACGATCCAAGGGCAGTGAAGACGTCCACTCCTCTTGAGACAAGGTAGTCTCCTACCTCCTTGTTTAGCGGGCCACCCCCAAAGATCTAATGAAATCAGTTGGGAATGGAAACTTTAACGTCTTAACGTCGCAAACACTCACAACACCCTTCGTTTTCGTGAGGGCTTCAACATGGTCTGAGTCGCGCGACCAAGTCTGGAAGATATAAATGAGGCGTCAATTTGAAGAAATAAATTTGGTTTACGTAAGGAACTAACTTCAAGGAACGCTGGAGAGATAAGAATATAGTCGGACTTTGAGAATACCACACTTTTGATTACATTCGCTGGGTTTGGAATGATAGCCGGTGAATGAGGCTTGAACGCCGCAAAGACAAGGCCGGAGGAAACCTGAAGTCCATAAGGAGTAAGGAAACTGAAAAATTCTGACAAAAAAGGTACGTACAGCGTACGTAACGAGCAGCGCGCCCATTGCATGGAACATTGGAACGGCATGAACCGCAAGAATGCTTCCAGCGAGATCAGTTTCCCCAAAGCCTGAATACATTACATGTCAGGAAGATATGTCGGTCTAAAGGAAAACTACAGACTTACACGGAAACGATGAATGCACGATTAATGATTCCTGTGTGATATAAATAGGTTTGGGGAAAGCTGTAGTGCCTGTATACATCGGGCAGTTCGTTAGAACACGATAAGAATAGATAAGTACTGGAGCCGAACCGGAAGAGTGCAGGATGAGTGCAATAGCGTCCATATCCACATTGGCAAGCGGTTCTGGCTGGAATGAAGGATCGTGCCCCTCAGTGGGAAATAAGTCTTTAAAAACGGGCATCTTGAGTTTCTCTACGACTGATCCTGAATCTAATTGGTTTAGCGCCGCATCGGCGAGTCTTTGTGTTGACAGCTCAGCAGAAACGAAGAGGTGTGAGGCTCCCGTCTGGGAAAGAAGGGCGGCCACAGCGGGGGCGCTGTTACGCGTAGAAATCGGGAAAAGCGTCCACTCAGTCCTCATTACTCCAACAATAAAGCTGGAGTATGTTATCGTATCTAAAAGAAGTCAGGAGAGGCAGCAGGCATCGACATTTGCTACATACCGGAGGAAGCAAGGACAGCGACAAGCGGTGGTTTATTGTTACCGTCCAACTGGGGATATTTTCCGACATTCTCTCGCACAAATCGAGTTGCGCGATGAATACCTTGCACGGCCTCGTCCCAAAGGATCTTTCTCTCTGACCCCGATTCATCATGAAAGACAAAAAGCGGATGGGCGGGAGAGTTCTTGGCTTGCCAGTCGATTAATTCCGGAAAGCTCAGAGAAAAGTCAAGAGGAGGCTGGATAAAGGTAGAGCTGTGAAGACCTTGCGATTTAGGCGGGACAAGGGGGATCATGTTTGCGGATGAGACACCTGAATATTTCGCTCCGCCTTATATGCCAGTTCCGCGTGTGAAAAAGTTGAAGCATACATACAGGCCGATGGAGCACGGTGTCAAAAACAGGAGCCGGGGGCGCTGTGGTTGCGTCATAATAGCTTACGTAAGAAATAGTTCAGTACTTACTTTCACTTTCTGCCTAATACGGTGTGATCTGCAGGGATTAGAGTGAAGCTTGGAGGTGCAGGTTTTCCCAATATGGGAAAGTTAATGCGGCAAGCCACAAAAAACCGTGCGCGAAGGTAACGATTAGGATCCCCTTTCGGGCAGCCTACAAAGTAAGGAAACCGGGCCCTTAGACGTTTGGTGTGTAGCACTGATGGTAGCGAGCATTTGCAACGACCAGTGCTTGAGACGGGAAAACATGATACTACTGTCCTGCTGCGACGGTCCGAAAAATAGGCTTTTGGAGTCTGAACTTGTATAGCCGATGACCCACCCTCCTATTTCCGATATCTTCTCTTTGGTAGATTCCAATGTTTGACGAAACATCGGTCTCCAAGTCGCCTTTCAATGCGCTAATAGGTCTTGCCTGGCTTTCATGACCCAGCTTTTTCCCTAAGAATAGTATTAGCTCCCGGATTTTAGGCCAAATCGAAACAAATTTACGTATCAAATATATTACTCATCGTTGACCTTAAGCTTGGACTTCGTGAGCACCGCCAGCTAGACACTTAGACAGGCTGTCCCGTATCCTGGTACTGTGTGATCCCCATTGAAACGGTCATCAACAAAATTTTGAGTCATCGTCCTCCTTTGGCGGTCGGACACGAACCATTAACGACACTGACCGTGCCATATCTTACAGCTCAAGTTATTGACATTGGTGCCTTAGGGCCTCAGGCGGCTGCACTTAATCAGATACAAGAGGTTCACCTTGGTACATTACTACATGGTGAAAGCTTCATTATTGAAATGCTGTGTATCAACATGATGTACATGTATCTCGTCGGGCCAAACTTGGGACTCGGAGGTCCGGAGCAGCAACTTTTTAATACAAAGCTCCTTATTCAAAGTTTCATATTCCAATTCCAAGTTAAAGCGATTTAGTACTAGTAGCAATAAAGGGAGAAACGATTTCGAATCCGATCAAGATATATCTATATGTAAGCAATAAGAAAAGCCATAAAACAAAGCAAAACATTATGTACAAAAAAGGTGGAGCAGAAGGTCCGGCACCGGCAGTACTCCGAAGTCGACACTAGCGTGCTGCATGCTATGTGATTATTGTGCTGTACTGTATATTATCTAAATTTCACCCAAGCCTGAGTAACCTACGTTCACTATATCGGTTTCAGTGTAGACTGCGTGTCTCGGCGAGACGGCCTTAGTCTCCTTTTATTTTTATTCCATTTCGTTGGGTTAAAAAGGCCACTGAGCGGACGATGCTTGGGTACTCAAAGGTACAGCCCGAGCCTAAGTATCATATCAAAATTCAGGATTGACATTGCCGTCCGACTCGGAGCGGCCTTCATCACACATCCCTTCCGCCAAAAAATTTATCCCTTCGAAGCTCAAAGTCAAAGTTCAAAGTCCAATTCCGAATCGCCGTCCGCGCGATCTCCCTCACGAAAAGCGCATATCGCTCAGAACAACCGCCCCGCTCTCACTGACGTCCTTACTTTGGCCTCCCGCGTACACGTTCCGCGCGGCTGCCTCCTTGATGTTAATCAGGATGCGGCTGAAGAGTATGCATGGTACAGTCGCGTTTATAAACACAGTCCCTGCATCCGCGACGCCTTCGTCAACGTAGGTCAGGATTGCGATCACCACGCCGCATCCTAGGACACTTAAAGGGAGAGGGGGAACGTAAGCGTAAGCGCATCCGTGGAGTGGGGTAAGACGAAGAGGTACAGCACATACAGGACAAAGTAGACGACCTGGTCCCGGACGACCACGTGCATCAGTCTGAATCCTCTGAACCCTGCCGTTTCCCGCCAGTACTCTGCGCCCTTGCGTACAGAGAGCACCAGAAGGACGAGCTCGAAAACCGTCGGCGGAAGCCTATGAGCATGTACGCACGCAGTTGAGTCATGGAATAAGGAGTACGGAAGAATCCCGCACCAGTACAAGACATATAACAACTGTGGGATTTCAATGCTCACCCCGCATTCAGTGGTATCCCCGATTCCAACAAGGGAGTCTGAAGCGATCCGAATGATTAGCTGACGTTCGCATCGTTGACGACTGCATCGCACGCACTTCCCATGCTGAGTTTGATGCGCACGGAGAACCACAGCGTAACAGCTGCCTCAGCCACGAATAGAAAAGAAAGGCACACGGTCAATCTTTGACCTGATCCGATATTATTAAACTGTCCGCCTGATGAGTACACTGAATGCTCTCACTTCTCTCGTATAACGCAATGACCCTTATGAGGAGAATGGCTGAGACGACAATGTTTTAGCATAAATATAGTTAAGATCACAGTTCAAGCTGAGCAAGGAACAATACCGTCAATTGCAATGAAACCGATCCAAGCTAGGAATAACTATCAGAACGGCTCGACTGAAGGGCGGAGAGGACATACTGGTAATCTGAAAGAACCAAAACAAGAAATCACCTGCGGAGGGGAGTTAGTAGGATTGGTGCCACATAAACGTATTGCGACATGTACACCTGTCGAACAAGGTCAGGAGTTGTTGAGCTTGTTATCATTGGATGGGACGTACGATGTTCCGGTTGCACCGAGAGTATATGCTGCAGCGTAGGCAATAGTTGTTCAATCGCATTGCCGCATTTATTAGCGCTAATTCACGAACGCACACCAGTTATCCACGAGCGCCACTAGCAGTCCTGGATAGCGATTCTACAGATTATAAACCAAGCAGATGAGCGACTATTGCAAACGGGGGCGCAAATATAGTCGCGGTACAATACCAGAAAGTATAGAAAATTTATAGGCGTGAAAGGAGCCTTCTGCATCGACATGTTAAGAACACATCAAGCTCCGAAGGTGAGGCCCTTACCCATAAATATTTAACCTTCAAAAATCGTTGATGTCAGCACAACAAATTCACTCGAAGACTAAATAACGAAGTAGGAGTCCACCTCCTTGTCCATTGTGATCACTGTAAAATCCTCGTTTACGAGATGCGATTGAAGAGGAAAGGACCACTCAACAAATATCGTAAAAAAGGAGCGTTGTGGCCGATACTCTGACGAGAAGTAGTACTTGATTGTTGTCGACCTCATTAGCAAGATCGCCAGGACCGATGGTGACAATATTGTTCAAGGGCATAAATCGAGAAAGCATGCAGCGTCTTTAAAAGCAGTAGAGCAAACAGAAATTTGGGGGGAAGTGATGGGACTTCGGATTCCTCATGTGAAATCGTTATAAGCCCCCCGTCGCGCAACCGCTTTGGTAAGTTATTGCGGCGCAGAGGACACTTTGAAACTGTTGAACTTGATGATCGACTAAACCACTTACTCCCTGATCCCCGCGTTGACACACGCATTCTGACCACAACAATTGTGGGCCGTCCTCATCTTCCAAAGAGGCAGCATAATTTCCCAGTATACACGTAGCAGATAAATCGGAGGCGTTGAGGGTATCGCTACGCAAAACGTATCATTTTAGCCGCTCCTGTGAGTCACCAATGGCGCGAGGACGGCCTTTGAATATCTCCGCGGGGATTTATGTGGTCATGATTCCCGTCGTTCGTGTGTCCTCATGAAGAGATAAGCCACTCCCAAATTGAAGGAGTGCATCACTAGCCAAGGGTGGTAGATTGTGTGCTCACCCACACCACACAGCAGTCAGAGATTGCTGCAAGCTTTTGACGGTCGCTTTGTACACAGCCAACACATAGATCTAAACCCAAAATAGATAAAATTAGTGTTCACCCTAAGAAGTCCAACAGTCAGAACCGGGAGACGAACAATGCGGATGTGTCAGATACAACAGATAATGCCGGTGTGCTTAGTATTTGCTGGCACCCTAATATTTCCGACAAGAACCCAATGGGATGCCAACCGAGAGAATCCACTGCGCCCGCAGCCAGTTGCAAATCAGCCTCTTTCTCTTCTCGCTCGCGGATAGCTCATAATTACTAGACTTTCTGATGATCACGTGTTTGGGCTCGAGTCACCGGGAGCGTCCCTTGCCTACGTTGCCTTCAAACGCGGAGCCCGGATCTGAGGTTGACAGTTAATCTAACAATTGCGCCACAGGTCATTTTAGACCGACGTGCGAAGAATACATTCTACCAGAATGCTATTCGCCCGAGTCCTTTGCATAGCATGGAAAACCATTTGCTTAAAACAGATGAATCAGCCAAATTCTAACACTTATAATGAATAATGGATATGCGTATCAGGCAGACAGTTTGACACCGCTGCCAACGCCGTCTTCCTATAAGTGGGCCCGGACAAACGGTGAGTGATATATTGGCCTTACCTTACATATTTGGGGACATGGTGCCGCATGTTATACGCGCAAGCTCACCCGTAAAAGATACGAAAGACGTCGGACATATTCCTTTTGAAAAGTACTGCACATGTACCCATTTTCAAAAGGCAAATCCTCCTTTATCTCTTTCTAGTTGCCAACCTGTTTGAAGGGTAGCGAACTTAAATTGCGTGGACAGAAGGGACTTTGCACAGACAAGTATACAGCCGCTTTTCTTCCTTGTATTCCATTTTATAAGCTGAACGATTGAAAGTCAGTACATAAGAGAAAAAGAGGATTAAATGTTGTGTTACATTGTCAGAACTGGGTACGGCCGCCGTGCGGCACTCCAGGAGGAAAGGAGGCTGAGATGCGATGAATGTCAGGCAACGTGATAGAAAGCAAGTGGAGAGGTGGTACGAGTACATAGGGCACTGAAGTAAGGAGAGGACAAGCGGCGCCAGAATTAGCCCGCAGGAAAGAAGATGATGCAAGGGGATTGGAAGAGACTCCCATTCTGGACAATTTAACACGTAAGCCGTGCGCAAAGGTTACCTAATTTCCAAATCAGGTTACTTGAGGTTCCCACGATTCCTAATTTCCTACCAGTCCCTGTAAGATCCCTGCATCCCTGCGGAAACGCACAACACTGAAACAAGGTCCACTGCGCGGCGACGAAAGACGGCACATGGCCCCTAACTTAAGGCCATCACTCCATTGTGATAAGATCAAATACTAAGTGAGTCGGCCCCAAAACAAACATGATGGGTTTAAAAAAAAAAAGGATACTACTGCTCTACTATGTAGGACAAAATCAATATCGGAAGGCTGTCCCCAGCCTCCCTTGGACTCGGAACGGACTACGCAAAGACAAAAAAAATCAAAATCAAAATCAGGAAAACACCATGCTGCTCACACCGGAGCCTATCTTATAGCTCGACCCTTCATTGGCACTCATCTCCGCCGCATCCTTCGGATTGAACAGCATCCCGATTCCAAAAACGCACACCCAGCCAGGGCTCCCGATGACTCTCAGTAGACCCGGCCGTTGGAATTATGGAATGGTAATCTCGAATACGGGACTACATTTGGGTCACACGCCATGTGAAGTTTTAGTAGTTGTAGCTACTGGTACTGTACCTGGATGCATGCTCTTTATCGGAATCGTTCACGAAGAAATCGATAAGGACCGATTCGTGCTGCGACGGCACGACTCAATATTTCTCACACTCAACAACACAATTTCTCTTGCTGACCGCTGAATTATTTCATCAGAGGCAAGGGTAAATTACAAAGTAATTAGAGGAGACAACCGAGCTTCAAGCATCGAGGCCCAAGGTCTGTTAAACAGAGACATGGTCTATCATTATCATGTATTTGAAGAATTAATAGCTAGATTGTTCTATGGACTTGTGGCTGCATTACTTGCTAACAGCTCCTGCTTATATTACAATACCCTCTCGGATAATCATTGCCACTATACAAACCCCGTCTTCCTCCAGCTAGCGACCCACTTGTTGATATTGTCCTCTTCAATGCATCCAACATCCCTCATCGTCTGCGACGCTGCAACGGCCTTCTCGCAACTCATCCTAGGGATACCCAAAGGCTCCACACTATCTCCTTTATTCACAAGAGCAGCGCGGAAGAATTCCAGGAGACGTAGAGCGGGATTTTCGCGGTGTGCCTTTTCTACATCGTCAGCATTTGGGGCGTCGGCGTACAGATCAGCGTGCATGCTTTCGAGCACCGAGAACCACTCGCTATACGGTATGGCCTGCAGGCCGAACGCGCGGGAAAAAGCGTGAATTATGCTATTCCAAGCCACCGGTCGCGGGTGCACAAGGTTCAAGACACGTTCGGTGTCGGCATGCAACATGTCGACAGTGGCGCCCGCGGCATCGTATGCGGTGATCCAAGAGACAGCCTGAAAATATTTTAGCACACCTTATTATACAGGATGACGGACCCTTACCCCTTCCACGGTTGGAATCTTTCCCAGTGCAATGCTACTCTTAATCAAGCTGGGGAACCACTCATGGTCATTCCATGCGCCACTCGGGCCTCCAGTCATTTGGCCGCACCGGACAACGGTCGTGCTCAGCGGTGTACTCGCTGACGCCTTTTTCAGAATCTGCTCTGACACCCACTTGGACTCAGCATATCCTGTGCCAAGTGCACTGTCTGGCTGTGCAAGATGTTCCTCAGGTCCAAGGGATCTTCCATCGAAGTCTAAAAGTTGTATGAGCAAGCCTATAGAAGACATGAAAGGGTCTAACGGACTTTGGAAAACTCCAACCGAGCTAATGAAGAGAACACGCGCGGGCGCTGCACCACGGCCGCCAAGGGAGAAGTCAACAAAGTTGCGTACGCTCCGAATATTTGACTCAAAAGAGGTGACAGCAACGTTGAAGTTGACTCGCCAAGCTAAACAAAAAAGAAACTGTTAGAATCACAGCGTAGAGCTAACAAAGAATGACCGACCATTATGAACAATATGCGTCACGGAGGATTGCATCTTACAGAACGTCAGTACGTTGGCTCAATAAAATGCATCGCGACTGACCTCTTCGTACAACGCCGGATCGATGGAAAGGTCGGCATGACTGGGGTCGCCCTGTAAAAATTCGACTTTGGGGTTATCGAGAAGTTCCAAGTCTAGACCTTCCCTTGTGAATGCCGCGACGTGTCGCTCTTTGACAGAATTACCGCTAGATGCGGGACGAGACACAGTATAGATGCGAACAACTTCTGTATTCTGAATAAGCTTTGCGAGTATATTAGAGCCGAGAGAACCTGTGCTTCCAGTAAGCAGGACAACGTCTCCTTCCACTCGGTTGAGCTGATGGACAAGCGAGGGCTTGAATTCCGGGAAGGCCGTGGTATACTTAGATACGAGTGCTTGTAGCTCACGTCGCTTCTCCTCTACGCCGCCGGGGCTCGCAGCAGTTGTCCCTGTGACATTGGCGGAGATGAATTTTGACAGACCTGAGATGGTGGGATTGTCGTAAACGAATGTTGCAGACATTTTACGTGCCACAGCTGGATGAGTCTGGCGTAGAACTCTGAGGAGAGTGTTACGTATCCAGGTTGCTTGAAGACTTTTAGAGAAAGGATCAGTTCAATGGTCATTAGAATACACAAGGTCAACGTACCTGTCAAGTCCAAACTCAAACAAGTCCGCATCCACGGGGATATCTCCACCACTTTTTTTCAACGTCTTTTCGACGACTTGCCCAACGAAGTCTGATGTATTCGCTATCGACCAGTCCGAGGGCCCTGCGATGTCATCCTGTGCGCTCTCGTCTACTGCTGCGTATATCGCATCGATCTCTGCCGCATATTGATCAAGAACAATCTGGCGGCGGAGTGAACCTTTCGGGGTGTACAAAAGCGGTTTTTCGAGCGAGGTAACAAGGATCATCTCTTTAAAAATGCGTGAATGCGATGGGGCGTATGCATTCATAGCCTCAATCGTAGGCCTTTAATTACTCTCTTTAGAGAGCGCGCGATTTAAGCGAATAGGACAAGCTCACCAAATAAGGTTTCTAAATTCAGCCACCTTCCTCATGTCGGAAGGGTCAAATGCAAACGGAACCTTCGGCTGTACGAGGATTCCGCAGTGGAAGCGGCTGCGTCCGAAAATGACCGCGCCATGCACGAACGAATCACGACTCAGCACAGCCTCTGCAACTTACCATCAATAAATATGATAACGCGTTGAGAGTCGATGCGCACCTAGTGGTCCAGGGTTAGTCTTCTCGCCTGTCGAGTGCATGATTTGGTCATCTGTGCGTCCGACAACCTTCCAGTACCCCTTTTTAGTAGGGTGAGGAGTGACTAAATCGCTCGTCGCGTAGCCTTCCTGACTGTCCATTGTCGTATTAATGACATTTGGACGGAAAGTATCTGTCGCCTGAGATTGGTTTGTCAGTCAGAGTCCGAGGTACGAACTAGTACTTATATTGAAGTAAACTTACTAAAATAACGGCCTCGTACTCATTGTTCCCGTTATCGATAAAACGAGTCTCTCGGATTGGCGAAAATTGGAAGTATTCCCAGTCCTCACCGGGCGGCTCTAAGAGAAATTAGAAAGAAGACAGGGAAAGACTGTACGCAGATCAACTAACTTTGCAAGAAGACGCTCATTCCTGTCACTTGTGTTCTATGGCAAGCAAGGTTTGGTCAGGGAATTGAGCCGATCTAGACATCGAGTTTTCTTTCACTCACGCAGCAAGGAGAGAAAATACGTTCACTCCTTTTGAAACGAGGTAGTCTCCCGCCTCTTTGCTAAGCGGGCCACCCCCAAAGATCTAATAAAGACAGTTGGGAACGGAAACCTGAAGCCCTACGTTGTAAACACTCACAACACCCTTGGTTTTTGTGAGAGCTTCAACATGATCTGAGTCATGCGACCAAGTCTAGAGATTAGGGTGGGTCGTTAATTTGGAGAAATAAATTCTATTTGCATAAGGAGACTGACTTCAGGGAACGTTGGGGTGATAAAGATGTAGTCGGATTTTGAAGATACCACACCTTTAATTACATTCACTGGGTTTGGAATGATGGCAGGTGAGTGTGGTTTGAACACCGCCGCAATAAGGCCGCTGGTAACCTGAAATCATGGAGTAAGAAGGTTGTTATATTCTGACAAGAAGATACGTACAGTATACCAAACGATAAGCATGCCCATTCCATGGAACATTGGAACGGCATGAGCTGCAAAAATGCTTCCAGCGAGATCGGTTTCCCCAAAGCCTAGATAATTTGCATAAGAGTCAGGAATACTCTGTCAGTCCGAAAGAAAACCCTAGGCTTACACGGAAACGATGCATTCACGACTAATGCCTTCTGCGTGAAGTAAATGGGTTTGGGGTAAGCTGTAGTGCCTATATACATCGGGCAGTTCGTTAGAACACGCCAAGAATAAATAAGTACTGGGACGAACCGGAAGAGTGCAGGATGAATGCAACAGCGTTCATATCCACATCGGCAAGAGGTTCTGATTGGAAAAAGGGATCGCGTCCCTCAGTGGGGAATAAATCTTCAAAAACGGGCATCTTCAATTTCTCCACGACTGTTCCTGAATCTAACTGGTTTAGCGCCGCATCGGCAAGGCTTTGTGTTGACAGCTCAGCCGAAACGAAGAGATGTGAGGCTCCCGTCTCGGAAAGAAGGGCGGCCACAGCGGGGGCACTGTTGCGTGTCGAAATCGGGAAGAGCGTCCACCCGGTCCTCATCACTCCGACAATAAAGCTGAAGAATGTTATCGTATCTAAACGAAGTCAGATGAAGACGCAGGCATCGACATTTGCCACATACCAGAGGACGCAAGGACAGCGATCAGTGGCGGTTTGCCGTTACTACCCGACTGAGGGTAGTTTCCGACATTCTCTCGCACAAGCCGAGTCGCGCGATGAATACCTTGCACGGCCTCGTCCCAAAGGATCTTTCTCTCTGACCCCGATTCATCATCGAAGACAAAAAGCGGATGGGCGGGAGAGTTCTTGGCTTGCCAGTCGAATAATGCCGGAAAGCTCAAAGAAAAGTCAAGAGGAGGCTGGATAAAGGTAGAGCTGTGAAGACCTTGCGATTTAGGAGGGACAAGAGGAGACATGTTTGTAGATGAGATATCCTTGCATTTCACTCCGCCTCATACGCTTTTATACCTGGCCCAACATCACCGGTTCCGCATGTGAACGGATAAAGCATATACTGACAAATAGCAACGTGCACGGAAGCCGGCGGGGAAGGACTTGGTGGTCAAAACACCATGTCAAGAACCGGAGGAGTCGGCTACCGTTCGAGGGCGGCCTGGTGAGTCATAAGAGCCTACATAATCCTGAAAGATAACTTATTTATAATTTCTATCGAGGATACGATGCTTCTGGCAGCCTACTAACCGGGCTCAGCCTCGTGCTTCGGTGCATTCAAGAGCGTGGATGAAAGTGGCGCCAGTGAGCGCGTACATTGTCTGGTGTTTGGGTGCGCGGCACATAGTGGGAAACTTGTTGAGCTCATCGTTTGAAAGAGACTTGACCATAACTTAATACCGAGCATGCACTGCACAGTCGGAACTTACGACGATCCGAAAAAGATGTTTTCGGAGTCTAAACTTGTATAGCCGAGGGCCACGAAGTCCGGCCATGACCGAGACCGAGACGTTACATTCCCCCTTCTCCTCCCCGATATTTTCTCTTTCGTGGGCGCAAACGCTTCACGAAACGTCCTCTCTGATTCGCTCAACACACCACATCGCTCCGAAAGCGATGTGTTTTCTCGCTCCATATTTCCATAAGCACCGAGACGCCGCTGACGGGCCATCTACGCTAACATTAGTGCCGAAGATTGACTTGATACTACATGTAATTCGGCTTTCATGGCTTGGTTTGCCTGCTCGGTCTGAACTTCGAAGTTTCTCGTTGTTGACGTGATAGTTATGACACTATTCAAAAACTTCGATTACGCTTGGGCATCATTTTCTTGACGAAATTCGCCGTAAGTACTGTCCAGGACTAGCAATCTGGTTACGTGCCAGTGGGAGTCTTTGCTGTTTCAAGATACGCGCTGATCACAAAAACTCCCCGTTATTGAACCTGGGCAAATATCTTCTCTGAACCTTTCCAATCGGCCTCGTTGATTGCCGCATCTTTCTTTCCTTCGAGGGGCTGGTTGGCACTCTATGGCGGGAAATTCTCTGACGAGTCTGCGTCATCTATCTCAGGAGGAAGCTCGATTCTCTACGCTCGTATAGTTTGGGATGCGACGCCCGTATCTTGGCCCGCGGATGTACAGGCCGTCAAGGCCGTCGCGCAAAGATGGACGCACATTCAGGAAGGAAGTTGAAGCGGTAAGAAGTTATTTCGTATACGTTGAGTTACGGCAGTAACCACCGTGGGTGTTTGCCTTGGAGACTGAATAATACAGTCCCTGAGTCTTATTCAAGTCTTACTATGTTTATCCTGCAACCTCCCCTTTCGTAATCCATAATGCTCATGCCGTCTCCCACAGTACAACTTTCTCGAAATTAATGGGTGTAATCTCGTCACAACGGAGGCACAGATAGCGGACCCGACCCGACTGTCGTGCGTTGCTTCACGTGAGGTCTTCTGGTGCGAGCGTCTTCCGAACGTTATGAACCTCGTCGTACCCGTAGCCGTTTTCAGTGTCATCATCTATCTTCAGGATTTCCGTTTCGAGGCCCCATCAAGAGCGGCCGCTTCCGCGGACAATGTAGCTCGTGTCCCATCATGCAGTTCGCTACTTCTGGCGTGTCTATCTTGCTTAAGAAAGCATTTACAAGAAACGCATCATCCTCTTCCGAATATGCTCGCAGCTCATTCCCCAAATATTGCCTTGGTGCACCTTCTCGGAATTCGGGGGTTGTTGGAGGACACATCAACGATGAACTACAACAGGCTTTGATGCTTTTCATGGATTTTCAAAGGTGCGCATTCATATTAGATCACTCAGGCTATGTACAAAGGTTTATAATGTTACAGCAGACCCCTCTCGTCCTCCCTCTCCACCCGGCTCATACCACACGCTGTAATGAAAAGCAGTATACGACAAGTTAGTAAAAGTTCCACACCAAGCTAACGATCAGGCAACTTACCTGCGGCGCAACCCGCAGGAGGGATGCCCCGTGCCACTCGAGCTCCTCCTCACCAGAAGGATACACCCCCGATAGTCCAGCAGTGGGCAGGGTGAACGGATTGAAGCAGGACCAGCGTGGCCAGCGCCGGAACGCCCTCTTCTGTCACCCGTTCCACTGCCTGACTGCCGAAGGGCGCAGGACCCCAAGGTAAGGAGACGCACGATTGGCCTGTGACACGGGACATCCCTCCCCCGCTCCCCCCACACCTCCGGGAGGAGCGGCGCAATGGAAAAAAAAACCGCACGCGGTGAAAAAAAAAACCCCATTTCAACAACGGCAACAGAATCCCCCAGACCAGCTGGGAGAACAGGAACAGGATCTAGAAAGAGGAAGTAGTCTACGGACACGAGAAAGAATGAGAGATCGCACGGCAATATAAGAACGAAATATCGACCGTCGAAGTCAAGAGCCGAGATGTCCGCGTCACGAACATCTGCAAACAAAAGTAACTCAGCGAAGAATTTATTGCAAGGGTTGGAGGAAATGGACACCGGTCGGTTGAGCTGACAGAAAGGGAAGGTGCCTCTTCCCTTACTACCAGCCAGCCGACCCGGGACCTCGAAAAAAAGCAATAAAAGGAAACGGGTTACTCAGCTTCGACCACCGTCACACCGCCGCCCGCCTCGTCACATCCCCCGCCTCCCGCCTCGTCACACCACGTCACACCCTCCACATCACAGCCCCCGTCCCCTAATACTCCTCCTCCACCGGCATCCCCAACATGCGCCTTATCGTCCTCTTGAAGTCCGAGACGTAAAGTCGCATCCTCATACGAACCGGAAGCTGCGGCATCTCGAACTCCTTCTCTTGTATCGTTGAGAACCAAGGCTTGCTCGGCGGCCTCTGCAGTAGCGGACGAGTAGGCGCGGTCGGGGCGGTGATGAGCTTCGCAGTGGACATCGTGAGTGACAACTCTGGAACGTTGGAAAATCCAAGCCGCGCATGCGCGCTCCGCACAGGCGCGCGAAGGTGACGAGAACCGCTCACAGAGACGCACTTGCTCCTCGTTGGAGTGCGCCGGGATCTCACTGTGCGGGTTGGGGACGAGTCGAGGGACAAAATCTCCTGCAGGTACATGGGCAATCGGTGGCTCTGGACTTATGGTTATTCCAAGTCCCACAAGCTCCCTGCGGGCAGGCATATGCACAGCTTGCCCTCTCAGGACCGTGTAAATCACCGGACGCAATCTGTCGTCGTCAGCAGCCATCGACCTGGAAGGGGACGGTTCGACCAAAATTGGTGTCTGCGCAAGGTCGTTGGGTGTCGTGTTGCCAAGCCCCCAGTTCTCCGACACCTCCAGTTGAATCGGGATTGGAATTCGTCGTCCGGCATCTTGAAGAGCACCCGCGCATCCCGCTCGAGGCGGTCCCGAGCGGAGCGCGCAGGCCCGCCTTCTTGCTGTTCGCGTTTCCCGTTCGTCGGATTCGGAGACGTAATGTATGCCTTGTCTTCATCATCCATAGACCATGGCAAGGGAGGCATACATTTGTCAAACAGGACCTTCTTGTCAAGCGTCTTGCCTGTACTCGCTCCATTTGGCGCCGGCAGCCATTCCGCTGGAGACGATGTCGAATTTAACAAACGACATGAATAGTGAAAAAGTGGGAAACTTGCCTGGATGATCGTAGTCCCCCTTCTCAACTTTATCCCAGTCTCTGCGAGAATGACAGAGGTCAGTAAGTTGCTTGAGCATCAAAAGAGAGGCGACTCACATTCCCTCTAGATACGCTGTATCAATCGCGTCCTCCAGCGTCAAGCGTAAGGACGCATTCTTCTCCAGCAGCTGACAACAGGACTTAGTAATGTGTATCCGTAAGGTGACGAGGCTACTTACCTTCGAAACGAAGTGTTTGGAATAAAAACACCAACCCAACTCGTCCGGGAAAACAACGGCCTGCGTCAACGTCCTGCGCTCGCACTCGCCATAACCGTGTCCCTTGAACGGACTCTCCCCCGCAAAACAGAAATAGATGGTGCACCCCAACGAGAAGGCGTCCGCCTCGAACGAATACGGGAGCCTTCCCAGGACCTCAGGCGCCATGTAACCTGGCGTGCCGCACGCCCCGCGTGCGACCTGACTGTATCGTGTGGTAAAATCAACCGCAATGCCGAAGTCTGAAAGCACCGCGCGCCCGCGCGCGGTGAGAAGAACGTTTTCGGGCTTGACATCGCGGTGTACGATCCCTTGGTCCTTGAGGAACAGAAGCGCATACACCAGCTCAGCTGTGATGCACCTCACGTGTGTCGGTTCCAGGGAGCCCCCCGCTCTCCTGACCGCATTGGCCAATGTACCGCCCGGAATGAACTCCTGTACGCGGGTAAGTGAGTAGCGGGAAAGGTGAGCAACTAAAAGATCATACCATGACGATATATCGGTTGAAAGCATCACACAACGTCTCCTCCAACTGCACCGCCTTTAGAAACCCCGCCTCCCTCAACTTCTTCAATATCTTCGCTTCGTTCTTCGTTATCTCCTTGCACGACACTCCAACCACTCTTCGCTTGACCACCTTGACCGCACAGTGGTTGACCGTCTCCTTCCCGTTGTTCTCCACCTGGGAGCGCCGGGCGAGATAGACGTCGCACGTGTTGCCTCGTCCAATGAGCCTCTCGAACTCGTAACCATCCAATCCCACCGCCAGACCATGTGGAACTAGATGCTTCTCCTCACCGCTCGGCTCGTCGGCGTGCTCCGTCGAACTGGTGCAGGGGTGTACGACCCCCGCAGGCTCGACAGACCGCCGGGGAGTCGACTGGGTGCTCAGGGAAGACGATTTCGCAGACATTATCAGATCAGATTGTTATTGGTTTGCAAAAAGCAGATATGTATGTGGGGGTTTAAAATAAGAAGTAGGTGGGGTATGCGGTGGGAAGGCGGGGTTTATATTAGAAACGGGAGCATGTCTCATGGGGTGGACGCTGGTCAGAAACATAATTTCTTCTGAGTCCAGACCTCTTAGGCTTGCAGTACATTGGAGGAAAGAGAAATTTTAAAAAAAATGAAATGTAGGGTGTTCCGGTATTGAATTTGAATAACGAGTTTGTTTGCTTCGTCTTTTATAGTAAGAGGTATTAATGTTAGTCTACTGCCAGCCCGACAAATATTAATGACCGTGGCTGGTGCAAGTCACGTGCGACCGCGATTGTGTCTCCGTCCACGCAACATTGACAGTCAGCTGGGAACTCCGCTTAAAGTCTAATCTATGATGGAATTTATTAACAGACCATGCCGTTAATTTAATGAATTCGCCGCCTTTCGCGGGAAGTTTAAACCTGATATAAAATGCGTGGAAGCACAAGTAATTCCAGTCGCATTTAACGAGACTTGGAGAGTTGTTATTATGTCTAGAATTCACCGAACGCAATAATTCCCTGTACATTCCCTTCCCGCTTCACACTCATTATCTCTTATTATAAACTGCAGACTGAGTGCAGAAGTATTCTCTACTTCCGCCCTGAGGAGATTGCATATATCCTGATCATGTTGAGTTATATATATGCTCAACGCTCGGTTTATCGAGAATGCACAAGTATATAAATATATAGAGAAGTACGCTCTGAATATACTTACTCTCGGTAATAGATGAGTAAAAGGCAGGCGTAACTTAGGGGTCCAGCGTAGAGTCATTTTTACAGAATAACAACAGAAGCCGTTGCCATAAGGAATGCAGGGTCCCATCAAAGACAATGGAAAGTGGATATCAACCGATTCGTGTTTAGTCAGGGTTACCGAGGCTCAACGGAGAACAGCAGAATTTAGACGCCTAGCTGCGTAATGAATTTTCTTTTCTTTATTACGCTTTGAGACTCGGAGCTGAGACCTATTTGATCCAGCAAGGCGTTTGTCGTCGAGAAGACCATAGAAGCGGTCAACCGTGGCCTCGAGTTAATAAATAGGCACTTCCTGGTCTGAGGAAAGCTGCAGCCGAAGGGTATCGGTAACCCTCTAGATAAAAGCTTCTCTGCAACGCTGAATCGACTTCTTGTTGAACTTCTTAACGCCAAGAGGCACGTTACTTGGAACCGACGTAGCGTGCATCAGTAGTACGCGCAGAGTTCTCGGACGAAATGAAAGCAAAGCGGAACGGAAAGGCGTCGCCCTTAGACCAAATAAGCTCACAATGTGGATATTCTCGGTCTTGCGAAAGTGGGCACTAGACGGAAACGCCATGACGTGCTGGTGGGCACAAGATAATTACATGTGCTACAAGAGCGAAGAAACAGGTAAGGGAAGTGATACACGACTTATGTATACCTACCCGCGATACGCAGCCTAGGATCGGCGAACCGAGCATCATTTCCCTCCATGTCACTTGACATGAGCGAGACAGCCGGCCGTCAGCCTTGTGGAACCAGTGACGCGGGGGAGGGATTACGAAGCACGGTTTGCCGCCGCGGCGTCGGCAGCAGCAGCAACGGCAGGGTTGACTTTTTTACCGTCCTTGTAGCGAACACGGGGCGGGGGTGCGCGGTTGCGGCGGCCCTCTCGCGAGCGGACACGAACAACTATACACAGACATAAGTAATAAATAGAGGAAACGAGAAAAAGCAACGCAAAGCAACGCACCATGCGAGTGGATGGCACAAGAGACGCAGTATGCAATCTTGATGTACAACTTCGGGATCACGTACTCTTCAGGAGTCATCTCACGTTAGCGGAAAAAAACAAAAAATACGGCGAGTGAGACACACCTTGGTAGACCGAGGCCTCCGAAATATCACGGACGGCGGCAGACTCGACCATGTTGCGGACGGTGAAGCGCTTGATCGCCTTGTCCTTCGCGACGCAACGCGAGCAGTTGGAGCAACGCACAAAACGGACGTGCCCACGGCCCTTCTTGTTACGGCCGCCATTTCTTCTCTTTTTCGTCTACAGGAGGATGTCAGTGGATGTAACGACACGGAGAAGTGGTCGCATGTCGTCGTCGATGGATCGGTACGCCCTAGTGCCTATCATGGACCATTATCCTGCCATTGACATCCATCGCCACCCGCTGCCATCCATCGCCATCCACCAGCCTGAGTCGTCCCAATCCATCCAAATGCCTCCAAAAGGACAATCCATATCCATAATACCCACACGACGGCGACAGAGACGGCCTCGGGCAGTAGAACTCACCATGTTGAGTTTGTCGACGGTTGGTCTTGAGGCGAGGCGTTGAGGAACGACCTAACATAGGTAGCACTTGTGGTGTTGCACAGCCACTGCCACGTGATGCAAATTAACCGTGAGACAAAATACGGTTTCCATCTGTAGTTCCAGCTCAAGTCGAAAAAACACACAAGCGTTAACGACAAATTATCACTAGCAGGCGTGCCAACTGTTCTGGTCGCCGACCCGTTGCTTTATTATTTTCACACGAAAAATCTTCGCGACTCAAGCCCAGCTGTCCTGGTCTAAGAAGCACCGCCGCAAACTTGTCTGCGTCTCATTGTATTCGGCGAGTGCATGCACTAATGGTACACCGAACACTTAGCTTCTTCGCCAGGTCGGGGCTGCTCTGCGAATCCTAGTAGGTGATTAAACCTAGGCCAGAAATGAAGACTTGAGTCTTTCAGAAGGTTTGCAATTGATGTGGGTCAGCTATCGTGATGTAACTTACGATGGGGAAAGTGGTGGCGACGAGCTCATAACATCACTAGCAAATATGTTTGTACTACTAAAAAGGGTTGAAGTGTACAATTCGAATGGATGAATATCTTCTTCTCAAGGGCGTCCCTTCTGAGCCGATAAATGTATCTGTTTAAATGACAATTATAACGCAAGGAACAAGTCTCCCAGTTCCGCATGCCCGCTGCATTAATTGCAATCGTGATAAACACGCTACCACTATGTGTATTGAACATCCTGTCGAGTATTGCTTTTACTGTGAGAAGGATTTGCGTACTCCTGCTAATACACGTAATACTCATGGAGCATCATCGTCATTGCCAAAGTCCAAAAGTGGTTTTTTTTTCTTGGAGTGTTTACGCCCTATTTTTATGTATAGTAATATAAGACAGAACCGCCTTGCGGAGGTTTAGCACAAGACCTAGATACGACGTGTCTCCGCAATCGTAAAGCGTAGCAAAAGATAGCGGACGATCCGAAGGAAAGGCTCCCACCTTCGCAATTTTCATAATGCGCACAGTCAAAAACCGAGAGTGAACCCAACCATATGGACAATCGACGCTGTCACTCGGAAACACTGGCGACATAGACAGCTGCAAATACGGCGTCCCAATAATATAGCAAAACAGAGCGGAGGCGCGTACGGCGGCTTTACATACGTATATACAAACAGTTGGGGATGGTAAGCATGTCTGATAGGATTTTTGCCTTTTCTTTATAAATTAATAATCGTCTCCTAACGGAGACGCGCGTACTTGAGACTGAGGACAGAGTTGAGAAAAAGCCAAGTGAAAGATATCCCTTAGAGATGGTGGAGAGCCGTCCATCACGAAGACGATCTATAGATATCTCGTCAAGGAATAGGACGAGACGGTAACGCCTTAAACGTTGGTCGGTATTCACTCGCTGTCTACGTCATCCTTGTCAGCGTCTGATTCAACGACTTCCTTGGTCTTCTTGGCTCGCGAGCGCGGTGGTGCAGCCTTCTTAGACGCAGGCTTAGACTTAGAAGCCGGTTTTGCCTTAGAAGCAGGGCGCTAGCAAAAACGAGAAAGATTATTATGAGCGTTCGAAACTTTGAGTGCAGTATACGAAGGAGGGTAGAGGCGCATACTTTAGACTTCTTAGCTGGCTTTTCTTCGTCATCTACTTCCTCTTCACCACCCGAGACCTTATCCATGTCCATACCGAAATCCTCACCGGACTCGTCATCAGGCGTGGTCTATAGATAAGTTGACACGTTAAGTTGAGAATGCGTTGGCCGGACGACATTAAATACAGTACGCACTTTAGCCTTTGGTTTCGCCTTGGCAGGTTTCTTGGGCGCGGCGCGCTTCTTGGGTTTCTCATCGGCATCATCGACGTCTTCATCACTTTCAACCTACAACAAAAAGTAGGAGCATCAGATAAATGAGTGAAACAAAGACGAAGAGACCACACCTTTGCTTTCTTGCGTACGCGTTTCCCAGGTTTCTCCGCCTCCTCCTCAACATCGGCTTTCTATAGAAAATGCAGAATCTTTAAGCGACTATAGAATATAAAGAATACTTGCGCCAAACCTTGACGCGCTTGCGAGGCGCAGCCTTCCTCTTTGGTTTTTCCTCGGCATCATCCTCAGCGTCATTATCATCACTGACTTTCTGCATGTGGCAAACTGACTTCAATAAACGGTCTTTAATGTGCGTACAATACACGCGTACCTTCGCGGGCTTGCGAGGAGCCGCTTTCTTCTTCGGCTTTTCTTCCTCACCATCTACCTCTTCCTCTTCGTCCTCAGCCTTCTTGGACGTGCGTTAGTGATACTGGGTGACATTAAAGAGTCAAAATATACTCTTACCCTCTTCTTCACGGGAGCTTTTTTCGCGGCCTTTTTCTTTTTTCCGGATTCTTCGTCGTCATCTCCATCAGCCTCCGGTTTGCGAGCCGAATCGGGAATATCCTCATCCGCAACATGACCATCTTCCCAAGCCTTCTCGACGCGCGACTGGTCCTCCTCAGGAAGTTCATCAAAACCGTCAAGATCGCTGGCACTATCAAATTTGGTTTTCATATTTGCAATGATGCGCTGTGTTACGCATCCCCAATGGCGCCAGACACTGGAAAACGACTTGTAGCTGACACCAAGACAAATATAAAAACAAGAATACGCACAAAGACGTGTTGCCTTTCATATCGACGACGGTGCCAAAGCGGAGCTCGCCTTTGTTTATCTGAGTGCCTGCAGTACGAACAGTCAGTAAATCGCGCTTTTCGTGCGTGCCCCACGCGTCGTAAGAGACGAAGCTTACCTGAACACGGTTTGGGACCTGAAAAAAGGAGACATGGCCAGTTAACATCGCGTCTTGTGAAGTTGACATACTGTGAGACAAAAAGATAGACGAACCTTTGCATTTTGCCCTCCCCGTTCCAGAAATCTCAAGCCTGTATCCGCTTTTTTTCTCTCCACCTTCAACGTCAGACATGGTTGATTCAGTGCTTGGGTTAAATCAGTGAGATGGAATAGAAAAAAGGGCGGGCTGGTTGCCGGACGCGAGGCTTGAGGCTATTTCAACCAGGTCAGGTGCTATGTAGCAATCCGTGAGAAGTACATTTTCAGAGTGTTCCCACGATTACACATTCTTATTTGAATTACTTACTTGCATGCCACGAAACTAAATCCTGTATCGAGGCTTGTAATATTGCAACGAACCACCCTTATATTGTGTGTTCTATACTGAACATTGACTTTTCCCCTGAGAAGCAGCGAATGCAATTCCAGACTCCAGCGCTAATTTATTCGAGTAAAAGCCCTCGGGGTTAACTGCAACTGCGCAACTTTTTCGCATCTATTCAAATTATCTCATTTTCTTTAGGGAATCAAGTTAAACTGAGAACGAGGTAGCACTGATACATCCTACAGGAGAGCATAGCGCTTACACAACCAACCTTACAACGGAAGCGTAAGGCACTAAGCTAGCCCGAGTGATGTATCTCAACGCATCGTGCTTTCAAAAACGTTTGAAAAATTTAAAATCTATTTGGTAAGATCGATATGGAACAGTCGCTCGTCTATTATATGCTCCACTTCGCTTTAATAATGAAGTAGCAGGCTTGAGTTCGATCGTCTAGATGCCTCTCATGAGAACTATGGTTCAATCATCTAACATTTCTTCTATCTTGCTCGCCTGTTGAGCTATTCCAATGCATGGTGAAAAATAAATACACTTTTCTGTGAAGAGATAAAAAGTGCTTACAGAAAATCGGATAGTTATTCGCGACTCCTGCGGCACGCCGAAGGGCTCCAATTATTTGACCTACACTCGTACTATATGACTCCATCTGACCGCGTGAGATATGTGTATAAGGACCACGAGTCATACGGTGGTATTCCTGTAGAAAAATGCGTGCGGCAGACATTCCAACGATCTGTGATCCATTAACAATATCGATGAAGCACGGTCATAAGTTCTTTCTGTACCTATTGAAAGATGAGCGGAACGCTTACACTAAGGATCGGGTCTAGTACCGGGGACATCGCCGCCGCTCCTGGTTGGGCATTAATGACCGCTTCGCCATTAGTGGCAAGCTCAAGAATCATGCTGATCTCCCTTGCATGCTCTAGGCTTGCGGCGGAAACACCCAGCTCTCCTTCTGGCGTGGCAGAGGTGACAGCATGTAGTTGTATCATAGCAGCGTGTGCAAGGCTGTGTGCAACCATAAGCGACTGGCGAGCCTCCGTGACGCGTGCACCAGCGTCCAGTCGATCGAGCGGGGTTAGCTCATTTGCGAACCGCGCCGTGGTATGCGCAAGAGCCTCTATCTCTGCCCGAAGGTTCTCAGGGACTCGCTGTATACCTTCAATTTCTACAGAACCTAAAGTGCGCATTATAAGTCTTTTGTTTTAACGTTCCAAAAAAATGCGCGTACGGGAAAGACTAGAGGCACGCTCATATAGGGCAGACCCCCTCGCGCGTAGGGCTGCATAAGAGTTTTCCCTATCATTGTGAGCCTGCGCCGGATGCCCAAACACGAAATGATGAACGGTCCCGTTCCTCAAGTCCGAGGCAGACGCCAATGGGAGATTGGTTATCTGAGAGACAAAATCGGGTTAGAAATATAAGGAGAGCGTTTATGCAAGCCGGCGTCCGAAAGTGGACTCCCCGGTACAAAAACACATGCCTGTTCGTACTGTCTTAATTCACGAGGCCAAGGAGTAACAATTTGAGTGCCGGAAGAGGCATCATCCGTAAGGGTGCATGGAGCATTGAGCGCAACGCTCCAGCACCGATCTATGCTGTAGGCAGCCCAAAACACACGCACACGCTCGCCAAATTCGACTGAATCGCGTGCGGGCGCCAGCTCGAGTAAACTAGCCTCCTGGAATAGGCTCCCTGGTTGTCCTAGTGTCTGATCTGCACCCGTCGAGGAAAGAGTCGCAGATGTGATACGATGCATCCTGCAACTGACTGCGAGTGCAACAGCTGCGTTGGCGTGGTACCGGCCCTCTAGAAGACGACCCAGAGTGAAAAAATACTGCGCAAGCAAAAGCGATGCCTGCACCGCATGGACACGGCGTTGGGCTACAGCAGGCCTCTGGTTAGTGAAAAATAAAGCAACGCTGAGCACAAGTACTAAAAGAGGAAGGGGAATGAGCACACTTCAGAAATTGACCCGCCACCGCCTAGCGCGTCTTGCAGAGCAAGAATCGTCCGCTGAAGGTATAGGCCTTCGTGTTGCATAAGGTCTGGTATGTTTGACAGACGGATGCCCCAAAGGAAAACTGCATGAAGGAGCGCGGGGTGCGGGCGCGCTGGATGGAGCATTGGGAGGCGGAGTGCTCTAGTGAAGCGCTCGGGACTCAGCGCAAATCCAAATACAGTGGCATGCGGTAGGAACAATGCAACACTGTGGCGGTAGTTTAAAGAAACACAGAGTGGCCAGACGAATATACATGTATATGTTCATGGATAAGTCAACACCAGATTAAGAGGTAAGTACCAGTAATAAAAAACGCACAGCATGTCTATTACTTGTGCAGGAGGTTCCTCGAATTCCCACCAATTCATGACGGCGGGAACGGGGGCTGGAATCGGTGCCTGTGCAAGGTGACCCGCAATATGGGCTGCACTGGTATTCGCATCGTACGGGTTATTCAGAAGAACTGTTTGTGCGGATATGTCGGGATTCTCAAGCTCTTGTAAACGCGCTTCTAGCCGGGAGACGTTCTCTTCAAGAATTTGCGTGCGGGTCCGGCCCTGATTATCGGTGTATTCACAATCGTCAGAGCGATTTGCTTCGATGCAAGGTGTGCAGACGGGGCGCGCACTGTCGCACTTCTAGAAATAGGTCAGATCGTCTCGAAGTCAGTCTCGTGTATGGAATATACCTACTATCTTACGACGCCTTCAAATACGAAAATTCAGTCATTACAAAATTTCCGAGGATGATAATTGATTAGACATTACCTGCAGCGGATACAAGCCTTACCTCGCTGTAGAGGGCTAGATGAAGATGCCATAGATCGATCGGAGAGTATCAGCTACCTGCTGCTAGACTGCTTGACACGACAGAGGCAGTGGAAGTTCAGCCCCGATTTATAGCTTTCATATCCTATTTTCATTGGGTTTTCCTCCCGACTCCTGCAAAAGCATATTTTCACCGCAAAGAAATTTTCATGGGATCGACGGGTACTACGGGCGAGATTGAAATCGGCGGAAAGTGGGACGTATGGCCATACAGGATCAAGTGCCCGTACTCGGGCGTGTACGCCCGGAGGTATGGACTGGTAGGATACCAAGCCGACCTATAGCAGCACGGGACATGTCGATGGCGGTTACGGTTGAAGACGGTGCCACACTATGCTGATTTTTCACCGGGGCTACTCGTAACACTGATCCTTTTGAAACTGTGAGTAAAATGCACTCGGAAGAGTTCAGCTTGCCCGCGAGTTTTCGTGGTGACTTCGGGACCGCCATCGCGGAAGCTGAGGACTCGGACTCCGGAGTCGGCGGGGGCGGGTTCAAACCTAAAAGGAAATTTCGGAGCCGTCACAGCCACGCGGGAGTTGAATCCGACTTGTCCTCTATCGCTTACTAACATAGGCTTACGCGGCCGCAAAGTCGGATTATGTAAATAATCTCGGACGGATACGGGTTCAATACTATTGGCTGAACACGTATGCTTTTCTCTTTTTACTTCCATTTACTCTGAGCCCATCCATCGTGTGTTCTCCAGGAGTGAGTTGGACAAAATCCCAGTGTCGACTTGGATAGGGTATGAGCTACTTCGCTCCTCTACTATGGAGATTGATGATCCACCTTTGTTAAGTTTTGCGGATAGTCGACATCAGTGATGGTCGAGATTACTGTAACTTAAAGATCGGGATTCCATTATTTTGGCGCTTCTACTTGCTATCGTGAGCTTACGGAACGCACACATTCAACTGTTGTGAAACAGATCAGTCCCGATCGTTTGAGCTGCCTCCGAGTCCTGTACATAGTTTCAGGTCGTGTTGGTATTTGGAGCATCAGGAAAGCACAGGCTTGTCAATCAACGACGTCGCCGGTTAGTGATTCTACTGCAGCTACAACTAAGTATTCACTCATCCCAAGGTACTGCATAAACGGTAACGTAGACACAAGTATCAAAGGTGGAAACCCCACCGCAAGCAAGACTGTTCTACCAGATAAATATCCCACATTCGTTTAAGGCAGGCGTGTCGAAATAACTGTAAATATTTAAAAAAATCCGTGGCTTCGGAGAAAACCGGCTTAAATCAGCGAGCTATCAGTGGTCCGGTGTACGGGAAAACCGCGTTATTCGATTGACAATGCTCAGGCACATCACCACCATAATCTTCTTTCCAAATTCTGGGGACCCTCGCCGCTACTCTTTGCTAAATTCCGTAAAGGGACTGATGAGCCTGTACGCCTGCTACGGTCTCGCGAGAAGCTTCGGTACATGGTCATTGGACCAGTCGTGAAAACGATGGGATGGACCGTAGCTGTCGGTCGTACTGTATTTACACCTACCGTTGAATGGGACTCTTAGTTTACGCTTGGACAATAATAAATTATCGCGTTAGGACCCTCCTTCAACCTGCGCGTACGGGCGGGAATTGGATATCTAAGGTGTCAGAGTCAGATTTATTCGGTATAAAGTCTAGAGGCTGCTATCGCTGAACACTAGTTACAAGTTGCAATACACATATTACGATCCAACAAGGTAAGAACGGGTATAAGCATGTCCCATCTTATGCACATGGTATGAAAAAATGAATAACTACTTTCCTGACTTCAGACATATGGAACGTTGGGCTCGGGGGCGTATAGAGGTCTGGGTGCGTGCACGGATTGATCCATTGAAATCCCCTCCTCAAGTCCAATCGTTAGGCGCGTCTGAGAGCCGCTTCCACGCTCAAGCTTTTCCTGTCTACGGTGAAATGTCAGCATACACACAGCACTTCCTACTCGTAATAGTACGAACCGAGCCTTGCGTCGTTCATACACGACATCGTCTTTTACCTTAGCCATTTGCTTTAGAATATAATGGATTGCGACCGAAGTAATGAGAGAAGTGACAAGAACAACGATTATCGAGATCGTCTTTTCGGAACGGGTCTCCGTTCCTAATATCCATATTAGGAACCCGTCAATACCGTAATTAACAAGATGATTTGAGCAAAAGCTTACCGTTTCCACTATCTTCAAAGACGACCCCAACATACACTAACGCGAGTTGTTTCGGGAGGGATAGTAATGCCGCAAGAGCGAATGAAATAATTCCTATACCACATGTTGAAAAGGCAGCGGTACTAACTGTAATTTTTTCGCACAATTAATAAAATTTTAAAAGCGCACACGAGAAGACCTACAGTGTCCAGGAAGTGCGCTATATCTTGTGATGAGCGCGACTTTAAACCCGCCCGTCCTCACAATTCTGGCAAAGCATGCGTATTTGAGGTTCGTCGCTTCAAGCTTCTCGCCTCTAGACCTGCACATGTATTTGAAGGCACTTCAAAGCAAGTCTCAGCACACATGTAGGGAGTTGCAGTGGGAAAACGAACTAGTAGTTGCCAATTTCACCCAGAAATGTGCCAGCGGCGGTGACGGCGAAGCCCACCCAGAGACCATAGACAACACCGCAAAGCAGTGCAATGAGCTCGTGTCCAAAGAGCTGTAAATGTATCGTATGACGAACGAGAGGAGAGCTGTATAGGCTTCGGACTAACCGGAGGAAAAGATATGACAAATAGTATGGCTATGGGGATGAGCTCGTTTGCTGGTAAGCTATTACAGATGTAAGTTAGTATGTAATCGTTCTGGGGCGGGGGTAGATATGCGATACGTGCAGGGTGCTATACCCACGACATAAACTTCAAGGCTCACTTTTTCAGTTTCTTGGCGACGGGTTCGATCCACCTGATAATGTTGTCCTTTTCGACGGCGATAAGAATGGTAATGGCGATGATTATGACGAAGATAACATAACGCCCTTTAATTCAATGATCGTTTAACGAAAATGAGTATCAGGGAAGCCACGATTGAAAACTTACATGCCCATTCCTTCCTTATCCAAAAGCGCCAATGCTTCATTCGTTCCCGATCAAATACAGTTTTCCTGCTCAGCAGCGCCGCTTCCGAGGGCGTGGGCGACGGTGTCCTCGACGCAATGGCATGTAGCTCTGATAAGGAAACATCGTCGACAATGACGGAACTGGTATTCTTTGAGTGATGTTCGGAAGGTTCATCGTCCGGGTAGTAGTTTTGACCCGTAAAACCTGGGTTTACGGGAGGTCGGAAATGGGCTGGGACGGGTACATTGGTTGGGGCAGCAAGGCGCTGGTCTACTAGCAGCGAGAGTAGTGAGTACTGGTTAGCACCGCTGAAAAGGAATAAGCATACATTCACCGATCGCAGATGACATGGTTAGAAATCTGGCTGTGGATTGAGGTTGGTTTACTTCTTGCATGTGGGCTCAGCCTTGGAGCTTTATAGGTGCCCATCTTTCAGACGACGGCGTAATTGCCTTCACAGCGTTCTCTACCCGAACCACGAAGCGAAACAGAGCGCAATGAGCGCCCTTCAACGCACTTATGTCCGCTGCTTCACATCATTATGATTGTACAGCCTTGAGTGATTGGGCGGGATGAGCCCGGAAATTGCTGTGGCGAATTCAATTTTAATTGCCAAACGGGGAGGAGTCTCCACCTGAGCGCGTGCCGAGCCACCGCTTTCCTTCCAAAAGCCAAGCCAAAACGGAAAAGTCGTCAGAATAGTCTTCATGGACTGCGCCGTTGTTCAAGTTCTAGTAATTGAGACACATACCTGTCAACGGAGAAATTTGCCCGGGGGGCTTAACTCGTCCTGATATGCCTGCTCGGTTACACGCTGTTACGGGCTGTTTGACTAGATTGGCTGTCACCTACGTGATTTCTGCTGCCGGACTGCCGACGGATTCTTACGCTTTGTTAATATCATTTTTTCCCATATGCAGTAAGCATATTAAGTATTTAATAATCCGATGAATTACCGATTACGTCTTTTACTTAATGTGGAGTTTTGATTGCAAAACATTCTACAGTGATGGATCGGCGGTCACAAGTTAATAACATTTGCCAAAGACCCGTGCCATCATGTGACCCCTCTTATAAAACTCGTATTTCTGAGCTTCCACTCAACTACAATACCTCCGGAAAAATTCAGGTAGAACGAGTATATTTTATAACGGTAACTGTAAATTTTTATTTGCAAAAAATAGCAATGGTGTGAAGCCATTGTAAAATACTTGTTTTTTTGGTCTGTAGAAGGCTTTTGGGGCCACCGGCTCGCACAACGTGTGCGCATATCAGCAAACATACTGTATTTTCATAAGCTTATTCATTAGATGGCAGGTCATATTACTTTGCTATTCCTCTCGGAATAGCTCATTGTGTCGTGTAGAAAGGGAGAAATCTATCTGAGGCTTGACAAAAGGTGACAGAATGTACCCGGCATGTCTGTTCCGTTTAAAACGGCGCCGGGCTTCTGCTTAATGCCGAGTGCCCCCATCAGTCGGAGTGTTAACAATTTCCAATACAGAGCGAGACAAACGTTTTGTAAGAGAGGGACATCTTCATTCTGAAAGACTTTGCTTGTCAAAATCCATCCGGAAAGTTTTTTGACATAGAGAATTGCAAGTACAATGCCAATAGAAGAAATTCTAAGGAAAAAGAACATCTGTGAAAATTTAAGTGCTGTAGGGGCAAAATACAAAAGTTTTGTAAGAGGGGTCACGCAATAGTAGGGGCGCGCAGCAGCTCGTAAGGATTTCAGCCTAAATGCACTCTGTTGTGCAGCGTCTAAGCGGTTTCAAGAACTGCCTTGATGTCTTTATTGCATCGCAAGGCTGCGGCGGAGTCGATCAGGTTCTTCGGGGCGCTTAGTCATGGAATTGGGGGCAAAGGTAAGACGGCAATCTCGGGAAATAAATTTTCCCGAGTGTGTTCGACAAGCTTTTGCCTGAAGAAACTGTCGTCATACGCATCGGACGACTTTCCGTTCACAGGTAAGGTTACCGTGAATCTGCGCCCAAGAAAAAATGATGCTACCAGTCTCAGGCTGTCCACGCGCCCACGTGAGTGTGGCGGTTGAATGGGTCTTTAGCGGCGCAGTAAAGGAGTGGTTTGGATGACGTTGGAAAGATTACGGCATTTCTGGATTTTTGCTGTGCACGATACACAAGAGAGATGCTTTCTTCACTCCAGGAGGAAGATAAGAAGTTGATCCATGTGTACAAAGCTCCCGGAGATGCCTCCGTCGAGGCGTGACCGATTTCAGGACGAGGTCAACCTGAAGAAACAAGGATAGTACTTGGGGAATTTAGCTCCCTGGTCAGGCTAACATGGGCCTTGCGGCGCCGGAAGTACTATGCAGCGATGGCGCTCTTAGAACTTAGAAGTACAACCTCGAGTCTCAGAGTATATATTGAACCTCGATCCTGTCTTTTCCTTATATGGGATTGCTTACCAGTTTTTTTTAGGTAAGAGGCCAGCCACTACTTGTCTTTCGGCCCGTGCCCAACACTCGGGCACCGACCGCCCGACGCGCGCATCTCATCTCACCTGATAGCATCGAGGCCATTCCTTACGCATCACTTTCCGAATTCATTTGGAGTCTTCTTCCCCAAAACCCAACTCAGACTTCGATCAGGCTTTTCTATAGTATGCACATTCCACAGTAAAGAACTGTTAGGACTCAGACAAAGAAACCATCCCTCGAATGACGTCATCAGCAATCATAAAAACAGCATGCTTCTATGGACAACTTGCGAAGTCATTCCCATTTTGGAACTAGAAATTTTAAAAGGAGAAGAGAGGTCATCGGTAATTTACAGAGTCGCCTTTTCCCTCTCCCAATGTATTGCTACAACTTTATTGATTATCCAGACACGAAAACGTCTCTTCCGCTCACACACAATGGCCCTGATACACTACAACAATTTTCCGCCTAACAGACGGGAAAAAACGGAACCTTAAAGCGTGCAAGTCGACGTATCATTTAGTCATACGACTATACCAGAGTCCACGGCGGAACGTATGCTCAATAGAGCCGGTGAAAATGTGATGGCAGACAGCGATAGTCCGTGTTCGGCACATGATGTTTAGACGTGACTTCCCTGACTTCAGAAACTGGCGACATTCACGGCGGAGGTACGCAGACTCGGAGGTTCAGGTGCAAGCACGGACAACTCTATTGAGCCCCCTTCCTCGAGTCCTATCGGATAGCCTAGGCGAGGTTCAGAGGAGCTCGCGCGCTCGAGCTTTGCTTTCCTGAGAGAACGAGTAAGTAAAAAGTACCACCGTCTCTTAACCATGAAGTACAAACCGAGCCTTGCGTCGCTCGTAGACAACGTCTCCTTTTACCTTGGCCATTTGGGACATGATGTAACGAAGTGCCAGCCACGTGATGAAACCGGTGACAACCAGTACGGTCGCCGAAATCGCCCTTTCGGACTTGGTTTCCGTTCCTGGTGACGATACATCAAGTCCATCAACATAGTAACAAGCAGAGGGAGAAGTCTAAACAGAGATTTACCAGATCCGCTTTCTTCAAAAACGACACCGACGTATACTAATGCAAGCTGTTTTGGAAGGGATAGTAATGCGGCGAGGGAGAATACGACGATTTTTATGCCACATGTTGAAAAGACGGCAGTCGTAACTGTTATTTTTCAAGTCAGTGCCTTTCCGAGAAAAGCATGCTGTCGCTAGATGCGGAGACCTACAGTGTCCTGGGAGTGCACTATATCTTGTGATGAGCGCAACTTTAAACCCGCCCGTCCTCACAAGTCTTGCTAAGCATGCATATTGGAGGTTCATCCTTTCAAACTTCTCGCCTCTAGACCTGCACATGTATTTGAAGGCACTTCAAAGCAAGTCTCAACACACATAGGGAGTTGCAGCGGAAAAACGAACTAGTAGTTGCCAATTTCGCCCAGGAACGTACCAGCGGCGGTGACGGCGAAGCCCACCCAGAGACCATAGACAACACCGCAAAGCATAGCGATGAGCTCGTGTCCAAAAAGCTGTAAATATATCGGGCGATGAACAAGAGGGTAGGCTGTACAGGTTCCAGACTGACCGGAGGAAAAGAAATGACAAATAGTATGGCTATGGGGATGAGCTCGTTTCCCGGAATCCTACAATAGGCACACGTTAGCGATTTCAACTAATGAGAAAATTTGTATAAAGCAGCGGAACGACGGACACAGGAAAATTGGGATACTGTGTCTACATTCAGAATTTCGCGACTTACTTTTTCAGCTTCTTGGCGATGGGCTCAATCCACCTGACAATGTTATCACGTTGAGTTGCGATAAGGACGGTGAGGGTGATAACAATGCCGAAAGCGACATAGCGCCCTTATCAGTAAGTATGTGTTAAATGAATACGAGTGTCATAAATTCTGCAGATTTGAGACCGACATAACCATTCTTTCCTTATCCAAAATCGCCAGCTCCTCATACGTTTCCAATCGATGACGCTTTTCCTGCTAAGCAGCGCCGCTTCCGAAGGAGTAGGAGACGGTGTTCGCGACATGCGTAGCTCTGAGATGGAGACACTTTCGACGACGATAGAACTTGGGCCTTTGACGCTAATTTCTGAAGGCACATTTTCCGGACGGTAAATTTGAGCCCTAGGACTCAGAGTTGTGAGAGACTGGGGATGTGCCGGGATGTAATTATTAGTCGCAGCAACGAGGGACTGATCTACTCGTGACCATCATAAGTTAGCCCAGAAAGGACGATCGTGCAAGGTAAACCGATATAAACATACCCTTGCCGGTTGACATAGTTAGTATTTGGTCGGCTGAGATTGTTTAAAGTTGACCTCTCGCCAGCCTTGGTCTTCGCTCTTAAAGCTTTATAGGCGCCCCCCCCCCCTCGATTAGGCGCATAATCCCCTTTATCACATCAAGTTCATAATTGGACACTGAAGTGAGAGGTTGAGGGCTTCAGCGCAGGTATGTCCGCTGATGATGGTACACGTAATACGAATGACCTCAGCTCCATCGCCTACTGTAGTCGCTTCCGCGACGCAACTAGTCTGAGTTTCAATACGTTAGTTCTTATCCTCATTCCTAGACAATCAGGATCAGGCATTTGAGGGATCCTCAGCCGAAGAGAAATTCAGAGCTGTATAGGTATACTGGCCCCCCCGCTCCTGTCATTGCAATAGCGGAACGAATGCGCTGCGCAAATTGTCTTGCGGGAAGCTCTCTTCATCTCCAGAGTTTAGACTAAAAGAGAAAAACAAAACCGGCAATACGACCTTCATAGATACTATTCCGGATACTTAGGTCCACAGTCAGGAAGCCTGTAAGTCTTAGTTAAAAAGGCGTAGATAGACCTACATCATCCATTATACTAATGTACGGATAATCAAGTCTTGATGTTGTCGAAGGCCTCGGACCCCCCAAAAGGGGTGGAATGCGGATTTTACAATGAGGGCGCCGCGTTACCCGCTGCCGAAGCGGCTGGATGAGCCCATCGTGTCCATGGGCAGTTGCACCGCCCTAAATCAACAGTCCACCTTGACCGCGCCGCAAGCGTGCAGACTGTGATTACGAACGGTGCCATTCAGTCAAATGGGAGAGACGAAAGCGACGTGCTCCACATACATATCAATTGCGTTTTGTGCGCATCAAAAGGCCTACCGACCGCGAATTCGTCCTCAGGGATCTGTTCTCCGGAAAAGGGTGCGTTAATGTTCGTGGGCCGTGCCTCGCAAGCGGCCGCTTACTGGGAGAAGGAAAGGCCGTTCTATGTGAGGAGATAGTCCGGAGGAGATTGAGAGGGCCTAAAGATCCTCTTGCCAACGATTCATAAGAGCTTCCACCCCGAGTCCAGAAGGAATGGAAGCGGATAGTTAGCTTCCGGGAAAGAAGATATGACTACCCCATATCCTAACGTACACCTCTCAGTTTGACCTTTAACATGCCTCCGTACAGTTGCGACCATTTTTATAGCAGATATTCAAGATTGACTTGATAGAGGCGAAAGCATCTGCGGTAACGGGAAATTAAAATACCACGAAGCTCCAGAAAGACACCTAGAAATGTCCCAGAGGCTCGTAAGCTCACCTTCATACCGGCCGGCCCGAGTATAATGTCCATTACATCACCAATTACAATCAGGTAAGATGTTGGCGGAAGACGTATCTTGAATCTCCCGGATAAACTGCGCATCAAGACTCTCGACACCAAAATATTCCTTCGAGTTCTCTCAAGGGAGCCGGACGGGCCTATAAACTACCTGCAGTACTCTGTGGCCAATCAAGTGGGACATTCCCCTATTTATGTACAATCCTTCCCTGACAATGTAAACACCTAAAAATACTCAGTAATTTGCAATTAGCTTAATGTAGCACGGATCCAGATCCCACTAAATGTCGTTCATCGCCGGTTAATGTCAGCGCAGAACATGACCTCCCAGCCTCGAACGTGTAGTTATAACATACTTTACAATGTCGCCTGATACGCATGAGTATTTGTCGAAAAATCGACCATCACTTAGCTCACTTATCCCAAGGTACTCAGCACGATATCGAAGCAGCGCAGAGTACTGGTGGAGGTTGGTGGGTTAAGGCGTAACAGCCCGGGCGAGACAATGAAGGTAGAAAAGTCACACACAGCAGTTAGACTTGAGGTAAGCAATAGTGAATCAAATGTCCAGGTCGTGTAATAGGGGAATTCGAGTCGTCGCAAATGTAGAACCGTCAAATACGAATCCATTCAAGCTCGGGATGACAAGGATATAGCATGTGTTATGGAATCCAGGCCCGGGAATTTCAAGACAGATGAAAATTCTTGCAAGTTTTGTAACGCAAGATTTCGACCCAATAGGAGTTCTTCTATTGATAATCTCGTCTTCATTAAGAATCCGAATGTCGGAGTTTAGAAGCAAATGTAATGTGGAGACTTCTCACCCAAAAATATCATTGTCGGCCACAAACGGCTTTCTCGACGATACTCCACTCCACAACGGGCGAGATAGGACAGAACCTGAAATAGCCACCTTTTTTTTAGCCTTGAAGATGATGAAACAATCATACGAGGAATTGAGCGCGAAGAAATCCGTACGCCATGAAAATGGGACCGACACAAATAGTAATGGGATGTCAGTGTAACAACGATTGTGATTGTCCGACTCCGGATCCATCCGTCGCAGAACTGAACGCGGCGCATGACTCACTAGAGTCTGTAGGCATCAGGCAAAACATACGTACTGAAGCTAAAGAGTAAGTTCTAATAGACCCACGTATGATGCCAATTGGCCGAAAAGGATACATACGTGCGAGGGCGATTTGGTGAAAAAGGCTGCCATTTTACGCGATATTTAAAACAGAGTCAGCCGGGAGGAGTATCCCGAGTTCGGCGCTAGCCTTCTGATTTTTTGTCAGCGTGTAGGGCTCGCATGCCGTTCGGTCAGGGTTGGGAAAGGCGTCGGAGAGACGTGGGGGGGGATCACTCGGGAGGAAAGAAAGCATCACAGAATCATTTGATTAAAAAAGAGGACGCATCACGTGCGTGATGTCACGTTTTACCACGCCAAAAACGCGATTTCCTTTGGTTTGGAGTTACATCAACCATCGGTCACTCATTATTATCAACGATTATGTCCCTGCTTCTGCTCCGCCACGTTCTTTTTTTGTTTTTGTTTTGGTTCACTGGACCTGCATATACAAAATCCCCCCAATTCGCCGGTCTTCTCGTTTGAAACCCAGAAAGGCACGTCGCAGCTGATCAAGTCAACCCACTTGCTCTCGCCCAGTTGAACACAGATTCTGCGAGGATAAAGCCAAGCGTCCTAACGTGAAAACTGAAGCCTCTAAGCTCAGTAGCAGAACGAGGGTAGATGCGCGGCTTTCCTGGCTAAAGGACAGAGCTAGAATGTTGAAGGATCGAGGCACGGAACTGAAAAGCCGCATTAGACTGTTCTCGGTATTGGGTTCTATCGGTGTAGCACCTACGGAGCATCGTTTTCGCCAAGAGGAAACAGCATCAGCTAATAATAATATGGGGAGCGTATACTTCCTCGTATGTGATAATTCACCCACCCTACTTGAAGCGCTCGCTCGCTAAATACGAGACGAACGCCGTCTACGGCCTACTACATGATGTCCCGGTCTGATGATCCTACGCGCATGATGGTGCCTTGTGGCTCATTCGCTCTCATGATCGATATCGCCGTGAGGCACAACGAAATGGGCGCGAAACCGGTGCCTGTGAACACTTTCCCCGAGGTGCAGATTGTTATAAGTACTCTTCTTTGCGAATGAAAGTACTTCTTTTTCCCTCGACGGGATCCGTAGGCCCGGGGAGGGCTAAAGTAAAGTTAACGAAGGTCGAATATGGTTTGCCTATTGAATCTAACACATCCATTGCATTTTTTGGACACCGGGACCTAGGATGTAGATTCTTAATATCAGTGCAGATTCTTCGACTGTGATTATTAACGTGTATACTTACTACTAATATGTTTCCATTCTTGTGGGCGCAGTGCGACCTGCGGGCGATTGGAGTTATCCCGTAAACTCTTAGCAGGGGTCTACTTCGCAATAAATCTAGTCAAATCATGCGCATATTACGCGTCAAAATTGCGATCTAGGGTGGCAATCAAATAAGGCACAGAAAGCGATTTTGGCCAGCGCTAGCTTCCTTCTTTACGGAGCTCTCTAAGTTGCGTGCTTAAAATACCTGACTGAAAATAGCTTGATGTCGGGGATCACATAGTCCACTGCGCAATGGATTTTTCTCTCGTTAAGAAAGACAAGTCCCGGACCACCATTCCCATTCCGTGTTTTTTTATGCCTGCTATTATAAGAGTGCCGAGGTTGTGTGCTTAGTAAAAAGACGAGGATCATACATGTACTGTACGTGACTTTGAGTCAATGTTGAGAACTACGCGGAACCGACTGCGTTTGTCAGCGATACGGCTTTCGGGGTGTTACTCGAAGGGGCTCGTAGCTCATCACTGGAGCTCGGACCGACTTCTGCTCGGAAAAACATTTTGATATTTCCGTAACCCGGGGATGGTCGCCATCAATCAGTCCTTTATTTAAAGCTCTGGAGTCAGTTCGAATCAGATGCACCCTGTAGCTGGGTCAAAGCCCAAAATAGATTTGGCCGCACGTACAGTATTACGAGTTCTCGTCGACTGAACAATCATACCCGCCGAGCCCGGCCTGCTGGACCGATATAAACGTATACCACAAACCCGAGTCATGACGAATTTCAATCTATCGATCCACATGTAATAGTTTCGTATTTTAAAATATTGTTCATATCTCTCATGCCGTATATGCAACGCTATTTGGAGTCGCGCGGAAGTATTATCTTAAACTTCTAGAATCAAAGTATACGAAATACAAATATTAGTTTACGTATGCATTTGATTGATAGTGTTCAGAGGATCCACAAGCGGAATACGCCCGTGAGAGGAACATCTTCAAATATAGGCAACTTGAAATAGCACACGTCGGTCTGAGCGGTTTTCACTATAATAAACTTATTGAAGTGGATATTAAACCGCTGGGGGTAATGGTACGTGGAAACGTCTGATCCTGTAAGGACGGGATATGCGTATGTTGAGAGGTACGGGGTAACTTACCGCGAGCTTGAAAGATGCGGGGATAATGTGTCAAGCCGCAAGCAGGCGGGGACGAGTCCCCTATCGTACGTTACGGAGGCAGGCCATGCGGCGCCCGCACATCAGGCAGTGACTGATATATATTAGTGACGTGCGGATGAATAGCCAGTAACGAGATTCAGGAGTCAAGAATCAATCCCCGAAAGATTTAGAGAAGATGGATGAACATATATGAACTCATTTAGGTTGACCTGTGCTTGATTCTGTCGTCGCGGCCCTTCGACCGTAAAAGGAATTCACACACGAAAACTCGAGCCCGAGTTTATGGTCTGGACGTTGTGTGACAATGATGAGTGAATGACTCGTGGATAACATCATCACTCTCCGACTGGGAACCAGTTGCTATTCCAATTGTTTGACAGTTAAAACTGAAAGTACCATTACCACTTCCGCAAGTACACGGGCCAAATTGAGGACTCGTGCGAAATTCACTGAATGGAAGGATTGAGACGCAGGGAAGCGGGATTCGAAGTTACTACTACTAGTAGTCTAGTACTAACTTGAACACAACGGCGCTTCAGCTTCAAGTGCTTCAAGTTAAGGTTCGTTCGCGCGCGTTTGTCGGGCTTCGACCAAAGAAAGCATTTTTGTGGGTAAAGTAAGCTCAAGCGTGCCGGATGAGGGAAAAAGACGAAGAGTAGGCTTTAAGAAAAAGGGAAGATGCAAGCTGAATATCAGTCACCGACGCGAGAGAATGGGCGCGCATCGCGTGACTGTGACCGTGTGTGTGCCTGGCCGTCGCTGGAAATGGAAGACGGACCCTGAGAATGCTTCCGTACTCACGCCACAACCAAACGAGCCAGTGCTCTTCCTTCTCCTTCTACTTCCAGCATCTTCATCAGACAGAGGGAAAGTTCGACTCAATTTCCAGACCAGCTCTCCCTCCTGTAGGCGGCGGTAGAAAAGAGCTCTGGGCTGACGTGACGCACTGCAGACTCTGCCTTACGTCTGTGAAACGCCATTCGGCTCTTTATTCTAACTTAATCTGAATTTCGGCTTACGGTGTTAGAACGAACTAAACGTGGTTGCACTGTCTGAATCCGGAACGAATTCGATTGCGATTTGTGCGCATAGCCCCTCTTTGGCTGCTCCAAGAATTCATGCTGTCATCCGGGCAATCTGTACATCATACGTGTGCCAGCCAGGGGTCAGGCGTCGTATCTGCACGTCCATCTTGGCCGCAGTTCTGGGACTGAGAAGGCGTCTAGAGTCGCTGGCTTGGTTAAATTCTACAAAGCGGGAGCAGTGTCTGGTCCTAGGCTGCGGACGAATGACCCCTGCTCTTTCCGGCCCTAATGGGTTGGTAGGAAACGATACTTGTAATTGGGCGCTATGCAAAAATCAAGACGTGCGGTCCGAGCACCAGCGCTAGCGACTTCTCGATCAGGGCCCGCATGCTCGCAAGATGTCGAATGATACCCGTCCAAGCGGATCACCCAAACCATATCGGGCGGTATTAGCCCTCGGTCACAACCGGTGCGACCCCGCCTCCCTGGCGTGCCGCTCAGATTGTGTTCTGTTTGTCCGAGGAAGGTACGCACCGCGTAATCGAAGCACGGTGTATACATACATCTAGCTCTCAGCCATGACGGCCGCACATATGGTTCACGCTCGAGTCCCTGCCCGCTCTCATAGCGCTTCTGGAGATGTGGGCAGGGTATGCGTACCTATGGGTCTGGCACACCAAATAAAAGCGCGGGGCGGATTCTCAGAGAAATCAGACAAACTTAATGGCCGTCTCTCAACATTCCTCTCAGAACACTGGTACTATGACCGCTCCCTCCGTTGCGGTTGCAGAGGATGTCGAGTCCGCGACGTCGGGTACGGCCCCGACTGTAATCCATCGTTTTATCGAGCTCGCTGCCGATCCAAACACGGCCCGTCTACCTGCCATCGAATGTGCAGGTGACATACTCTCTTACGCGCAGCTCCTCACACTCGCTGCCGCTCTCGCGCGCGAACTCCGCACCTACACCCCAAAGCTGGCAGAAGGCAGCAAGAACGATAAACTCGTTGTCGCAATTGTGAGCGAAAACCACCCTTACGTGCTCGCGACAATCTTGGGTACGTGGTTGGCGGGCGGCACTGCCACAACACTTGATGCGCACGCGCCCGACGCGCTCCTGCATGGTATGCTTGCCGGGGTTAAGCCTAGCGTTGTTGTGCTGTCAGAGACGGCGGAGGGTGCCATAAGGGTCGCAAAGGGTACGTGTCGATCCACCGTCAATCATGCCTGACCTAATATGATGATGATGTTCGGACAGAAACGGGCGTCCCCACACGCACTTTTTCCCTTTCGTCGAACATTCCAAGCTTCCTGGAGAAGTACTCTATCTCGGAGACACTGGAGATCTTCAATTTCGACGCATTAGACATCAAGACTATTCCCACACCAAATGACGATGCCCTATACATGTATACTTCTTCTGCCTCCTCTGTGCAACAACTCAAATGTGTGCCGGTCGCTCACGCTGCGCTCATCAAGAACGCAGCGAGGGAGTTGGAGTTTTGGTATGCCAGACGCCGAAGATCTGCTCGCGCCGGCGAGAAAGTCGCGGAGAGCTCATACGAAGATCGAGATCGAGGAAACTTCCGAGTACTCGGCTGGGGCCCGTTCAGCCACATACTGGCACTCGCACACGATCTCACGGTCTATGTTGCGATTACTGGAGGCTGCTATGTCTTCGGCATACCTCCCGCAGGCTATCCGACATCACCATCGATCTCTGCCACTACCGACATCAAGCGAGATTCGTCTAATGAAAAGGGCGAAGAGGATGTTGAGGACCCGAACGGGCTCGGTCTTTCTCTCCTGCGCACAGCTGCGCGCACTAAGGCGAACGTATTCGCCAGCGTACCATGGGTTTTTGCGCGATTCCGCGCGGCTTGCTCCCGTCGACCCGAGTACTTGGACGTACTAAGGGGATTCAAGCAGATTATGATCGGCGGCGCGCTCGCGGATAGCTCCTTGCTTAATTGGGCAAAGGAGAGCGGATTGAGGTTGGAGTTCAGTGTCGGGATGACCGAATGCGGGGGTACGTGGCAAAAGTGATTTAGTGCTGCCAATCGGAGACTGAGAGTATCTTTGTTTTAGGTGCAGTATTCGAGTCGGACGCAGACGACTGGTTCGGTGAAGGCGGATACCCTGCATCTGAATGCCTCGTCGCCGGTGCGACGCTTACGCTACTTGGCGAGGACGGAACAGAAAGTGATTCATGTGAGCGCTCATTTAGTCTTCTAGAATATATCGAGTATCGTATTAATAACTTCGGTGCTTACAGACGGCGAGCTCGTAATAAAAAGCAGATACGTCAGCCGAGGATATCTTAATGTGATCAGCATCGCGCATTCCCCTTCACCCTCTGACGATGGAGTCACCACGTTCCGCACTGGAGACATGTATTCTGCTTCTTATCCATCTCTTGAACCCTCCTACTCCCTACCGGAATCCGAGATCAGGACCAAAACCCCTGGGCTCAAACCTGGCGCGCGCCTTCTCTGGGCGGGCCGACGCGATGACTACATTCAGCTTGCGTCGGGCGAGTTACTCGATCCACGTGTTCCCGAGCGCGCTCTCGCGCAGTCTCCTTACATAGCGCGTGCGGTACTCTTGGGCGATACCTTTGGAAAGGGGGCCGCATCATGTGTGTGCGCTGTGCTTGAGATGCCCTCCGCGGACGCGCCCGCTGGTGCGAAGGAAGGGAAGGAGGCAGGCTTTAATGCACGCGCAGTACTCCGGGCACTTGCACGTGTAAACGGGGAGACTCAGCCGCCACTTCGTGTACCGGCCTCGCGAGTTCTTGTTCTTGAAGAGGGAGAGCGGATCCCGATCAACCGTAAGAACGAGATATGGCGGAAGAAACTCGAGGAAGTGTTTGGAGAGAGGATAAGGGCGTTATTAAGGGGGGAAGGATCGCGATTCAAGGATGTTGAGATCAAGGGAACGAAGGAGAAAGCGGAAGAGGAAAGTGCAAACGTAAGGCTGGATGAAGTTGAGGGTGAGGTGTCGCGCGTTGTCGCCGAAGTTCTGGGTATTTCTCGCGAGCTATTGGAGGATAGTGGCGAGGCCACATTTGCGGAGGTTTGTTTTCTTGATTGCGCTTATTTTCTCGCTTCAAACTCTAATTCCGACGTTAATCAGCTCGGCATGGATTCGAACATGGCGATTCGCATCGTATCTGCGCTTAACACACGCTTCTCACTTAAACTTCCTCAAAGTGCCGCCCATGACTATGTCGATGTACCGCAACTCTCCGGTGCCATATTCAGCGCATTGACACAGAAGAGTAGATCCAAGGCTCCCATTGCGGAATCAAACTCTAAGGACAAGGACACTGGAAGCGTTGACGCTGACGATGATGTCGTAATTGTCGGTCAGGCTTTCCGTCTTCCCGGTGCCGTGAATGATGCGGCCGCCTTTTGGGATGCAGTACTCACACGTCGCATGGACGTTCTCACACACATGGGCAGCGATGAGCGATGGAATCACGCTTCATTTTATGTTCCACCAGGGTCCACAGCACCGCGCGACCCAGGCACGATAAACTTCACACAAATGGGACGCATAGAAATTGCTGCATATGATGCAGCGTTCTTTGGAATCAGCCCCGCAGAGGCTAGGACGGTAACGCCTGCTGCGCGGGCGGCACTCGAGGTTTCGCTTGACGCACTTGAGAACGCAAACGTGACGCTGAGCGACGTGAAAGGGAGTGATTTGGCAGTCTTCGTTGCGCAGGGTCCGGAGTTCGGCTTTGCTGACCTCCTGTACGAAGAGAAAGGGTTTGGCGCGTACGACAGATATTATGGAACTGGTGTTGCTGATAGCGCGATATCGGGTCGGTTAAGCTAGTAAGTGGATTCTTCAGTTACGAAGAAAACAGCTTATGTATAATGCTTACATGACACAGCTTCTTGGATGTACACGGCCCGTCAGTGACGCTAAACACGGCGTGCAGTGGAGGCCTTGTGGCTTTGGACAACGGTGAGTTGTGATGTGTTTTCTTGTACGAAGTGTATTCAGTGTATCTTTGCAGCTTGTTCTGCAATTCGTCACGACGGATGTGAGGTGGCAATCGTATGCGCAGTAAATGTGCATGTATGGTGAGTACTGGTCCGTAAGTGTTTGAAGGGCAATTACTCATTTCTATAACAGGCCCGGGAACTTCGGGTTCGTTGCTCTTGTTCGCTCGTGCTTGGCCGCTTTTATCGAATACTAACAACTCTACAGCTTCCTCTCGGCAAACCAGATGAGCTCACTCCATGGACGTTGTGCGACATTCAGCAAAGATGCTGATGGGTACGTGCCCTCCGAGGGTGCCGTCGCATTCATTGTGAAGAGCCGACGCGTCGCGCTGCGTGACGGCGATAACATCCTTGGCATCGTCCGCTCGACTGCCGTTAGACATAACGGTCGTTCGCAAGGACTTGTGGCTCCAAATTCGAAGGCGCAAGCTGCACTCACACGCGGCGTCCTTGCGCGCGCGGGGATTGAACCTCGGGATGTCGAGTGAGTGCACAACGCTGCCACAATTCTACGTCTTTCTGGATGATTTACGGGTTTCATAAACGCAGCTTCGTTGAGAACCACGGCACGGGTACCATTCTCGGTGATATGATGGAGATTCAGGCACTTAATGAAGTGTTCGGTGGCTCGCACTCAGAGGAGGCACCACTCGTACTCGGTGCAGCGAAGACTGTGTTTGGTCACACCGAAAGTGCCGCAGGCCTCGTCGGTGTCATCAAGGCTCTACTTTCTCTCCAGCATGGTGTCGTGCCTGGGCTTGCTCACCTTGACGGCACAAACCTCAGCCCAAGAATTGATCCGAGCATCACGCCGCTTCGCATATCACATGAGTCGACGGTTTTGCGAAGGAAGGAAGGTCTGCCATTAAGGGCACTGTCACTGTACGTCTAATTTAGGCTTTGATAAGACCTCTGTGCTGACAAAGGGAATACAGGTCGTTCGGATTCGCCGGAACCATTGCTGCCGTCATCCTTGAGGAGTATCGGCCACCAAAATTACTGGAGCCGGTATCCTCTCCAGTCCAGAAGGCTACAGGCGCTCCGCCCATCCGTCCGGCGCCGTATCTGTTCGTTGTCAGCGCTAAGACGGAGAAAGCGCTGCTTGAGTACTTGCGTACTTACGTTCTATTCTGCAAGAAAGCCGACGAAGCAGACTTAGCCAATATTTGCTACACGGCTTGCGTAGGCCGTGAACACTACCGATTCCGGTTCGCGTGTTCTTGCACATCGCTTAAGGACCTCGTGTCACAAATCGAAGAAACCCTTTCCTCCGCGACGAAAAAGCCGATTTCTGCAGTCGCGTCGAAGCCACGAGTTGCATTCGCATTCCCCGGTCAGGGATCCCAATGGCAGGGTATGGGCCGTGCTCTCGCGGACATCGACAAACGCTTCTGCGATTGTTTGATGGACTATGCGCACCAGGCCGGTGATCTGCTTAACATTGACTTGATGCCCCTTCTTTTCGAAGTCAAGGCTGCTGACGACAAAGACAAAACGAGTGCAATTAATGAGACGCACTTATCCCAGGCGTGTATATTTGTATTCCAGTGTGCCATGGTGCAATGGCTAGGCTCCATTGGAATCCGGCCGAGCGCTATACTCGCACACAGTCTCGGAGAGATTGCGGCTGCAGGCGAGTCTATCTTCACGATCGCCTCCGTCCTATGCTAATTGTGTTTTGACATAAAAAATAGTGGTTACGGGAGCAATGAATTTCAGCACTGCGCTTGAGTTCGTCATCGTGCGGGCAAACGCCATGCGTCCGGAACACACAGACGGAGGACTCATGGCCGCACTTCGCGCTCCGGTAGAACCGATAAACAAGCGGATAGCGGCGCTGGGTCTAAGCAAGACTGTTTCTATTGCTGCATACAACTCGGAGACGCAGAATGTCGTGTCTGGTGATGCGCAATCGGTACGAAGGCTCGTCGACGATTTAACTGCAAAGGCGATCAAGGGTACAATTCTCCCTGTGAACCAAGGTCTGCTGTGTTTATTGCGAACCTCTATTTCACGTTAATAACTGTACCCCAGGCTTCCACAGTCAGTGCATCGATGCCGCTCTTGTCCCCATCCGCGAATGTCTCGAACGCCTTGGAGATAGCGTCGGAAAGCCGAATATCGCATATTACTCAAGCGTCGAGGGCCGAGCTTTGAAGTCCGACGAGCGTCTGAGTGCGGATTACTGGGTAACTAGCTTTGCTTCGTGATCTTTCATAGCTAATATTTCTTCGACAGGTCAAGCAAGCGCGCCAACCCGTTCGTTTTTCGAATGCCGCACGTGAATTCCTGACGGAGAGCAAGTGTCAAGTCGTCGTCGACGTCGGGCCTCAGAATGTGATCGCACATCTGCTGAAGGACGCGATCAGCCGGACACCGAGTAACATGGCCATTTCTTCTCTATGCGACAGGCCTGTGACGAACTCACTCTCGCCGCTGATACAGAGTATGGCGACGCTGTTTGTGCTCGGTGCCACGCCCAACTTCGAGGAGTTCTACGCGGGTCGGCGTGTGGGCCTGAAGAAAACGGCGATTCCGACATACCCGTGGCAGAAGCAGCGCCACTTCCCGACGATCATTCCCTCGAGAACGGGTTCATCGAGGAGTGCGCGTGACAGTGACGCATATTCGAAGTCTTGGGAAATTGGCAAGGAACTGGGGCCACTCCTGCAGAAGGAGCACACGATCAACGGCGTGCCCATCGTGCCTGCAGCAGCACTAGCCATGTTTGTGTCTCTGGAAGCGCGCAAGGCACGGCCCGGATCATCGAGCGTTGATATGAAAATCCTCAAGCCTATACTTCTTGAGCCTCTTGGGCGAGACGTCTTGAAGTTGGACATAAGTGGAAGCTCTTTTACTTGCACTCATCTACAGGGCGACATTGAGAAGGGAGTCATTTGCTCTGGGACGCTACGGGTCGCGCCAGCCCCACCAGCCATACCCACTGTCGACAACGCGAATCGTCCAGACGTGATACTCGATAAACAAGATATTTACGGGAAGTCTGGCGACTTCCTCGTTCAGTTTGGAACAAGCTTCCAGTGCATCAGCAAGATCGAGGTGTCTCCAGAGCAAGCAACGGGCTTAATTGAGGTCCCGCCTTCCGGCAACACACAGCATGACTTCACGCGAAAGATGGATGCGATACTACACATGTTCGGTGCGATCGCACCAGACGGCCCGCCGGAACTCAAGTCTAGTGGCTCATTCCTGCCATCAGCTATCAATGGCTTTACACTCTTGACCGATACGATTCCGGAGCGATTTGTCTGCCGTTATCGCCTTCCCATCACGGTCTCGCCCAACAGCAAGAAAATGACGGCGACGTTAGAGGTTCGAGATGACGCTGGTGTGCTCCTTGCATCGTGCACGGATTATGTCGTTTCCTGGATACCGTCGACAATGCCCATTGTAGGCAGTCCCACACCGAAGAAAGATGGTATCCCGCTAACGCGGACGGCTTGGACGCAAGTATCTCTCAAGTCCACACTCAAAGCAGATGCGCTGCGAGCGGACTCTGAGCTAGTTTACATCGGCTCAGGGAGTATGAAAGAAGCACTGGGAAGCCGTGCAACGTCGAGAGCGCTGAATTTCCATGCCGTAAGTGATGTCGAAGCGTTCTTCAGGTCCAACAAGGGTTCATTCAATGTCGTCTTCGACGCAACTCCCGTTGTTGGCACGGAGGTTTCGGAATCCACCATGATTTCTTCGGCGACTGCTGCTCTTGATTTCGTGAAGGCTATGGTGCCACTTCTCCGCTCGTCAATGATTACATCCGTGATTGTCGTGACGCAAGACGCACTCCAAATCTTCCAGGATGATGTGGACGGCTCTCCTCCGTCTGCGCTTCGGGTCGCGACGCCATCTTCGAGTTCGTTGTTGGGAAGTTTCGTACAAGGGATGATCCGTGTTCTGCGTCAGGAGGCATCGACACAACACGTGTCTGCACTCGATCTTCCTAGCAGCATTCTTTCAGAAGAGGCTTGTGATATCTTGCTCCATGAGTTTGATAATCCGTCAAAGGGAGAAATATCTCCCATAGCCTATCGAACTTTCGAAGGCCTCAAGCCTACCCGCTTGCAGTCACGTCTGGTGGAGGACAAATACTGGGTACCCACACCTAAAAAGGAGCCCTCGTCAGGGGGCCGCGGATGCCTTGTCATCGTTGGTATGGACAATGTTGGGATATTGGTAGCCGAGCGATTGATGAAAGCGGGATGGTCCGCCGTCGTTTTCATTGGAGAGAAAAGCAGGAGTGACGTCAAGGTGACAATGATTTATTCTCGCCACTTTTGTCACATTGTGCTAATCAAGGCTACAGATCGCATCAACGCTCATTAATTTGGAGGTTGACGGCGTCGAACTTCGCTATGCGCAAGCTGACTTATCCTCGTACGACGTCATCCGTGCCGAACTCGAGAAGATTAATAGGGAGCTGGGTCCGATCCGTTCAATCGTTCACACTGCAGGCCTCATCAAGGACTCGCTAATTGGAGAAGTTACCCCCAAGGAACTCGTTTCTGCCATAAAGCTGAAGGCACTAGGCGCATGGAACCTCCACCTTGCTTGCGAAGAGCTGAAGATCGAAGTTGAACGATTTGTCATGCTGAGTGGTACTAAGTGAGTGAATCTATGTCGCTGCTTTGCTCGTACTTCAATCTGATGTGTCTTTTTGCAGCGTGCCACTGAAGAAGCCTGGACAACTCTCCCGCGTCTCTGTGAATACCTTCATGGATGAGCTTGCCGGTTATCGTTCTTCTACGCTGCGCCCAACCAGCAGGTCATATTCTCTTCAGCTGGGCGATCTGGACCTTGTAGCTGAGGGGAATTCTGATAACGCAAAAAGCCAGGGATTGCTCCTGCTGCTAAGTGCAATTGAGGGTGACGCGGAACTACCTGCGGCCCCGGTATTCGGGATCGCGCATAGCTCTGCGGCAAACATCGGTTCGAAGTCCCCCTCCTCTGTTGTTGTACCTACGAATTCCGGCCCTTCGATGCAAACAATGCGGTCTGCGCAAATTTCGGCTGTGAATGTGGAGCTCTTCGTCACTGAAAGTCTCCGGGTTATTTTGGGAATGTCATCGACGGATCAAGAGTCTCTCGGTAAGTGTTTGGGTTAATACACACTACGGCTTGGGCCCTGAATAACCGTAAATTACTTTATCTGATTCAGACTCGTCAACCCCGGTCTTGTCTCTCGGAATCGACTCAATTTCCTTTACACAGCTACGCGCGGATGTGCTCAAGAAGTATGAAGTAGATTTACCAATGAGCTTCCTTGGCGAGGATTCACTCACAATTGGGGAGCTCGCGGAGTTTATCTTCGATAAGGCACAGGAGCAGCGCGGATCCGACAAGAACTCGTCGACGGAGACGCTCGTCCCTGAATTGATCCAGTCCACGAAAGATGCGGAGAAGTTCATTTCTGAGAGTCTTCAGACCGTTCTTGGAATGACGTCGGAGGATCTCGGTTAGTATTCGCATGTCTGTCTGGTTGCCGCTGGCACGTTCTCAACCTCTGTTTTCGATCCACAGACTCGTCAATGCCAATATTGTCGCTTGGTATCGACTCGATTTCGTTTACACAGCTGCGCGCGGACATCATGAAGAAATATGACGTGGATATTCCCATGTCCTTCCTTGGCGAGGACACGCTTACGCTATCAGAACTCGCAGAGTACACTATTGAGAAATCGAAAGAGGCGAAGGCTTAGAGGCACTGTATCCGCTGATCTTTTACTACCGTCTTAATGGGCACGCCCTTGAATGACTTAGATATTTTTTGATACCGTCCTACCAATTGTACTTTTCAATTATACACAGTGTTTCTACAAAGTGGTTTTAACAGACGACAGACAATTGCGAGGCTTGTCTTCGCAAAAAAGGTTACCTTCAGAAAAGTAAGGACAATAGCAAGCTTGAGTATGGTGACTCCCATCTTCGAGTGTGGAAATGCTGCAACGTAAAGGCCACGAAAGAGGCTCGTCGAAGACGGCCGATTTTGCCGACTTCGACAAGTTAAATGGATACGACACGAATGAGGAAATGGAAGGACTAGTGATAAAGCGGAGGTCTCTAACGACGTGACGAATAGGACTGGGCATGGAGGATGTTATTCCTTGGCGGAGACAAGCTCGTTCACCGGGTACTGCGCCTTTCCGCGCGACGTCTAAGCCTAGGAGACGATAATGATTGATCCACGAGGACAAATGATTTACTTCGCCTCTCAGAAGAAGTGGGGTCAAGTAGGTAGGCTAATGAATCCCGCAAGGGGGACGTCATTAAAGAAGAAAGACCGGTATACGATGCCGATCTAATCAACTTCTTCAGCTCTCCTTTATAAGGACGGCTTTCTGCGACGACGGAAAACTCTGTTAGTTGGGGCTCGACTTTTTCCAAAGCAATAAATGCAGCGTCCGGGTACAAATCATGAGCGTTATTACTATTAGGACGAATCAGACGCGCCGCAAGGTGGGTCTAGGAACGAATGGACTCACAACTTAAAAAGGGACACGACGACCTGTATGAACGGGGACCACCTTGCGTATTTGTAGTGTGGGTCCCAAGAGATCGCACGAAAGAGCATTTCGAGGACGGTTTCCGAAAAGAGGTTGATGCCCTCTATATCTTGCTCGACGTCCAAACTGGAACCCGACGAGCCAGGACTGATACCATATTTAGCAGATTCACTGCGGCAGTCGAATCGTTGCACATTCGTATTCATACCCTGTATGTGCTTAGTGATGCAGTCGAAGAGGGGCTTCCAGAAGTCCCTAGTGGCAAAATTGAGCTTGACATAAAAGTCTTGTCCACATGCTAGGAACGAGTGCCGGAAGATGAGGCTCGTGAAACGCAGTGCCGCAAAGGATGTCGTCGGATCCCTATGACAGTAGCGCACCAATTACACGAGAGAACTCATTATTATCCACTTTAGCAATAATGAAGAGGATATGCATACGTGCAGTATTTTTGAATTAGTTCTCCATTCGGCAAGATATCTCCAGGGCCCGTGCCAGATGCCCTCCTTTGATCATGCCCTCGTTTTGTGCTTTCTGCAAGGTGGTCCACTAGGCGCGCGACGCTCTCTTGGGTATCAGACGCGACAAGACACGCGTGCGCCATCCGGGATAAGTCACTTGCTAGCACTTCGTCCTCAACTGCTATATTTTTACTGTGCATAAGCAAAATAGGCCGGCTGCAGAAGTAAGGCTCCGAAATTTCAGGAATGTCGAAGTAGATGTTGAGATACGGGAAGCGGATAAATAGGGTGACAATCATCTTTAGTGCTTGGATTCGCGTGACGGGAGAATCTGATCTGAATACAGGACATATGGTTAGAAAGCGCAATCACTAGACACCGGATTCTCATACAACGAGTACTCAAAAAGTCTTTTACAGTCCGCTCTTAGGCTAGGGATATCTTGCACGAGTCCAAGTTCAAGTCTTAGATTTTGGGGTTCCCCAGCGGCAAGACTAGAAAGAGTTGATCCAACCGACATGTCACCCCGCAGGCTGAAGCCTTGCAGATTCTTTCCAATGCGGAGTGCCGTCGCGGCAGGCCCGTAGCCCGCCACATGGGCGAGACGGGCTAATGAGGCCTCGAGAGCGCGTCCCCCGCGCGTGAAGACGAATTTGTCGAGCACACGACCCGTCCCCGGGAGATCACTCGCAGTCATTGTTGAAGTTGACAGATGCGAAAAGACTGATTTCAGAGAATCGGTAGAGGTTGTGCGTCTGAGCTTGCAAGGTGAAATGTTCGAGCCCCGAGGACAAGGACAAGGACTTCGCCTGTTGGTAACATTGGCCGTATCGACAGAGGGCATGGTGGACAGGCGGTATTCGTAATCGCCTGAAGAGAATTCCGCAGTGAACGAACTCCTATCCTCAAATAAACCCTCGCAATAAATCGCTCCCATTCATCGGTAATTATAGACTTCGTCCAGATTCAGCGATGCCAGGCCTGTCAGAAAGATGATGATGATCAAGGGACAACAATTTCGATTTCGGAATCGCCCAAGATCGAACTGTCATGCATACGATGGTTGAGCGGCATTCCAAAAAAATGTTCGCCGACTGTTGATATCTTCAAACACGAACGTCTGGTTGGCTTCAAAGCCTCAGGGCCCCTAACCGGTGCATTAGTGTTGGATTACCAAAATCGGCCATTATACGTGTTTACTCGTTACCCTATAATAGAGGTTTTGTCGAGAGCAGGGACGAGTTTACAAAATGAAGTTTAGAGCTCAATTCTCTTCCTTTGGCGCAATTAAGGTTGTTATGTACGGGGTATCTTCGAGGCTTCGAACCCGACGTTACCATTTCGGGTGATGAAAACGACCTGAGCCAGATCACGTGACCGAAAACTACAATTTCGCAAAAGCGCTACCTCGGAATGAGTATATACGAGCATTTGTACGAATTATAAAGGTGAGGCACGTAACCGAACGAGACAAGGCTTTCTTTATGTAGTTTTTATTCTTAGTTTATTAACTGATAGAAGTTGTATGCGGTATGTACCCTGTTGATTGTATTTTTTAACTGTACTGTACATTACGTGAATGCTTCGCCCTCGCATGGAAAAGCTTGAATAAATCTCGGTTTCATTAGATACATGTACTGTAGGTGTTTGTGAACATGTCCTTCATAGCTTGCCTATAGTATAATCTACCAAATCCCCCAGCGTGAGTGCGTCCTCTCCGAGAAAGCTCAGGGGAAGGTCAACTTTGAACTTCCTGAAAATATCGGCACGGAGTTGTGTGAAAGAGATCGAGTCAACGCCGAGTGAAAGGAACAATGTTGATGAGTCTGTGGAAACGAAGGATCGGAAAAGACCATTTTCGCAGTGAAAAGTAACGTACTAAGAATATTTTCATCCGAAGGGGCCATACCAAGTATTTCCTGCAATTGGCTACAAACAAACTGCAGGATGGAGGTACACGAGATGTCCAGGCTGGTAAGTACAGAGGCAGAAGGTTGGCTTCCATCGCTCTTAAGGACCTCGCTGAAGTAAGGGTCTCTCACGTACGTCCCCCTCCCAAGCAACAGCTCAAAGTTTATTTTCGCAAGTATGGGTACTACCGTGGGCGCATGGTCTCCCTTTCCACCTTGTTCAATAATTTTCAAGAGTAACGGTGCGCCTTCTCTTTGTGAGATATTTAGGACTGCAGAGTTGGCCGAATCGTCACGCCTTAGCTCCGTGGTGAGACGGGACTCCCAAGCCCCAAGTTGAATAGATAAAGAGCGTGACGTAGAACCTGCCTTCGCGGTGGCGGTTCTATATCCAGCGAGGGCATCCAGGAAGGAATTCGCTGCTACATACGAAATTTGACCGGGGTTTCCTAAGGGAACACTGAACGGTTTTCGAAATCAGTACCAGAAATGCAAAATTTTGATATGGAAGCTCTACCTTAGACTGCTAAGCATAATGAAGCGATTCACGTCAATCCCGAGTTCTTGGCATGCAAGATGTATGTTCCAGGCACCCAAAGCCTTGGGTTTCAATACAGTATCGAGATCTTCATGGCTAGTATTTCCAATCAGAGAATCTTTGACCACACCTGCGGCATGTACGATAGAATAAATTGGGCCGACCTCGTCCCTAGTCCTAGCTAGGGCGCCACAGATAGACAGATAAGACCCCACATCAGCTTGCATATAACGAATATGCGTGTCTCTGGAGTGAAAGCTGGCGAGAGTCGCTACAACCTTCGTAATAGTTAGTAGCCAGCTCACAAAATAAAATACAGGGATATTTGTTACCTCTTGATCCTTCTCAGCCCTCCGACCAACAAAAACTACAGCAGACCAATTCTCTTCTATCATCTGTCTTGCTAGTGCAATGCCTATGTCACCCATACCAACGATAATTGCACATCTTCGGACATCCCTCGGCGGCCTCGATTTTTTTAGTATCTGAGTCGAATAGTTATCCTCCACCAAACGAGGCTCCAAGCGAATAGGCCCGCCATTTTCCGAATATCGATATACAACGGGTGACGTTTTACCACGTCCTGGGTTGTTCAGTTCGAGGAACACAAGAGAACATACTTCACTCGTGAGAGTACCATTGGGAATGTCGAGGACAGAAACGAGCTCTGATAAGGTCTCCTGACGCAGCACACGGACCATACCCTGTATAAAACTTCCAAGAAGATGATTCTGTGATACTGCACTTTCTTCGTTATTTACAAGTGGCAGTCCCGCCTGCGGCAGTACCCGAAGAGCATCTTGTGTTAGGACAATCATTGAAGCAATTTTAGACCGATGTAAGTGTGGAGCAATTGCTTTGATAGAGTCAAGAGCAACAGCTGATATCGACGCAATGCTCGATTCCGAGACATCAGCTCCACTAAGGGATGTAGTGTCGAATACGATGTAGTATACGACCTCGAGTTTTGGGCACCATTGACCGTGGTGAGAAGATCCTGAGCTTGGTGACGGGTCGGAACAGGCTTCGCAGCCTGTGTTGTCAAAGAAAGAATTGAAATCATCCAGAATACGGAATGTCAAGGAGTTATACTCTGCATAGGCCTTGAACGACTCTTTCATAATCCCTGCTCCGATATAAATCACTTCTGCGGATACATGCAATGTCGGAGACTTTGCAAGCAACTGAAGAGGGGTTTCGAGCCAAACCGTTTTCATTAGCGAGATACTGCTATTCGGCGTCCCACGGCCTATATGTGGTAAATCAGAAGGAATCCAGGCGACGCTGTACTCTCCGCAAAAAGCGAGAAGATCGCCACTTAGTGATCGCACTTCGAAAGTTGCCGTTGCTTTTCGGAAATTGGAAGCGACCCTAATGGGAAGCCGATAAATGCATTTGAAGCTATCCGGAAGAGAGTCCGCATACAGCCTGAAGTTGGCTAGAGACGAGGGGAGGAAGGCGCCGGCTTGACTCAACTCGAGCGGTAGCTCGGATGTGATTGACCCCAGCAAGTGAATGCAAGCGTCTACTTTGCGCACGAGGTCAACCTGATCCTGACCGGATGATAATACATCGATATGTCCCACCGCACTCGAGTCTGAAAAATCCACGGTTCGGATATTCTGAAAATCCGGTCCAAACTTTACATGATTAGTTTCCAAAAGCCTGTATACCTCATCCTTCGCGATAGACGGCTTTGATCCCGCGGTATTTGTCGGCGTGAATACGTCTAATATTGGGGATACAGCTCTTAAAGTTCCTGAGCACACAATTTCCTTCTCGGTGGTGTTCCGTAGGTGAGTACAAGTGAAAGAACTCCCGTTTATGTCGAGTCTTAGGGTGTCCTGTGCGAGGGGCTCGAGAAAGATTGGTTTCAGAATACGCAAATCGATGCTTCCCGACCACCGCTTTCGTGTTTCAAGTGATACAAACACGGCCAGCGCTGCAGCAGGCACGATAGGAACCCCATTGAGAGTATGTCCTTTCCTAAGTATTGGGCCTAGCTCTTTTCCAATATCCCAGGTTTTCGAGTACGTACGATCAGCACGCGAGCTGCTCGATGAATCCGTCCTTGAAGGAATGATCGTCGGGAAGTGGCGCTGTTTCTGCCATGGGTATGTCGGAATCGCTATTTTCTTCAGGCCCACACGCCGACCCGCGTAGAACTCCTCGAAGTTGGGCGTGGCACCGAGTACAAACAGCGTCGCCATACTTTGTATCAGCGGCGTGAGCGAATTCGTCACAGGCCTGTCGCATAGAGAAGAAATGGCCATGTTACTCGGTGTCCGGCTGATCGCGTCCTTCAGCAGATGTGCGATCACATTCTGAGGCCCGACGTCGACGACGACTTGACACTTGCTCTCCGTCAGGAATTCACGTGCGGCATTCGAAAAACGAACGGGCTGGCGCGCTTGCTTGACCTGTAGAAGAAATATTAGCCACGAAAATTCACGAGACAAAGCTACTTACCCAGTAATCCGCGCTCAGACGCTCATCGGACTCCAAAGCTCGACCCTCGACACTTGAGTAATATGCAATATTCGGCTTTCCGATGCTATCTCCAAGGCGTTCGAGACATTCGCGGATGGGGACAAGAGCGGCATCGATGCACTGACTGTGGAAGCCTGGGGTACAGTTATTAACGTGAAATAGAGGTTTGCAATAAAACAGCAGACCTTGGTTCGCAGAAAGAATTGTACCCTTGATTGCCTTCGCTGTTAGATCGTCAACGAGCCTTCGTACCGACTGCGCATCACCAGACACGACATTCTGCGTCTCCGAGTTGTATGCGGCAATAGAAACAGCCATGCTCAGATCTAGAGCAGCCATTCGCTGTTCTATTTGTCCAGCTGGGGCGTGGAGTGCAGCCATGAGTCCGCCGTTTATATACTCCGGACGCATGGCGTTTGCCCGTACAATGACGAACTCGAGCGCGGTGTGGAAATTCATGACTCCTGCTACCACTAATTTCGTTGCATATTGTAAGCTTTGTGCACATGCGATGATCAAGTTTGATTTACCTGCAGCTGAGATTTCTCCAAGGCTGTGCGCAAGGACGGCGTCCGGCCGGATTCCGATATAGCCTAGCCATTGCACCATTGCACACTGGAATACGAATATACACGTCTGGGACAGATGTGTCTCGTTTATTTCACTTGTCTTGTCCTTGTCATCCGTAGTCTTGCGCTCGAAAAGAAGAGGTACCAAGTCGATACTGAGAAGTTCACCGGCCTGGTGCGCATAGTTCATCAAACACTCGCAGAAGCGTTTGTCGATGTCTGCAAGAGCACGACCCATACCTTGCCATTGGGAGCCTTGACCTGGAAATGCGAATGCGACGCGTGGCCTCGATGTGACTGCAGAGATCGGCTTTTTCGCTACTGAGGCGAGATTTTCTTCGATTTGTGACGTGAGGTCCTTTAGTGATATGCAAGAACACGCGAACCGGAACTGGTAATTTTCACGGCCTACGCAAGCCGTATAGCAGATATTGGCCAAGTCCGCTTCGTCCGCAATTTTGCAGAATGCGATGTAAGCACGCAAATATTCAAGCAGGGCTTTCTCCGTCTTAGCGCTGAGGACGAACAGATGGGCTGGGACAGATATGGAAGATCCATAAGTGATTTGTTTTGCGTCTGTTGGCACTGGATCGGTAGCGTCTTCCGGTCGGTACTCTTCCAATACGGCACCGCTAATAGTACCGGCGAAACCGTATGCTCTGGAATAATCCTGTCAGTTGCAAGAAGTCGTGTGAAAACGATAAAACGTACAAAACGAGTGATCGGTACGGCGATAACGAGTCACCGGCCACGCGTCTGTGAAGCGAAGTAGAATGGCATGAAACCCGGAGCGGACCACTTGAACTGTCAAGACCAGTACTCTGATTATCGCCGTTCATATGTGCGAGCCCAGGCACCAACTCATTTCGAAATGAATGAATCGCTTTTGCTATACCCACAAGACCTGCGGCACTTTCTGTATGCCCAAATACTGTCTTTGCTGCGCCAAGTATAAGTGGCGAATTCGCATCGTGGGATCCATTAAACACCTCGCGTATCGCCTGTATTTCTAGCATATCCCCGAGAATCGTCCCAGTACCGTGGGTCTCGATGAAACTATCGGTATGTTTGTTAGTCATACTGTAAGCGGTCAATATACGTTACATACTCAATATCAGAAACAGTTACACCTGCATTGGTTATAAGTGTCCTCTGTAGGTCGGCTTGAGCCCTCGCGTTCGGCGCTGCCAGGCCCTGGGAACGTCCATTGTGTTGCACTGATGTCGACTTTACTATACCAAGGATATTGTCGTTATGACGTATAGCAGATGATTTACTTTTCAGAATGAAAGCTACTGCGCCTTCCGATGGAGCATAACCGTCCGCGTCCTTAGTAAAGGCTGCACAGCGTCCGCTTATCGAGCTCATCTTGTTGGAAGATAGGAAGCTTGCAAGAATACGTCAGTGGTTGACCGAAGAGGAATAGCCTCGACATATACCTGAAGTTTCCTGGCCTAAGAAAGTCGAAAAACTCAGTGGATAGGCCAATTGGATAGGAGCACATAAAGAACATACCATAGATGCACGCTTACGGAGCAAACAATTGCAAGCTCACTCGATCCATCTCTAATACTGCGAACGGCTATAAAATGAAATTAACTCAATATCAGGCCTAGTTGAAGAAATATTACCATTATCTAAAGCTACCATTCCGCCGCTGCACGCAGTATCAAGTGAAATAGACGGTCCATGGATGTCCAGAAAGCTATAGATCAGTGTTTGTCAGGCCTTCGCTCACACTGTGTGGTACGTTAGACTCACTAGCTTAGCCGTCCGGATACCGTACTGTCCAAAAGGCCGCTACCGTAATGCCGGCCATATCCTGAGGAAGTGGACTATGCGTATATACATAAGATTAACAAACCCACCAAAGTGCTCACCTTCGTACCCTTTATCCTCATAGATGAGCTCTGAGTAACCGGATTGGGGACCCACGGCGACGAATACACCAGCCTTCTTCCCTTTAATAGCTGAGAGCGGGATGTTAGCATTTTCAAGTGCCTCTATGGCCAGTTCCAATACAATCCGGGACGACGGAGAAACAAAGTAGGCTTCAGCGGGGCTGATGCCGAAAAACGCATTATCGTAGCTTGAAACCTCTATACGCCCAGTCTTAGTGAAATTGTAAGAGCCAGCGGGAGTCTCAGAGCCAGGAGGGACGTAGAAACTCGAATGTATCCAACGATCGTCTGTGATAGTCGTAAGGAGGTCTTCTCGGCGCTCTACTAAAGCTCGCCAGAATAAATCTGCGTCGTTTATCCCTCTTGGAAGGCGAAGGGAATGTCCGATAATGGCAACATCAGCGGAAGGAATAGTAGGGCTTTCTGATGTTAACGGTTCCACCCTCTGTACTTCCACGTGGTTCGTAAGTATTGTAAGCACTGCATTGGCGAGTTGGTTGACATTAGTATAGTCATGGCAGGCGCTCATAGGGAGGTCTAGGCGAAATCGATAATTCAAAGTCGAAATAATTCGTATGGCCATATTTGAGTCCATCCCGAGCTGATGGAAAGTTATTAACCCTAGCTGTATGTGTACAATTAGAGACTTAGGACTGACCTCGGCGAACGTCACTCCGACATTGTCCGACATCTGCTCCTCTGAGAGGCCTAGGACATTAGCGACTATGTTCTTCAAATCAGCTTTAACGTCCTCTGTAGATTGCACATGGCCCCTTAAGTCCGATTTGTCCTTCTCATAGTCTTTCTCATGAAATCGTGACAGTTTGGGGTCCTCCAGGATAGCTCCGAAGCGCTCTCCAAACCTGTCTTCAAGCACCTTCCGCCATATTAGCCCTTTCCGTGTCACAGGAATCTTCTCCCCGTCTTCTAGCACAAGTATCCGTGCCCACGGTACGCGCAGAGGCGGGTGGAGTGTTTTATTAACTTCTGCAAAAGCGCGCATGACCAGCTTCGGGAAAAATCCTGTATCAGGAACTTCTATTACCGCACATACGAAGTCTGCGGCACCACGTAAGAAATTGCTCCCAAAAAGACATGCACGAGCAATGTACGGCGACAAAGAAAGTTGTTGCTCGGGTTGACGTGGGTCAAGCAGCTCCCCTGAGAGGAGCTGGATATAGTCTTCGCGGCGTCCTTGCCAAGCCAGGTACCCATGGGACAAACGATACATGTCTCCTGTGCGAAAAGTCGTGACGCCATCAACGTCGGTAGAATGTGCAGCACTCTTGAAGTTTAAATAGCCCTTGCTGATGTTTTTGCTACTGATAACTAATTCGCCGACTGGAGATAAGAGTTAGGATATGAAAATAAGCTAAAAGGACTCCGCAAACTGACACGACTGGCTTTCCTCTCCTTTATCATCGACCAGACTAAGATTCGCCTCTGCAATCATGCAAGAAGAGATACGGAAGCCACCGTCAACCATATCCGTTGAGCGAGCCTGAAAAAGCGAGCCTTTCTAGGATATCAGACAGAATAAACGTAAACGGAGAGCAATGCGTACCTGCCAGTTCTGTCATGCCGATACCGACATTAAGCTGTATCCGGTTAGTCGTGACCCACTGTACCACATCGTCATCAAGTTTTGCCCCTCCGCTGTGAATTTCATGAAAATTCCGGAGCACAAATTTATATTCTGGCTGGCTTGCACAAACTTCCATGAACTGTTTTAAGATCCACGGTACTCCAGAAAACATATTTGTCTCGGTCCGCGCCGCTGTTCGCATAAGAATAGCACCTGTGTTGTACACCTGGCCTCTGTCTAGGTATGCATGAACATCGACATGTGCTTTTGAACTTGGATAGGACGAGGGTGGAATACCGAAAACATAACATCCCGCAGCAAGGATCGTGTTAGTACCAAAATCATGAGCAAGTGCCATAATGTGTGAAAATGGGCCCCAACCAAGTGTACGCAGTCCTTTAACAGATGGATGTTCGGAGCGGAATGCAACACTTTTGGCAATGCAGTTTGCATATAGTGCGCCGTGGGTGATGGGCACGCATTTGAGATTCGAGGCAGACGATGCAGACGAGGTATATAGATAAAGTGCATCGTCTGAGGGCTTTGGAAGTTGATTTTCGCGAAAGACGGGTAGCTCCAAATTGTCAATGCTGAAGCGTTTTAGGAGTTGTGGAATCCCTGAACTTGATTGCGCATAGACGTAGGTAGCTAAGTCCAGATCTGAAATTTGAAAAATGAGAGCTATAATATGTTTTAGGAGGCGGATATGAACCTTTAGCGAGTGCTTGATTCACGGTGGAGTCCTCGGGAAGGACGACGCACGTCGGGCAGACTCCCTGAAGCATTCCACGCAGGAGTAACTCTGGCATATGGTAATCCAAGGGAGCCGCGGTCCCGCCTAGAATCCATGTGGCTATAATAACCATCAGCACATACGGATGATTCTCGCTGATTATGGCGACCACTGGCTTTTCGCCAAATTGGTGGAGGAGGCTTTCAGCAAGTCTGCATGATAGAATAAGTAGTTGGCGGTATGACAGCACATCGCCGCAGCATTCAATGCTTGCGGTTGAAGAGGTCTCGACGGACGTCGAGACATCGATAAGCCGGTGTACCAGGGTACCCATGGTGGGGGGCAAGACAGCCAGTGAAGAAAGGGGGGAGCGGGCATCCCAACGGGACCTTAAGCTGCAATCTATGTATCACAGCTGTGAAAAGTCCGCGCAAATTCGTACGGCCCTGTAACACCCTGAATTTGACTAAGCCTAAGTTGTGACGTCCCATATGTTTTGTGTTTAGATCCTGCTCACAACGAGCTGGCGAGATTTTCACGGTAATTCGGCGCAGGCACAGGTCCACCATACCACACAAAAGCCTGAGCCCCTTGGGTTTCATACTGCTCAGAGTTTAGTCATCCACAGATAGAAAGGAAAATAGGAATGAAAAGACCTTTCTGAAGGCGCCCATTGATTTTGTGAGAACCGCGGCTTCCCCCTCTAGAAGTTAGGAAGACCGTGACGAAGCAGGATCTGCTAGTTGCCTATTCAAGTTGGTGATTGATGAGCGGGTGCCAGTGGGCCTGTGCTTCCTTAGCGTGAATTTGGACCAAGCGCGACTTTCGGCGCGACTAAATGAGAGGCTTACGATCGATCTTCTCGACCATTGAAACGCAATCCTGAGCGCTCTTTCTGTGTAAGCTTTGGGTCATGAGCAGATTTCAATTGTGAAGGAGACAAGAATGGTGGCAGCGGTGATCAAAACGCGTAAGCACCAGTTGTCGTGGATTTTTGGGTTGCTTTTATTTTCCCACGAATACAACTTTGTAGTATTATACACTGCCACATCCACGGCAACATTTCATGTTCCGAGTCATCGGTGCCTTTAGGCTTTACTGGCCGCCCTGTGAAACCATCGCCACCATCATCAGCCCAACTAAATGTGTTTCATAATATGGTCCCGTGTCTGTGTCGGGAGTAGACCACCCTTCCGCCGGGAAATGGGCATTCAAGGTCTACACTGACGCTCTCCCCCCGATGTAAAAAAGGGAAAAAGAGGGTACCTCCAGGCTGTAAGTGGCTCCGAATCGGTACTTGACTGCCAAGGCTGTTGAAAATGCTGTGTTTCTCTAGTACTTTCAAGGATAAGGTGACGAGAAAATTTAGTGAGAATGATGACTGTAAGACCGTGCACGATGCGTGTAGAGCGCAATGAGCAAGAAATAGGAGACGGGAACAGCTTCGAGCACAACATGCCGGATGAGTACATGTTATAGTGTGGTGTGCTGAAACACGTCTTTTATATAACGGCTTCAAGCATGGCAGGTGTTTTCGCGTACGGAGACGAACTAATAGAATTCCCCCAGTGCGTTCAGAATCGAGGACAACGATTGCAATGCCTTGGTACCATGCACGACCTTTGCTAGTGCTTGCTGCAGTCTATCATCAAACAAGTAATCGCAACTTGCCCTGTGTTGAAACCATGGCTTAACTCCGATCTGATTACTGAATTCTTATCGCGGGATAATCAGAAGGAATTCAGGAGAAACTGCCTGTACGATCGTACTTGGCTAGAAATCTGACCGCATTGGTTTCAACTGAAGCTAGGTCCTTCGCGGTTGTTGTCACCTTCATGTTTTCTTTTTGAGGTCCTTGCTCGATCCGGAAATGCTGTGCGCCGGTCTTATCATTATCGTAACTGACAACCGGCTTCAATACTAGAGTGGCTTCCCTGCACAATGCCAGTAGCATGCTTCCAAGCTATCACGAACCCGAAAAGCTACAATTAGTGCGGCCCGTGATCTGCGCGCGTGAAGCGGTCCCGGAGGGCTCAAGCCGGAATCTTGCCTTTGTTATAATGTGATTCGTTTTCTACGAACTGCTTGTAACATTGGTAGTTTGGCCTTAGCCGCCCCTGTGAAATAGTTTTTCGACTTGACAAACGACGTTCATATCACTCCACTGATGCTATTGCTATTGTGCAACTTCTTCAACTTGAACTTCCGGCTTTCGACATCAGAATGATTCCTCCCCTGGACTTTACCTATAGAAGCGCAGATAATCAAAAAATGATGAAGGAACCTCAGGTGCTTCCCTACGATTATCCTCGCGCGTTCAACTTGAAGGATGACGGTCTTCCGTACATGTACTGTATATATAGGCTCCGCAAGTTGTCCTTTCTTACCTCAAGTCCTGATCTATCTCAGACGTCGTACTCCAATGCTTTTGGCGCGTTCTGGCGTCGAATCTGTTGACCCTAGCATCGTTCCAGACCTTATAACGTCGATAGATATCGAAACCTATGTGGACTCGGTCATGTTCACAGTCTTGGTATACGATTGCCGTTACGCCTCTTCTTATTCTCTCCTCGCCGGCCCTGCATGTCGCTGAAATGTTTCTCTAGTCATAACAATGGATAGAGAGGTCCGTTCATTGTATCGAAATTGACGTGTAGCCAATACCCTTGACCTATGTTATTAGGTCAAATACTTCTGGGCAAGTTCTTTCGCAATTTTCCCGGCATATTAAAGCTTACAAAGTCATTCGAAGAACAAACCTTGTAATCTCGTCGGACTCTTGTACTTCCTGGTGAGCGCATATCATCCATAATTTTCAAAAATGGGCCGCAGACAACTCAATTTCCTGAAAATGAGAACCGCTACCTTGGGTTTGTTATAGCGTCGCTGGATCTCGCATGTGAGTGTTACTGTAGTCCCAGGTTTAGAGTAAACCTTTAATAAAGGTATTGTTTGTCAGTTGATACGTTTCATGCGAATATAAGTCTGTAAGTCGCATAAAACATTTCATACATACAAGTTTAACCTTTACCTTTTAGCTGTAAGATACACCATTCATCTTTGAGCCGGGTGCATGAACTATAGAATAGGCTTATTTGTCACATGGGTCGAGGCGATAACCAGTACGTTTTTTTCCCTTGGTGTCCAACAGCTGTGGTTTATATATAAGAAACAGCTTGTACAACAACTCTCTTGCTTGATTGTAAGACAGCGTACGAACAAGCCAACTATCCCGGTGCTGACTGTGCAATGGCAGATATTCTCTTGCTGCGAGTTGTGGCACTCTTTTCCGGAGGTGATTCTTGCTGGACTTTATCCTTCCTATTCAAATAAATCCTAGGCCTCATTTGCAGACAAAACGATTTCTGCGTTTTTACACGTTCTGTTTTTCTTAGAAACCGCCTCTGAGCTAGGTTTAACTTTGTGGATCAACATATTGCAGGGTGGTGCGTAGAATTCTACGATTCGATTGAGCTGTCTTTATACCCGTCCCTTTCAGTTACCGTGGGTGGCCTCGGAGGAGGAATGAATATTTGTGGACAAAACAACTTACCCCCCATTTTCTCAGTACCCTTGCTTTGGTAAGTGTAAACTTACAGTAGTCCGAGTGCTAAAAATTGACGGGAGAAAAAGGGCCATCCCGCTTGTATTCGAGCTCGTTCTGATGGGTCTTGCCCTGTACAAAGCCACGCAATTATGGAGGACGGGAGCGGGCTTCAGTGGTTACGGCCTCGTCAATGTTCTCGTCCAGGATCAAGTCATTTATTTTCTTATGTGAGCTTAACTCCTGCTTCTAACGCAGAAAAAAGGAACTCCAAAGCTAAACGAGTCAAATCCAGAGTTATATTCTGCTGTATCTCCGCGATAATAGGGGCACCGATAGCGTGGAGCAGTCCTGTGTCTGCCGTCCTAAGTGTTATTGGAAGCCCCAGCTTAATGTGTGTCTTTGGGAGCCGTTTACTATTTAATTTGAAGGATGCAGCGGAGAGGGGTCTCAATGAGGGAACAAACTATGGGTAGGCTCTGTGAGCAGCATGGTGTTTTCCTGATTTCGTGACTATGTATTTGTTTTGAGTATTTCGGAATTATAGTGGTCGTTTCTATGGTTCAATTATTTTTCCAAGTGGTCCTTGCTTGAAGTAAGTATTGGAACGTAGACATTGTGTTTTCTGCTGACGATCGTATGCTTCTTATGGTTTGGTAGAGTCTGGACTCCGAGCTGCAGTACGGTGCCACTAATAAGTATATGTGTTGGAATGATCTCCTCCTTGGCTTTATACCCATAAAAAATTCGGGATGCGATATAAGAACCGTCTGCAAGAGGCGCGCAATGTTTTCGGAGACGAGCGGTTCAAGCATGTCTGTAAGTACCCCAACTTGAAGCCTCAACCCCCCCTCAAGGCATAACGCGATTTTTTCGTGGAATGGAACATGATTACATAATAAATCCCTACTAATCGAGCTACTTCCGGATAAGACCTCCCACACTCGTTACTAAGCATCCCAATACTCACGCCTTCAAGCTTCCCCACTCACGGTTTATACGCGGCTTCCGTGATAGCAAATGGTATCATTGGTATGCGCCTTATCTCTCCATGTTCACCCAGCTCATCTTCCTGTTTTTTCTCCTCGTATCAAGTGGGGCTCACCATGGCATAGACGACGAACACGAGCAAACACATCTTGCAGACGATGGCTTTGCAACCTCAGAGCTGTGGACGGAGAAATATGGGAAACAGGTCGACCAGACATTCTCTGGACCGCTTTCCTTTTCCCATGTCACCTACGCGCGCTGTCTTGAAGACATAAATGTTTGTATTCAGTACATACCATGTATTGCGAAACGGGCTGATAGTGTGTCATATCCGACAGGTGACTACACCATTCGATATTGCCATCCTGGGCATGCCTTTCGATACAGGCGTAACTTATCGTCCTGGTGCAAGGTTTGGCCCGTTTGCGATTCGCTCAGGTGCACGTCGACAGAGGGAAGGCCGCGGATATACTATGGCGTGGGGAGTTGATCCGTACACGCTCGGTGCAAAGGTCGTTGACTGTGGCGATGTGAGAGGTGTTCAATGAAGCAGTATGCAGCCGCGCGGATGCTCATTCATGTCCGTCCGTAGGTCCCGGTATCGCCGTTTGATAATGCCCTTGCCGTTGATCAGATGGAGGTCGCGTACTCGACGCTGCTTGCACGTCCTGTCTCGAATTCATCTATCTCCGGAGGTGTGAAGACGAAGGCACTTGCCCTCAACAACAAGGCGCACCCACGCATCGTTAGGTGTGGACCTCTGTTCCAATTTCCCACTCTCATTCTTCTGATATTCTTCCCGCAAGCCTTGGCGGTGACCATACGATCGTGCTCCCCATCCTGCGCGCGTTACACAAGGTCTACGGGCCGATAACCGTGATCCACTTCGATGCCCATCTTGATACATGGCCAACTTACGTCGGCTCGATAACGGAGCAGTCGCGCGTGACTCACGGCACGTTCTTCTACCTTGCCTCGGAGGAGGGGCTCATGAGCGATCGTTGTATCCATGCGGGCATCCGGTGCAAGATGAATGTGCGTTTGTATGGTCCTCAGACGCTCGCAATCGTACTTAGTTTCCTTTATATTTCGTCAAGGGCCCTGCGGACATCGAAAACGACGATGCCGTGGGCTTCCAAGTGATCAGCACTGATGATATTGACGATATGGGAATCCCGGAGATTATCAGACGTATCCGGGCCAGAGTCGGGGATACCCCCGTTTACCTAAGGTAGCTATTTTTAATACATCTTCGTAATTATTACTGCGTCCGAAATTGTGTTTACAGTTTGGATATTGATGTACTTGGTTCGTTCGTCACTTACGTTTTTTCCCCGGGAGATTTCTGAAAGGAAATATGCGGATCCTGACAGACCCCGGCCTTGCTCCTGCGAGTGAGTTCATGCTTTCTTAATAGGCGTGCTGGTCTCTGAAGTCATCGCTCGTCACCGTTCAAAGCTGGTACGCCCGAAGCAGGTGGCTGGACGACTCGCGAGGTGAAGCGGATCATTCGGGGACTTGCCGGCTTAAATTTTGTGTAAGGCAGCCCTCATGGCTTTATGTTTCTCGCGCTAGACTCATGCATACGCTTTTTTTAGCGGTGCTGATGTCGTAGAGGTTTCTCCGAGCTACGATCACGGTATGTAAAGGCTATTCAGTTTGTTCTATTTGTAAAACTTTTCTCACTACTTTGCGTTTGCAGCTGAGATTACTGGAATTGCCGCAGCTGACATTGTGCACGATTTCATCGCAATGATGCTCACGGATGCGCCGCCAGGCGAAAAGACGTCTGTACCAGTGGTGGGGAGAGATGAACTTTAGCCGGTAAAATGTCTATTCCTTTCCCCTCTCTTTATCGCACGTTCGTGAACGATAAACTTACCTATCCTCCAAGCTATCTCTCTTTAAAAGTGGAAGCAATTGCTTTACTTGTGGTTTGCCTTCGACAGGTAAAATACTGAAATCGGTCAAAATGGGCCAACTATTTAGTACACATGTGCGTGTTATTAAGAAGAGGTTGAAAGTGATAGCAAAGGTAGAATGCGCCGATGGTTACGACTATTCCGCTTGTGTAAAATGAAATCTTCAGGTCTGATCATCATTTCAAGAAGGCCAGGCGCTTCCGTTGATCTAACTGGGCTCCTGTATATTATTAACCGGACATGTATTCGTGGGAATTTCGAGAACTTGATGGTTTTAGTTCGGGTGCCGCCTGCGGCCTTCAGGTTTTTGCAAAGGGTACAGCCTGGATATTTCAAGCCTAAATTTCCTGTGTTTCTGCTGCACCCTAGCTATTCCTTATGGATTGTTAGTATCTCTAATCTCTAAGTTTCAGGGATCGTTTGAAAAATAACATTGTGCGTCATGATCATTGTTCGCATCCTCAGTGCACAAGTACAGTAACCCGTTTTAACCTAAACCATAGAACAGCTTCTTACAAACAACATTCTTCTTCCATGTAAATTTTTCCAATCGTAGAGTCGCACGGCAAAGAAAGCGACTCAGGAATCGAAGCTGTATCATTTGGCCTTCTTCTCATGTTTTGCCAGTGCTTGTTCTCGCTGTTTGCGCCTAGAATTTGCATCATTTCTTCATCACGAATCTGTCCTTAAAGTTCTCGTTCTGTCCTGAACTCTGGACGGCAAAACGTACGGGTGCTTGTGTCACTGGATTACCCCCAACACTGACTCTTTCCAACTATTGATACTGAAACGATCACCCTTCTTATCCCCCCTGGAATCAACGCAAAAATAAGTGAAACATGATACGATGTTGATCTCCTATTCTGCTTTGCCTTTTTAAAATAAGCTTTGTTTTCCATCGTGGCCGTTAATTGTGGAATAATACCCAGTGGATATATAAAGGCGAGCTACAGTTTGGGTCTCCCTTATCCCAAGTTCAGGTCACTCACATACGTCATCCCAGCCCAATGTTCTCAGCACGCTCCGGCATCGAGCCTGTTGACCCTAGCATTGTTCCGGACCTTATAACGTCTATAGTCATCGAGACTTATGTGGACTCGGCCATGATTACGGTCTTGACTTATAATTACTGTTAAGTCCCGTTCCGTCATTTCCTCCGTCTCGGATTTTACTTAAGCTTTTTCAGTCATAACAATGGACAAGGAGGTTCGTCTCTGAAATCATTTCTCTCCTCGCCTGGCATTCTTAATTAATCATTCCAGGTCAAATATTTCTGGGTAAGTTCACTTGAATATTCTTCTGTCAGTGCCCACCAGCCCTAATACATTGCTGGCATATTAAGAACAAACCGTTTAACTATGTTAAGTTCATATTTTTCCTGGTAAGCAAGTGTTATTTGCAATCCTCAGAATTTACAGACAACGCCCCAAAAATGCAATTAAGAATCGATACCTTGGGTTTATTAACGTGTCTATGGACCTCGCGTGTAAGTGCGAGCTTTTATGTCCGTGAACAATCTAAAATGGGTGTACATACTAGTTGATACGTTTCGCGCATACACGAGCCTGTGAGCCATATTTAGCACTAAAGCACTTTCGCACACATATCTAATACCCGATCCCAGCTGTAAGGAACACAAGTACTAAACCTTTCTTAAGAAACTTAATCACAAAACAGGCTTCTGTGTTACTTGTGTCGAGGCTGTATCCAGTACGCTTCAGCCCTTCAGTTAAAAATGAGTTGATGCAAACCGATGATCAGCATGTACAACGATACTCTTGATTGATTGTAAGGCGCATAAACAAGTCAACTCCCCTCCTGCAGACTTTCATAACAGACATTCTCTTGATGCGAGTTGTGGCGCTTTTCTCCGAAAGCGAGTTTCGCAACACCATTTCCATTGATCCGGTTGAACTTAGACCTAGATTTCAGACCAGAAGATCACCGCGCTCTTGAACGTTATGTTTTGCTTGGAGGCAACTTCCGAACTAGGGCTGACCATATGGCTCAACATAGGAGAAGGCGGTACGTGCCCTTGCGCAATTCCTGATCAAACTATTCCGATACTCTTTCAGTTGCCGTGGGCGGTCGAGGAGGGTTGACTGCTTGCGGCGAGGAGAACTTGCCTCCTCCCTTTCTGATGCCACTGATTTGGTTAGTGCTATGTTGTATCTGGTCTGTGAACTATTATACTGATCCGAGAAAGTAGGGCCATCCCACTGGCGTTCGAACTCGTCCTGATGGCCCTCTCTCTGTACAAAGCCACACACTATTGGAAGACGGGAGTAGGACTCAGCGGGTACGGCCTCGTCTCCGTGGTCATTCAGGATCAACTAGTTTACTTCCTCGTGTACGTCCAACGTGTCACTCACAAAAAAGAGAATAAAAGCAACGAAGACTGAACTTCTAACTCGTCGTCGGACAGGGTCATATTCTGCTGCGTTTCCCAGATAATAGGAGCACCGATAGCGTGGAGCGATCCGGTGTCGGGTCTACTGAGCGTCGTCGGGAGTCCTGGCTTAATGTGCATTTTCGGAAGTAGGATGCTGTTTAATCTGAAGGATGCGGCGGAGAGGGGTGTCAGTGAAGGGGCGAGCTATAAGATAGGCTCCGGTGTGAGCAGCATGGTGTTTTCTTGATTTTGATTGTTTGTAGTTCGTTCCAAAGAAGGCTGGGGACAGCTTTCCGATAGATATTAAATTTATCATACTAGTATTAGAAGTGGCCCGGGTATCCTTTAAAATTTTTTTAAACCCACGTTTGATTTGGGGCCGACCTAATTAGTATTTGAACTTATCGCAATGGGGTAATGACTTTAAGTTAAGAGCCATGTATCATCCTTCGTCGCCGCGCCGCCGTGTGCCTTACCATAGTGCTGTGCGCCTCCCGCAGGGATTGGTAGGAACCTGAATCCCTGAGCTGTGGGAACCTCATGGTAACCTGATTTAGAAAAATAGACGGTTTACGCGTTAATATTAATATTGTCTAGAATGGGAGCCCCTTCCAGTTCCTCGCGCGTTGCAGTGCCTCTATGAATCAAACAAATTCGTTATTTAAATTTAATAATGGAACACCCTACACTTCATTTCTGTTGATTAACGACACACCGACTCTCCCCTCCAATGTACTGCAAGCCTGAGGGTCTGGACTCAGAAAGAATTATGTTTCTGACCGGCGTCCACCCCATGAGACATACTCCCAGTCCTGATGTAAACCCCGCCTTCCCACCGCATACCCCACCTACTTCTTACTTTAAACCCCCACATACATATCTGCTTTTTGCAAACCAATAACAATCTGATCTGATAATGTCTGCGACATCGTCTTCCCTGAGCACCCAGTCGACTCCCCGGCGGTCTGTCGAGCCTGCGGGGGTCGTACACCCCTGCACCAGTTCGACGGAGCACGCTGATGAGCCGAGCGGTGAGGAGAAGCATCTAGTTCCACATGGTCTGGCGGTGGGACTGGATGGTTACGAGTTCGAGAGGCTCATTGGACGAGGCAACACGTGCGACGTCTATCTCGCCCGGCGCTCCCAGGTGGAGAACAACGGGAAGGAGACGGTCAACCACTGTGCGGTCAAGGTGGTCAAGCGAAGAGTGGTTGGAGTGTCGTGCAAGGAGATAACGAAGAACGAGGCAAAGATATTGAAGAAGTTGAGGGAGGCGGGGTTTCTAAAGGCGGTGCAGTTGGAGGAGACGTTGTGTGATGCTTTCAACCGATATATCGTCATGGTATGATCTTTTCATTGCTCACCTTTCCCCTACTCACTTACCCGCGTACAGGAGTTCATTCCGGGCGGTACATTGGCCAATGCGGTCAGGAGAGCGGGGGCTCCCTGGAGCCGACACACGTGAGGTGCATCACAGCTGAGCTGGTGTATGCGCTTCTGTTCCTTAAGGACCAAGGGATCGTACACCGCGATGTCAAGCCCGAAAACGTTCTTCTCACCGCGCGCCCGCGCGCGGTGCTTTCAGACTTCGGCATTGCGGTCGATTTTACCACACGATACAGTCAGGTAGCACGCGGGGCGTGCGGAACGCCAGGTTACATGGCGCCTGAGGTCCTGGGAAGGCTCCCGTATTCGTTCGAGGCGGACGCCTTCTCGTTGGGGTGCACCATCTATTTCTGTTTTGCGGGGGAGAGTCCGTTCAAGGGACACGGTTATGGCGAGTGCGAGCGCGGGACGTTGACGCAGGCCGTTGTTTTCCCGGACGAGTTGGGTTGGTGTTTTTATTCCAAGCACTTCGTTTCGAAGGTAAGTAGCCTCGTCACCTTACGGATACACATTACTAAGTCCCGTTGTCAGCTGCTGGAGAAGAATGCGTCCTTACGCTTGACGCTGGAGGATGCGATTGATACAGCGTATCTAGAGGGAATGTGAGTCGCCTCTCTTTTGATGCTCAAGCAACTTACTGACCTTTTCATGTCTCCCGCAGAGATTGGGATAAAGTTGAGAAGGGGGACTACGATCATCCAGGCAAGTTTACCACCTCTTTACCATTCATGTCGTTTGTTAAATTCGGTATCGTCTCCAGCGGAATGGCTGCCGGCGCTAAATGGAGCGAGTACAGGCAAGACACTTGACAAGAAGGTCCTGTTTGACAAACGTATGCCTCTCTTGCCATGGTCTATGGATGATGAAGACGAGGCATACATTACGTCTCCGAATCCAACGAACGGGAAACGCGAGCAGCAAGAAGGCGGACCTGCGCGCTCCGCTCGGGAGTGGTTCGAGCGAGATGCGCGGGTGCTCTTCAAGTTGCCGGACGACGACATTCCGATCCCGATTCAACTGGAGGTGCCGGAGAACTGGGGGCTTGGCAACACGACACCCGAAGGCCTTGCGCAGACACCATTTTTGGTCGAACCTTCCCCTTCCGGGTCGATGGCTGCTGACGACGACAGATTGCGTCCGGTGATTTACACGGTCCTGAGAGGGCAAGCTGTGCATATGCCTGCCCGCAGGGAGCTTGTGGGACTTGGAATAACCATAAGTCCAGAGTCACCAATTTTCCATGTCCCTGCAGGAGATTTTGTCCCTCGACTCGTCCCCGACCCACACAGTGAGATCCCGGCGCACTCCGACTCGGAGCAAGCGCGTCTCTGTGAGCGGTTCCTCGTTGACCTTCGCGGCACCTGTGCGGAGCGCGGCATGCGCGGGCTTGGATTTTCCAACGTTCCCGAGTTGGCACTCAAGATGTCCACTGCGAAGCTCATCACCGCCCCAGCCGCGCCTACTCGTCCGCTACTGCAGAAGCCGCCGAGCGGGCCTTGGTTCTCAACGATACAAGAGAAGGAGTTCGAGATGTCGCAGCTTCCGGTTCGTATGAGGATGCGACTTTACGTCTCGGACTTCAAGAGGACGATAAGGCGCATGTTGGGGATGCCGGTGGAGGAGGAGTATTAGGGGACGGGGGGCTGTGATGTGGAGGGTGTGACGTGGTGTGACGAGGCGGGAGGCGGGGGATGTGACAAGGCGGGCGGCGGTGTGACAGTGGTCAAAGCTGAGTAACTCGTTTCCTTTTATTGCTTGTCGAGGTCCCGGGTCGGCTGGTTGGTAGTAAGGGAAGAGGCACCTTCCCTTTCTGTCAGCTCAACCGACCGGGGTCCATTTCCCCCGACCTTTGCAATGAATTCTTCGCTGAGTTACTTTCGTTTGCAGGTGTTCGTGACGCGGACATCTGGACTCTTGACCATTCGACGGTCGATATTTCGTTCCTTATATTCGCTCGGTGCGATCTCACATTCTTTCTCGGTGTCCCCGTTGAACCACTTTTCACTTCTTTCTAGATCCTGTTCCTGTTCTCCCAGCTGGTCTGGGGGGTTTCGTCGCCGTTGTTGAAATGGTTTTTTTTTACCGCGTGCGGTTTTTTTCCATTGCGCCGCTCCTCCCGGGAGATGTGGGGGGAGTGGGGAAGGGATGTCCCGTGTCACAGGCCAATCGTGCGTCTCCTTACCTTGGGGTCCTGCGCCCTTCGGCAGTCAGGCAGTGGAACGGGTGACAGAAGAGGACGTTCCGGCGCTGGCCACGCCGGTCCCGTTTCAATTCGTTCACCCTGCCCACTGCTGGACTATCGGGGGTGTAGCCTTCTGGTAAGGAGGTGCTCGAGTGGCACGGGGCATCCCTTCTGCGGGTTGCGCCGCAGGTAAGTTGCCTAATCGTTAGCCTGGTGTGGGATTTTTACTAACTTGTCGCATACTGCTTCTCATTACAGCGTGTGGTTTGAGCAGGGTGGAGAGGGGAGGACGAGAGGGGTCTGCTGTAACATTATAAACCTTTGTACATAGCCTGAGTGATCTAATATGAAGGCGCACCTTTGAAAGCCCATGGAAGTACCAAAGCCCCTTGTAGTTTATCGTTGGGGGTCTGTGATGGAGGGCAGAGTCACGAGGAAGTCATTTTACCTCTACTTCCTCCAGTACAAATAAGCGCCCTCATTTCTACTGATTGATTCTCCGGCGTGCACTCGGGGTTCGATAAGTCGGTAAATGCACTACTGGCATGCGTTTCAACTGCGTCTTGCCCTCGTCCGAATGAAAGCATTTAACCAGCGTCACTTCATCCATCCAAATACCCATCAAGTAGTATCTCAACGGCTGTCGCATTTTGGTGAAAGCATGCCGCCAACACGATTCCGGATTGATGAAGTGCACGGGCGCCTGACCGCGCTCAAGGTCAAGCACGCACCAATTCGCGACTGCCAAAAGCGTTGTGGGTGACTGCATGTCCGACTGGATGCTAGACGTTGATGATGCACACGTGTCCCTTTATCAGCCGCTAATTCTCTGCGCTAGGCATCTGTGCACACGCACGATGGGCACGGTTTCATTAAATCAAAGCGAATGAACAAAGCTTTCATGTACCTAAAGTATTTCTCTTGACGGGTCTGTGATGGTCCTCAGCACCATCGGGGGCTCCAATGCTACCTGTTATACGCATACCTTAATCAGCACCAATTCAGGTCCATCCTGTTCACTACAACGCACCTTGGTCGAAAATGTAATGTATTCCCGGCATGTAGGACGAGCCCCTGAAACGGAAAATCATGTTCGCGTCCTGGAAAAAAGGGCACAAATGGAGGCGATAGACGTAACATAGACAGACGTGTGAGTGGGAACAAGGATTACGTCGCGGAGCGTGTACTACGGCAGCGGCATGTAGCTGTGATGAGTCTTCCAACAGCCCCCGGATTCCGAGAAAATGCTCCAAGGGAATATTTGGGAATGAGCGGCGAGCATGTTCGGAAGCGGATGAATGTGTTTCTTGTAAGTGCGTTCCTAGGCAGATAGGCACGTTAGAAGTG